>OX637338.1:17912504-18587711 GCA_951799405.1 Agapetus fuscipes
GTGAACCATTTTTACAGTATGGGTGGTCAGCCTCATACCAACCTATAAGTCAAGGAATACAATTAATAAATAACATTTAAGTATAACAAAAGAACAAAACCTTAAAAAGAAATCTATACAAAAAAAAGTCAATTTCCTGTACAAAAAAATGTAACAAATTAATAAACCAACATTGCAGATTAGCCGCCACTTCTTTCTGTCCTTGCATACTTCTTTCATTCCATCCAGAGTCATAACCTTTTTCATACAAGCTCTCCTTTTATTATGACTGGATATCCCATTCATTCGCTATTTCAGAAATTTGATCCATCCATACTTTTCTCAGTCTTCCTCTAGACTGCTTTTAAATTCATGTTTCATAATTCACACAGGCAGGATTTGTAGTCGGGCTTAACAACATACAAGTTATGCAATTTTTCATAAACAAGAGAGAACAGCATTACAATATGTGGACTATATTATGTTTGTCACATCAGTATGCTTGATTTTACAATACTTTACTTTACTTTACTTTCTTCGGCTCATAAGCCTTGAAGGCTCAGGGCCTCCCGCACCACAATCCTCCAGGCTGATTTTACAATAGTCAAACAAAAAGCCTACATTTTTAATCTTCATTTACCAATATCTAAATTATTTGAGATAAAAAGAAAAACCACTTTGTTTTAGATTACTATGAGTATTTTATTTTATACCACAACCTGTTTCGCAAACATCCGTTTGCATCATCAGGTGGATAAATTAATCCACCTGATGATGCGAACGGATGTTTGCAAAACCGGTTGTGGTATTAAATAAAATAAAATACTCATAGTAATCTAAAACAAAGTGGTTTTTCTTTTTATCTCTTAAGATGAACGATTACAAAGTTAATGCCTCTACAATCAATAAAATTCTAAATTATTTGTTTGGAAATGCACAATATTAGTCAGCAGACATATAAAATTAGTTGTAAACTTGTAAATTTAGTAGTAATTAGCTGCAGGTTGTCGACTCCTGGTGTAGTCGAATAAAAAACATGTTAGAGTTCATGAAAAGAGGCAGCTCTGCAGAGGCTCTCGCCACTCCTAGTGGAATAGCAACAGATTTACAGTTACAGTTACAAATGCCCACAATTTTTCAACTGATGTACTTGTATTTCATGTATTTCTTGTTTTCTTTTTTCCTCATTATTCATAAATAAGACTTTCAAATTGTGCTCCTTCATTTTCAAATCGTGCTCCTTCATTTTCAAATCGTGCTCCTTAGTTGCAATTTCTTTCTGAAGCTCCACTAACTCTAAGCGAGCTTTTGTTAATTGGTCTAATTTTGCAGTTACTCCTGCTTTAGTAGTTTTTTGATAAACAGCTGCTTTTAAACCTGGATTTATCTTACTTTTTAAGGATTTCGGATTCCACGAAGACCAATTCTTTTCTGTAAACATAATAAGTTGTAATAATTTTATAATAAATTAGATGAATGGATAACAAGATCAGTAAAGAGGTTTTTACACTGAACACACCTTTTTGAGTGTCTTCAATTTCCATTTCCTGTACTTGCACGGGTTGATGGGTGACCAACAGGGGATCTTCATCTAAAAATCAAGTTAAGAATGAGGTCCACGCGTGACTTCCCAAAGACAATACTAAATAAGATATTAAGGCTTACACGGCTAGCTGCTGATGCTGGAGAGGTGTTTTCCGGGATCTGTTGCCGTGTTGTGTGGGAGCTGGAGCTTTTCGCTCAAGTCTACGATGGGCTTCTTCCAGTGGTGAAGTGATGGAGATGATGTTTGTGAAATCTGTGATGAAAATATGAGTACACTTGGGGTATAAGAATGACAAGGAAGACACTTGTGAGTTGTCTAAGTGAGCAGAGACATCTATCAACTGTTCAGTGTACTCATATTTTCATCAAGTGTACTCAAAGGTACCCCAAGTGTACTCATATGTTCATCAAGTGTACTCAAAGGTACCACAAGTGTACTCATATTTTCATCAAGTGTACTCAAGGGTACCCCAAGTGTACTCATATTTTCATCACAGATTTCACAAACATCATCTCCATCACTTCACCACCACATCTCGCTGAAGAAGCCCATCATAGATATGGGTGAAACTCCGGTAGTTCCAGCTCCCACAGAAAACGGCAACAGATCCAGGAAAACAGCTCCCCAGCATCAAAGATAATATTGTGTCGTCACCCGGCCGGGTTTCTAGGGGAAAAGAATACAAATGTTCTGATATTGGTTGCTATTTTAGACGGTCCCATACAAGATTGACGTCAGCTCGCCGAGAAAAAACTTCAAGATTAAAAAATAATCCAACCTCATTTCATGTATTGCTTTTTCATACCATGTAGGTACATTAGCTACATAAATAATACCTGAAAACTTTAGAAGAGACAACCCTGCATAAAAAATAAAATTGACGTACCATTTTCAATTTCATAGTTGACAATTTCAAGTGGTAGGCAAACGTCATCATTTTCTAAAACAAAAAAAGAAATATTAAGGCCCGTCTTCCATATTATAATTAAAGGCAGTTGAATATCTGGTAGTAGGTAGAGAGATAGATTTAGATTTAGAATCAATTGACAATCAATAGTCAAGTCGATAGCTCAGTTGGTACAATGCTTGCATTCTATGCCGTGAGCTTGGGTTCGAATCCCGCCGAGGGTGTCTGAACCTTAAATAAAAAGAACCGGCAAGGTTTACTCAGCCTTCACAAGAAATGAGTACCAGCCCCCTCGGGAGCTGGGAAACCCTCCACTTCACTGAATTGGTTGGCGTAAGGCCGGCCTCCTTACCTATAAAAATAAATAGGTTCACTCCCCATATGCGACCCCTTCGGGGATAACGCGGCAAGAAGTTACACTATATGTGTGGCTTAGTTGCGTTTTATTACAATAAAGTGTAAGTGCATAAATACAATGTCTATTAAATTTCCATAATAATAATACTATACCTTCACATGAAGTGAAAGAAACATTGGGTTGCATTGGCAATTCTTGCAGGACGATTTCGGTAGTCTCTATTGGTTCTGAAAAAAAAAGATACAGCTATGAAAAAAAACTAAAAGAAGCTGATGAAATGTGTGAGTGAGTCAAATTTAGGTTTATTATTTTCCATCATGTTTGAAGAGTAACTAAAAATATGTAAGACCTCATACCTGGAATGTTGTCACTGTCATTGCGTGCATCTAGTCCAGTGATGTTTGAACATATTGAAATGACTTTCTCCTCAATTTCGGTGAAGTCTGGGGCTGAAGAGCGCCCGCCCCCAGTTTTATACAGTTGCTGCCGATGTGCTGCCATCGATTTTTTTGTCCCTTTTTTTATACTTTCGTATTTTAGTTTTAGGCTCTTCGTGCCCCGTACAGTAACGCCTGAAGCGGCATTAAACAATGAAGCAACTTTATTCCAAGCTGCTTCCTTCTCTCTATTTGTCACAGCATCAGTCTTTTTATTTTCGATGATAGACCGATGATTTGCCACCAATTCAGCCAAAATCCGAACTTCGCTCTGACTAAAGTTCGTCGAGCGTTCGCGTTTCACAATATCTTCCATTATTTTAAAGTTTTTAAAAAAGTAAATCCAAATAGCATGCAGGCAAGCCGACAAGATTTAAGGTTATGATTTACGTCATATTTTGACACCGTCTGTCATGGCTTCGAAGTCCTCTATCTCTTTCTAAAGTAACAAAACGTGCATAAGCGTGTCTCGCTCTCGCAGATGGTGTGACGCAAGTCTGAGCTAGTCACACAAAATCAGTCAGATAACTATCTAACCGTTATCTGGGGTTTGAAAAATTGGAAAGTTTTATTCGTCCATTAAAACCTCAGATAAATTTAACGGACAGTTAGCTATTTGATTGTTTATCTGACCATTGAAAAATCGGCAAGCTTATTTATGTATGTCCTTCTCTCAAACAAATTTATTATGATTTTAAATAATGTGTTTTCTTAAAACTAGATATTGTTTGAAATAAAAAGTGGAAGAAATCGCAAAAATGGACCTACAAAGAGCATACCTACCTACTTACGTTTCTAAGTAAGTATCTGTTATGCTCTTTCGATTTTTGCCTTCGACTGCAGATTATCTTAATCAGACATAATTCTGAAGAATCAGCTCCTCGTTGTCCATATTTCAAAGTATTTATTTTATGATTTTTTTTTTGTATAAATTGCAGAAAATAAAATGATTGCTTACTTATTTCAAACACTATGCATAAAATTTGAGAATGTAGACAATCAAATACTCGTATCTGTTTCCTGACAAAAAGTTGTGTACTTTACAGACACAGGCATTTATCTCACAATCTAGAAGGATCAACTTAGGAAGGCAGATTTAAATAACAGAAAAAACTATCACAAACAAGAAGGTACTGCTACCAGTATGGTTCTTAAGCCTGCTTCTTTTAGACGAAGCACATAATTCATGTCTTGCATTAGTTTTGAGTTCCTCTCGCCCAGCCTGAAGAGTTGTCTCTGAGAGAGTCGCTCTCCCTTCATTACTCCAGTAATAGTTTGTTATACGTTGTAACGGTCCAGCATGACTCCATGATTGCCACTTGTATTGGCGAACAGGCGCGCGCGGCGGTAGGGCTGGCACAAGGAACCAAACCAGGAAAAACCTGCTCCTAAATCTGTTTCTCAAAAATAAAACCCATGTCCTCAGATTAAATTAGGTTAACCTTGGTTTGGTTATTAGATACGACCCTATTGCTAAAGGAAACTTATTCATATCGGTCAGGGTATAGCAGTTATCAACTAGAATAGAAGCAATCTTGGTTGGAGAAAATATATCTTCAGGAGAGATGTTCCCTTTTCGAATGCTACGGTTTGAATAAGAAAAGCAATGCTTGCAATTTTTTAGTACAAACTGTACATTCTCTCTTTAGAAGTTAGCAACTTTCCTATCACATAACATGAGTGCCGGAGAAATTATACAGAATACTTACGCTTTAAAACCATAACGGACAAGTCGCAGCAACATCTAGCAGTCCTTGGATAATCCACGATTCACAGAAATCCCTTTTTTGCAGGAGTCTTCCTTCAGAGATAAAACCATTCATTCTGTCTCAAACACCTTTTCAAGAAACCTGTAACCCCTAGACGGTGCATCTGCAGGTGTCGGAAATAGAATTCTTGCCAGGCTTGCCAAGGCATGGAGAAGATGGGAGAAGGCCCCGTCCACAGTGGACTGAGAAGGTCCAAGGAGGAAAAAGAAGAAGTTACCTCCAAGAGACTTATTTATTTTTTAACCTTTATGATGTTTGATAGTGTGAGGTTCATCCTTGTCGGTCATGACTCGCGTGTGATGTGGTTACAGGCTCTAGGTGTTGCAGCACCTGCCCTGGTCGTTACCGAGGGTGACTGTGCGCTTCTCGCACTGGCCAGCCATCACCTCGGCCGGGCGCGAGTGACGAGCCAGTCATAAGTGACAAGTCAGCCATAGAGCGGGTCCCACCACTAGTCTAATGCCAGCTACAGACCGTCGCGCTTGCCTGAGACTTTCCCAGCGATGAGTTGGTAAAGATTGATGTCAGATTCTAATACCATCTACGAGTAATGAGTCATTACTCGTAGGTTAAGAGTCAGTCAGAAATGGCAAGCAAGCCATCGACCGGGTCCCACCAGTAGTCTACTATACCAGCTAATGCCAAGCAATAACCAGCTAATGCCAAGCAATAACCAGCTTCAGGCCATCGAGCTTGTCTAGCATTTTCTCAAGTGTGACGAGTCAGTCCAAATCAACGAGCCAGGTCCTAGGTCTAGTCCAATACCAGATACGAGTAACGAGTCAATCGGTACTCATAAGTGATCAGTCAGCCATAGCCAGATCCTAGTGCTACGCTAATGTCCTTTCTTAACCATCAGTATTCAATTTTCGCACTTTTATTCAAGCAATCTTCTGGCACTGTGATATATGATGCAATAAAACCACATAGCTCAGGTAAAATACACCAAAAAAAATGTTTTTTAGAACTTAATTTTTATAAACCCCACCGTTCGCATGTTTTAAAAATCAAGGTCACAAATATCGATTTATTATATTGCATTCTTCTCGAAAACGGTAAGTGATACAACGATAAGTGGTAAAAATATTTGTATCTAAGTTGAAGATCATGCAATTGTATACAAAAACAAATTTCTACAAATTAGCGTTCCTAAGACATCGAAGTACAAATATTAAGTAAAAAAAAGACAAAAAATGGCATGTTAAAATGTTGAATGCTGAGTGATGGTTCGTGGGAGCGTAACGCAGTGCAACAAGGTCACATCTCTACGCCACCCATAACTGACGTTCGATATGAAAGTTTCTCAAACGTAACGTGAAGGCTGATTGCTTTTGGATATTAGTGATAGACACGAGTATCTGATACATAGGTAATACCTACACTGAACAAAGTTTATCCCAAAACAACAGCGATTTCACCAACTATTTTTGGAATCACAAAAAAATTATATCTTCTTACATACTAACAACGCCTGTATGTAGATAACATATTCGAGAATAATTTCTGTCAATCCTAACTTTGTATTCAACAGTGCAACCGCTGCTCAAACCCTTCTAGTATCCGTCCTGTATGTATTTGTTAGAAGGACCCTAAAACAACTCTACATCTCATGACGCTTTGCCCTGAAATAGGAGTAACGAAATGTGTTTTTGAAGAAATTCCTAATTCAATTGATTTCTAAGAAGTTGCTTATTTTATTTAGTTTTTGATGGCTCACATGTTTTCCTTTTGTCTTAAAAATTTAAATGATATAAGCATGGCGTTATAATTGTATATCGATCTACAAAAATCTAAATCTATCATTTGAGATTCATATTAAATGCATTCCCACAAGCAGACACGCATAATTACACGGACCTACAATGTAAAACCCAATCTCAAATGAACATAAACCCTGCAACTCTTGCCGACCTTCCCTGAAACAGGGGTGACATTGGCAAGGTGAACCATTTTTTACAGCATGGGTGGTCAACCCCATACCAACCTACAAGTCAAGGAATACAAACAATTTATTACTTACATCCAGTTATACAAACAAACACTAAAAAATCTACAAAACATCTATAAAATGAAAATTGGTTCTTGGCCTTAGCCGCCTACACTACAGATCAGCCGCCATTTTTTTCGGTTCTTACATACTTCTTTCATTTCATCCATGGATATAAGTATATAATTCTATTGATATTTTCTTATGCAGGTAAAATACAACATTCTACCTACTTAAGTATAATATTATGACCGAGGTAAAAAAGTGTAAAAAAAAAAACACCTTAAATGGAAGATTGCTATAAAACGATACATTTTGAACCCAAAATTATAAATTGTGCCACATCACGATGCGATATTGGCGGCCCACAACTTGGCGCTGTAGAACACGTCAGAAACAATTTGCTCGGCGTGCAACTAGTGGCGAACTGTCCGTCATTTCCTCGCACCCTTAATTTAGGTTTTCATTAAAAAAATATACACGATTCCAACGGCTCGGGAATCCGACAAAGTGTGGCGTTTTGTGTTAATTTTTTTGGAAACGAATACATTTTCAATTATTAAAAAGTGCCAGGTAGACACACTGAAAAATAATTTAAATATATATTGGTTGTGTAAATGCGGCTGACCCCCCATGCTCTAAAAATGGTTCACTTTGCCAATGTCATCTCTGTTTCAGGGAAGGACGGCAAGAGTTGCAGGGTGTATGTCCATTTGAGATTTGGTTTTTATGTTGTAGGTTCACATGCGGCATGTGCGAGCGCGAACTTGTACGTGCCTGCTTGTGAGAATGCATATAAGTAATGTGAATCTCCAATGTAACATATCTTTGCAACTTAGATTAGATTCGATAAGTATGTATGTTTCCTATGGATTCCTAAGCCGTCGAAACCGATTTCAATATTTTTTTTAGTAAACATGAAAAACATTTTCGTAATGGTTCCTGTGAAGTTTCGGATGGCTGGAGAAGAAAAAGATGCATTCCTGAAAAAGAAAAAGACGCCTTTCGTACTTTCAACCTTTCGTATCTGCCAAAGCTCCACTGAATTCTGCTACTAAATTAAATTCTTGCTTATTCTTCTTGTAGATCTGTTTATTCGAGACTTCCCTATTGTAGTGTAGTACTTTCCGAAATTTGCGTTTCTTGACTAATTGGTTGATATAAGAGTAACCCCCCACGCTGTAAAATCTCGGTACACTTTTGCCAATACCTCCCCGCTTTCAGGAAAAGGCTGTAGGAGTGGTAAGGTTTCTGTCCATGCGACGTTTTGTATATGCTTATGTACCTACTCATGCATCATGTGCCTGCATGTGGGCATGCATTCAATATGAGCCTTAAAAGACAATGTATCTTTGTAACTTACATTATATACAATAAATTGTAGTTTTAACCGTTTAAAAAGCATCAGTTTACATAAGAGAGTCAACCCTTTGATACTCTACGAGCACACACTAGTTGTGATGTAGTCTCCTGTTGGCTTGCCTCGTCACGAAGCCGCGGCCATATCTGTGACGCCATCGGTGTAATTTGAAGGATTTGCATAACAAAGCGCGGCAGGAGGAAGGAAAAGGTGTTGTAATGAGTGGCGGCAATCTAGGGAAGCCATCGCCTGCACCGCGGTGGCCCAATTATCAAATTATCGAACCGAGAACCACAAAACATGAAGTCATTCACCGAAATGTGGTGAAACGTGGAGCTCTGCGCCAGAATGTGGTAAAATACGAAGCCGTTTACCGATTCGTGGTAAAACATGAAGCTACTTAGTTGAAATGTGGTAGAAAATGAAGCTACTGTGTAAAAAGTGTGTGGTAAAACATGGTTCGCTAAATCGTGATAAAAAATGCAACTTTTCACAAAAGCGTGTCAGAATGTGAGCCTTCTCAAGTCACAACCCTTTAAGCTTGGTACTTCTATGTGCGATTTTATAACAAACTCCTTAATTTTAACTCTCAACAAAAAAAATGTTGAAAATATGTAGGCAAATCTGAACAATAAAATGTATTAAATTTAGTATTTGCATATGTATTAAACTTTGTAGGGTTTGTGTATTCACACAGTGAAAATGCATTTTAATTTAAAATAAAAATATTTTTTTAAAAACGTAGTTTTATTTTCACTCTTGATGATCACACTATGATCACTCACACCTGAAACTTGAAGGTCGAAAGTACTCGAGGCAGATAAAATAAATCGTTGTGAAAATAAAACTACGTTTCAGAAAAAATAAAAAATAAATGTATGTATGTCAAACATCAAAATCCATAATATGTATGTATTAACAAATAACAATCAGCATTTGTTACTCCCTTTGATTTGTTTTTTTTATGGCAAAAAACACATAGCTCAATGTTATTTATACTATAACGTATTTTTCTCTACGCAGTGCTCCTTGTTCCAAACAAAATGGAACTTTTCCTGCAGAATACGGTTAATCTGAGTACTGCACGAATCTGTATCGTGTCCTAGTAAAATAAATTTAGAAAAAAATCTAACATCATTTGAATCAAAATAAAGAATCCAATTGCCCAATTTAAATTTTAAATATCTAATCTACATAATCTAATCTAATCCAAGTTGCAAAGATACATATGTAACATTGGGGATTCACATTAAATGGATTTCCACCGACAGACACGTATAAATTCGCGCTTAAACATGCCGCATGTGGGCCTACAATAGAAAAACCCGAATCTCAAATGGGCATACAACCTGCAACTCTGAACCTGAAACAGAGGTGACATTGGCAAAGTGAACCATTTTCTACAGCATGGGTGGTCAGCCGCATACCACCATAAATATCATTCAATAAAATCTAAATAATCTCGCTTACGGTATTTGAACAGTTAGTCGAGTTCTTCAGCGTTTCACGTAAACTTAACTTAATTATTCAGGAAATCAAAAAGCATTTCGTCCATTACTCGATTCATAAAGCAAAACAATTACTCGAGTCCACGAAAATCAATTTCCACACGAGACCATTGTGCGGGAACAAGTGCCCGGGAATTGACGTATTTAATAATAACAATTGAGAGATGTTGGCCCGCCCTAAGGACGGCACGAAACAAAAGTGGCGCCCCGGGCAACGCAGATTAGTGGAATTTATTGAATTCCTGCAAATTGAGGCATAAACTCGAAACGGACTCTGAAGCAGACAGGGACTTACAAGTCTTGATCTTAAAAAACAAAAACAAAAAAAATAGGTTGATTTATTTGGTGAGCGCTGTTTTTGTGTGTACCACACCTCAAGAGCCCTCTGCGAGCTTGGTCGTCGCTGTAGAAAGCGCCAATTCTCTAGCAAGACCCAGTTGCTGTAAGGCTGGATGGACCTTTTGATGACCGGTCTTTGGTAAAGGTTTATGATTTTTTCAACCCAGCGAAGAGCAAATTTGAGATAAAAATAGTATATTTTTTGTGCTCCGCCGGGATTCGAACCCACAACCTTCCATTTACGAGTCCGAAGTGTTACCACAGGACTGTTTTTTTCAAACAAAAAATGAATTATCACATTGATGAAACGAAACAAATGGATTCTGAATGAATGCGGAGTAAAAGAAAGCGTGAAAGTTCAAAGAAGTGTGATGCGATGGTTTGGACATATTGAAAGGATGATTGAAAACCGACTGACCAAAAAGTGTAGGTATAAAGAGAATGTTATAGGTAAACGTGGAAGGAGAAGACCTAGGAAAGAATGGTTTAATCAGATAAGTGAGATTGCGATGACGGTGAGAATAATGACGGTGTCAGGGTTCTCCATTCCGGATGCAAGGGCAGACAACTAATTGCCCTCGAAACTTTAGAAATCCATAAACACAAAAATTCTGATTCTTATAATTTGATCAATGTTCAAATTCCTGCTGCTTCACCTTTGTTATTACCTATTTGTAACTCTTTTGTCGTAACTCAATATTTTTATTTCTCTATGGTTTTTGTCTTGTCAATTTTGTAATAGTGTCCTCTTGATAATGACGTGAACAAGTCGAAAGTACTTGAGGTGAAATAAACACTCAATTTGTGAAAATAAAACTGTGTTTTTGTTAGATTTTATAATTTATTTTTATATACATAAATAATTTTGGTAACTCCTGGATATTATTAAATTGTCAAAAAAGGGTTTGCAAGTGTTCGCACGTGTGGTCTCCTTATGCAAATAAACTTATTTAATAATTAGGCAGTAGGTACGTGAGGTTAGCGGGCCCCCCGGACGCGCGCCCTGGGCCCCCGTCCAGACTCCTGGCCACCGCATGTGCTGAATGGCCCCCAACACTACGGTGTAGCAACAAATAATAATGATTTATTTTATTTTTAAATCCTGTGCGGGAGACTCCCTAGATTCTAGAGACTCTAAGGGTCTATGAAACTTGTTGTAGTGCCGTAGAGGTGTACGAGCTTGGTCGTCGCTACAAAGCGCCAATTCTCAAGCAAGACCCAGTTGCTGTACCTAAGACTGGATGGACCTTTGGTGACCGGTCATTGGTAAAGGTTTATGAATTTTTCAACCCAGCGAAGAGTAAATTTGAAAATATAAATGGTATATTTTTTGTGCTTCGCCGGGATTCGAACCCACAACCTTCCCATTCAGAGTCCGCAGTGTTACTACTGAGCTACGGACCGGTGAAAATAATGAAAAGTTTTTTGATAAAAATTTAAAAATGAATCTTCACAATGTCAACACACAAACTCTCAAACTTTAAAAGTTTTTTGTTTTTTCTTGAGGTCCGCGTGTGAATTGACAGACAAAATGTTGACATCGCACCGCCACGGCACAGTTGCTAGGAAAAAGGCGAACAAATACTTAGTTATTTGATAATGAGCAAATAAAACACAAAGTTTTTCTTCACGAATAGATTTATTTCAAGAGGTATTCCTTTTGATGTGATGTGATAACATCGAAAGAGCTCGTGGAAATAAATTAACTCGTGAAGAAAAACTTCGTGTTTTTTTTTTACATCATTAATTTAAAATTAATCTTCACAATGTTCAATACACAAACCCTTAAACTTTTACTTAGTTATTTGTTGATAAGAAACGTAGAGTTCCATTTAAATGTGATGTTTGCCCGCTGAGAAGAAGTCGTAAATTCACAAGTTTCGAGTCCATTGCTTTTTGGTAATTTTAATTTACAAATGATATTATCCGAACACTTTTCTTTTAAGTAATTCAATAATTTTGCTAAAAATTTGGCAAAAAAAAGGAATATTTAGCTTGATGTAGAACATAATTATGATACTAACGTGAAGAGAGTTTTATTTAACTAGCCCTTATGCTTTTAATTTGTTTCCTGTAACATAATAAGTAGATTTATCTGCCTCAAAGACAATCATAAAATTTAATTTACTGTTTATTGCTTTATACTCGTAAAACATAACATTTTTGCACTTTAATCATAAAAGCATATGAACTTGCTGTTCCTTTTAAGAAACGAAAGTTAAAACTTTAATGCCATGCAGGGAAACCGAAATACGAGGAGTTTTTTTCAGTTATTCTTTTCTTACATGAAAAAAGTTTAATTCAAGAGAAGAAACTTTTAGAAATCCAAAAAATTTGTCAGTCGATACATCCTAGTGTGCAATGGCCCCCACCGTGGCCCCACCCTTGGGCGCGTGAGACCGAAAATTGTAATGTTTACGGAAATTACGGGTCTTTGAGGTCCAATATTGAAAAGAGATGTACGCTGTGTGCGTCTAACTGCTTCTGCGTGTATACTTCTCCTTCTCTTACCATTACCAACGACGAATTCTCCAAAATTGTTCAATTTTGTTGTGATGTTATTACTTGGGTCTTAGAGAGAAATTTGGGGCAGTTTTTCGACTTGAAAACTCAGTGTAGCATCTTTTCACAGACTTGTGGGTACGCCACTAAGCTGCATATTTAGTGTTGTTCTCGAAGAGGTACTATGTGGCGTGTGGTACCTATTTATTTTCACCGGTAAATGAACCAACCACTTCACTTGAAGTAGAGGTTTCACAGCTCCTGGGATCGCTGGTTCTGATTTATTGTTATTTTTGTTCTGAAATATATATCAAAACTAGAAATCATTTCTGTTGGTGGGAATCAAACTCTAACTTTCTGACATGGAACGACGAAAGCATTCTATCAACTGAGTTATCGACCAAATCTAATCTAAGTTGCAAAGGTATGTTATATTGGAGGTTCACATTTTTTTAATGGTGCACAACAGGTTACCCTAATTAAAGTGCACCCTCTCAGCCATCAACAAGCTGGGAGGAACTCTTTTACCATGAATTTAAAGGTGTCTAAATTGTATTGAACAATATCAATCTTTGATTCGTTAATGAGTTTAACACTCCGAGTTAAAGGATGTTGCGCCAAGACGTCAGTGCGACTCATCGGTACATGAAATAAATCATGACCTCGTCCCCGATTATAGTCATTTGGCACGTACAACCTGAAACCCTCCAACAGGGTGGGACTGTCTATGAATCCGTTGATGACCTTATGAGAGAACACCATAAGGGTCCCGTTGCGCCTAGTTTCTAAACTCCTGAAGCCAGTTTCCCGAAGCAGCTCCTCATGGTGCATAAACTGAGGGTAATTTTCCTGCGTCCTCATGAGGAGGTACCTCAGGAACTTCTTCTGGAGCTGCACATGCATTCTCACAACCAGACACGTACAAGTTCGCGTTTGCACATGCCTCATGTGAACCTACAACATAAAAAACCAAATCTCAAATGGATATACACCCCTGCAACTCTTGCCGTCCTTCCCTGTAACAGGGGTGACATTGGCAAAGTCAACCATTTTTACAGTATGGATGGTCAGCCGCATACCAACCTAAATAGATTTGTTGAATGTATGTATATCATATTACAGTTTCTAGGGTCATAACTAAGACAGTACCATATATTTTCTTGTATTAATAAAATACAACAAATCGCACATTTTTTGCCCAAATCAACGACATGTCGTTTAACCGTTTTCTTGATTTTTTTAAATACTTTATTCAAATGAAGTTGACCAGCACAGCACATGAGTGATGTCAGGACATGCTGCAATGAAGAGATTATCATTTAGGAGCTGGAGAGGCGCCATGATTCATGACCCTGGACGCTAATGGCCTCATCATCATCACCAGCGCGGCATTAGGAAGGTCCAGGACGCTGATGGATCGGCCCAAGTTTAATGCACTCCTGCTACATTGCATCTGACAATAACGAGCTCAACCATTCAACGTTTTTGACAGTTTAGCGATAAAGGGTAAATACATACAGGCCATGATGACCTTCAAATTCAGACAACTTGATGAGTAGCACTGCATTTTTGATCAGTCAATCTGCAAAGTGAGAAAAAGAGAAAAACATGCATGATTTGGCCGGTCCATAGTCTAGTGGCAGCACTCTGGACTCGTAAATGGAAGGTTGTGGGTTCGATTCTCGGCGGAGCACAAAAAATATACCATATATATTTTCAAATACGCTCTTCGCTGGGTTGAAAATTCATAAAACCTTTACCTGAGACCGGTCACTAAAGGTCCATCCAGCCTTACAGCAATTGGGTCTTGCTTGAGTATTGGTGCTTTGTAGCGACGCGACGACCAAGCTCGTAAACAATACCTCTGCGGCACTACAACAAGTGTCATAGACCCCTAGAGTCTCTGAAATCTAGGGAGTCTCCCGCACAAGATGTCTTAAAAAATGATGAGTAATAATAATAATAAAATAAGCATTTGTATAGCGCTTGTAAGTCACTGCAAAGGCGCTTTGTAAGAATCTTTGAAAAAGTAATGAATCGTCACTCAGTACTTGTTTGGCTTATCTACCATTTGATTAAAAGATGATCTTTCAATGAAACTATCTTAAAATCCCATTCTTCATAATCTGAGCTAAGAAAGAAACGCTAAACACGATAAAGTGAGAGTTGTTTTAAGTATTTTTACAACCATTTCTTGTTTGCATAGGAAACATTGGTCCAGTACCCATAAGTACATTGCTCATGTAAAATAACGTGTGATGAGCATAAGACAAATAAGCACTAAAGGGGACGGAATGTCGAGGAGGTGAAAAAAAGTGTGCAAAGATAGAACAAAGTGGAGACACCTCTGTGAAGGTAGTAACCTCCTTTAACGGAATTGATACACGTAAAAGTACAAGTCATACAGTTAGTGGCGCTACGGTTCCAGAATATCAATTTCCAAGATCCAGAAGTCTAAACATTTTTCTATGAAATACCGAAATTTGCTAAGTCCAAGATATATCACATTTAGGATTCAAGGACATAATCAGACACATATAAGTTCGCACTTACACTTACGCACGCACGTGAACTTACAATATAAAAACTCAAAACCCTCGCCGACATTTTCTGTAGAAGTAGAGATCATAATAATAATCATAATCTAAGTTGCGAGGATATATTCATTCAAAGCTCTCAGATGTATGCCCACAAACAAACACGTGTAGTTCGCGCTTACAAATGCTGATTGTGTACTTACAAATAAAATCCAAACCTCAAATGAACATAAGCCCTGCAACTCTTGCCGACATTCCCTGAAACAGGGGTGACATTGGCAGAGTGAACCATTTTTTACAGTATGGGTGGTCAACCTCATACCAACCTATAAGTCAAGGAATACGAGTGATAAATAACATTTAAGTATAAGAAAACAACAAAACCTTAAAAATAAATCTATACAAAAAAGTCAAAAATGTCTTATGCAAAAAATGTAGCAAGCTAATAAACCAACATTACAAATCAGCATTGCAGATTAGCCGCCACTTCTTTCTGTCCTTGCACACTTCTTTCATTTCATCCAGAGTCATAACTTTTTTCATACAAGCTCTCCTTTTATTATGACTCTGGATATCCCATTCACTCGCTATTTCGAAAATTTAGGATGATATTGGCAAATTGAATTATTATTTACGCCATGGGTGGTAAGCCACATATCAACAAGGAACTTGGTAAATAAGTCACGAAGAAAAGAAGTAGATAAACGCTTTATCCATCCTTGCAACTTCCTACCATTGAATCCAAAAACGAGTTAGCATAAAGTTAAGTTTGGTTAGGTTAGATAATCGCCGCTCTACTGTGTTATGTTTTTGAAATGTTATTGTAGGTACGTACTCGAGGTTTTCGCAGAACTGTTTTACTCCGGCCGAGAGCCTATTCACAGTGCAAAGTGCCACTTCTCAAGGTCCTCTTCAGTTCAAAATATATGACGTGAGCGCTCTTACGTCCGACGTATAAAATAATAAAGTAATTATATCAACGGTTAAAATGAAGTAGGGCGTAAGCGACAAAAACTAAATTGATTCAGGGGAGCAGTTTAAAGTTTTTTGAAGAGTGCAGAAAAATAGCATATCTAACTTTTTTTAATTTTTATCATATGGATAAAATCAAATCAAAAACAAAGGCATTTACTGGCATTCTAATTAATGTAGTTTTAAGATTTTTTAATGTCACAAGCGCCTTTAGAACAAAAAAGGTCAAAATCTTGTCGGTTACACCAAAACCATACTTCAAAAACGCAGTTGTCTGCTTGGGAGTAAACAACAACAAAAAACATCGTAGAACTATGGGAGTTAGCGCATTAGAAAGAGTGGAATTTTGTAAGTAGGCTAGCATTCATAACTCATTTTTGATCAAAACATCGCTTATGTCCTACTTCCTTTCAACCGTCGATATGCACTCCTACTTATTGACGTTGCAGATCTTAGATTGATTTAACTCAATTATATTTTTAAAATAACAGTCTTCATTATAAAATGCTTCTAACAAATATGCACAGCTTAAATTAGAGATGTTTGTTAATTAAAATTTAAAATACAGTGTGCCTGATAGCTCAATGGTTAGAGCCTTAAATTTACAAGTGGTGACCTTGTATTCGAAATCGTCTGTAATCAGAAATTACTTCCTCTTTGGGTGATGCATTCTTAACCAGAAGATAAAATGTAATTTGTTTTGTATGTTCCTTGACTTATAGGTTGGTATACGGCTGACCACCCATGCTGTAATAATTGTTCACTTTGCCAATGTCACCCCTATTACAGGGAAGGACGGCAAGAGTTGCAGGGTGTATGTCCATTTGAGATTTGGTTTTTATGTTGTAGGTTCACATGAGGCATGTGCAAGCGTGAACTTGTACGTGTCTGGTTGTGAGAATGCATGTAATGTGAATCTCCAATGTAACATATCTTTGCAACTTAGATTAGATTAGAAGCGCCATTCCGCTAAATTCCTTACGACCTTAAGACGACGAGCTGACGCTTCGTGTCCAAAAGTAAGGTGTACTGTGATTTTTTTATCTATGGAGTTATTTCGCAAGCGCTAGCAATCTTGGACTGGTATAGATATCCAAAGTGTAAGGAATTAGCAGAATACCGCTTCAGGTTTAAGTATTCAAAAGTTAATTCGTTAACACAAGAAATGAAAACCTTCTCTTTGTGGGATAAACGGGTAAGAAATTGCATTTTACTCAAAATTTTGCATTAAAAAAAGGAACAACAAATATTTTCACGTCCTACACTGAGAAAAATAATTATTTCAGTTCTCTGATCCATAACATAGTTCTTTTAAAAAATAGGGATAGTATTTAAAAAATATTAATAAAAAAACTTTGATTATATATTATAGATCGTACCTAAACATAATTTCAAAGTGGACCACCACAAAAAGAGATGAAATTTCCTCGTGTCTCAATGGGAAGTTCTTAGCAATTTTTCTCTCAAACGAAGATTTTACAAGTGAAATATTAAAAACGTTTTTTTACAATTGTTATGAAACATAAACACATGTTTAAAGCTAGATATACGTATGTTTAATGTTTATTATCCATAAGTCTCTCTCATACTTGAAGGCGTCTAATTTTTGCCAGCTCACGCCGTCAACAATTTCTCTTCCTGTTAGAGATGAAGTCTGACTGCTTGTGTGGACGTCAGCGGCGGAACCAATGTGAGCTTAATTAATAATAATCGTCAAACGTGAAACTGGTAATAGACATAATTACGAAATATGTACTTTATTTTGTGAGGAAGATGAGCTGTTGACTCTAGAAAAAAACTCTTTTAAATCACTTTTTCTCTCTGAAGATGGCCAAGAGGCCGAAACCGATCCAACCTCCTATTCGTTTTTTCAACAACAACATCAAAAAGTAAAATTAAACAGTGGTTTTTCACATATTAAAAATCAAAATGTAGTTCAAAAAAGTTTCCACTGAAACATACCATAAATTGGTCATCATCACCTCACAATCATCTATTCATACTTATTAAAAATTTATTGGTGAGTAGGCAATTAAGCTGCACAAATAGTGTAGCTTCTTGTCACGCTGCCACCATAGGAGTAGAATTTGTCAAGAAGAACCTATACATTTTTACAGGAAAGGTGATCGGCGTTTCGTTAAAAACCTCACGTAATATGGGGGATTCAGATCCAGAGGGCGCAAGGTCTCATTTCTTATGAAAGCTGAATAATCATTTTTGGTGTTTTGATTTTAGGCTTGGAATAAAAACCGAAATGGAAATCATTTCTCTCATCCTTTTAGAAGTTTGAGCCCTCTGGGATCGAGCTCCAACGTTCTACCAGAGTGAGTAAACAGTGTACATTATTGATTAAAAAGTACATAGTTTGAAATCACGCAGGGCTAAAACATGCGTTTTATTAGATTCCAAAGTGGGGTGAAAATTTTTGTATCCATTTATAATACCGTTTAGAAAGTACATATCTCGGAGCTCCGTCAATCCGTTGCAATCCTCATAACAATCCGTTCTTAATTAAGTTAGACCTCTTTTAACTTTTGAACTAGTAGGTGAACGAGTGGATGATGAACGAGTGGGTAAAGAGCCCTTGAGTTGTGATTAAATGAAAGTATTCATCACATAGGTACCCACACATAAAAAACCACATTTCAGGAAATCAAATCTAATCTAATCTAAGTAGCAAAATATAAGTAACATTAGAGATTCACATTATATGCATTTACACAAAACAGACATGTTTAAGATCGCGCTTAAACAAGCCGCATGTAGTCCTACAATATAGAAACCCGAATCTCAAATGAGCATACACCCTGCAACTCCTGCCGACCTTCCCTGAAACAGGGGTGACATTGGCAAAGTGAACCATTTTCTACCTCATGGGTGGTCAGCCGCATACCAACCTATGATGTAAGGAACATACACAACAAATTACATTTTTAAAATCAACAAATTATAACATGTATGGGCATCAAAAACGAACAGACAACAAATTTTAATTTAAAAAACCCTATCCGCCAATATCACAGATTAACCGCCATTTCTTTCTGTCCTTACACACTTCTTTCATTTCCTCCAGAGTCATAACCTTCTTCATACAGACTCTCCTTTTATTATGACTCTGGATAAGGAAAGCTTTATAAAAAATGAACTAGAGTTTAAGAAAAAAGTTAATGCAATTGACAATGTCACATTCCATACGGATAATCTAAATACCTATTTCTAGCCAGTGAACAATAAATTGGTAAATTCATTCCTCTTCACAAACTTATTAAAAATAATATATGGCCTATGAATGAATGTCATGTCTCGGCATCAAGCACCAGCCAGGTTTTCTCCCCTCCCCTCAGGAGCAGGGCCCGACATGTCTTCACGTGCTGGGGAACAAAGGTGATCTCCCAAGATTAATTAAACACCAGTAGGACGCTGATTGAATTACTATTGGGGCAGTGGGTGGACCCTGGTACCATATCCACCAACTATGCTCAGCAATACTTGATCAACGGTTGAGGGGGACTTTGAATATGGTGTACACGTACTTATGTAGTTCATTTATTACGCAAATTCCCTTCTCAGTCATATAGCAATTTATAGCGCAACTAAGCTACACATATAGTGTAATTTCCTTGCCGCGTTATCCCCGAAGGGTTTGGCATGTGGCGAGTGGAACCTATTTTTTTATATTTTATTTTTAAGAAATCCTGTGCGGGAGACTCCCTAGATTCTAGAAACTCTAGGGGTCTATGACACTTGTTGTAGTGCCGCAGAGGTGTACGAGCTTGGTCGTCGCTACAAAGCGCCAATACTCAAGCAAGACCCAGTTGCTGTAAGGCTGGATGGACCATTGATGACCGGTCATTGGTAAAGGTTTATGAATTTTCGAACCCAGCGAATAGCAAATTTGAATACATAAATGGTATATTTTTTGTGCTCCGCCGGGATTCGAACCCACAACCTTCCCATTCAGAGTCCGCAGTGTTACCACTGAGCTACGGACCGGTCGAATATTTACTTTTACAGGTAAGGGGCCGGCCTTACGCCAACCACTTCAGCTGAAGTGGGGGTTTTTCAGCTCCCGAGGGGGCTCGTACTCATTTCTTGGGAAGGCTGAGTAACCTTGCCGGTATTTTATTTGGGGTTTGAAATAAACAGCGAAATTGATGACCATTTCTGACACCCTCGGCGGGATTCGAACTCGAGCTCACGACATGGAATGCAAGCACTCTACCAACTGAGCTATCGACCGGACTATGAAATTAATGTTTTTTTTCTTTAAAAAAAGCTTTGAATGAAATAATTACTATATTTTGAAGTCTAATATATTTACATTTCAAGCATTGAAATGGTTGCCACAATGAGGGAATTTTTTTCGGCGAGCAAACTTCAAGAGCCAGTCTTCTATGGAACTGCCGTCCTTAGCAAGCAATAACAAAATATTTGTATGCCTTTTAGCTAGCAGCCCAGCCGGGTGCAATATTATTCATATGCCAAGTCACCTGCGGAATTCATTGGCGTTTTTTCAAATTTCAAAGAAGAGTCCTATACATTGACCTCTTTAAAACCGAATAAGTTTTGAAGAGATCAATGAATAAAAAGAATGGGAAAAGTATAACGTTTAAAAAACATTTTTTTTTTTATATGTATAAAAGAGTTTACTTAAGTTTTTCAGACGGTGTAAAAGGAGATGATGGAAACAAAGCCCGATATTTTTGGTTATACAAAGAAAAATTAGAGACTTCAAATTATATCATAAGGTATTCAGACTGAATATAAAAACGGTCCTTATTGTTGGTCAATATGCATCCGTACTTATTTCAAGAACCCTTAGCTCACAGAATACTTGAGTATTGTTGGTGATTACGACCACTAGAAGTTCTCCCACTATATACGCGATCAATTTATTAAAATGTACGTATAGACGGACGAGTGTCGGAGGCTTAGCAAAATATTGCGACGTCATGATTGTTTTTGTTCTACTTACTGGCGACTGCAATCATAACCTCAAATTATTTTATTTTCGTGGTTTAATATTTTACTGTTATTAACGATTTTACAATAATAACATTTCTTCCGATAATAATCTAAGCTTCCTGACTTGTGATTTTGTGAATCCACAAAAGTAATATTAATGTACGATAAATATGACGTCTTATTTGATAAACAAAACATTCCAGGTAAATTATGGAATAGAATCACTACAAAAATTTAAGACAACTTATATTATCTAGATTTTCAGCAGTAACTTCGTGAAAGTTCATTTTAATACAATAAAATAAAAATTGCTTTGTTTTAATTCACATGAGTTTATTTTTGGACACGGCCAGTTTCGGGAGAAGCAGTACCTCCCATCTTCAGGTGTAAATAAGTCAGGTGTAAAAAGTTTCTATTTACACCTGAAGATGGGAGGTACTGCTTCTCCCGAAACTGGTCGTGTCCAAAAATAAACTCATGTGAATAAAAACAAAGCAATTTTTATTTTATTGTATTAAGACAACTTCACTAGAATATAAGACTCGGCACGTTTAAAATGTGGAAAAAAATATAATGTCACTTGGCCGGGCAGGACGGAGAGTCATTATTTTAATCCAAAAATGATGTAAGTAGTTTTAAAAGAGACTAAAACGCTACATAACCGTCAACTTAATATGTTTCACAGTGCTGTAAACTAAAAAAAAATCCATGATTATCGGGAATAAATTTTTAAATTACTAAATATGTCGTCACGTAGACGAAGAAATTTTTGATAACGCCGAGTCCAATGCTAAAACGAATTTGAATGAAGGTTTGAAGATAATTTTTGCGACTCATTAAAAAATAATAGATTACAAGCTTTAGAACACCAGGAAATATTATTTGATAAAATATACTTGTATTTTGATCTTGAAATAGACTAAGGTCAGACCAGTCAGCGGCCATGTTGGATCTCAAATCCCAAAATCCAATAATGCAAGTCAACCTGTATTGCGTCACATGCTACCGGGAGCTGTAATTTATTTTTAATATCTCGATACTTGTTGAGTGAAAGCCTTGGAGCCAAATATGACGGAGCCGTTTTTCTTAAACTGGTCCTAGAGCTGTGAACTTGATCAATATTCGTTGTATTTTTTTTTTCAATTATTTCTTCTTCTTCTTATACAGCCATCTCCATCCACTGCTGGACATAGGCCTCCCCCATATCTCTCCATCCATCTCTGTCTTGCGCTTTTTGAATCCAGTCTCCAGCAAGCCTTCTTATATCATCCGACTATCTCGTGGGAAGTCTCCCTCTGCTTTTTTCAATTATTTAATATATGAGAAATTGTAGTAACATGATCGGTATTTTAAATATTATTTGATAATAAATATTCTCAGGAACTTTTATCCCCTAGACAGCGCGTCCCCAAGGTATCGAATAAGATAATACTCGCAAGGGTTGCTTGGATGTTAGGGATGAATTAAAACAGTAGCCCCCACTTAAACTGAAAGTGGTTGGTGTGAGGCCGGCCGCCTTACCCGTAAAAATGAATAGGTCCCGAATCACCACATGCGACCCCTTCGGGTAACGCAGGCAAGAAGTTACACTACATGTGTAGCTTAATTGCAAAAACCTCGGACCAACAGATAGTCACCAACCCATTTAGCAAACGTGGTTATTTCACCCTTCCTAAAGTAAATATCGACATCGAAAAGAAAACTGATCACAGCAGCCGATTGAAAGGCATGGAGAGATTGGAGGAGGCCTGCGTTCAGGAGTAGATTCATTGAATAAAAAGAAGAAAAAGAAGGCGAAGATGATATATGTTATTATGTAGATACTGGAATACAAGGTACAATAATAATTCTTGAAGTCTAGTCAATGACTCAATTTATAGAACGTCCGTTTTGTTGAGTGGGAGGATTCGGTTGAATACAAAATTGTTAGACATGATTTCCTGTTTCGATGCTTTCTTTATTTTAGAATATCGATCAATTTATTTATCCTGGCTTCATAAGAAATACGTAATCGTGTCTTCAGGATCAGAGAAAATACCGCTAGGAGTACCTACCGTAAGTGATAGAGCACGCAAAAATGAATTTCCGTCCCAGATAACATACCACGGTAGGCTAAGCTGCAAGCCTTAAACCCTAATGTTCCCAGGTTTTCTAGCGACTTCTCAGTATATTCAGTCAGCAAATAAAACGTTTGGAGAAAGATAGATGAAACAAGTCACAAGATGGGTGTTGCAACGAAAATGTGTTACAGGAAGTAGAAGAAAGAAGAGAGCTTATAGGTCACATTTTAAAGAGGAAAACCAAACTAATGGGACACTCAATTAGACATAGCACCTTTCTGAGCAACATCTTTAAAAAAAATCTTGGGAAGACTAAAAGAGGTCATCCAAGAATTTCATACTTTCAGGATTTGAAGCGGCTCATGGATGTCTCCTATTTGCAGCTCAAGACGATGGCAACCAACAACCAACAAGATGGCTGACATAATAAGGTACTGCCTTTTAGAAAATGATATAGAATAATAATATTAGGATAATTTATTTGGTGAGCGCTGTTTTTGTGTGAATCACACCTCAAGAGCTCTCTGCAAGCTTAGTCGTCGCTAGTCCCAATTTTCAAGCAAGACCCAGTTGCTGGAAGGCTGGATGGTCCTTTGGTGATCGCTCTTTGGTAAAGGTATGTGAATTTTTCAACCCAGAAAAGAGCATATTTGAAAATATAAATGCCATATTTTTTGTGCTCTGCCGGGATTCAAGCCCACGACCTTGCATTTACGACACCAAAGCGTTACCACCAGACTACGGACCGATGATGATTGAAACATATTGGAAAGAATTAAGTAAGTACACTTTTGAGCATGATTATATTGTGTTTCTAATTAATATACTTGAAATGGCGTTAAAGGTGGCAGTAATTGACGTTGATGCATTTTTCGTTGCATTTCATAACACCTTTACCTTTAATCATGGAAAATGAGGAGGCACACACACAGCTGGGCAGGCACATACGTCACTAGCTGGTGATTTGTAGTAACGACGAAGTTACTATCAACAAATTAAGCCCGATGCCTGGTCCACACATGCGCGTGAGCTCCCCGAACATCGCATCGGTCAAAGGCTTCGGACAAGTAGGTAGGTACCTACCCTTGGTAAAAAAAAACATTGCGTCAACTCCCCTCGATTTTGTACTTAAAAAAAACATATCAAATCTATATCGCTTTCACTCACTAGAGGTTCTATTGTATCTTACATATGTATATTCCACTTTTTACACGATCCAGGAGAGTTAACGTAATGTTTTTACACTTAGGGTAAAGATTTTTCATCGTAATTATAAATATCTCGTCACATTTACGTTAGGTACATATTTTATGCACAAACACAAGCTGACGCGTGTACGTTGGCGTTCTTACACGGACTGCATGTTTACTTACAAAATAAAAGCCCAACCTTAAATCAACTTAATCACTGCAACTCTTGCCGCTCTTCCTTGAAACAGGGATTACAAGATTATCGCAAAAATATGTAAGAAAACCTACACAATGTATGTACGTATACGAAGAAAAGATTTGAAATTAATGGCTAAATTTGTGCGAGATTTCATTGTAGCGTAGTCTAAATTAAACACAAATATTACAACTGCTTTTACAAAACCCTGAAACAGGGGCAACTTGCAAAAGTGAATCGTTTCTTACAGTATGGTGATAGGCATTTACATAAACCAATCCATTATTTAGTTGCGGAATTCTGACTGCATCGATCCTCTTCTCTTACCCATAAACTTTAGTAACTATCATTGAGTTATCATTGTACTATCATTGGGTTTCGGAATCTGTTGGCATTTTTAAGGGAGCACTGAAACGGCACCTTTATAAAATATCTCATTCATGATTGGGAGGGCCCTTGAGGTGTGACACACACAAAAACGGCGCTCTTTTGTCCTGTCAAAAAAAAATCATGCCACAATACACATTCCAAATGCGTGAGTGACTGTTGCCTGCATCATGCATGTTCGCCACAGGTAGAGTGCAGCCTTTACATTTTTACTAGCTCGTAAAAAGCATGTTCCCGCTGCCACTTCTACTAACCCGTTACGTCATAAATTCTAATTTAAATTACGTGTTGAAATACAAAAAACGAGACGCCGAAATGAAGTATGCTTTTGATAAACGAGCGGCGGCATCTGTCGATAGGTGGAACCAACTAAAAACTGTTAATTATTATTGTTTTGGGATCCATCTTGTGTTCTACACGAGTGTGTGTTTTTTCGCGCCCAGAGTGTTTTTCCCGCTCGTCCGCCCAAAAAAACAAATCTATATTAGTCACGGCCGTCACCGGGCAGCATGGGTACGTTATATTATTATTATTGACACGTTTTTTACAGCTACCTACCTTATTTTAATTTGAAAACAGCTCCGCGTATCGCGCTCTAATCTACGAGGTGGATGTAGCGTATATGATACCCAAGACACGGGAATGCAATGACGTACCTACAAAATCAAACGTACAATGCAATGACGTACCTACAAAGTTGCAGTTTATGTTCATTTAAAGTTTGGATTTTAATTTGTAAGTACACACACAGCATTTGTAAGCGCCAACTTATACGCGTCTGTTTGAAGACATGCAGTTAATATGAATTTTAAATTTTGATAGATCTTTGCAGCTTAGATTGTAGATTAAAGGTTGTAGCAGTTGTTAATAAATAAATAAATAAATAATGTAACAGTTAATCTCACAAAAACATCGCTAACCAAATAAATCATCCTAACCTAATGTATTTTTATCATCATACTAATTAATATTTGTATCAGCAACAAATTTGAGAACAATTATGATAACGTCAACTTGGCAAATAGAGAATACTAGTGTATAGCAGAAGACCCCGTTGTGCATATATTTTGTTCATACCTATGCAGTGTCATGCAAGTCCACTGTCTACATGTCCGCCTACAATAACGGCTAGTCACAGTGAGGACGCCATGCGATGTTATTATTCGCATCTAGAGCGTCGTGGCTGTGTGTCAGCAAAAACACCTCTACAAGCAGGTGGCGTAAGGTCGGTTATAGCGTGCAGCTCTGTCCAACATAAATAGATACCGTAAACTTGCAATGAAGGGAGAGATTGAGATCGCAGAAAGGTTGGAAGGAAGAAGCTTTCCATTATTTGAGAATGGACCGAAGTAAGAGTTGTAGAGGAACTGTTTCAAGGTGTCCGTGTCAGACAGGCTTTGACTCAACATAGTAGCATTGGCATGCGGAATAAATTTGCAACTGAGCCGTACAGAAACAAAGGGGGCACTCCAGGATTTTTTCGTCCGGTCGGTAGCTCAGTCGATAGAGTGCTAGCATTCCGTGCCGAAAGCTCGGGTTCCAATCCCACCGACGGTGTCAGAAATGATTTCCCGTTTCGCTGTTTATTTCGAAACCCAAAATAAAATACCGGCCAGGTTTACTCAGGCTTCAGAAGAAATGAGTACCGCCCCTCGTGAGCTGGGACCACTTCAACTGAAGTAGTTGACGTAAGGCTGGCCCCCTTACCTATAAAAATAATCAGGTTTCACTCGCCACATGCAAAACCCTTTGGGGATAACGCGGAAAGAAGTTACACTATATGTGTAGCTTAGTTGCGTTTATTTTTCGCAAATGAGTTATGTAAGGAAATACTTTCCTGTGTTTACATACATGCAGGTATTTATCAAATTTTTAATAAAAACATCCTTAATTACCGTTATTGATTCTAGTAAATCTACATGACTTAATTATCATATTGAAAGTTTGAAGAAAAAATCGAGACAGGAAAAAATTTCGAGCGCAGTTTGAATTCGAACTTGGACCTCCTACATAAAAAGTGGAAGCTGTGCCAAGTGTGTTATCGACCAGACAGATGGAACGAACTGGACTAAAAAAAGTTTGTGATTAGTATAGATACCCACAATACATATAAAAAATAAAAATACAAAAACAATTGGCTTATTTTTTTGGTGAGCGCTGTTTTTGTGTGTATCACACCTCAAGAGCCCTCTGCGAGCTTGGTCGTCGCTGTAGAAAGCGCCAATTCTCAAGCAAGACCCAGTTGCTGTAAGGCTGCATGGACCTTTTGATGACCGGTCTTTGGCAATGGTTTACGAATTTTTCAACCCAGCGAAGAGCAAATTTGAAAATATAAATGGTATTTTTTTTGTGCTCCGCCAGCATTCGAACCCACAACCTTCCATTTAAGAGTCCGAAGTGTTGCCACTGGACTACGGACAGGTCATGTAGGTATTTCAATTTTCAGCAAATTCTAGAATCCGTCACGTCACAGTTTCTGATTTTTTGAGAGAGTAGTTAGTTACCTAGCTAGTAGACTGGCTAGCGATTTGAGCCAGTCATTGTACGTGGGCAGTGATTACAGCTAATGCTATAATTTTCTCGGCCACTTTTGCCACTTTTCCGCACAGGACGAGTGGCCTGAGTGCTTCACTTTATCCCCACCTGAGGCGCTGGCCACCCCTACAAGATGCCAGCATTGTCTGGACAAGCATTATCTCCAGGCTCCGTTTAGTCTAAGAGGCTTTTAAAAGTATCTAGCTCCCCATATACCTAGTAAATACACACAGATGATCTGAAATAGGTCATGAAATTACTTAAGTAAATCTGCAATACGTAGATAAACTATTTTTTTTAGACTCCTGTGTATGTATCAAAGAAAAGAAAATCCACAGAAGATAATCATCAAAATTTTAAATACACAACACAAATGGTAATTCTCCAATCCGTTTGAATTTAGAACAACAGTTTTATAATGTTGGCACTTCTTTAATGTTGCCCACACATAAAAAACTTTCATATTTAATGTTTTATACCTACCACGAAAATATACAGAATATTTTCCATGATGTATATAAAAAAAAAACAATGAATTATTGGATTTGTCATTAGACACTTATCATCCAAACATTTTCAGTATTAACATATTCAATATACTAGCATAAGTAACACCGAATTATTATCGTAGCGTTTTCTATATACGTACCTATTTGTCAGCAATGTCTGTCAGGGCTCGCAAATCCCGGTCCGCGGTCAAGCGGGCCCACTGCGAGCGCCTGATAAGGGCGGTCACAGAATGGAAGTGCGGAATCCACTAATTCCAGGCAAAATTCAGAATCGCAAATAATTTTGGCAATCGCGGGGCTTTTAATAGCATTAAATTATACGTATAGGAAGAATTATGGTTTTGGAAAATACGCCTAAATACTTCTAGCGTGGTGAATAGAAGTATTTATTCGTATGGGAAATTCCGGATAATTTTGAATTTAACTAGGAGGATACTAAACAATTTGGTAAACCAAATATTAATTGAAAATATGACAAAAGGTCGGGTTTTTCAATAGCTGGATAAAATATAACAGATAATCATGTAGTCTAAAGACATGAAAAATAATAGTTGTTGAAAAATTTGCTCTCAGATAAAGGGGTATGTTGCAAAAATTGACCAGTACAACATTTCTGTATGTAAAATAAATAAAAAAACGGTCAGAGTCAGAGTCGTGTAGAATCAAAGTGTCAATCCTGTTTTTTTTTTTTCAGAAAAACGTAAATACGTGGAAATGACTTTCTGCGTTTCTATTTTTCTCATTTTCGTAAAAGTCCTAGAGGGCCGCAATACTACTGACATTTTTTATAAGTTTCTTATAATTGTTATGGAAGCCGTACGCGCTTTTAAAAGCTTAGTTTTTTCGATAGGTTTCGCTAATTATTAAATATTATCTACGTGAACATAATATTTTGTGTAATTTACGAAAATTCCACAAATTTTACCGTAGTTCCAAAAACGTACAAACGTTTAATAATTATTCATGTGGGGCCATAAGCAAAACGTATTGTTAAAATATTTTCACATTTCCCATGAAAATGAGGCAGGTAGTTCCGCACAATAACTTTTACAGCAACGGCGTACGCGTAAACACGAAAATGCCTTGCACTGAAACCATCAATAACAAAATAAACAGAGCTGGCTAGGAATGGCACCGAGCGACAGCACCAGCTGTTGGCAACAATGAGTGGGACTCCGCCATGTTGTTTTTGTTGCCGCGCGCGAATCGATCCGATGGCTTTTTATTCGTTCTGTGTCGGACAATGGCGGCGATGACAGGCCGCGATGACGACTGCCGGGAAATAAGCGATGGGGGCGAAGTCCCACAATGGCAGCGTCTCCCGCAGGTCCTCTGCCACTGGCATGTGCAGCGTTACACAACACCAACTTTATCCGATTTCAAATTGTGCTAAATGTCAGTCAGGCAGGTACAATAATATAGACAATTGTGAGCGTTTGATAACACGAAATTAAAAGCTATCAATGTGAAAATGACAGGTACTTCTTACCGAATCCACCCTCCTTCTTACCGGTCCACTGATGATTTGTGGGTTATCCAAATAAAATATTTAAGTATCACAAATGAGCTTCATATATAAGTATTTAATTATTAAAAATAAATTGATCAGTAAGTACATACTTAGTAGGGAAAAATGGTAAATGAAAAAAGAAATAAACTCTTATTTTTAAATGAAATTTAATATCATTTAGTGAAATAAGCAGACATAAAATTAAGTAACAAAAGCCAAGTTGAAATAAGTACCTACTTGGTATTTTTTACTCATAAAATTTTTCATTTTAATAACATGATACATTTCTTTTTTTTCAGCTGAAAATTGTTAAGAAATGATGAAACTAAAAAAATAACCCAATTAACAATTATAAAACATGTTATGTAGTTATTTATATGTACTTTTATTAAAAGATGACAGGATCTGTTAGTGAGAAATAGAGAAAACAAAACAAGACCATATGAAGGTCAGCCATTCTCCAACTTCTCACCATCCAGGGGCACCGCGTGGAGGTTCCTGTCCCGCCCCCAAGAAGTGCTTCCTTGTGGTTTATCTTCCATCATCATCAGTGCCGTTCCTTGGGTTCCTTCGATCTTCTAATTTCTCCATTCTTGGAAATTCTTGAACAACTAATCTTCACTTTATGTTGGTTGTTCACGAAGCACTTCTTACTGGCTACACAACAATATATAAACTTCTTATAAAGAATTCAAATGTCCTTGACAATGTTACAAAAATATGCACCTACGTTTTCAAATTGTAAATATTAAAAAATAATGTAGTCCCTCTCCAATTGTATCCATGAAAATTTGAAAGAATTAAAAATAAGTCCTTTTGTTTTTGTTAAACTTTATTTACTTAAATTAATTGATTAACTAAATTGATTTCACTTAATTGATAAACCACGATGCTTTTTTAGCCTTTTCATTATTGATGAATTCCAAAAAATGCAATGAACCTGTAAAAAGATAAATAATAAGTAAAAAAAATTGAATTTTATAAAAAAATATTGAATATTGAGTAAAGTGTATTATTATTAATGTAAACTACCTTTCCTTGCTGATGAGTAGGTGATCCACTTCCAACTGACTCATGATCTTAAAAACGGATATCCTTGTGTTTAACCTAAAAATAATAATTACAGACATTAAAGAAAGCATACTTTTATTCATTACTTGAATGCATTTTTTTTTAAATAAAATTATTTTTCTTAAGCATTTTATTAAACTCAAATTTCAAAACAATACATCACATCCGTTCAACTTGTGTACAAAAAGTGTACCTAAAATGATCGAACGATTGTAAACTCTCGATAAAATTTAACGTTTCTACACAAAATCAATGTCTAAACAGCCTTTAGATATAAACAGACCAAGTAAACCACATGTGAAGCATAAATTTAAAATACATTTCAAAAAAGTACCTTCAGGAACGTGTAGCCATTGCTTAATAATCCATATTTGTCTTGGAACAAATTACGAAACCCTGCAAAAAAAATATTTTACAAGGATGAGTACAAATTGAAAATTGAAGTAAATAAAAAGTATTGTTTTAACATTGCACATTTCTTTACCAGCACATGATGAATGACAGTGAACTTAATTTCAAGCTGCTTTTTACTGCTTTCTGTCCTCAGCCTGGCTGCTCCACCTTGCCTGCGGTACATCCTATCCATGATACGTCCCTCCACAGACAACAACCTCACCACGACTTTCCGTTGAGGAACGACCTGTCCAAAATACACTCCTAGCCATAATGGTGCGTCTGTTCAAGGTACTACACGGTCAAAATACATTCTATTTGAGAACGATCATAACAAGAAACGACCTGTCTTATTTACATCTATCATGGTACGACCTGTCCCAGATACGATCATACAAGATTCGACCGGTACATGATACGCCCAATTCAAGTGCTTTTCGACGAGAGTCGACTGTCTTTGATGCATTAAGATATGACCAGCCCGTGGAAGTCCTCTGCAAGATGCGACCTGGTGTCGGTGTGACCAGTCCATGATACGCCCTACTCAGTACTTGTCGTGGTGGAGGAGATCCATTTAAGGAACGATCACTTCGAGGCAGACGACTGGAAACATATTTTGCGAGCACGATCAATCCTAAAAATGAACCAATAATATAATGACGATATTAAGCTAGAAAACCAATGCGTGGCACAAAACATTCGAAACTTCATACTGTCTCTCCCATGCCCCAACAAAAATTCAGCACAACCTCCATAGACAACCAAATTGTGACATCACATTGCCGGTTTTCTGTGGAAAAGTAACTCAAATATTTTGTTATACTGTAACTGTAACTGTAACTCTGTCGCCATTCCGCTAGGGGTGGCCAGAGCCTCTGCAGAGTTGCCTCCATTTTTTCCTATCCTTACATACCTCTTTCAATTCATTCATATCCATCACCTTTTTCATGCATTTTCTTCTTTTACGCTCACTTTGTATATCCCATTCTTTCACAATCTCCTCAATCTGATCACTCCATACTTTTCTCGGTCGTCCCTTCCCTCTTTTTCCTTTCACACTTTCTTTGTATACATGCTTTGTCAGTCTATCATCATTCATTCTTTCCACATGCCCAAACCATCTCATCACATTCTTTTGTACCTTAACTTTCACATCCTCTTTCAAATTACATTCTTTTTTTACCCATTCATTCCTAACTCTATCCCTCAGAGTTTTTCCTGTCATGCTTCTCAAATGCTTCATTTCCACCGTACATACTTTACTCATTTCGCTATCGTTCACTGTCCATGCTTCACTTCCATACATCAAAGTCGGTAACAATATGCCATTGTGTACCGCCATTCTCAGATCCATCGTCAATCGCTTGTTCTTTGCTATTCTTTCTATTGCACCGACCACTTGCTTTCCCTTGCACACCCTATTCTCAAGTTCTCTTGTCATCTTTCCATTTTTCTCAAACACACTTCCCAAGTATCTAAATTCATCCACAATTTCAACTTTCGTACCATTCAACATAAACGTGCATTCTTCATTTTCATCCGTTCTGTCAAAAATCAGTACTTTCGTCTTACTTGCATTAATTTTCAACTTGTTCACACACAGAGCATGGTTCAGACTAGAGAGCATTGCCTGAAGTTCCGCTGCTGAATCAGCAATTAATACTGCATCATCAGCATAAAGTAGAACTCCGACTTTTCTCTCTCCAATCTGTATGCCATGCCCTTCCAGATTCGCTTGTTTAACACAATGATCCATAATTATATTAAATAACCATGGGCTCATTATGCAACCCTGTCTCACACCCTTGTACACATTAAAATACTCGCTGTATTCTCCATCCACCCTGACACACGCCCTGCTATTTAGATAGATGGCGCGTATCGCGTTCAGAAGTGCTTTGTTCACACCATACCTCTCAAGCACACACCACATCATACTTCTATCCACCGAGTCGAAGGCTTTCTCAAGATCTACGAAAGCCGAGTAGACCTTTTTATTTACGGCCAGCTGTTTTTCGACTATCTGTCGAAGCGCGAATATCTGGTCTACGCAACCTCTTTCCGGCATAAAGCCAGATTGTATATCTGAGACCTTCTCCTGGGTGGATAATCTTACCCTATGGATAAGAATCTTGCATAGCACTTTACCTGGCACACTAAGAAGGCTAATCGGTCTGAAGTTACGGCAGTCTTTTTTGTCACCTTTACCTTTGTAAATTGGCACAATGACCGCCTCTCTCCAGTCCGATGGAACCTCCTTGACACTAACACACAATTCGCAAAGCTCTTTCATCCATTCAATCACACATTCTCCTCCCGCTTTCATCATCTCAGGTCTCACACCATCCACACTTGCAGCTTTCCCATTCTTTAATTCCTTTATGACCTTTCTTACTTCTTCTTTCGATATTTTCAAAACATTACCCTCATCATAATCTCCTTTTACAGTTAAATCACATTCTTCTTCACCAAAAACCTCATTAAAATATTCTTTCCATCTCTTTTTTACATCGTCTTTATTCCACAGAATGTCTCCGCTGATATTTTTGATTCCTGGAGTTGTGGACCTACAACTGTCGTTGTTTTGTCTCACCCAGCTCCAGAACATCTTTTTATTGTCAGAGAAGTCATTCTGTGCTCTTTCACTCAATTTTTCTTCCATTCTTCTCTTACTCATTTGAACTTCATTCTTCGCTAGCCATTTTTTCGCCTTGTATTCAGTCTCTAACACTTTATTCTTTCTGTCATTAATCCATTTTAAATAACTCTCTTTCTTCTCTTTCACTGCTTGTTTAACCCTATCATTCCACCATTCATTGCCTTTTCTATGCCCAATCGTAACTTCACCGCATACTTTCTTTGCGCTTTCAACCAAACATGTTTTAAATGTTTTCCACATTTTTTCTACACATGCATTCTTCACAAGTTCCTTGCATTCATCCGATTTCAAAATCTGGCTTACTTCAGCTTCAAAATCATTCCTGACATTTTCATCATCTAATTTTTCCACTTTCACTCTTTTCATCTTAATCACTTTCGTTCTTTTCCTATCTTTTACTTCGCCTATCATTACTTTTGCACATAAGAGATGATGGTCTGAGCCCACGGATATACCTTGGTAGACTCTGACATCTCTTATGGCACCTCTCATACATTCTTCCATACATATGTAGTCAATGACTGTGCGAGTATTTGGCCCATACCACGTGTATGTGTGCACGTCTTTATGCTTATACCAAGTATTTGATATAAACATATCATGCTCCACACACATGTCAACAAGCCGTCTCCCACTGCCATTGATGACACCCCTTCCGTTTGGTCCTATTACCCTATAGGTTCTTCAAAACCCTAATCACATACACGTGTAATGTTTGACCACCAACAACCGCATTATTTGTTAATTATATGAAATGGCAATATAAAAAAAATTATCGAAACTGTTATTACATGCGAATGCATAAAGTTATCTGGGATCAATGATAAGAACGATCAAATATCTTTTATCAATTACCTATGTTTCTAAACAGGTCTTCTGAGAGCTTGTGTACAGGCACTTAATTGCTATACCACAAATTAGAACTATATTGTTACCTCGCAACGAATTCGAATAAAATGACAATTACGGAACAGGAGAAAGCTGGAAGTGCATACCTCCATATTTCAGTATGTTCATGGTCATTATTACAGCAAGTCTCCAGCTCCCCACCACCCGGCTGCCTCTCCCAGCTCTCTGTCCACAGCCTGGCTGCTCCACCTTGCCCGCGGTACATCCTATCCATGATACGTCCCTCCACAAATAACAACCTCACCACGACTTTCCGTTGAGGAACGACCTGTCCAAAATTCACTCCTAGCCATAATGGTGCGTCTATTCAATGAATACACGGTCAAAATGCATTCTATTTGATGAACGATCATAACAAGAAACAATCTGTCTTATTTGCATCTATCATGGTACGACCTGTCCCAGATACGATCATAAAAGATTCGACCGGTCCATGATACGCCCAATTCAAGTGCTTTTCGACGAGATTCGACTGTTTTTGATCCGTTCTACTTAAGATTTGACGATCATAACATGAAACGACCTGTCTTATTTGCATCTATTATGGTACGACCTGTCCCAGATACGATCATAAAAGATTCGACCGGTCCATGATACGCCCAATTCAAGTGCTTTTTGACGAGATCGACTGTCTTTGATCCGTTCTACTTAAGATATGACGATCATAACATGAAACGACCTGTCTTATTTGCATCTATTATGGTACGACCTGTCCCAGATACGATCATAAAAGATTCGACCGGTCCATGATACGCCCAATTCAAGTGCTTTTTGACGAGATCGACTGTTTTTGATCCGTTCTACTTAAGATATGACGATCATAACATGAAACGACCTGTCATATTTGCATCTATCATGGTACGACCTGTCCCAGATACGATCATAAAAGATTCGACCGGTCCATGATACGCCCAATTCAAGTGCTTTTCGACGAGATTCGACTGTCTTTGATCCGTTGTACTTAAGACATGACGATCATAACATGAAACGACCTGTCTTATTTGCATCTATCATGGTACGACCTGTCCCAGATACGATCATACAAGATTCGACCGGTCCATGATACGTCCAATTCAAGTGCTTTTTGACGAGATCGACTGTCTTTGACGCATTCTTCTTAAGATATGACGATCATAACATGAAACGACCTGTCTTATTTGCATCTATCATGGTACGACCTGTCCCAGATACGATCATACAAGATTCGACCGGTCCATGATACGCCCAATTCAAGTGCTTTTCGACGAGAATCGACTGTCTTTGATCCATTCTACTTAAGATATGACGATCATAACATGAAACGACCTGTCTTATTTGCATCTATCATGGTACGACCTGTCCCAGATACGATCATAAAAGATTCGACCGGTCCATGATACGTCCAATTCAAGTGCTTTTTGACGAGGGTCGACTGTCTTTGATGCATTCTACTTAAGATATGACCAGCCCGTGGAAGTCCTCTGCAAGATGCGACCTGGTGTCGGTGTGACCAGTCCATGATACGCCCTACTCAGAACTTGTCGTGGGGGAGGAGATCCATTTAAGGAACAATCACTTCAAGGAAGAAGACTGGCGCGAGCAAGGTCAATCCTAAAAAAACAAATAAATTTTAATTTTTTCATGTATTTGGCTAAAATACCTGTACGTGGCATCAAACACTCGAAACTGGGTCTGCCAGGTTCTAAAACATATTCAAATAAATTGTAATATTTGTAGAATAAGGCCTTTACCATAATGTTGATGTGGTTCGGTCAATAAAAGTCACCTAGGTCACGTCCAGCAAATGAACCATGGGAGTCTAAAAAATATGGTTTTGAAGACGAACACAAAGGGGTGCACAAAAGTGTAAAGACCCAGATTAATATGGCTGAACATTTAATACTTCCTCCATGGCTGAACATGCTTCAGAAAGGAGCTGAAGACCACCATCTTCACAAGAAGAGAGTGAGCGGTGGGCGCCCTTGGCGTGGCTGGAGCCACTAAACGGCGCCCAAAAGAAGAAAGAAAAAAAAAAAGTCATCCAAATATATATCATGTTGGTAGAATGCCGTGTTGTTGGAGTACTCCACCGAAAGAGTAAAATTTTGGACAAGCAGCGGTGGCTGCGGTTGTTCAAAAAAGCGAAGAACCACTCTGGGTTGTCGTGTCATTGATGACAGTGATGATGGCAATGTTTAACAAAATGATTAAACATAAAGATGTAACCAATGATCAGGCGGTAGATCTTTTTTTTTTTTTTTATAAGAAATCCTGTGCGGGAGGCTCCCTAGATTCTAAAGACTCTAGGGGTCTATGACACTTGTTGTAGTGCCGCAGAGGTGTACGAGCTTGGTCGTCGCTACAAAGCGCCAATACTCAAGCAAGACCCAGTTGCTGTAAGGCTGGATGGACCTTTGGTGACCGATCATTGGTAAAGGTTTATGAATTTTTAAACCCAGCGAAGAGCACATTCGAAATATAAATGGTATATTTTTGTGCTCCGCCGGGATCCGAATCCACAACCTTCCATTAACGAGTCCGAAGAGTTGCCACTACGGACTACGGACCGGTCCACCGTATACAAAATCGTTATATAATCGTTAAATACATATTGTTACCTCGCAACGAATTCGAATAAAATGACAATTACGGAACAGGAGAAAGCTGGAAATGCATACCTCCATATTTCAGTATGTTCATGGTCATTATTACAGCAAGTCTCCACAGCTCTCCACCACCCGGCTGCCTCTTCCAGCTCTCTGTCCTCAGCCTGGCTGCTCCACCTTGCCTGCGGTACATCCTATCCATGATACGTCCCTCCACAGACAACAACCTCACCACGACTTTCCGTTGAGGAACGACCTGTCCAAAATACACTCCTAGCCATAATGGTGCGTCTGTTCAAGGTACTACACGGTCAAAATACATTCTATTTGAGAACGATCATAACAAGAAACGACCTGTCTTATTTGCATCTATCATGGTACGACCTGTCCCAGATACGATCATACAAGATTCGACCGGTCCATGATACGCCCAATTCAAGTGCTTTTTGACGAGAGTCGACTGTCTTTGATGCATTCTACTTAAGATATGACCAGCCCGTGGAAGTCCTCTGCAAGATGCGACCTGGTGTCGGTGTGACCAGTCCATGATACGCCCTACTCAGTACTTGTCGTGGTGGAGGCGACCCGATTAAGGAACGATCACTTCACGGGATGTTAGTCTTCAATCTAGATCAAAATATATAAAATGTTGTAGGTACTAATTGTAACTATGATCATTTTTCTACGTTTTGTTACAGAAATTATGTCTCAAATTAACTTTATGAGTCTTCAAATTATTCGCAAATAAAGTTAGTAGGTTAATTTGCAAACCGAAAATTGGATAACATGAATATTCGAGGAGCTTTATTTTCATATTGATAAAATTGACTGATTACTTTGGATACATAATGTTTGTAAGATGGCGTTATGCATTGTTTGTAGGCAAGTATTATAAACGTTTTAAAAAACAAAAGACCGTCATGATTTGAAGCCCGCAACTAATGTTATTGTACATTGAAAGGCCGCAGTGCCAGCATTACTCTATGGCAGCAGGAACTAGGTGATGTTGATTGCGGGGATCAGCTGATGCCAGTAGTAAACACCAAACGGGCAAAGGCGGCAACTACAACCAAATGTGTTTCACGATCGCGCGCCATTGTCTGGGCGGGCATTGTTTGGGATATTTCATTCATAAAAAGCGCGCATTGTTAGCGGTGCCCGCCCGCCACATCACAACATATTATTCAAGATAACAGTATCTACGCGGGGAAGACAGTCAACGACCCGCAGAGACGAGACAACGCAAATACAAGTGGCGGTGTCAAGACGCCATCTTTACCGACCAACTGTGACACACTTCAGACGACGCCATTTCTTTCGACAACTAACATGACGATGTTTTTTTCGTATTACTTACTTAAAATTTCAATCGAGCATTTTTCGTGCACCCCCTGTACCCTTAGTACGAGTTGCAAAACTTGAGAAAAGTAAAGTTTACGGAAAATATTAAAGAGTGATTTCTCCCAAATTCTGCCGTTTTTGTTTCTTACACTATGTGGTCTTAGCAAAAGAGTTACAGTGATGAAGAAAATCAAGTTCAAACAAATAAAAACGGCAGATTTTGGGGGAAATTACTCTTTAATAATTGCCGTAAACTTTACATTACTCAAGTTTTGCAACTCGTACTAAGGGTACTGTTCAAACTGCATCGATGTTTCTTTAAGAATAAATAGTCTTCACCTGAGTGGCAAGCCCATTTCCCTTGTGCTTGCACACTCTATCCACCTTGTTTTTTTTTATAAAAAAAGGTTTTATTTGCTAATTCAGCTTAAATTCAGTTTTTCCAAAGAAAAAAATAGGTTTACCTAATCCTGATTTTTGGTTTAATATATCTTAGGAATAAGGTCGTATAAGTTTAACTTGTACTACCTACATATTAAAAAAATTTAACCATATTACAATATGTTAACATATTTGTTGCTACCTTTCACTGATATAGGAATAGTTTTATGAACTCAGATACGTTATGAAAACAAGAATAATAAATACTTCCACGTCATAATGAATTTGTGAACTGAGAAAAACCTAAAAGAAAAAATCCTCAGAGAAATATCGACACTGAATTTTATTTTAGCCGAGGCGCAAACCCATTCATCTGTAGCTGATTTCAATGTTTCAGGAAACAGGGCGGCATAACTTTCATTCGCGCTAACAGACTACTATAGACATCTATACAACGGGAGATGAAGCTTTGAACTAAAAAGTTTTGTTTTTATAATTCCATTTATGTATCCTGCGGGGCTTTTAAACTGTAAATTAGTTTGATAAAAATTAAATCTTCTTCTACTCCTTTACATAGATATCAGATTGAAACAAAAATTCAATAAACTTAGTATTCTTCTAACAAATAACAGTAACTAGAAACTATAATACGTAACTTTTTTACCGAACCGAAGTTCGGCCGAACTTCGACCGAATTTTTTATTTTAACTGAATGTTCGGCCGAAGTTCGTATTCGGTTTAAACCACATTCGGCCCATCCCTAAAATTTAGTTTATTATAATTATACATGAAACAGTTCATAAAAAATCATTATTCTACAGACAGTTTTTTAATAAATATTTTTACATCTTTTATGTCAACTTTAAAATAAAGATGAGGATTTTTCATATTTATGAAGAACATTTCTGGTAGTAAAATTCTACGCTTGCGAATTTAAAAGAACTTCAACTATTCTTTGACTTACTGACATTACTGTGATTTTTTGTAAGGCTGGGTAAACCTATTTGTCAAGATATCTTAACATAAAAATACAGTTTGACAGTGGATTCGGCACGTTTAAATCATCCCTCGGCTACGTGACGTCATTTATAGAACTTAAAAAAAAATGGATTCACTATTATTAGGGTTTTGTGACAATTGTCCAAAATTCAGTATGTACCTAGAGCTTTCAGGACTTGTTAATCTACACAATATTGTCTTGAAGTTATAACTGACTGCAACTGTAACAGAGTTACTGCCGTCTATTACTCTAACTGTCTGTCGTGTCTTTATTATCCCCGTCCATGACACGTCATATTTTCTATCCATTTTAATAATTAATGTGATAAATAGTAAATTTCTAAAAGAACACAATTTCAAAATTTTACAACCCGTTCTATCCTCTTTCCAGGTGCAGCAACATGGACACTTATTTCTATTCGTTTTGTGACTATTTATTTGCTATCTATACTTATAAACATCGAGATACAAGTGCACAGGCGTGTATGCATTTCACCCGGTGCATCTCTCTGCACTACAATGCTGTTTCTAAGGCTCCCACCTAAGTGGCAATTAGTAGTTTTCTCACCACAATGAAATTATTAGCGGTAAGCCGTTGAGGGGCCCCAGCAGAGCCTTCGGGGGCCCTCTTCAAGTCAGATGCAGAATCACTCGAGCGCCCTAAGCATCCACGGTAGCGAAATTGTGGAAAGAAGTATCGATAATAGGAGTTTTAATACAACAATGAGGAGATATATGTGGTTGAATTGTTTAATTTTTATTTTATTTTATTCTACAATGCTCCACATAAAAAAGATGTAAAAGATTTCTCGTAAAGCTAGGAAAATCTATGGATATATCTAGAAGATCTGATAACTGCTAGTGTAATAAAGGCGTAAAAAAGCACACTAAAAATAACCAACTTATAAAATTAATAGAACAGCCACAACCTTTAACCGATAATGTTACACGTGTAATAAAAATAAAATACAATTAAAGATATTCCCAGATGTCCTTAAAATGTCGTTATTTCCAACCAAAAAAAAACAAATACTTACCACCAATTTGAAGCCTGTTTATGGTTATTACAATAGCAAGTCTCCGGCTCTTCACCACCCGGCTGCCTCTCCAAGCTCTCTGTCCACAGCCTGGCTGCTCCACCTTGCCCGCGGTACATCCTATCCATGATACGTCCCTCCTCAGACAACAACCTCACCACGACTTTCCGTTGAGGAACGACCTGTCCAAAATACACTCCTAGCCATAATGGTGCGTCTGTTCAAGGTACTACACGGTCAAAATACATTCTATTTAAAAAATATCATAACAAGAAACGACCTGTCTTATTTGCATCTTTCATGGTACGACCTGTCCCAGATACGATCATACAAGATTCAACCGGTCCATGATACGCCCAATTCAAGTGCTTTTTGACGAGACTCGACTGCTTTTGATCCATTCTACTTAAGATATGACGATCATAACATGAAACGACCTGTCTTATTTGCATCTATCTTGGTACGACCTGTCCCAGATACGATCATAAAAGATTCGACCGGTCCATGATACGCCCAATTCAAGTGCTTTTTGACAAGAGTCGACTGTCTTTGATGCATTCTACTTAAGATATGGCGATCATAACATGAAACGACCTGTCTTATTTGCATCTATCATGGTACGACCTGTCCCAGATACGATCATAAAAGATTCGATCGGTCCATGATACGCCCAATTCAAGTGCTTTTTAACGAGAGTCGACTGTCTTTGATGCATTCATAAGATATGGCGATCATAACATGAAACGACCTGTCTTATTTGCATCTATCATGGTACGACCTGTCCCAAATACGATCATGAAAGATTCGACCGGTCCATGATACGCCCAATTCAAGTGCTTTTTGACGAGAGTCGACTGTCTTTGATGCATTCTTCTTAAGATATGGCGATCATAACATGAAACGACCTGTCTTATTTGCATCTATCATGGTACGACCTGTCCCAGATACGATCATAAAAGATTCGACCGGTCCATGATACGCCCAATTCAAGTGCTTTTTGACGAGATTCGACTGTCTTTGATGCATTCTACTTAAGATATGGCGATCATAACATGAAACGACCTGTCTTATTTGCATCTATCATGGTACGACCTGTCCCAAATACGATCATAAAAGATTCGACCGGTCCATGATACGCCCAATTCAAGTGCTTTTTGACAAGAGTCGACTGCCTTTGATGCATTCTACTTAAGATATGGCGATCATAACATGAAACGACCTGTCTTATTTGCATCTATCATGGTACGACCTGTCCCAGATACGATCATACAAGATTCGACCGGTCCATGATACGCCCAATTCAAGTGCTTTTTGACGAGAGTCGACTGTCTTTGATGCATTCTACTTAAGATATGGCGATCATAACATGAAACGACCTGTCTTATTTGCATCTATCATGGTACGACCTGTCCCAAATACGATCATAAAAGATTCGACCGGTCCATGATACGCCCAATTCAAGTGCTTTTTGACAAGAGTCGACTGCCTTTGATGCATTCTACTTAAGATATGGCGATCATAACATGAAACGACCTGTCTTATTTGCATCTATCATGGTACGACCTGTCCCAAATACGATCATAAAAGATTCGACCGGTCCATGATACGCCCAATTCAAGTGCTTTTTGACAAGAGTCGACTGTCTTTGATGCATTCTACTTAAGATATGGCGATCATAACATGAAACGACCTGTCTTATTTGCATCTATCATGGTACGACCTGTCCCAGATACGATCATACAAGATTCGACCGGTCCATGATACGCCCAATTCAAGTGCTTTTTGACGAGAGTCGACTGTCTTTGATGCATTCTACTTAAGATATGACCAGCCCGTGGAAGTCCTCTGCAAGATGCAACCTGGTGTCGGTGTGACCAGTCCATGATACGCCCTACTCAGTACTTGCCGTGGTGGAGGAGATCCATTTAAGGAACGATCACTTCAAGGAAGAAGACAGGAAACACTTCCGCAACCAAGGTCGATCCTAAAACATAAATAAGTAATACTACAATGTTTCAGATCATCTTATTCTAGATTCTATAATAACATTACGTAGAACACAATGTCAATGTACTTTATTTGATTTATGTACACACAAGAGTAAAAAACATTTTTTATAAGGTACTTAGTAAAATGATGAAAGTTTAAAATTACAGCGAATTGTTAGGTATATTGTGTCTATGGGCTAATAAATTATTTTATCCTTTAGCCATTTACTCGCCTTGTCCATCCTGATCACCTACTCGTCATGTGACAATAACCCAGTGTGAGACTCATGGCGGTATTCACCATTGACATCTGAATGCTTAAGTTTTGCTAAGGAAAAGTTCCTAGTAAGTATCGAAATAGATTAACAGAAACCCATAAAAAAGAGCATACGGGAGTGAGGTGAGTCTTGTCTTTGAATCCGTGACTCCAATTCTTGTTCCCCAATGGTTTGTGACTGGCAGATTTGCCGATTCAATTCAGTTCATTAAAAAACGCCTAATAATTTAACATCAACATCAAATCAGCATTTCTCTATAGCTATTTGACAATGTTACAATGATAAGCCAATTTGTGAGGATATTATGATGAGGACATGTGCGGCCTTATTCATTAGATTGGTTGAACCCAAAACCAGAGATAAACCAGCTTATTAGTATGGAAAAACTGACTTTATACTGGTTTAAAAATTAAAACCTTTTTATGAATAAGGGGGGTGGTGTTTGTTTAAAATCTACTTCGAAACTAAAACCGTGCTTTTTTTTCTCGAGATTTCTTCATCGCTGATTAGAAGGAATATTCAGTTTTATTTACATGCAAACTTTCCACTGCCAGATGAACGACACAATATGTAATATAACAACCACATTAAATGCTTAACTTTATATGTTTCACCATTATTTTCTTTTCTTTATTGAAATAATAAAACAAGTTACATTTCCCAGGAGTTACATAAACTCATTTGGGACTTGGTACTTATACTCTTACACAATACTTAAAACTAGCCATACAATATAATTAAAAATATATTAATAAAATAACAATTACTGAAGCAAACAAAGACAGAAGAGAATTAGCGTCTAAATCTAAATCTAAGCTGCAAAGATATGTATCATTTGAGATTCATATTAAATGCATTCCCACAAGCAGACATGCATAATTTCGCGCTTACACATGCTGCATGTGGACCTACAATATAAAAACCCCAATCTCAAATGAACATAAGCCCTGCAACTCTTGCCGACCTTCCCTGAAGCAGGGGTGACATTGGCAAAGTGAACCATTTTTTACAGTATGGGTGGTCAGCCGCATACCAACCTATCAGTCAAGAAGTACAAGCAATTAATACAATCAAATATATAAAACAAATAAATTCTAAGCAATTAAACAGTAAAAAATTAAAAAAAAAAAACTACAACACATATTTTTTAAATTTAAAAGCCTTAGCTTTAACCGCCAGCATTACAGATCAACCGCCATTTCTTTCGATCCTTGCATACTTCTTTCATTTCATCCAGAGCCATAACCTTTTTCATACAAGCTCTCCTTTTATTATGACTCTGGATATCCCATTCATTCGCTATTTCGAAAATTTGGTCCATCCATACCTTTCTCGGTCTTCCTCTTCCACGACATCCATCAATTCTCGCAGCATATACTTTCTTCGTCAGTCTTTCCTCATTCATTCTCTCCAAATGTCCAAACCATCTAAGCATACTTCTTTTAATCTTTACTTTCACACTTTCTCTTACACCACATTCCTCTCTAACAAAATCATTCCTCACCCTATCACTCCGTCTTTTTCCAATCATACTTCTTAAGTAGTCCATTTCTACTGTATGGACTTTACTAATCTCTCATACCCAAAATAAAACAAAATCATCATACTGGTACAGCATCATTGTGAAAGCAACATTACATTAACAATAGGACACAGCAATATTTTATAATCATAATTTGCACCAGCCTGTGGCTCTTAAGCCAAGCAATCATCGATATAATTTGTGATATTTTATTTAGATCGATGCTGGGTTCCTTAACTTATAGGTTGGTATGCGGCTGACCACCCATGCTGTAAAAATGGTTCACTTTGCCAATGTCACCCCTGTTACAGGGAAGGACGGCAAGAGTTGCAGGGTGTATGTCCATTTGAGATTTGGTTTTTATGTTGAAGGCTCACATGAGGCATGTGCAAGCGCGAACTTGTACATGTCTGGTTGTGAGAATGCATGATATGTGAATCTCCAATGCAACATATCTTTGCAACTTAGATCCCCTTTTTTCTCAAGGTCGATCCTCTTTTGTTTTTTCTATTCCATATTCAAATTTTCCTATGTTCTGTATTTTCCCTTCATACCTACTACCTATTTAAATCCTTTCGTTAAAAACTCATATGGTGGAGTCATACATGGCTTCACCAATTCAATTTGCTTGAATCAGTCGTAGGTAAATCTAGTAGGTATCAATGGTAAAAAGTTCAAATAAAATTGACTTTTTTATTTTTTTCTCTTTTATTTCTATGCATTTAATTTAATTTTGATGTCAGGTTACGAAGTCACAAGTTAGGTACTCTGGGTAATATTGAATACAACTACGTCAGGTACAAAAGTAAAATGTACTTGGTAAAATATTCTCTACTCCATTTTCCTCGCATCTCACAACAATGGCGTCCATTTTGCATTTAAAATAATCTCTCACGCTCAGACCGCCATCGCGACGACCTACACATACAAACGCAGCATTTAAATAGTAAATAATGTGAATTAACATAAAGTTATATCCCTTTCAGACCCGGCCAAAAACCACTAGTATGATTATAAAAAAAATCTGGATCTTTGATTGTTATATTATTTTACATTTTTTAGAAAAAAAGTTTTTTTTAATTTTCCTTGGAAAATCATTTTTCCAGGACCATCACAATTGTGACGGTTGGGTTTCAACCCATACAAAACATGTTTGTATGGAATGAGCATAAGCTCAAGAAAAATGCAAGTAAAATACTCTGGTTGAATTTTAAAAAACCCTACTTAAATAGTAACAAATAAAACAACACAATTAGATTTATCAAATTTAATCTTGACAAAGTTAATTAACATTATATCTTATTATGAAAAGCAAAAAAACAATTTGAATCTTTATTCAGACATAAATAGACATTACACTTGCTGCATCTCGCCCTTCATCGACTCTTGCAGCCTTCAAATTGACAAGCTCTTGAAGCTTTAAGATCGTCTATGGTAGGCCAGTGGTTATGGCCATTATATCTGGCATCAAGTGTTGGTTTCGAAGCTGGCTTGTATATTGAAGTCGATGGCATTTCAAAATCGTCGCAACTTTTTTTCCTTTTCGGCCCTCCGATCAAATACTCGGAGATAGATAGGCGAAAGTTGAGAAGGTCAAGTATTTTTGACCTTTCAATTTTTGCTTTTTTACATGCATCTCGGTACTCAAACCAAGAGTTAACAATTTCCAGGTCAAAAAAGTGAAGAATCAGTTTCAGTGTCCACTTTTTAGTTTTTAACCACGTCCTATTGGCTTCCACCATCTGATCACAGAGGTCCACTCCACCCATCTGCTGGTTATACTCTTTAATGAAAAATGGTCACACAACATTGACATACATTTTTCCTTCTTTTCCCACCTTACCACCAACACTTACAGTATCATCAATGTAGTGCCGTAATGAAGGTGAAGTTGAAGAACGAAAGGGTGTCGCTCGCCAGATCATACGTCTAGCAGAGGTCCCTGATGTAGATGGTGGAGTATGGAGTGCTTCATCAGAATTTGTTGTGTCATTGTTCTCCTCAGAGTCGGAACTACTTGATTCTAATGGTTCTGTTAAATGTTCCTCGTCAGGTTTCCATTCATCCTCGAAATCACTTCCTCCTTCGATGTCTGAATTTTCTAAGCATTCCAGCATAGCCTCTTCATCATTCCAAAGATTCCTTCTGCTTGTCATTCTGGAGATCAGTAAATAATTGTATATTTCAAAACTCTAGCTGTCATGTCATATTAACATGAAAAGTGAGGTTAGAGACCTGACAGTCACAATTGTGATGGTCAACTTTGATACGAAATTTAACAATCAAATTAAAAAAAAATATATCATGCAATATTTTAAAAGCAATAAGAATGTATTAAAATGAGGAAATAACTTACCTTTTATGCATAAATATTACACAAACTGAAGATAATCCACGAGTTCGATTCACCGATGTCGGGCTAGAAGAACGCATAATTTAAATGAGTGTGGTGGTGCGCAAAAATAATATTCCCGAAAATAATAGTGCTACGTACCTTTTAGACAACCGTCACAATTGTATGTGGCCGGGCTAAACGTTGTAAATATATTTGAACACTAAAATATTTGGAAGCAAACTACCGTCACAATTGTGACTGCCTGGTCTGAAAGGGATATGGCAACACGTGCATAGACGTGTATGGTGAGCGATCGCGGTTTCTTGGGCGATTCGTCTGCCCCAGTTTTGACACAAAAAAAACCGACTACATCCGTCCGAGCGATATTATTAGCGACTGAATAAGACATATGGAGGAGTTTTCAAAAATTAACTCGAATTATCATGGATTGTGGTGAATGCTTTCAAATATATTATGAATTATTTCACCAGAGTAATTTACTTCATTAAAATATATTTAAAAATTGAAAACATTTAGTGAACATTAAGGCACTTAGGTACTCCGTTGTATTTTTACAAGATAACAAAAATATTATGTATTTATTTTCCATCCGTTTGTAACCTTTTGTTCTGTAGATACAACCTATTTGATGGTGGAAAGGAAATCGAATTGTCATGTAACCCGTTTTTAGGAAAACGCACTAAATAATCAAATAAAAAAATATCAAGATGATTTATTTGGTGAGCGCTGTTTTTGTGTGTATCACACCTCAAGAGCCCTCTGCGAGCTTGGTCGTCGCTGAAGAAAGCGCCAATTCTCAAGCAAGACCCAGTTGTTGTAAGATTGGATGGATCTTTCAGTGATCGGTCTTTGGTAAAGGTTTATGAAATTTTCAACCCAGCGAAGAGCACATTTGGAAATATAAATGGTATTTTTTTGTGCTCCACCGGGATTCGAATCCACATCCTTCCATTTACGAGTCCGAAGTGTTGCCACTGGACTACGGACCGGTCCAAGAAATGCCAACAACACGCGGTGTACCTGAGCGGTCACCCATCCAGGTAGCACCCGCGCCCAATGTTGCTTAACTTCGGTGATCTGATGAGAACCGGTGCTATCAACATGGTATCGTCGTTGACAAACATAGTAATTTTGCATGCGCACGCACATTTGGCGTAAGCTTTGATTAATGTTAAAATGTAATTGTAAACATTGAACAAAATGATAAAAAATTTAAACCATTTTTACATCAAATTGCGTTACTTGCGAATCTTTCTTAGTGTCCGTACGTACACTATGCACTAGCATCTATATTAATCCATGACATAACTCACCATGTCCCTTCTGACACGGGTCTGCATCGATTGACTGCAAGTCTTGATTCCAAGGAATCCTGAAAAAAACAAGTCAAACAACATCAGTCCACAAGGTGACGGCAAATCTAGACATTTTATGGAAGAAGTAACTGTAACTGTAACTCTGTTGCCATTCCGCTAGGGGTGGCCAGAGCCTCTGCAGAGTTGCCTCCATTTTTTCCTATCCTGACATACCTCTTTCAATTCCTTCATATCCATCACCTTTTTCATGCATTTTCTTCTTTTACGCTCACTTTGTATATCCCATTCTTTCACAATCTCCACAATCTGATCACTCCATACTTTTCTCGGTCGTCCCTTCCCTCTTTTTCCTTTCACACTTTCTTTGTATACATACTTTGTTAGTCTATCATCATTCATTCTTTCCACATGCCCAAACCATCTCATCACATTCTTTTGTACTTTAACTTTCACATCCTCTTTCAGATTACATTCTTTTTTTACCCATTCATTCCTAACTCTATCCCTCAAAGTTTTTCCTGTCATACTTCTCAAATGCTTCAAGTCTTCCTTGAAAATAAAGAAAGCGCCCTTGGGGTGGCTAGTGCCACTAAACGGCGCTATGTACAAATTTGCCAATTATTATTATTATTTTTCAATGGTACGTAAGGTCAACTCACCAGCTTGCGAAGTTTTGATTGCCAGGACTGCATGAAGTCCTCATCAGGAAGTTCTTCTCACATCAGAAATACACGGCAACAATGTGCATCTGAAACAAAAGAAAATATGTGTCAGTTACCATGGGTAAACAATATTTCTATTTTGTTCACTTCAGGATGATTGTGAAATCAACGTTAATTCTAGAAATTCATTTATTTTTATTGTCTCACGAATATTGCAATCTAGTAAGTGCTAGATGTAAAGTATTTTCTTTCACTTGAAAATCGAGGGAAAAACAAAAAGAAAAATCTCTACAAATGTACTCTACATTTTTTAGTAATTTATTGAGTTTTAAAAGAAACATTTTACTTTTGAGAATTTACTCGAATATTCTGGTTAAATCTCGCATGTTCCAGTTTTATGTTACAAGAATCATCCTTACGCCTACTATAAAAAGGGGCAAAGCTGTCTGTAGCGTTAGACTTGTATCTAAGCCGTCGAGCTAATGAGTATTCAAGCAACCGTGGTGTAAAGAACCATATCTTAAAATAGTTAGTGCAAAATAAATAACCGAATTTTTATTAAATTGAGCCCAGTAAAATCATGAAAATACAGATAATGTAGTTTACTTACCACTAACCTCCGCCCCCTTTGCTACCTCTGCCTGTAGCTGGCATGTCCTGATGTCTCGAACACCTAAACTCCGCCAACCCGCCAATCCAAACAAGGTTCGCACAACGTCACATCCAGCCTTTAATTCTCAGGACATTGCATCAAAATCTGGCCTTTTCCATTCAACAAATTAACATCAAACTTTAACCTTTTCTATCAAACAAACTCTGACCTTTTAATGCAACAACTTAACATCAAATTATGACCCTTTTCAAGGCCTCATAATAAACAATTGTAACCTTACAAATGAAGAGAATTAAAGAGCATAATTTATTGTAAAGACAAAACGTGACCACTGAAAAGAGTATTCCCTACCTAACAAAGCCGCAGATTTTTTTACTCCTTCAGTTGGTCAGTTCCATCAGTAGACTGGAGCATCCTTTAATAAACCACTACGGAAAAAAAGATCTAACCATCCCCGTTTAGAAAAGATTGCCCAAGTTTACTTTTTGGAAAATGGAGGCTCGAGTGCTGCTTGTTGGGCGTGGCTGACAGTTGCAGAGAGCTGAAACAATTTAAGAGTCATATTTGGTAAATGTGTTTGTATTTTATGTTGAATAATTATTATTAGAGTAGGTACTTACCACTTACTGATATTATCTTCAAATCTTTGTCGTAGATATGAATCTGCTATCTCGATACAAAGAGCTCTTCCTTCATAGAGCCTTAAACAAAAAATACAAAAGTACATTGAATTTAACTGTATATTTTAAAATGGATTAGAATTTAAAATAAATGGGAATGAAATAAATAAAAAAACGGGATCAGTCATTTGTGTGCCTGTTTCGTAGGCAAATAAAAAGTACAGTTTAGTGTTTTAATTAACATTGTGAAGATTCATTTTAAATTAGTAAAGCAAAAATAGTATGTATTAAAAGTAACTCGTCAAGAAAAACTTTGTGTTTATTATAAATATTTAAAAATATAAATGGTAAAACATTGTTTTAATTCACTTTATTTTATTTGTTTATGCTCGAATATTTTCGCCTAATGAGGCATCTTCAAGAGCAGAATGGTTACAAATATATTATAAAAGTTAAAGTATCTAAATAGGCTTACAAAGAGAAAAAACAAAGAAATAAACCGACCCTTATGGAAAAGAAAGAGTAACTCATCCACGTATCTAACAATGCAGACAGCTTCCTATTGCTTTATCAATATTTATTTATCACTGAACATCATCCATATAAATTTATTTAAATCATCCAAGAGAAAAACACTATCAATAAATGTATAAAAAAGGCATATTTTCTCAGTGTTTACTCTAGCAAAAAGTCTATGATGAACGACTCTGTTGATAAAGGTATTACATCCGTGTTTATGAACAAATCCGAATTGCCGCCAACGTGTGTCGCTAATCCCTCTATCAGCAGCACGCACATCACTATTTAGCGATTACTCCCCCAGCAGTTGGCTGCGCGCACCTACACGTGTACCGGCGACTAGGGAGGGGCCGTGTGTCTGTCTGCGCCAACAACAATCTGCCATTAATAGTTTAGCGACCTCATTAAGTCTCTCCCGGACATCGATGCAAAGCAAAAACAAACACTGTAAGCCAACTCGGCACCCCATACCCACTACAGATGAAAACACACGGTTCAACTTCGTGTTCAAAACGAACAAAAACTCATTTATCCACTTGCAAGTGGTCTAAGGTGGAAGTTTCGAGGGGCGTCGATAAATCTTATCGTACTTATTCGTAGATTGAACGGAATAAATCATGACGGTGCCTGAACAGCTGATCGTTGTTCCATATAGTTTGCATCAGCTGTTGATACGCCGCCATGTTTTATTTCATCTAGAAGTTGTCATGACATCCTGCCTCACATGATTTTGATGTGTTCATGTAAGCACTACGGTAATATCAAAGGTGCACAAAAAAAATGGAAACTAGAAAATAATAAAAATGTGCTAGATTTGAAGAAGTGATTTGATAAGATTTCAACAACAACTTGAAATATCGATATCTTAACGGTAAAACTCAATAAGTGACATTCATCTAACATGGGTTTTTTTTTAGAAAAATGCACCTTTTTCCAATTTTCTACGAAAGAAAACAAAAAAAAAGTCTGTAGTTTAGAAGTTTTAATGAGTACTTCCTTATAATTAGTTCACTCTCTATAACAGGTTACACAAAATAAAATGTTTTATCCACGATTTTTCAAATTAATGATACAGTACTTATTTACCTTTACTGTGACGATTAGTATGCTGAACTGGAACTGAAGGTTCATTGAGATTATTTCAGAAGAAATGAAAATTGTTTTTTTTTTTGACTATGCGGTTTGCGAACTCAAAACCCTCGTCGCTGTTGGCCTTTGCCAGGAAGCTTAAGAAACCATTGGCGTAGAAATGGCGCGCATTTTTGGCGCAAACAGAACGTAAATTTTGGCAAAGCTGAAAGTGCACACAGATGAACAAAGTTTGCAACATTTCTGGACTCATGCTAGATTCCGCAACTCCATCATTTTGGTATTTGGTTGAATTTCTACTATTTTATGAAAAAAAAGGTAAGAGAGAATACGGAATATAAATTTGTTTTGATTAGAACAAATAAGACAAGAAGTTTGGGCACAAGTAAAAAAAAATATAATGTAATAAAGTAACTAATGGATGAAATGATTTCTCTTTTTTCTGTTGCAGGACTTGCAGGAAGTAAGAAATAAAAAGCAGTAGCGGAAGTCGCGTTTATTCTAGTGAAAAAGTACTGTAACTGTAACTCTGCCACCATTCCACTAGGGGTGGCCTTGCATACCTTTTTCAATTCTTTCATATCCATCACCTTGTACATTCGTTTTGTATATAATATTCTTTCATTATTTCACCGATCCGATCCAGGCATACTTAGAAAAATAATCATGGGTTTTGCATCACTTCGAACGCACGACATCTAAAAAATCTTATTTTTCTTAGAACTATAAATTAAATTGTTTGCTTTTGTTTTATAAACATGCACACTTTCTTGTACCCATTTTGTCAAAACTTATCTAATTTTGAAATGAAAAAAAAACTGGAAATGAGTATCCCATAAAACAATGAATTAAATCAGCAAATAAATAATATTTTTCTGCATGTATTTTTTTCATCATCCACCCATGGCTACAGAGGCTAAGGCCCGTCTCCCACTCGAGCACATGGCATGCTAAAAAAATGATACAATCATAATTGAAAAAAGTAATCCCTTTTTATCGGCAAATGACACCGGCCGCTTAAAGGGCTCTGTCGTCTCCATGTTAATAACAGGCTGGCCACCCCTAACTGCCTCCCACCCCCCTGCCACCTCCCCCCCCCACACCCCCAACCTAAGCATCTGAGGGCGCAGGGTGGTGGACAGATGGTAATAAAGACAATGAATACGTAATCATAGAAAAATGGCTTCATTTAAAAAATGCTCTGTATATTTAGCTTTTTCTTGTTGCACCTAATGGACTCGACACATTAATTAATACAGACAAAATTGTGACGTCGCTTGTGACGTGTCGACGCTGAGTTAAATGTAGACAAATATTTTGTTATCGGTTGCTAATGACCATACTGATGTACAAGTGACTTTTGCCCGCCAAGAAAAAGGTCTAACTTCAATTTTGTGCCGAGTCCATTAAAAAGTTCATATCGACGGTTAAAAGGCAGTAGGGCATAAGTGACATAAACTAAATTGTTCAGGTGAGCAGTTTAAGGTTTGACATTGCAGAAAAATGGCATAACTTTTTTTTTATCATATCGTTAAAATCAGAACAGCTCAAAAATAAAAAAAAATAAAGGCATTTATTGGCATTCCTATTAATGTGGTTTTACGATTTTTTTATGTCACAAGCGCCTTTAGGACAAAAAAGGATAAAATCTTATCGGTTACACCAAAACCATACTTCGAAAATGCAGTTGTTTGCTTGGGCATAAACAACACAAAAATCATCGTAGAGCTATGGGAGTAAGCGCATTAGAAAGAGCGGAAAATTTCAAGTAGGATAGCATTCATAACTCATTTTGATCAAAAGGTGCATTTATCTGAGAAAACTGCGTTAGCTTAATATGTCACTTATTCTTTTACCTTTGAGATATTGATATATTTCAGAAAAAAATCTTCACAATGCATTACCTGGATGTTTTTAATATTTGATTTAGAAGGTAGGGAAAGTGATAAAAATACTTTCCGTATAAATAACTCAGTAGTGATTTATCTTGTAGGTGCTAAAAGTAAAGTCGCAGTAAAATCCAGTAGTGGGCATTGACCTCCTCACATCACAGGCGGGGTGGGAGGGCAGGGGACAGAACGGGAGAGGGGGTGGTGTTTCTCAAAGGTCTGTCTCCCTCATAGTCTCCCTGCTCTCAGAGATGGCGGACGGCGTAGGTATTAGAGGACCCCACACAATGGGCTGAAATTAAAATGTGGGAGAGGGTTGTGATTGAAATCTGAAGGATGGTCACTACGGGGGAGATCCTGACGGTCAGGAAACGGGTGGAGGAGACCATGACAGGGAGGAAAAATGTGGGTGGGAAGTGTTACACGCAACCACACCACTAAGCTACTCTTACCGCGTTCTTTCCGAAAGCGTAGCATTTAGCAAGTGGAACCTATTTATTTTTACAATTAATGAGGCCGGCCTTATGCCAACCACTTCGGTTGAAGTGGAGGTTTCCTGGCTCCCGATAGGATTGGGACTCATTTATTATGAAGGCTAGTATTTTATTTTAGGTTTGAAATAAGCACCAAAACAGGAAATCAATTCTGACAACCTCTGTGGGATTCGAGCCCGAGCTTTCGGCATGGAATGCAAGCACTCTACTAACTGAGCTATTGACCGGACTCATCAAACACGAATTCCGTCCGGTTTGTCTATGGTTTCGTATGAGATCGCCGGAAAAACTGTGTGAATGCTTTTATATATATACCAGATACCTACTGAACTTTTCTGATCCGGCATCAAATGAAATTAAAAACAGACAAACCGGACAGGATTTGTTCTGTGTAAAAAGGCTTTGACAGTCAGGAGATGGGTGGACCACCACAAAAAGAAGCGGATGGAGTGCACTGGTCTCCCCCTCATACCCTCAGGCCAACCTCAAGCCAGCGTTTGATACCTGAAGCAGAATAGACCGTGTACTCGTACTTAGATGAACATATTATGAAGGTGACGACAATATTGTTGCCTGAAGCAGGAAAAGAAGAGGTAAAAGATAAAGGGGTGAAATTACATTAGCTAAAACTTCACTTGGAATCCTCCCCAAAACACAAGCTATGCTTACTTTGGGGATTATTTATTGTAATAAGATTTATTTTATTGTAATATATTGTACATATTGATAAAAACAATAAAGACCTTATGATTATGATTATATGATTCATAGACTGTTTCGTCTTGTGGATTACAAAAAAAAATCTCGAAATTGGTGAGAGGCTTTATTTAATGGATGTTGTTTTTAGTTACTTAAAGTGGTTATCAATTCAAGTTTCTAATCAGAAGGCATTTATGTTTGTTTCAATTATGCATGCTTAGAACTTACACGTCTAAAACTGCTCTAGGGATCAATTTTTGTACACCTACGTTTCTCAAGATTGATGACAATAAAGTACTCGCGAAACCACGTGACGCGAATGGTATTTAAATACACACAAAGAAACCTTTAACGTTTCGTACTTGTAATTGTAAGTTTGCGAGTTCTATTCCTGGCAGAGCCAAAAAAAATATCTTCGTTTGGTTTGGGCATATGGAGAGAATGAATGAGGAAAGACTGACGAAGAAAGTATATGTTGGTAGAATAGATGGATGTCGTGGTAGAGGAAGACCGAGAAAGGTATGGATGGACCAAATATCCGAAATTGCGAATGAATGGAATATCCAGAGTCATAATAAAAGAAGAGCTTGTATGAAGAAGGTTATGACTCTGGAGGAAATGAAAGAAGTATGTAAGGATAGAAAGAAATGGCGGTTGATCTGTGATGTTGGCGGCTGGGGTTTGTTAAAGTAAAATTGGTTTTGTGATTTAGTTTTTTATGTCAATGTATATATTGTTATTTTATTGATTTTAAAAATGTAATTTGTCATGTATGTTCCTTGACTTATAGGTTGTTATGCGGCTGACCACCCATACTGTAAAAAAATTGGTTCACTTTGCCAATGTCACCCCTGTTTCAGGGAAGGACGGCAAGAGTTGCAAGGCTTATGTTCATTTGAGATTGGGTTTTTATATTGTAGGTCCACATGCGGCATGTGTTAGCGCGAAATTATACATATCTGCTTGTGGGAATGCATTTAATATAAATCTTAAATGATATATATCTTTGCAGCTTAGATTAGATTAGATTAGATTAGTATAAAATTTTCTGTCTTAACCAAAAACCTGTCACCAAAATTTCATCCCACTGACAACAAGTGGGTGTTTATAAGAATTGATTTTTTCTAAAGCGGTGATCAAACTCGCACAGAGCCCTTGACGTGTGATTTACACAAATAAAGCGCTCAAAAAAAAATGCATCCTGATGACATAAATAAATAATCGACAACAAAAACATATTTTTCTTTGTCTTTTCTTGGGTGATACTTTTATTAACTTGTGAAGACATGTGTTCAAATTGAATTGTTAAATTCTGTAGCCACAATTCATGCAATTACAGTTGGTAGCAGCTTAAACAAATGTATAATCTTTTAATTTCACTTTCCCTCGCGACTTCTCCGCCCATTCATCCAATCTTCACAGAGCCTCTACTCCGCACCATAGACAAAAGGCGACTTTCAATTTCATCTTATTATTGCTCGGGGAATGAATGGACCATTGTGTGCTCCTCACATCATTCGTCAATATGTTCTTAACGTGAACAACCTACCTTAAACAAAAGTCATATTAAGAATACAGTTATTATTTAACTTTCAATTTTCAAAATAAAAAAAGACGAAAAAAATATGCCTTCTTAAAGACGTCTTCGTGAGGTATCCTTTGTGCACATCGATGAAGAATGAACTGATTCTAATTTATCACAAATTTAAAGAAGAAGTTGGCTACGACGCCTGCGAGACGTCGAGGATAATGTTAGTTCTCTCACAACAGTTTGTCCAATATCCGAAAAGTACAGCTAATTTTCAAATTACAATGAGATCTACACGTGAATTGTCATAGTCAATATTGTGCCGTCATCCGGCTGGGTTGCTAGGGAAATGGCATACAGATATTTTGTTAGTGATTGCAAAGGATGGCAGTCCCATACAAGACTGATGTTGTATCCCTGACAAAAAGTTCCGAATTCAAAAATATTCGGACCTCATAAGTGTTAACATCAAACGACCCATTATCCCATTTTAAATTTTATTTTGATGTTCATATTCTGAATAACTTCTCAAAAGGCTTACAATTTATTTTATCAATGTTTTATTTCATCCATTCGAAAATGGTGTCATCTTTTTGACAAAAATTGAGGCGAAAACTTGTCAAAAATTACGAAAATTTTCAATTATTTTAAATATTTGCACGTCCCATTGCGAAACAACGATACCAAGGCGAAGCATTTCTTCATAAACTGCGTTCCATATTTTTCCTTGAAAAGACCACGTTTCGCGGGTCTCTATGCGAGAAGTAGACATGTTAAAATAAAGGAATTGACATAAATTAGGCACGCATGACGTGTGGGAAGTCTCCACGACAAGATGGCGGACCTTTCAGACGTCAATCACAACCAAGACCTCTCTCGAGAGACAAAGGGCGGCCTACCTTGCATACTACGCGTGGACAGAGTCTGTTACAACCGTATTCAGAGACGATGCTGTGGGACCCCAATGCTATGCGTAAATTCTTCAGGGCTATTCTTAGATATTTTAGTCGTCGGTTGAGCCCACGCTTTGACAAACTAATGATGCATTTGTATGAAGACCTGTCAATCCAAGATATACAAATATTATAAAATTCGGTAGGTGAGAATGACCGTGCTGATGAAACTTCCAGCGCAGGCACCATTAGTTTGTCAAAGCGTGGGCTCAACCGACGACTAAAATGTCTAAGAATAGCCCCGAAAGAATACTCAACACAACCTTTCTATTATTTTTTGTAAATTTAACGCATTTCATACAAAAAATCCAATATTTTCTTTCGTCTTTGATTATGTACGACTCGCATATTTGTGATTTAATCTCAAGACAGGTATTGCAATGCAATTAACGCAACTAAGCAACACATTTAGCGTAACTTCTCGCTCCCTTGATGTGGCGAGTGGAAAATATTCATTTCCATAGGTAAAGAGCCGGCATTTCGCCAACCACTTCAGTTGAAGGGGGTGGGGGTTTCCCAGCTCCCGACTGGGCTGGTTCTCATTTCATGGGAAGCCTCATGAAGAAGGAAGGTAAACAGAAAAAAAACAAGTTGTAGACCATGTGTGTATTTGTTTACGGGTAATTTTTTTTTTTAATTTGAAAGTAAAAAATATACTTTCGTTTTTTAACATACACAGCAAATATAGTTACGATCGTTTACAAGACTCGGGAATTAAATGTTCCCTAATGATCGGTCTGTGACGAACTGCAAGTCGCGTGACTGAAGGACCGGAAGGATGGAGAGTCCTCTGACTATTCCTCAAGGACGCCATCTGCCAGACGAAGCAACGACACAGTTGGCAGACGTCCCGTCATCAAGGAACCAAGTCCACTTTAGCTAAATTTAAATACAAACCTTATGGATTGGTAAGGTAGAGGTTAGTATCGTGTGGATTTTAAAAATATGTAGGTTCTTTGTGCTGATGGATGTGCAGTTTTTTGAAATATAGAGCTGAACCTTGTTTCGACCACAATAACTAGTGGTAGACCATATATATTTTTTTGGTAAAAATCGTATATGCTTAAAAATATGATGATAATAATCTAAGTTGCAAAGATATGTTTCAATAATATATTTTTTGGAAAAAAATCTACATGCTTAAAAATATAAAAATAATCTAAGTTTGCAAAGATATGTTGTAATGCAAGATTCATATTAAATGCATGCCAAACAGACGCGTGCAAGTTCGCGCTTACAAATGCTGCATGTGTACTTACAAATTAAAATCCAAACCTTAAATGAACATAAGCCTTGCCACTCTTTCCGAAATTTCCTGAAGCAGGGGTGACTTTGGCAAAGTGAACCATTTTTTACAGTATGTATTGAAATTGAGAAGTTAATCGCTTTGAAGAAATAGTCAAATTATTGTATTTTGATAGAAACAAAAAACAAATATTCGTTTTGATTACAATTTTAAAAATCAGTATGGTAACCATATCGTTTGCATTGCTAAGCTTGTAATTAATACAAAATTGTTTTGTTTCCATGAAATATTTTTCATTTAAGTATCAAAGGAGCTTTATGGTAAAAAAAAAAAGTGGTCGATGCGAAGGAGGGAAGCCAATATAAGTAGGAAGTTCAATTGCTTTAGGTAATTGTCGGAGACAGTGCTATAATTTTAAAGACTTCATTTTTGGTTTAAAGATGACTAATATGATGAGTCCTTAAATTTAAAATTAACGTTTGTAATGTAGTAACAAATACTTTAAAATAAAAACAGAAACAACAAAGTAGCACATCATTTTACTTAAACAAGAAATTATTGTTAGCCATAATTTCCTAAAATAAACGAATTAAAGCAACAAAGTACCTATTGATATAAGTTTTATTCATGAGCCACCCTTTTTTTCTTTTTGAAACATAACACCTGTAAAGTAAAACATTACCGGCAACAAAGGTTCAACCAAACATCAAAAAATAATATTGTTTTGATGCGTTAAGTGGGCGCCTAACAAAGCGGCCGCCTAAGCCGACCAAAAAAAAAAATTCGCACCTTGTAATTTTTCAAAGTCAACCTGTTTAGCCACGGGCGCGGTGTCGTGCCGGAGCGTGCCCCGCGTGCTTGGCGTGCTCAAAGTGCGAGCCTTCCCAGCACGCCACGCGCGGATGTCGTGCAAGAGAAACCACCACTAACAATGGCCTGCAGAGTTAATGCCACCACCATTATGAACTCCTATTGTCCTTTCGGAAGAAATTGGGAACGGGTCTCGTATACTTTCAAAATATATTAATACTACAATCATTTATATTCTTTCTTTAGGATGCGGTTGCAGGTAAATTACAGGACTTTTTGTTTCCTTTTCATGGGTTTTTTTTTTATTTCATTTTTTTTTTTCATGGAAGTTCGGAAACAGTATGGCGTGATCAATTTGGAAATCAATTCTGAAATCTCGGCCGGGTTTTATGTATGTAAGTCAAAACAATAATTTAATGATGGGTCTACCTTTTTTAAAGCATGGGATTTTTACAGTTTTTCCGCCCCGATAATGTAGGTAACACATTTTTTATTGTAATTGGCCGGTTATCCGTAATTATACATAATTATTATAGGATACTGTTACAAATTATTTCACCTTTTAACGAAGTGCTTCCCTCCCCTAATCCTTCATGTATTTTTTTTATTCAATCTTATTAATTTATTTGGCAGGGTATCCTAATTTTGTAAACATAAACACATTTCTACTCATTACAATTTCTTATCGGGTCCGGATTTAGGGCGGTTAGATTGGTGCGACTGAACCAAGAATCTCGTGCTTAGAGGGCCCCACAAAGACTGAAAAATGGTGTATGGCCTAATTTTGATCACTTTTGACACAAAAGACCACGTTTCTTCGAGCCTTTCTCCGCACCAGAGGGATTTTAATCTGGGCCTGCTTCTAATGTATTCAACGTATCACCTACAATTATTACATGACGCAAAAGAGAAATACAGGATAACGGCGTCATTCACGACCTTTTGCTCTTTATCATTACAAAACTAGAAGAGGTGTAAATAGATATTGAGGATTACTTCTCGCAAATTTTCAAAATTCTAGCCTTTAAGTCCTACCATCTCCGGCTTTCTTATGACACTTCGAAGAATGGATTGATGAAGAAATGTAATAATAAGAAAGAATGAATGAAGAATGATTAAATTGATGTAAAAGATTCTTACCTTATGAGCATTATTTTGGGAGGAAATCTTTAATAAAATCTGGAACTGGGAACCAATATTTCAGTTCCCCCAACTGCAGCCGAGACTTCATATATTTTTGATGGTTTGTGTGCACGAGTATCTTGATATTTTTTTTATTTTAAAGTCAGTATTCACAAATTTCATTTTGAAAGTTATCGATGTTTTAACATTAATACACTTTAAATATTCATGAGTGCTTATATTCGAGAATTCAAAATTCATTCAAAACACTATAATTTCACTAAGTTCAAATTATTATCAATTTCGTTGAAGAGACACGTCTCTTGAAGATATCGGATACGATTTTGACGAAACGTTAAGAAATTCGATCGTTAAAACAGTGTTTATAAAGTCAGTTTTTAGTCTTTTTTTACAAAATATTATCAATCCATCATTGTTCAAATTCTATTGTTACTGTTAGTCTATTCTCTACTATTTTATTTACTCTGAAATATTTTCTACTTTTAAAGCTTTTATGTAGTTACATCTTTCTTCTTACGTTATTATTTTCAAATGTTAGTACCTACTTTATGTTTATAAATATGTATTTATTTTACGTTTTGTGTCTAGTTAGTTTTTGTCACATAAATATTCAACATTTTATTTTATTTATTTGTTAAAAAAGAATATGACGTTAATAAACAAATAAATATTCTTCTGAGACTTCGATGAACCAAGCACTGTTAAGTTTTGTTTTAATTGTATGATTTTTGCTTCAAGTTGATGTCCATTTATTTGTCTTTTTATTCTTGGTCCTTTGCTGCATTTTTCACTTCCGTAAAACTTTGTGTTTCTAAAATGAAAAAAATATTAAAATGTGAAAAAGCGATACAAATGAATCCATTGAAAAAGATCGTGCAAGGAAAGGAACAAATGGCTCGAAACAGGGAAAAAATCTTTCGATAACCAACAGGAAAGTACTTTTTAACGTAAAACATTGCGTAAACTTCTATTGATAATTTAAATATTTAAAAAGAAATGCATGAAAATTAAATCACTCCAGGGGCGCTGTCGTATCTTTTATACATTTAACGCGATCTAGAGAAGTTTACGCAAAGTTGTATACATACTTGAGGTTTTACACTCACTGTGTGAACTATCAAACCCTAAAAAATATGTTTTTTAGTGTTGTCTATTGTATACAAATTATTAATCAATTAAAAACAAAATCTAGACACGAATTTTTAATTCACGCGAAATGTATGATTGTACCTGAAGATGATCGAAAAGATTTCTGTATATTAATTCAAATAAAATTAATAAATTAAGTGACAACAAAACAGTGTTTTTGTAGAAATGTTTTGGTTCTATAAAAGAAGTAGCAGAGATCAAATATGAATTTTCACACAATACACAAACCATAAAAAAAGATCAAAAAAATATTTTTCTACAAAAACTTCAGACCCACCTCTGCGGCACTACAACAAGTGTCATAGACTCCTAGAGTCTCTAGAATGTAGGGAGTCTCCCGCACAGGATTTCTTAAAAAAAACACACACACACACATAATGGGTGGCCTTGACTTATCAAGCCCTTCAACTCCATAACTGAAAAAAGACGTTGGTAATTTAATTACAAACATCCATGTAATATAATATTTGCACGTGAACGGATTGTCTCGTGGTTGTTTCATTTAGCATTTTTGGCATCACGACACGGCCAAGGCCTCCGGTCCTCCTAATTGGAACATCACGCCGCCTCCTGGTAACAAATCGTCGCAGCACGCAGCCCAGGAGCTGGGAGCAGGAGGTGGAGAGACCCAGGAGTGGAGGAGGAGCAGGGCGTCCTGGGATGGAAATGGAAGACAGAAGTTATGGGGCCTGACCAGCGCAGCAGACTGGACAAGTTGAAGGATTATGTGCAGAGGCGTACCCACATTGAGTACTGTAAATAATTTCCACTCTCAACTCCAAAAATTGTACCTGTCCTTTCATACATGCAACTACTACCTTTATGTAGCATTGTATTTTCTTGTATTTAAAATTATTTCATATTTTGAAAAGTTGATTTTAACACAAATGTGAACAGCAGCAAAATTTATTGATAAGATATAACGCGAGCTTTACAAGCTACGTATGGGTATTAAAATTTAATATCATTATTTAATAACAAAGAGCTTTTGCTTAGGAAAAAACCGATTTAAATCAGTTTTACTTTGACTTATTTTTTTTATGTTTCTAATCTAAATATTTATAAATCAGACAACAATTTGACCATTACGTTAGAAATCTAGGCAAAAAGTTTGGGTTTCTATCATTAAAATCATTTCTCTTTTATACATATAAAAAAGGACAGAACCACGCAGATCAGTACCCTAAGTATCAAGCATTTAAGTACACTCTCCTAAATCAAAAAATAAAAAAATATGTATATATGGAAACCAAATCACTCACTGGGGTCTAAAAAAAATCTCAATCTAAGCTGCAAAGATATATATCATTTAAGATTCATATTAAACGCATTTCCACAAGCAGACATGTATAATTTCGCGCTAACACATGCGCATGTGGACCTACAATATAAAAACCCAATCTCAAATGAACATAAGCCCTGCAACTCTTGCCGACCTTCCCTGAAACAGGGGTGACATTGGCAAAGTGAATCATTTTTTACAGTATGGGTGGTCAGCGTCATACCAACCTATAAGTCAAGGAATTATGTCGTATTTTTAATTATTTTTTTCTATTTCGATCGCAAAAAGCAATCGAGGGGAGTTACCGCGAGCTACCACAAGGGGTGGCAGGGTAGGTACAGCTAGTTATTTATAGAAATCTTTTTAAAACTTCTTCAAAATGAAATTTAAAAATAATCGCTCGACGCCAATAAAAATAAAATAAATATCTGTATGTGCCGCGCGCAGATCAAGCTTCATCCGCGCCCCTGCGTCTGAGGTAACACGCTCATGTGTTGTGTGTCGTGTTCGGGAACACGGTAGCGCCCCCCTGCGGCGAGATTAAGCCTGACTTAGCACGCACTTAGCGGGCCTCAACCGGCGAGCCTTGGGGGGCGCAGCCCACACTACGGGCCCCACAAAATACAGCCGTTTTTTTTCATTTTTCAAATTCCTACCACTGTGTGTTTATTGGACTTGTTTGAAACGATTTTTAAATGTTTACATGTTGAGAAATCGGTTTGTAATGTTGTTTTTGTTTTTGCATCAGAATATTGAAATTCATAACTACTAACAAGTTACATATACCTTTGGCTTTTTTACAAGCTACAGAAGACTATGTGATTTGATTAGTGATAATAAGTATCATGACCATCATTCAGGATTTCAATTACAATCAAAACATTAAAATACTCTCTTAAAAGTCAAAAGAATGTGAGCCGATTGTGGATCAGTGATAATTTTCTCAAACTATTGTTTGAAAACGAGTGTTTAAACCAGTTTTCAACGCGAAAAATATTATTTAGAGACTTAAGCCCGGTATTTTCAGCGTAAGCTTATATGGCTTTAAACTGATAAAACAACTATCCACACGATTGACAAAAGTGCGTCCTTTTCATTCAGTATAAAGTCGCTATGCTAACAATAAAAATACCGGGCCTTAGTCGTAGGCATGAAAGTTTTACCTTGGCTTGCAAAAACAGTACTCACCAAACAAATCATCATCTATCATTTAAGTTGCAAATATATATTGGCATTCAAAAATCATATTAAATGCATGCCCACAATCAAGACACGAGTAAGTTAGCGCTGTGTGCTTACAAATTAAATCCAAACCTTTAATGAACATAAGCCCTGCAATTTTTATTGAGCAGCTTTAAAAATGGGCCAGGGTGGCGCTATAGAAAAGCAGCATCTTCTGCTGGCTTGACCTGTATCCGTTTGAGGTCCTACCAGAGTACCGTAGCTGCCTTGACTCGTATATTTTGAGTTCCCGCCTCTCGCTGCACGTACCCGCGTGATTTGGGGCCCCGGGCGCGCACGTGGGGCCCCGAACCCCCACGATGAGGGCCCTGGTGATTTGTGGACGGGGACGACGTTTTATTTGGGCGGGAGCAGTAAACTAGGCAAGGACTGACCGCTGCGCGGGCAGGGCTGACACAAAAAATAAACATTTTACAAATTACGTCAAAACTTTGGAATCATCAAGAACAAGTTAAAATCAACAAAGTGTAGAAAAACAAGAAAACAAGTGTGAGTTAAGTTTTCTTGTGAAGAAATACTTTTAAAAAGGTAAGTAGAATTCTCAGAAATTTCACAATGAAGTCCGCACATGGATTGACATAGATGAAACTGTGAAGCTGGGTTGGAAAAGTTTTTTTTTTGTTATAGTTTGCTAAGGACCGTAGTTCCTTTTTTTTTTAAGAAATCCTGTGTGGGAGACTCCCTAGATTCTAGAGACTCTAGGGGTCTATGACACTTGTTGTAGTGCCGCAGAGGTGCCCTTTGTTGTGACCACCAAGAAAACAAAACATGTTCTGATTTGAACTGAATCCATTTTTTTTTTTTTTAAGAAATCCTGTGCGGGAGACTCCCTAGATTCTAAAGACTCTAGGGGTCTATGACACTTGTTGTAGTGCCGCAGAGGTGTTGTTTTCTTTGAAACAAAATATGTACATTTCAGAGTTACGAGTACAGAATAATTTGGTATTTATTTTTATTATTTGTAAAAGAAATATAATACATATGTCATGCTTACATCTAAATTGTAGAATTAAAAAAAACACTTCAACTGCGTTTGATAAGTGTGAACCCTGTTATTCAAAACGCATTTTCGTTCCTTGTAAATATTTAATTTATTTTAATTGTCCCCCTCAGATGTTGTAACCCCACACCTCCCATTCTCACATTATTTATTAAACAACATAAATTCCACCCCAAACTAATACGCTGAACATCTCCAATCATACGGAATCATCGTTTTTATTTTTAACATACAAACCTACTACATTTAAAATATCAATAATTTACTAATGCGTCCCCAATAAAAAAAAATCTAGGTAAATATTATTCGAATAAAGAACGGTGAAGAATTTTGAATTTGAATATTCAAATTTGGAATGATTATTAGAGGAGTCATTTTGATTGGAGTTTTGCTGCATCACAAGTATAAAACTTTACGGTAGCGTTTAACTAAAACATATGAAAACTAACACGCTCACTAGAGGCGTTGTTTTATATTCCTTCCATTTTTTGTGACACATGGATCACTTACTGGTGCAGTGAGATGTCAGGGGCGGAGAGAGGGGACTCGTGCAAGTCACGCTCTAATGACAAGGGCGGCGATGTCAAAAGAAAGTGTTAACAAAATAAAATCAAACTTGATTACGTAATATTTGTTTACTTTTTTTGTATTAATTTTAATCAAACATTATTAGGTAGAAAAGCCTCTAAGAAATAAACAACATACCCTTTGGATATTAACGGTTTAGTCGACGAAATGTTTCGTTTTCATTTACTTACTTATGTAGTTTCAAAAATTATGGACTCGGGTCATTTTTGAATTTGGAACTTTTTTCTCAGCGAGTAAACGTCATTCTTGTATAGGACTGCCGTAGCAACCTATAACAAAATATATGTAAAATGTATTCATTTTCCCTAGCAACTCGGCTGGGTGGGTGACGACACAATTTTGTCTATGTCAATTCACGTGCAGAGATAGTGACGCAAAAAAATAATATTTAAAAAACTTAACACATGAAATCATTTTTAAAAAAACATAACTAAGCTATACATATAGAGTAACTTCTTGCCTGCGTTATCCCGAAAGGGTCGCATGTGACGATTTAATATCTTTAATTCGCGTTCATATTAATTATAAGTTGCAATAAAACTATTATCGAAATCCTAATCAACTGTCAAATAAACGTCAAAACAGTGTGAAAAACACGCACAACATTTAATAATCAACGATTATTTCCGAAACCATAAATGTCCAATTATACATTTCACATGCAAGATGCCCAACCCCTAAAATGGCGGCTAAATATGTGTACCCTCCCCTAGCGAAATAGCGAACTCGAGCTGCGAATAATCGGCCGGCCCTCGAGCGGTTTCGAACCCTCGTCCTCTGGAGTGAATGCTTCACTAGGAATTTAACCACTAAGCCGCAGAAATAATCTCCGGGTTCGAGTTCGGTTTCCCCTTTTGAGCGCGGTTATTAGGAGATCAAAATATGGCGCCCCTTTTGGTTAATCATTTTCAAAATTAACAAGCAAAAAATCAAGGCTGAATAATTTGACAAGTTTTAGTTGTCGTAGGTTCACATGCCGCATGTGAACCTGCGACATAAAAACCAAATCTCAAATGGACATAGTACACCCTGCAACTCTTGAAACAAGGGTGACATTGGTAAAGTGAACCAATTTTTACATTACGGGATTCATCTGTGTATTAAATATTTTGTGAATAACATTGTTTCAGTTTGTAAGTCATTCACTTCGAATTGAATTTAATGGACTATAAAAATTATAAAATACATTTTTTTCTCCTCGCGCAAACGTCACTCGTGCGTCTATGCGAATAGGATCCTGAGCAACCGAAAACAAAATATTTATTTGCCTTTCCCCAAGCAATCCGGCCGTGTCACAGTTTCGTTGTCTATGGGAAATGAAGAGTCCATTGGGATATGAAAAACGAAGAATGGAAGATTAACTTGAAACAAAAAAAAACAATAGTTCCAAATTTACAAAAAAATATTAAAAGGGGTTTGATTTAGGGTAAGGCCTACATGTTGAAGATGGTCACTTAGATTACAATAATAATTATAACATTGACGTAATATTTAGCATTATTCCTTGGTATTACTGTAAAAAATGTTCACTTTGCCAATGTCACCCCTCTTTCAGGGAAGGTCGGCAAAAGTTGCAGGGTTTAGGTATGTTCATTTGAGGTTTTGGTTGGATTTTGTAACTACACATGCAGCATTTTCAAGCGTGAACTTACCCGTGTCTGTTTGTGTATGATTTTTTAAATCATAATGTATCTTTAGATTATAGATTATATAATTCAATGGAATAACAGATTATTTGCAGCGCAGTAAATGTGCAATTTATTCATTTTGATTTTTTTATTGAACGACCATTCGCATGTTCGTTCGCGGTTTTAATCAGCACGTCTTATGCGCAAATTAATGTAGGTACTCTAGGTTTTAATTGCAGGTGTAAAAATATTTGTTAGCGAAGACGCGAACCCAACACCCCTAGCGGTCGACCCTAGAACCTTCAGTTAAATGGTAAATTTATTTTGCCACGTCCACCATCTATTTTCATGAGATAATCAAGCAACTACGTATTAAATAAATCTACCACATTTTTCATATTTGTTTTCAAATTTTATAAAATACCGAAATAAAAGCTTATCCGAGAAATATAACTTTTCATTTCAATTTACACTGCCATCTGTCAAAAAGTAACGAAAGCTAAATGGACTTGGTAAGAAGGACGTTCCACGTCAATGAACTACATAGTATTCTATTTCCAAAAATATATTCAAAAATGCACATACAGTTGTCTCAGAAAGGGTCACATTTGGTGAGTGAAACCTATTTATTTTCACAGGTAAAGAAGCTAGCTAATCACAATACATAAAGAGGGGTTTTCTTATTCCCGAGAAGGCGAGAAGGCAGGTTCTCATTTCTTGTGAAGTTTGAGTACCTAAATCCTACCGGTACTATGATGGCATTCATTTTAAATTATAAATATGATTTTAATATTTTGATGATTAAAAAATATGAGAAGCGATAGTGCTCAATTCTCTATAGGGAGGTGTTACATTGTTGCAAAAGTGTGAATAAAAATTACAAAAATAATTTTTGCGAATCAGGTGGAATTTTCGGCACAGGATTTTTTCTCATAATAAGGAGTAGGTACCTTCTTTATTTTGATTCGCAGGATGCCAAAAGTGAATGACGTTTCACGATCCAATTTTAGCAAGAAGATGAGCACCAGGTATAGGTACTTATGTCAAAAAAATGCATGCATGTTTGGAATACAACTTCCTCTCTACATTGTTGCTTAAAATCAATTTACATAATAAAGGAATATTCAATTTAAAAATACTTCATTTTCAATTTGACACCCATTCATGAATTTTAACGGTAGTCGAATATTAATTTATAAAAATCGCAATTTACTAAAATATGTAGGTACGCAACGAACTCGGCACACACCCGGAAATCGTGAATTCGTTCCTTAGCAACAATTAAAACAATATTTTTTAATTTTTGGATGAATTCAAACAAAACACTGTTTATTTTCACGATAAAATTTATTTAAAAAGATTAAAATCTTTGAACAAATTACTAACGCGTTTTCGACCTAGTAGATCATCTTCAGGTATGATTACAGTAAAAGATTTTTAATAAATTTAGTCAATAGGTATAAATTACAGTCAGGTAGGTAAAAAACATTCAGCAGAATAAAATATAATAAAACAACGAATAGCTCGATATGGCAATCTAGCTATATGGCAATATAGCTCTATATGTAAAAAATACCGGTAAGTTTATCTCAGCCTTCCCAAGAAATGAGAACCAGCCCCCCCGGGAGCTGGGAAACCCTCACTTCAACTGAAAGTGGTTAGTGTGAGGCCGGCCCCTTTACCTGTAAAAATAAATAGGTCCCGAACGCCACATGCGACCCCTTCGGGTATAACGCAGGCCAGAAGTTACACTATATGTGTAGCTTAGTTGCGTTTTTACGTGATTAACTAATTGAACGGTTTCCACTAAAGCCCTTTTGCACTCGTCCATGATTTGTTCATAATTTTTTAACATGATTCTCTCTCTCATCTTTAACGAAATTTCAGTCCATTTACGGCCGTGCAAATATCTCACGGCGATGTGGACGTACTTCTGTGACGTGTAGTGTTGGAGGGCTGGCCACGGCTTCGTGGATCGTGAGGGCGCATTTCATCATTTGCAGCTCCCAAAATGCAGTAATGAGACTGCTTGAGATAAGTATTCAAATATTACATGATTCTGGAAGTTAAGTTATTGTGTGTGAATTGAAATTGCCTGCCTAAGAACGACGCTTGAAAAAAAACAATAGAAGGAAAATGTGTGGAAGTACAGAGGCGTAGGGTTAGATGCAGTATCCTGAGTGCGAGTTGCAAAATTTGAGTGAAGTAAAGTTTATGGAAAGTATTAAAGAGTGGTTTTCCCCAAAATCTGCCGTTTTTGTTTGTTTGAACTTGATTTTCTTCATCACTGTAACTCTTTTGCTAAGACCATAAAGTGTAAGAAACAAAAACGGCAGATTTTGGGGAAAATCACTCTTTAATACTTTCCGTAAACTTTACTTTACTCAAGTTTTGCAACTCTTACTAAGGGTAGGTACTGGTAAAACCATCGCAAGTCTACTTTCTGAGGCTCTCCATTGTACCTACACGATGGAGACCACGGCGTCATCAGTTCACAAATAAATCCAACAAAAATAAAAATTACATTTTGGCATTGCTGAAGCAGACGTCAAAACAATCAACTTCAGACGATTATATGAACAAGCGCCATTGGGGGTGGTCAGTGCCACTAAACGGTACCTATATAAGTTTTTCCAATTATTATAATTATTTTAAAACAAAATTAAATGAATCTCATAATTGAGTCGTTTGGAAGCAATGGTGGAAATCCAGGGTTGGTTTTTCGAAATGAATACGAGTAGGTTGGTTATACAGAATTTTTTATTTGTTATGTTTAAAAAATGTGGTTATATTATTTTCAAAAAAAACCTAGACAACCGCATTTTGTTACATATCAAGAAATTTTGTTGAAAATTCTGTGTAATAATGACTCGGCACAAAACTATAAATAAGTTTTATTTTTATTTTCGGCGGGCAAACGTAATCCCTAGTTTTTCCCTAGCAACCCGGTAATCGCATGAATTAGTTGGAGTGCTTCTTGTAAAATAACAATCGCGAATATTGTCTTTCAATAACTGCAACACTTGACTAAAATCTATTTTGAAAGAACGTAAACATTCTGATCACGACAAACAGATCAGACATAATTTTCTGCAGTAAATAATCGAAATTAAAAATATACTTTATTTTATTTTTACATATGCCTACGTTGCAGGCAGATTTTCTCAATTTGTGAGCGCAAAAAGAATAGCATGTTGGCATATAATTCCTAAAAAAAATGCATTAAAATACATGTAGGTATCGTAATTACATAAGACTGTTCAATACATTTTCTGATTACAATCAATTATTGATTAACATATCAAGCAACCAATTACAGGACTGACCTTTCCACATGGGGACCTTTGACCTTGGTGGCGTGACCTTTTGACCTTGGGTTTGTGACCTTGTGGGGGGCGTGGTGGAGGAGGTGGATCCTCAGATGGAACAGCTGATCATTAAAGATGGACGTGACGATGCGATGATTTAATTAAGCGCAGGGATAAGTCAGCTCCACAGATGATATCTTGATTAAATCTGAAATTAATTTTAACACAGAAATGTAAACGCGAAAACATGGCAGAATGTTTATTTAAATATGATCAATTTTGTACTTAATTATACTATCGTAAATATAAATCAATTTTACTAACTAAGTAAAATATTATATTTGTGCTTAAGTATTTGTTGAAAGTTCGATAAAAATAGCTATTGATAAATTATTTACAACTTCTGTTCTGTAAAAATGAAAATCCGTCTTTATAAAAAATACGCTGTTTTGAAGTTTACTTCGTGATTAATCGTAGCTATAATTAACCCCAAATGACGTGGCTCTTGAGCATGAAGGGAACTGCAGGCAGAGGATGGCTGAACACAGCAGTCGATAGACTAACATGAAGAAGATAGGAGGAGGCCTTCGTCCAGGATTGGACTGAGAAAGGCTGAGAAAGAAGGAAGAAGAAGAATTAATCGAAAATCAATTTATTGCAATAATTTTTAGGGACTACGTTTGGACTTATCATTTTTAGCACTCCTAAAAGTAAAGTTGAATATTTTACTATATTCGATAATTTTTCCAAATTTTGTAGACTAAAGACGATGTATTCCTTCAAAATAAAAATGAAAATAGTAGTCCAGCCAAAAAATAGCTAAGCTGGTAGAATACTTGTGTAGTGTTCAAATCCCAGACATGATTTCCCGTTGGAGTTTCTTCAAACCCAAATCGTAGTAGGTACCGGCAAAGTGTATACAGCCTTCACAAGAAATAAGAACCTACTCCCCCAGGAACAGCGAAGCCCGCACCCCAAGCTAAGTAGATGGCGAACGGCTGGTCACATTACCTGCCCACATATAGAGGTTCCAACCGCCACATGCGACCCCTACGGGAATAACGCGGCAAAAAGTTGCACTAATGTGCAGCTAAGTTGCGTTGCTTTACAACATGGTGTAAATAAATGAAAACATTTGTCCATTTTTCTCATATCCTTTACAAATGATTATAACATTTTTTGAAGATTACGATTGCGAAACTATTACGTAAAATGCTAAAAAATCAACCGAAAATGTTTGAAAATTTTCGTAAACAAGATTTGAGAGAAAATGGTCTCACGTACCTACATCAGATATAAGTACCTAACAACTGGTCACGTAAACCGAAATTATCATCCAATTCAATTTATTTTATTTGCAGACTAAATCACTGCATTTCAAAGGAGGGTGGCCAACAACAACTAACGGAGAGTAAAATACAAATACTTTTTTTGTCTGACGGGGATCGAACCGGCGCTTTTTTATTTAAAAAATACGCTAGGACTACCCCAGCCTTGTCTATTTAAAATACTTTATTTTAGTTACGATACTGAAAGACGGATAGGATAGAAAAAAGTACAACAAAAAATATGTGTTTTAGGGGTATTTTTGATTCATAGAGTGCAAGTCCAATGTATATTTAGAATTTTAATTTAAAAAAACACAGTTTTAATCAATTTTTATTCATTACCGGAGCATAATTGATACTGAAGATGCCTTATAAAGAGAAAGCGTTTGAGCGAAAAAAAAATGAATTCAATTTCTAAATAAAAACATAATATGTACTTGGAGTAAGTATCTACATATACATGGAAATACTGTCACTACTGTTTTCAGGCGTACAACATTATTCGCATGTTTAGGTAATAAATATTAAATGTTGTTTTTTTGCACTCATGATCAAATTTTCTTAAAATGCCACTCGTAGTTCTCCTCGTATTCATTGACAACCAATGTAAAAAAAATATTGTAGGTATCCCCTCCATACATAGCCAACATTGTGTACAAATAAAAAATAGAAGAAACAAAATAATTGTTTCTTCTATTTTTTACTATGTCTCATCTGAAATATAAAATTAGATATCTGCTAGACTACGACTGATCTGTTTACTTTGAAAGATGAAATCTGGAAATTCATAAAAAAAAGGATGATAAAATTTTATTGTGATTTTATTTTTTGGTCACCCTTTACTCTCGGCCACGCGATCACTGCAAAATATGTCGCACACGACGTTTTTTAATGCAATAATGGCGAACTGTTTATTTTAAATGAGCAGTTCTCTCCCACAAAACGACATGGCGAGCTCATCATATCCTAATTAAACATAACGACTCAATTTAACAATTTCTTCATTATTCCTTCCTGTCCCTCCATTATTACATTAAAAACAAAAACATTTTTATTTTTTTATAATTTACATAAAATATTTCTCAAAATAAAATCATCGACGAGTTTTTTGACAGGTAGGTTATAATTATAATAATGTTCTATGTTTGAAAAAAATATGGTCTATTGTCTTGCAGGATCATTGCTGGCAACTGCAGCACTTAAATAAGGCGGGATTTTACGCTGTCAAAATTAATTTTCTTTCCCGATTTGTTTTATTTATATTCAAATTAATCATAATATCTAGTAAACAGTATTGGGTTCCTAAAATTAAAAGTTTTAAAAATTAATGCTCTCATACAAATGAACCCCAGTTCTTCTTCTTCTCCAGTTTCAATCCTAGGATTGGCTTGCAACAATTTTTTTCACTCTTCTCCTCCATTCCTCCCTGTATAACCCCAGTTATAGTGCACATATTTCATAATATATATTCCTGTTTAGTAAAATGGTGATTTTTTTCCAAAAAGCAACGAAAAAAATCAGTGAAGTGAGATGTGAATACTGTGAATTGAGAAATCGCATATCTTGCGCCTAATACTTATGCAAATTTCCGTTTCGGATAACAACCATTCAAGTTAATCATTTTAATCATCTGTAACTCAAATTAACTCCAATTTGAACCGACTAAGTTAAGTCAAAGACAACAAGTTTATCTTTATTTTTTCTTCAAATTACTCAATTCTCCGACTCCAAAAAGCAAAGACTAAAGGAAGCAGAAGATTGGTAAGTAGGTTCATTTAGAGATTTGCAGTTTGCACGCAACAGGACCGCCGCGCCGTATCACATAATAAGTGAGGGAGTATTGGGACGTGAAGCCTGGACCTCGCATGCTCCCGCAGAGCTTAATGGCTGCTCATTATCTGGCTAATGATGACCAGGAGCACATGATAGGTAACGAGGCATCGGACAGGGCTAAAGAGCCTCCTAAACAATGGCGATTGATCATCAGAAATTACTGCCAACTTAGCACCACCACAGATTTGCTACAAGCCTGTTAAACTTCTAACGACACGTGATTTTCGTGTCTTCATTATATATCCATATCCACAAAGAAATTTATGATTCATATGGAACCAAAGGCGGCAAACGAGAGGCTTTTTCGATAATGATATCTAAAATGGTGGGTGAGACAAAGACTCAATTTCCATTTTCATGGATGTTTTGTAGATTTTTTTATGTTTGTTTTTTTTTTAATTGGATGTAATTAATTGCTTGTATTCCTTGACTTATAGGTTGGTATGAGGCTGACCACCCATAGGTACTGTAAAAAAGGGTTCATTACGCCAATGTCAATGTTTATTTTTTAAGAAATCCTGTGCGGGAGACTCCCTAGATATCAGAGACTCTAGGGGTCTATGACACTTATTGTAGTGCCGCAGAGGTGTTTACGCGAGCTTAGTCGTCGCTACAAAGCGCCAATTCTCAAGCAAGACCCAGTTGCTGTAAGGCTGGATGGACCTTTAGTGACCGGTCTTTGTTTAAGGTTTTATTTTTTTTTAACCCAGCGAAGAGCATATTATTTGAAATTTCAAATGGTATATTTTTTGTGCTACGCCGGGATTCGGACTCACAACCTTCCATTTATGAATTCGAAGTGTTGCCACTGGACTACAGACCGGCTAAAGCGTGTTTTCACTTTATCACTGTTTTGCCAATACTTGCCAATGTCTTTTTCAGAGTGAGATTGGAAATTTCCACAGAGAATTACAATTTCCAAATGTAATTCTCCGTGTTTCTGTACATTTATCTCGTTAAAAAAAAAACCATATGCTTAAGAAATATTTTACGCTTTTTACAGTAAACTTGTTTCCTAATTGTTTAACAAAACGTTAAAAAATCACACATGATTATGGTTAAGTAGTCCTTTAAAGACAAAATGCCCAGACAGTCTGGGTTGGTACTGGTGGACTACTTTGCAGATGGTAAATGGTTTGAACTCTTTGCGTGAGAATTTTCAGGACTATACCTACAGCCAACGAGGTCCAGACATTTTTTGTGTTGAAAATTGCAAAAAAATATTTGATCTACAAAAGTCGTAGATAAAACATTTTATTGCGAGTTACTCTTCTTAGTAAGTGAACTAATTGCAAGGAAGTGCTCATGAAAAACTTTTAAACTACATACAGGAATTTGAAACTTTTTTATTGTTTCCTCTCGTAGAAAATAGGGGAAAATAAGCATTTATCTGAGAAATCCATGTTGACTTAATATGTCACTATTTAGATTTAGCTTTAAGGTATTGATTTATCGCATTTTACACAAAAGCAAAAAGAGTGTTCATCATCTTAAAATTTAAATCTACATCTAAGTTGCAAAGATATGTATCATTTGAGATTCATATTAAATGTATTCCCACAAGCAGACACGCATAATTTCGCGCTCACACGCCGCATGTTGACCTACAACATAAAAACCTAATCTCAAATGAACATAAGCCCTGCAACTCTTGCCGACCTTCCCTGAGACAGGGGTGACACTGGCAAGGTGAACCATTTTAAGCATGGGTGGTCAGCCGTATACCAACCTTTAAGTTAAGGAACTACACTAAATAAATAGAAATACAAAAAATACAAAAAAATGCAACCTGTAAGAGAATATATCTGGCTAGGTACATACATTGAGTCGTGAAAGGTGGTAGTATAGGATTTTTTCTGTTTTACTGTCATTTATTTCATTCTCGAAAACAAATCTTACATTTACGGATTTTATTCTAAAACGAAATTATACAGAGGAGTAAGAAAGTATTTTTCTCTAATTTGCGTTACTAATTCCCATACAAAATACGAAATCCTACATTTCAATTGTTATACAGCTAAAGTATGATTCACATGACGTTGGTCAAATGATAGATTAGTCTCCTATCATTAGACGTTACAGACTTCCCTATGGGAACATGTGCCATGGCAGTAATGTGTGTTGCCATTGTTTGTGACGAGGTCCACCTTCAAGAGGAACTCTTGCTCCTCCACCGGCGTGGTCATCACCAGATAATGACGGTCATCGCGAGGTCACAGGTGTGGTATGTCGTCATGTGGTGCAAATACCGAGACAGTGTTGCAGTACAATATCACATTAAAGATTAATGCGTGTATTACGCATGTAGTGAAAATATGCATAAAAAGTACCTACGAGTAAAAAGATAATTTTTGTATATCAATTTCTATTACTTAAGTACTATCTACTCTTATTTTAACACATCTAAAATTGGAAGCGTATTTGAAATACCATTTTGAATTTGTTTCTAAATCTAAAAATCTAAATCTGAATCTAAGTTGCAAAAATATGTATCAGTTCAGGGTCATATTAAATGCATTCCCACAAGCAGACACGCATAATTTCGCGCTCACACATGTGGCATGTGGACCTGCAATATAAAAACCCCATCTCAAATGAACAAAAGCCCTGCAACTTTTGCCGATCTTCCCTGAAACAGGGTTGGCATTGGCAAAGTGAACAACAAATCGTATATAATCAAAGGCTACCATTCAGTTTTTTTTTTTATCGAAAATGAAAATGAAAATTTGTATATGGAAACACAGAGAATGCATTTCTTTTACTGCTATTTATATTTAACCCTACACCCCTGTGTAGGGGAAGGTCGCCAAGAGTTGCAGTGCTTATGTTCATTTGAGATTGGGTTTTTATATTGTAGGTCCACATGCGGCATGTATAAGCGCGAACTTACACGTGTCTACTTGTGAGAATGCGTTTAATATGAATCTTAAATGATATATATCTTTGCAGCTTAGATTTAGTTTTAGATTTTTTTAGATAGATATTTTTTCAAAATATTTATAAGTTTACTTACTTCACTGAACCATGCGTATCAAAGGAAATTCATCATTTAAATTTCAGAAATAGGTACCTTAAAATACTAAGTACCTGTTATTCAAAAATTTTCTCCATTTAATTTGCCGTAAAAATGCATAGTTTTTTGCGTAAAGACGTGCGAAAAATTAGGGATCTAAAATTGATGCTGTCAGAGGAGGGGTAGGTACATCATGTGATAAATAGGGCCCTTGAGGTCTGACAAACGCAAACAGCGCATAAGAGTGGGTAGGTACATCAGGAGAGGCACTCAATTACCCTAAGATGATAATGAGAGTTCTGCAGGCAGTAATGGCAGCTACTTTACCGACGCGTCTCGCAACTATCTCGTGTGAGAGGAACGGCTACCGCTTGACGGACAGGGGAAGCCGCCACAGCTATAGGGATACACAAAACTAGGATGAGATTGGTGATATTGTGAAAGAATGGGATATCGTACCACAAAGCGAATGTAAGAGAACGCAATGTATGAAAAGTTTGATGGATAGGTATTTGAATTGAAAGAGGTATGCAATTATAGGAAAAAATTGAGGGAAATCTGCAGTGGCTCTGGCTACCCCTAGTAGAATGGTGACTGAGTTACAGTTACGGTAAAACTAGTTGATAGAGCGATATAATAATAAACTTGAAATATATTTAAACCCAGAAATAGATTAAGTTGGATTAGAATTTAAAAACAATGAGATCCCATTGATTGACATTGAAGACAAAGTTGTGAAGTCACACAGCCGGATTGCTAGGGAAACGGTAAACAAATATTTTGTTAGTTTTACAAAAAGGATAATTCAAACACTTTTATTTTCACTATTGTTGAAAAGATTACAAATAACAAACTTTTCCTGTCCACAGACCATCATTAGGTATACGAAACTTTGATCAGGTATGGAAGTTTCGTACACCTGATGAAGGTTTAAGGACCGAAAACGTTTGTAATTTGTAATATTTACCAAAATAGTGAAAATAAAATAGTGTTTCAAATGCAAAATAAAAGGTTTTCTGTACAGTTATTTGTTTTTTTTTTTTTTTTTTTTTTTTTTTTTTTTTTTTTTTTTTTTTGCGTTTTATTTGTAATTTTTAAAATGAATTTTCACAGTGTTAATACACAAAACATTAAAAATATTTTCTTATCGCTAGTTCAGTCGATAGCCCAGATACTTTGATTGTTTAGCTCGAGTTTGACACCCTACCGAGGATGTCAGAAATGAGAAATCATTTGATGGGAAACCATCTCGGTGTTCACTTGAAACGCAAAACAAATCTGCAAGGTGTACCTACTCAGCCTTCATAAGAAATGAGTACCAGCCACCTCAAGAGCTGGGAAACCCTCACTTCAACTGGAGTGGTTGGCATAACACTGCATTAGTTGTTGTTTGCCGTATACGCCATTGAGAAAATTTTACATGAGCAATGTTTGCATGTGTACTGGACCAATGTGTCTTATGAAAACAAGAAAATTATTTTAAAAATATTTAAATGAACTCTCACATTATCGAGATTTGCGGTTTTTCTTAGCTCAGATTGTGTAGAATTTGATTCATAAGACAACTGCATGAAAAATTCATATTTGACTAGATTGGCGTATACGGCAAACAAAAACTGGGGGAGCGATAAGGCCACCTCCTTTACATGTAAAAATAAATAGATTCCACTCGCCACATGCGACCTCTTTCGAGGACAACACGGCAAGAAGTTGCATCATATGTGTATGAACCATTTTTTTCTCACCTGTGTTTTCCTGATAGCCCGATACAGATGGGGGTGGCTGGGGAGGGGTGCTGCGCCCTTTGTCGGCCTGGCGTGCGTGGGTGCGTGGCCGCAGCCCCCGTCTCGGGCCCGGGGGCTTTGTCGGCCCCCCGACAAACACAAATTGCCGGCTAACCATCGCCTAAAGAGGCCTAATGACGTCACGCGAGCCAGGAGGGGGCCCGGCAGTAAATCACCGCAACCGTTATCCTCTCTGCCAAAAATTACATCAATATTATAAAATATAAATACACACTACTTAGCTCTCCTTAGTGTGAGCCAGTGATTCCCAAAGTAATCCAGGTAGACTTCCAGGAGTCCGCGGAAAACTCGACGGAGGTGTACCTAAGTTGACGTGAAAAAATGGGGGTCCAGGAAGTCGTATTTGGGGTCTACAAATGGGTATCGATATTGAAAAACGAAAATTTTGGTTTTGCACCAGACTCCAATCAGACAAAAATCTAAATTAAGTGTGATTTCTCACATCAAATAAAAAATTCGGTTATAAATACGTAAATCAGCTGATGTACATCATCTTTTCTGTTCAAATTCCATCATATGCCCACTTCGAGAAGTATTCCAATAGAATTTATGTGTCAATCAAATATTGATTGGAGGTTGGTGCAACAGGCTCTAAAAGTACATACATCTATCTATAATCTATCTATAATCTAAGTTGCAAGGATATATTCATTCAAAGCTCACAGATGTATGCCCACAAACAAACACGCGTAGTTCGCGCTTACAAATGCTGATTGTGTACTTACAAATAAAATTCAAACCTCAAATGAACATAAGCCCCACAACTTTTGCCGACCTTCCCTGAAACAGGGGTGACACTGGCAAAGTGAACCATTTTTTACAGTATGGGTGGTCAGCCTCATACCAACCTATAAGTCAAGGAATATGAATAATAAATACCGATATTCATTCTTCGTTTATTTGCGGGGGTCTGCGAGAAAAAAAAATTGGGAACCACTGGTGTAAAACATCGTAATGGGCTCATAAACTACTTTTTTCAAATTAAAGTCCGATCGATAGCTCATTTGGTAGAATGCTTGCATTCCATGCCGAAAGCTGGGGTTCAATCCCACCGAAGATATCACAAACGGTTTTTCATTGAAGTGTTTATTTCAAACTCAAAATAAAATATCGGCAAGGTTTAATCAGCCCTCACACAAAATAAACACCAGCCCTCTCGAGAGCTGTAAAACCCCAATTCAACTGAAGCGGTTGGTGTAAGGCCGGCCCCTACAACTATAAAAAAAAATAGAAAACATTTGTTTTTTTTAATTCAGTATGTAATGAAAACTCCTGAAATTTACTTCAAATTCAAAAAAATTCTTCTATTGATTTTTTTCCGTCGATGATTTTGTGTTTTATTGTTGTTTTATCTATCAGTCTTAATACCGGCAAGGTTTACACCACAGTCGCTAAAAGGGATAAATTGCTCTATTAGAAATTAAAAAAACCCCTTAATTGAGTCGTATAGAACAAAGTCGGTAATCTGGATTTATATTTGAAAATAAAATAATTAAAGTGAATCAGAAAACAAATTTTATTTATTTCCATATATCTATTTTCCCATATTCCCACCCAGGATGACCGGAATGATTTCCCGTTACTGTGTTTATTTCAAGCATAAAAAAAAATACCGGCAAGGTTTACTCAGCTCCCACAAGATATTATCGCTCGCCCCCTCAAGAGCTGGGAAACCCCCGCTTCAACTGCAGTCGTTGGAGTAAGGCCAACCCCTTTACCTGTAAAAATAAATAGATCCCACTCTCCACTCTCCACTCCTCCGGTGACAACGCTCAAGAAGTCACACTATGTATGTAGCTTAGATGCATTTTTGTCACATTTTAGAAAATAGCAATAATGTGTCATTGATTGTAAACCAATTAATTTCCAATAAATAAAATTGTTGAAATAAATAGGTTCGACCATCCACGCATTCATAGTTCCTTCAAGAAAAAACAGCGTTTCATAATAAATATATTTATGTACATAAATACCTACACACATAAAAATTGTATAGAGTAGAAAATACTGAGTACACATAGGTAGGTATCTCAATTTTTTTATTTTAAAATTCGCAAGTAGCTATAAAAAACATATCGTTTGAAAGACATTGTTATTATTATAAGTGTTTTAAGGCTTTGCCCGACAAGCCCGGAAGGATGGAGACATCATCATCATCAACATCATTGTTATTATTGATTTTTTTATTTATTTCATTTTAGCGCAAGACACCCGTAGACAGGTAGGTACATATTTACAGAAAAATATTTTAACGAAAATGCATTATTTTTATTATTACTGAAATCTAAACACCAACAAATATTTATTATTATTTTCAAATACGTAAACGTGTAACGTCATTCGCGTTATTTTCATAATACGGGGTTCTCGACACAAAAAATATAATAATCGGTCACCGTGAAAATACAACAATATAAATATTTTTCATGCAAATACCGAGGTATACAAAAAATGCTTGATGTGTGCACCCAGGATAAAATTATTATTATTAAAAATTCGTCATGTATTTTCTAAAATTAGATTTTCGATTTGAACACTTTTATTAGGTATCCATCCCGTTCGAGGGAAAGGCTTTCAGTTTTTGTGTTCATTTGGGATTTGTCTTTTTTTGTAAATACCCATGCAGCATGTGTAAGCGATATATTAAATATTAATATAACTTTGCAACTTTAATTATTGAATAATATTCATTTTCTTCTGCTATGGAAAAAATACAGAAAAAAAACCATGTGATATAAACCATCTCGTATGAAATTATATCTGTATTTATTTATTTTAATATTCAAATATGAAAATGAAAGTGAACAAAAATATTTTTAAAAATGTGAAAGAAATTCAAAATTAAAAATGTATATTTTTTAAAAAGGTACCTTGATGCTGGGGTAGATGTCGGCATTCCATTTAAAATATATTCGATCTCATCACCATCACTTTAAAAATAATTACAATATTAAAATTAAATTAAATGCACCCGGCATTTTTTTGAAAAATATTAAATTTATTAGGATTTGATGTTGACGCCTCGGTTGCTCGTTGAAAAGTGCGCGCATTCTGCCAAATTAATTATTTCTATTAATTATAGAAATACCTTCAGTTTTACAGGTGACAATATTTTTCTCCCGCACCTTTCTTCATTGGAAGCGTATCACTACATAATAGCTATTACATATATAATACGCAGGTATGTACCTATATACGCTGTGGCAGATCTCGCCATGAAATATTTCCATATTATTTTTATTTTGATGCTTAAAAAAAATATTCCCTCTTACAAGTACCTACTTACATTACTGTATTTTCACACAAAAAAAAGAGAGAAACTTTGTGTACCCATCAGCTTGATACAAAATAATATTAATTTATTGATGCCTAACCTAGAAAGACAAGAAAATAAAATAAATTAGGAAGTAGGTACTTGTGTGTGTACTTACTTATTTAAAAATAATTCTTTAGATTTTTGATCTATAATTTAAGTTGCAAAGAGATATTAACATATAGGATTCACAACATAGAGATCCTTGACAAATAGGTCGGGTATGAGGCTGACCCTCAACATTTACCAATGGCACCCCGGATTTAGGGAAAGGCAGCAGGAGTTGCAAAGTTTATATATGTATATTTTATAAGTACACATGTAGCATGTGTAAGGGCAAACTTGCATGTGTCTGCTTGTGGACGCGCATTAAATATAAGCCTTTAATTTCAATATATCCTTGCAACTTAGATTCATATGAAATGTATGCCCACAAAAAAACACAATTAAATTTGCACTTACCCATCCCACATTTACTCACAAAATACAAAAACCCAAATCTCAAATGAACTAAGCCCTGCAACACTTGCCGTCCTTCTGTGAAACCGGTGGATGATGAACTTAAAATATTATTATTGTTTGATTACTCGGGATGAGTCTTGGCATTCCTCATCAATCGCTGCCAGCACCGTCTATCCAACGCCTTCCTTCGTAAACTTAAGCTTAAAGGTATGTTTAAAAAGATGCCAGATAATCCATACAGGTTGTGACTGCCTTCATATTATCGCAAGAGATAAGTACAACAAATCAATAAATATTCACTTCTTAAAAACATGAGATTGAAAAAGAAAAGATCACCGTCCAACAACGCAACTAAAAACGCAACTAAGCTACGCATATAGTGTAACTTCTTGCCTGCGTTATCCCCGAATGGGTCGCACGTGGCGCTTCGGGACCTATTTATTTTTACAGGTAAGGGGGCCAGCCTCACACCAACCACTTTCAGTTGAAGTGGGGGTTTCCCAGCTCCCGGGGGGGCTGGTTCTCATTTCTTGTGAAGGCTGAGTAAACCTTTGAGATCGAACCCTTGCTCTCGGCATGGAATGCAAGCATTCCTACCAATTGAGCTATCGACCTTTTTACGAGCTTGATCGTCGTCGCTACAAAGCGCCAATTCTCAAGCAAGACCCAGTTGCTGTAAGGCTGGATGGACCTTTGGTGACCGGTCATTGGTAAAGGTTTTATGAATTGTTCAACTCGGCGAAGAGCAAATTTGAAAATATAAATGGTATATTTTTTGTGCTCCGCCGGGAATCGAACCCACAACCTTCCCATTCAGAGTCCGCAGTGTTACCACTGAGCTACGGACCGGTCCAACAAGGAGTATAATAATAATATTAGGAAAATGTATTTGATGAGAGCTGTTATTGTATGGATCAACCTCAAGAGACCTCTGCGAGTTTGGTCGTCTCTATAGAAAGCACAAATTCTCAAGCAAGACCCATACTTGAAAGCTAGATGAATTTTTGGTGACTGATCTTTAGTAAAAGTATATTAATTTAAAAAAAAATCAACCAAGTGAAAAGCATATTTGAAAATATAAATGGTATATTTTTTGTGCTCTGCCGGGATTCAAGGCTTGAATCCCACAACTTCCATTAACGAGTCCGAAGCGTTACCACTAGACTAGGGACCGGTCAACGGTATTGGCGGCTTACACAGATATTCAGGAACATGTACAAACTTACCCTCATTTCATACTATCCAGTTTTGGATATGCAGTAGCGTATACGAGTTCACAAACGTATGGGATCGACAGGCAAACAACACAGGATTGTGTGAAAGCCAACATAAATCCCCTTACACTACATGACTTCCGATTCGACACAGAACCAAATCGTGTGAAAAAGAACTTACAGATATTTCGCACGTTTAATAATAAAGAGAAATAACTCGAAAATTGGGAAAATCGAGATTTTGTTATAAAACGCATGAACAATGCGAGAAGAATGCGTAGAATGCGACAGCCGTTCAATTTGGACGAATATGACCGAGATAAAACATCGGCCGTCTTTTTCATCCCATACAAGTTGTACTGGGTGTCTGAACTTCAAACGCGTTTTCCCAACATTCATGTTTTTTGAGTTATTGCTCTTTATTATTAAACGTGCGATTTGTTTCCTTTTACCTCTTTCAACATGTTGAAACAAAACCCTTTCATAGCTTCTATTCTATTCCGCTCAAAATGCTGTCATGTGTTTTACATTGCTTTATTTATATTTTTAAATATGCTCTTCGCTGGGTTGAAAATTCATATACCTTTACTTTACCATCCAACCTTACAGCAACTGGGTCTTGCATGAGAAGCGGTGCTTTCTTTAGTGACGACAAGCTCGCAGAGGGCTATCGTGATGTGATTCACACAAAAACAGCGCTAACCAAATAAATCATCCTAATATTATTATTATTATTGTGTTATTGAGACCATCAGACAAGCTTTAGGTGTCAAAATAAAAACTTGATTAAACTTTTTGACTCTAATAGTTGTTCTTAGCAGCATATGAAGATGATAGTCAAATTTTGATAATTTTCGAGTTCATCTATCATTTCAATATTAAATATTTTTTCCTTGGGAAAATGTGCCTTGTCAAAATCATCCCCTAAGCCAAGTTAAACCACAGATAACGCAACTAAGCTACATATAAAGTGTAACTTCTTGCCGCGTTATCCCCGAAGGGGTCGCATGTGGCGCTTCGGGACCTATTTATTTTTACAGGTAAGGGGGCCGGCCTCACACCAACCACTTCAGTTGAAGTGGAGGTTTCCCAGCTCCCGAGAGTGCTGGTACTCATTTCTTGTGAAGGCTGAGTAAACCTTGCCGGTATTTTATTTTGGGGTTTGAAATAAACACCGAAACGGGAAATCATTTCTGACATCCACGGTGGGATTCGAACCCGAGCTTTCGGCATGGAATGCAAGCACTCTACCACCTGATAGATAAAGCTTCAAAATGTAAAACCTCTTTTAAAAACCATCCCACAAATGATAGATAAAATTACCTCATATTTCCTTGCCAAATATTAGGAATATTTTGGCACATCTACAACCACCCTGTTTAAATCTACTCATTCTGAAATCTAAATAAAATTAGTAGTCACAAATGAAAAAAAACATTTTGTAAAATCAAAAAGAATTCATTTTATTGGTGCTTTCTGTGTTACAGTTGTATACAAATATTAGTTTTGTATACAAATTGTATACAAATATTAGTTGTCTGCGTGTATTTATATGCAACCCATAAAAGTAACATGCCATTAGTAATAAATACATTTAAAAAGTCCCTGTAATCTTTTGAGTTGTTAGATTTAACCCTTCGTCGGGCGCAACCAGCCTGACAGGCACAGTGCGGACATTTTTACTCCCCCCTCCACTCCTGGGACAGGTCAGAACTTGTTGTTTCTGGTAGTCTCCTGTCTTTCTATGATGTTTAGCATCCCGATGTTCAGTGCACCCTCATACTTTGTGGAGAGCATTTATCATTATATTGATCTCACAGGCAAATTGTGAGATCCACGGGACTAGAATGTTTAGCAAAGAATAACAAAATATTTGATTGCATTTTCCCTAGCAACCCAGCCTTTTGACGTCACAATTTTGTTTATTTTTTTCATCCTATAGTCATTATCTAATGACCCCCCCTCCCCCTCTTGCTGTAATAATGGATGAGCTTAATAATTAATAATGTTATATTACTTACATAATATTTTGTATATTTTGTAGAAATTGACATCATTTGCCATCATCCCAGACTCCCCCCCTGTAGCTGACGCTCTACAGGCGCGGGTGGACTGGATCCGTCTTCTCACACTGTTCCTCTGTCAGCTGGTTGTAAGGCAGCTGCCTTTCCAATAATTCAAGATCTCGATGTCAGGGGGCAAAGCGGCGGGTCGTTGTATCGAAGATCTGAAGAGATGGTCAGGAAGAGTAGCAGGTCGAAGTTCTGAAGACAGCGAAGCGTTGTAGTAAGAAGTCGGAAGTCGGAGAACAAGTGATTTATTTCGAAGAACATACACATATTTATATTCAAGGAAACAAAAGGGATAACGGGACAAAGGATAACGGGAATTCTCAAAGATAGGGATGGGAACGAAAACTAGGGATGGGGCGTGGGAGTGTCGGCACAAACGAGGCAAATCAACATATTTATCAATAATTGCTAATCCACGAGCTCCCCCGGTATTTGTGATAGTGGACCCTGAAGTTGACATGTTTCTTTATTAAAGGGTTCACATTTCACATTACACATACCGAGGTCGCCGCAATTATCGCACTTTATGTAGTTGCCCTAAGAAGGACCTTCTTTTGCTTAAGAGCAAGTTATAGATACACGGAATTCGTAAAAGGTTAGATCTGTTGGTAAATGTCGAAAACTAAATAAAATATGCTAAAAATCAGCATTGTTTTGCTAATATTAATGTCATCAGTCTCCCACAGATGGACATGACAATAATAATAATAATATAGAGAATTTATAAAATATTTCTTCTCACACCGCTGCACAAACTAACACATCCACATATTTTTTTTCACTCTGTCCTTGCCTCCTACTATACGAGGGTTGACGCAAATGCAGTCTGTCAAGATAAATTAATATTAAAGAGATATCAAGAGGAGTTAAGTTTACAGAAAATAATGCCTTTATTTATTAATCTTAACTGTTCCTTGACTTATAGGTTGGTATGCGGCTGACCACCCATGCTGTAAAAAAGGTTCACTTTGCCAATATCACCCCTGTTACAGGGAAGGACGGCAAGAGTTGCAGGGTGTATGTCCATTTGAGATTTGGTTTTTATGTTGTAGGCTCACATGAGGCATGTGCAAGCGCGAACTTGTACATGTCTGGTTGTGAGAATGCATGTTATGTGAATCTCCAATGTAACCTATATTTGCAACTTAGATTAGATTAGATTAACTAGTTGTTTGGTATGAGGCTGACCCCCGTACTGAAAAAAACTTGGTTCACTTTTGCAATTGCCACCCCGATTTCAAAACACGGCGTTAAGAGTTTCTAAGTTCATGTCCATGTGAGATTTTATTTATTTTGTAGGAACCTACACATAAAAAGGCACACCGGTCCGCAGTCTAGTGGTCAAAACTTTGAATCCAGATTGGAAGGAAATGGGTTCGAATTCCGGCGGAGCACAAAAAAATGACTTTTTTAAAATTGGCGCTTCGTTGGGTTGCAAAATTAATCTGTCTCTGTCAAAGGTCGGTCACAATAGATCGATCCGGCCTTTCAACAACTGGGTCTTGCATGAGAATTGGAGCTTTCTACAGCGACGACCAAGCTCGCAGAGGGCTCGAGGGAGAAAGGGTGGGATTCACACTAAAACAGTGCTTATCGAATAAATCATCCTAATATTATATTTTTTACTATTATTGTACAACATGTGAGGTTATGCATTTAATATATGCCGTACTTAAATGGCAATATGGCTTTATAGATTATAGATTTTAAGCTAAGCCAAAGTAACGAAAAAATATTTTTAAATTAATTTCACGCATGAAGACAATATATTTTTGACAGCCCTACATTGGTTGAACACGTGCATTTCAAATAATAATAGTATGGAGACACAGAACTCGAAGAAACTGCCAAAATACTACAAAAGGTACCTACCTACTTGTTATTATATAATACCTACGTAATAATATTTCTTATTTGTTCGCTTAAAAACTTGAATTCCATTTTTATTATAATATTATTTGATAATATTATAATCTTAGAATTCGTGATTTTTTTCCTAATGCGTGCTAAAGATCGGTCCGTAGTCTAGTCATAATCGGAAGGTCATAAGTTCAATTCCCGGTGGAGCACAGAACGCAACTAAGCTACACATATTGTGTAACTTCTTGCCTGCGTTGTCCCATGGGGCGATTCCGAGCCTTTTTATTTTTACAGGTAAGGGGGCCAGATTTACACCAACCACTTCAGTTGAAGTGGGGGTTTTCCAGCTCCCGAGGGGGCTGGTTCTCATTTCTTGTGAAGGCTGAGTAAACCTTGAGATCGAACCCTTGCTCTCGGCATGGAATGCAAGCATTCTACCAATTGAGCCAAGTCCGGTCGATAGCTCAGTTGGTAGAGTGCTTGCATTCTACCCCGTGAGCTCGGGTTCGAATCCCACCGAGGAGGGTGTCAGAAATGATTTCCAATTTCGGTGTGTATTTCAAACCCCATTATATAAATACCGGCGAGGTTTACTCAGCCTTTACAAAAAATAGACACTGTTTATAGTGATTTCTCTAAGGCGTTTGACAAGATAAGTCATAATATATTGTTGAGTAAGCTCTGGCACATCGGTATAAGGGGGGATCTCTTAAGGTGGTTTGTATCCTATCTTAAAAATAGATCCCAAGCAGTGGCACTTCACGGCTATGAGTCAGTATATAGATGTATTTACTCTGGTGTACCTCAGGGATCCCACCTGGGGCCTCTTTTATTTACTGTTTACATTAATGATATTATTCACTCAATAAAGTACTCTAATATTCTGTTGTTTGCCGACGATGCTAAAATATTTAAACAAATTAATACCATCGAGGATTGTATAGAATTGCAGTCTGATCTTAACTCGATTCTTTCTTACTCTAATGCCAACCAGTTATATCTTAATATTGACAAATGTAATGTCATTACTTACACTAGAAATCGTAGTAAAATTCTTTTTGACTACAGTTTTGGTGTTGATGGCCTCAGAAGAAAATCAGTGGTCAATGATTTGGGTGTATTGTTGGACGAGAGACTGAGTTTTATCAACCATTATGAGCATATTACTGAAAGAGCGATGAAGACGTTATATTTTATTGTTAGGAATACTAAACTTTTCAGGAATCCCCAAGTATTGCCCTTCTTGTTCAATTCATATATTAGAAGTGTACTTGAGTTTTGTTCGACTGTTTGGAACCCCAATTATGTTGTCCATATTAATGCTATTGAAATGGTCCAAAAAAAACTTATCAAGCAACTGAACTTTCGCAATAGACAACATTTCAATAGTTATTCCCAAGCATTGGAGCATTATGGTATACGATCTTTGGAGGCAAGGAGAAATATGCTTGACATCAGCTTCATATATAAGATAGTTAATAACAAAATCGATAGTGCACCTCTCACAAGCCTCCTTCCATTTCATTGTCCAATCAGAACTCATCGAGACAAATCCTTATTTTATGTGGGTGCAGCCAGGACAAATTATAAGCAAAATTCTTTTATAAGTAGAGCCTGCGTTGCAGTAAATAGTGTCCAAAGGACTGATCCTAAGTTGGACATTTTCTTTCTGTCTGCACAGTCATTGAAAAAGAGGATTTTGAATCTAGCAGGATTTGAATTTCATTTTTGAATCTCATTTCTAATTTCTTTAATCATTCTCAATTCCTATTTTGTTTTTATTGCTTATTAATCATCATTGACGTGTTTGGTGTGCGCATTGTTTTTCTACTCCCTTTCCTTTCTCCTGACCTTTCTTTCCTTATCCCATCATGAGGACGAGATTTATTTTTTATTTTTATTTTTATTCTGTTTTGATTTGTGTATTTCTTTTTTTTTTTGGTTTTGGATGCTGCTTCTTTTTGTTTTTCTTTACTTTTTATTTATTTACCTGGCATGATTTGTAATTTAAAATATTAATTTGTAGAATACAGTAATAGGCGACATGAATTGTAAAAAATATCTTATATATGTATACAAAATTATATTCAATGCTGTTGTATTCTTGTTTAAACAATAAAAAAAAAAAAAAAAAAAAATGAGTACCAGCCTCCTCGGGAGCTGGGAAATTCCCACTTCAACTGAAGTGGTTGGCGTAAGGCCGGCCCCCTTACCTGTAAAAATAAATAGGTTCCACTCGCCACATGCGACCCCTTCGGGGATAACGCGGCAAGAAGTTGCACTATATGTGTAGCTTAGTTGCGAGCTATCGAACTTTTTACGAGCTTGGTCGTCGTCGCTACAAAGCGCCAATTGTCAAGCAAGACCCAGTTGCTGTAAAGCTGGATAGACCTTTGGTGACCGGTCATTGGTAAAGGTGTATGAATTTTTCAACCCAGCGAAGAGCAAATTTGAAAATATAAATGCAATATTTTTAGTGCTCCGCCGGGATTCGAACTCACAACCTTCCATTCAGGCCCATTGGGAGCTTGGAAACCTAAGTGGTTGACGCAAGGCCACCTCGACCACCTCCCTCTCTTGCCCATTAGGAAAGGCCCTCTGCTGCCATTCCCTAATACGTGGTGTGACTGGCAAAAGTGAATTAAGTTTTTATAGCATAGGGGGTCAGCCTTATAGAAACCTATATTTTGTCAACGAACTCAATAATCCGCTAAAATCATAAGCGACAAGCAAGACCCAGTTGGTGTAAGGCTGTGTTAAGGATGTGTTTTTAAAATAGATTTATGAAGAGGAATGCATGAAACGAGATAGTAAAGTGTGTTTCGCCGGCTGCCGCAATATTATTAATTCCATTGGAATTCCTATTATTACTCTATTCCATGGCTCGGAGTTTTTTTATACCGTGATCTGTGTTTTATACATATATACTCATACATATATTTTTTATGCAGTATCATAATGATACATTAGTGGTTCGGTCGCTGTTTTATATTCCGTCCGCCATTGCAATCGGCCAAATACCCTAAACGGATAAGAAACCGCCATCTGTGCAAAAAATAAAACAGTACAAAAATATAAAATTAGCTGATTAAGTTAAACAAATGAAAAATTTACGAAAATAATCAAAAACATTTCTTTAATTTAATCACGATGTGATTTTTTCGGAAAATTACTCGGAGGAACTTAAAACGCGTACGAAAAAAAATTACGTAAATACATTTTCAAAAAAATTAATAACTCAGTAACTAAGTAAATAATGAATTTTCGGAAATCCTGGTAATTTAGCTGAATACATACTCTATCATTAAATTGAATATTTGGATTTGAAATATTAATAAAAGAAACGTGAGTTGCATTGGAAAATGAGCCTTTTTTAAATAGTTTTTTGCATATTTCCAGCTGATTGGAAGGCAAAAAAAAAAAAAAAAAAAAATTTCATTTCGTTTAAATATACAGGAAGACGACCATATATTTTTTTTTTGAACAGCCAAAGTTGTTTTGGGTCTCAAATCCCCCTTAACGAATACTCTGAAGCTCGCTGCGTCCGCAACACTCCCCCCGTGCAGTCTCTGCTGTACTAAATCCGGACGCTGCTGTCTTCTGAGGCGAACACGGCCAACCAGCTTAGGGTCCGCGATCAGCACTAAACCGCCTTCTCGAATCGGCTCCGCTGGGCTCCTCCACTTTGGACGTTGAGCCAGTGTGGGTAGGTACTCCCGTACCCACCGTCGCCAAAACACATCGGCCATTTGTTGCGACAATCTCCACTGTCTCTTCAGGCAGGTCTTCTCATCTCCCTGGTCGTATCTTGCCAGGGAGGTCATCTCGTCTCCCTGGTTGTACCTTGCCAGGGAGGTCATACCACCCGCTGACCCCAACAGGAAGTGGTTCGGTGTCAAAGGCTCATCATCTTTGGCATCCACTGATACGCGAGTCAACGGGCGTGAATTTATGGTGCTTTCTGCCTCCGCTAACGCTGTCACTAGCGTCTCTTCGTTCGGAGACCTCTCCTTCACCATTGCTGTCAAGGGTTTGTTCACTGAACGAACAAGCCGTTCCCAGGCACCTCCAAAGTGCGGTGATGACGGCGGGATAAACCTCCAGTCTATCCTCTTTAACGCCGTAAATTGCAGGAATTTAGCATCATTCCTCAAGCTTTTGATGGCTGCATTCATTTCACGGTCAGCCCCAACGAAGTTTGTCCCGTTGTCAGAGTACAATACTTTAGGGGAGCTACATCGTGCAGCCATCCTTCTCACGGCCATTATGGCCGGATCCACGGACAATGAACTTGCCAACTCGATGTGCATTGCCCGCGTCGTCATGCATGTGAAGAGTGCACCATGCCGCTTCTCGGTGCATCTTCCAATCCTCACCGTCATGGGTCCAAAGAAGTTTAACCCACAGTGGTTAAATGGTCGTTCTCCTTGGGCCAACCTTGCAGCTGGTAGCTTCCCCATCAGCGGTGTCTGCGGCGTGCACCGCATAATCTTGCACGCCCGGCAGCCTTTGATGATGCATCGTAAGGTTGTGCAAAGTTTCAGAACGAAGAACTTTGCCCTCACATCACTTCTGGTGCGCTCCACACCGGGATGTCCAGCAGCTTCATGTACGTATGTTAGCATCAGCTTCACGTACTTGTCGTCTCTATCCAGTATCGGTGGTGCGGCTTTTTGAGTCCCCTGCAGGTGCGTGTCCATGCGCAGCACGTTGTCTCCGTCTATGTACGGCGTCACGGCTCGCAAGCGCCCACCAGGCGGGAGCTGCTCCCCCCGTCTCAGGACCTCCATCTCGTAGACAAATGTGCGCCTCAGAGATAGGCGCACCCATATCACCTCTACGTTGATGATGTCTTTAGCCCATGATTCACAATCAATACCGGGCCACTTCGGCTGCCCTGTCTTCCTATGACGGCGGCAGCGGTCCATGAAGCGTGTCACATACGCTGTCAATACCAGTAATCTCACCCGTTGTGAGAAACCCGTTACATCTGGTAACGGTCGTGCAACATTTTGTGTCTTCCGCAGGCGCGTATCCCTGTGCAGGACGTTAACTCCGTCTACGTACGGCATCACTGCTCGCCAACGCCTACCGGGCGGGAGTTGCTCTTCCCGTCTCAGGACCTCAATCCTCTTGCCAACTGTGCACCTCTGTGATAGGCGCACCCCTGTTGTTCCAGCGTTGGTGATCTCAGCTCGTAATTCCCAAGAATCTCCGGACCTCTTCAGCTGCTCCTCCTTCCAATGATGGCGGCAGCGGTCTACGAAGCGTATCACCCACGCTGTCGGTTTCACCCGTTGTGAGAAACCCGTTACAATCTTTCTACTGTACACTGCAGCTTCAGATGTTGATCTAGACACTTGGCCCAGCAAAGTGTCACTCACGATCATGTCATCCCATCTGAACTGCACGTGTCCGCGTGGCACGACTAGCCACCCACAGTCCAAGCCCATAAGACTCATAGGCTTAACCTCCGCCGAACTGGAGGCTTCTGCTGTCAGCTCGCTTACCACGCGCGTTGGTAAGCGCAGCTGCGTCACTGTGTGCCCTACAGCTTCGTGGCACACACTTGTGGTCCCTTTCATGGATATGCTAACGCGCCGTGAGCCTGCGTTCTTTGCGCATATCCCTGTTGCTCCCGTGGTCTGTAATCCCGAGCACGGTCCTCGACGCGCATCTACGTGGGTAGCATCCTCTTCTTCCTCTTCTTTCACCAGCGTCACTGTAGAGCCTTCGTCCAAAAGGTCGTGCACATCCAACGACCCTTCTGGCTCCCTGAGTGTAACTGGCAGGACTTCGAGCACCATACCACCCTCACTGCGCATCGCATGTAATACCTCCAAGTCACTCTCGGAGTCCCGCGGGACATGAAGCAATCGATGGTGTTTGCCCGCGCAGCCATCTACACTACACTTTGGCGCGCGGCACTTTGACGTACGACAACGTCCACTCAAACACCCGAAGCACAATCGTCGTTGTCTCGCTACTTTCCACTTGGCATGTACCCCAAGCCTTGCGAACTCACAACACTGCTCTAATCGATGCACTCCGTCGCACATTGCACACTGTGTAGTGTGTACCCGCATTTCTGTTCACCTTCCCCTCAGGCCTACTAGATTCTAACTGGAATCCGCTTGGCGCTGCGCCCTCCTTCGCCCTTACGAAGGCCGCGGCCGTCGTTTCCATCGAGGGCTGTGAATGTTCTTGTGAACTCCTCACCCATTCACCGGTGAGTCTTTTGTCTTCAGCATCTCCAGATGCTGAATCATTAGGAGACGCGGTGTCCGCAGTTACCGCGCGCTCCTTCTGTCCGGGCTCCGCCCCACAAACATTCCCGGCAATCGTGGGACCTGGTGCGGGCAGCTCCGGCACAGCAACCGCCTCGGCGAGTTGCTCCGTTGACTTGTCTCCTTGCACAGCGTGGCCGGCTTTGATGGAGTGAGCCTTCATAAACGTGAAAAACTCTCCCATCATTTCCTTCAGCTCCACAACCATACGCATTGTCACTTCTTCCACTGATGAATCCATCGTCGTCCTCCTAGATTCGGACGATCGCGAATCAGATTCAACGCGGTCTCCTTCCATTTCTTCTTGAAACGTCTTCCTCAGCGTGTTACGATCCCTTCACAGGCATCAGGAAGTGAACTTGCTGTCGAAGACGGGATCCGGCTGCGAAGGACCAGATGTAGCTGACGCTCTACAGGCGCGGGTGGACTGGATCCGTCTTCTCTTCACTGCTCCTCTGTCAGCTGGTTGTAAGGCAGCTGCCTTTCCAATAATTCAAAATCTCGATGTCAGGGGGCAAAGCGGCGGGTCGTTGTATCGAAGATCTGAAGAGATGGTCAGGAAGAGTAGCAGGTCGAAGTTCTGAAGAAAGCGGAGAGTAGTAGTAAGAAGTCGGAAGTCGGAGAACAAGTGATTTATTTCGAAGAACATACACATATTTATATTCAAGGAAACAAAAGGGATAACGGGACAAAGGATAACGGGAATTCTCAAAGATAGGGATGGGAACGAAAACTAGGGATGGGGCGTGGGAGTGTCGGCACAAACGAGGCAAATCAACATATTTATCAATAATTGCTAATCCACGAGCTCCCCCGGTATTTGTGATAGTGGACCCTGAAGTTGACATGTTTCTTTATTAAAGGGTTCACATTTCACATTACACATACCGAGGTCGCCGCAATTATCGCACTTTATGTAGTTGCCCTAAGAAGGACCTTCTTTTGCTTAACGAATACTCTGAAGCTCGCTGCGTCCGCAACACCCCCCCTTTTATGCGAATGACGTAATATATGGACAGCCCCTTATCATGAATTTTTCGCGGAGTCCATTGTAAAATAAATTGGACATTAAAAATACCTCTCATTTGTTAAGATCCGTGTTTTTCATCTTTTTGATTTCACAACCCTTTTACAGGTTGACAAATTCCAGCGATCGGCGGGGGCTAGGCACGCGACTTCCAAAAACTATCAACATGGTGGTAGCTAGTTTTCAGTTTGAATTATTTCTTTTTTTGGAGTATATTACAATCATAACTTGACCACGATTTGGCATATCTTTGAAAAATAAACGAGCCCATCGAATCATAGAACATTGCTTTTTTTCTTTTGCCCGCGACCCCCCCAAGTAACCCACAGATTGAAAAACACTGGTTAAGATCATAGGACATGCACTTAAACAATAAGTATAAAGTAAAATTATCATATTTCAAATAATCTAAGTGTATAAAAATACTTAAATAAATTATCTAATTATGGGAAAATAAAATAAATTTTACCTCAATTTGTCTATAATCTCCATTCTCCACATTAACAAAGTAATTTATTTATCACTATATTCACTAGATTAAATGCTATTTATCATTCTGTCTATCAACATTTCAATACACAAGAAGACAGTTAGCTCCAAAAATGAACCATTGATTAGACAATGATGTTAGGCTTCTTTTCTTTCATTATAGCATTTGCTTTTGCCTTCAATTATCAGATAATTTCACAGTAATAATACTTTTCTTATACATCACTTTAAAAACTAATTTTATGACAATGAATCGGGCGAGTCTTTTCTTATAACTATTACATTGCCATCGTTTTGAATTTTCAAATTGCATTTTTTTGTTACAGATTTGACAGCGTCCATCTCGGCATCACTTAATTTGGTCGGCAATTTAAACCCAAGTACATGATCGTCCTCCTTAATCGTAAAACAAAGATCATTCAATGATTTCACAAAATCATCTGAAACAGTGTCCTTGGTGTCGGCTTGAAGAGAAGCTTCTAATATCTCAGTGATGGCATTCTCGTGTGTGACATAAGTGTTTTCCTTTTCTCGTAACAAAGTTAGCTCCGCATGAATTTCTTTACTATCTGGTTGCAGTCGCAAGGCAGCACACAAGCAGTCTTCTGCTGCACCAAACTCCCCCAGCATCAGTAGAGCTCTGCCGTTTTGGTAAAGTACTTTACTGTTGTTGCGATACTTCCCCATCCTTTTGATTTCATTACAGGCAATGCACGCCTTCTTGGGCAGCTTCAGCATATTGTAGCAAATGGCGAGATTCATGTAAAGGCGCAAGAGGAACTTGTTAACTTTTTGCTCTTCTGATTCGTTTGCTAGCCCCATGCTATGAAGGACGTTGACAGCTTTCTGAAATGCTTTGGCTGCATAGTTGTATTCGCTCTTTTGAAAATAAAATTTACCAGACTTGTACTGACTTGCTGCTTTTTCATAATAAGTCTGAAAAGGTGATTCCTCTTCTTTCCCTCGCACGTCAGTCCTCAAACTGAAATTCAAAAACAATAATCAAGATTTTTCTTCAAATAACAACACAAGAAGAATCTATAAATCTTCATTTATGTAAAAAATTAAGTTCTATGAATCAATTGAAATATTTTTTGGAAACAGTTTTGTCTTTTGAGTCTTTTAGAGAAATACATTTTTCATAATAATTTACTTGTTTTGTTCCTGGTCAATACAGAATATCAGATGAAAATTAAAATTGTTTTATTTTTTATCTTGTAATATGAAAGATTACAAATTGAATGCCTCGACAATCAATGAGGTTTAATTCTTTTCAGATACTTTTAATATTGTTTAGATGTAAATTTGTAATTTGAAAATAAAAAGCGAGTAGTGTGTACCATAAGTCTCTCTGAGGCATCTCTGCAATAGCCATGATGTGGAAGAAGCAGGTAGCTGCAGGAGGAATGCGGGGCGGGCAGCCTAGCTCCCCGTACATGACGGGGTGGCGCAGCAAGAACTGCGAGTACTCTCCGATGCGCATGGACTTCACGGCTATCTCCAGACCTTCCAGGTAAGCTGACGTGCCCAGCTGCATGAACTGAAAATGGTTAAGTAAACAGTAAGTAAATAGTCACCCTAAATTTATCTCAAAATGAGGGTCATTCAACCTAAGAAGAGATCTACCTGATCAGAGCAACATCAAAAGTCAATAGTGAATGACACCGTAAAGTGTGACTGTGCGTGTGTGCATGTACTCCTGTTGCCTCAGGCCGGCCTCTCCGGTAGACCGCAGTGTGTGCAGCTAGCGTTCAAGGCCAACTTGACTGTGCGTGTGTGCATGTACTCCTGTTGCCTCAGGCAGGCCTCTCCGGTAGACCGCAGTGTGTGCAGCTAGCGTTCAAGGCCAACTTGACTGTGCGTGTGTGCATGTACTCCTGTTGCCTCAGGCAGGCCTCTCCGGTAGACCGCAGTGTGTGCAGCTAGCGTTCAAGGCCAACTTGACTGTGCGTGTGTGCATGTACTCCTGTTGCCTCAGGCAGGCCTCTCCGGTGACCGTAGTGTGTGCAGCTAGCGTTCAAGGCCAACTTGACAACTGTTGTAATACTCAGCAAAAAAATTAATTTAGAACTTTTTTCTTGACGAGTAAACGTCACAGTATAGTGGGAAAGAGTCCTTAACCAATAAAAATATTTATTTTCCTTTTTCCCTAGAAGCCTGTCTGTGTGACGTTACAATTTTATCTATGTCAATTCATGCGCGGATGTGGATGCATTACCGTATCTCAAAAAATAATTAAAACAAAATAAATCCTTTAACTTATAGGTTGGTATGAGGCTGACCACCCATGCTGTAAAAAAATGATTCACTTTGGCAATGTCACCCCTGTTGCTGGGAAGGTCGGCAAAAGTTTCTGTGCTTACGTTCATTTGAGGTTAGGTTTTTGAATTGTATGTACACATGCAGCATTTGTAAGCGAGAACTTACACGTGTCTGTTTGTGGGCATACATTTAATATGAACCCTAAATGTTAATATATCTTTGCAACTTAGATAAGATAACAGGAAGGGGTAAGACCAAAGAGTAGCTAACAAATAATGAGGTAAAGCTTCATACTAGTGGTTCACTTTCATAAACGCTGTCGAACGGCTCCCGCTCTCCCTCCAAGTAGCCGCAGCAGTTGACCTTGACGCAGGAGTCCGCCCTGACCCGCGCCCCCTCCCCCGGCGTCACCAGCAGCTTCCTCACCACCCGCCCCTCTCCAACAGGCGACATCCTCTCCCACAAGTCCTCGTACATCCCAGTGGACTGCTGGCGCTCCTGGTCGTAGCCGCACGCTTCCGAGTCATCGCTGTCGTTAACAGAACACTCGGTTATCGTACTTGAAGACGAGGCAGACACTTGCGCGTCTTTTGTTTTACCGGAAAGAGTTGCCTTACTCATTTTTTATATGCCAAAGTATTTAATTTAAGTATGACTCAGTAAATACATAATTATTTATAACTTTTCAATAAAACAACAGATACTGACTGCCACTGACCAGGCCTAAGAATCTTCCATACAAACGATATTGACCACAAGCTTCCTTACAATACCAGTAGATAATGCTTTATTGGTTCTTGTCCACAATAATAGTAGGAAACTACTGTGTGGTATTACCGATATTCCCTTGACAGCCGAAATGGCGCCCACAGATAACGCTTGCTTGGCGTGAGGTCGTAAGTTTTTAACCGTTGAATGCTGTTTTTGGCTGTTTTCACAGGCGTTAAATTGTGCAAAAAGTTATTTGAAAAGAATATAATACTTTGTGCGTGAAAAAAGTGCGTGAAAATGGTGTATTGGTGGCCTGGTGCCGGACAACGTATTTCCGTCGTAACCTCAAAAAAAAATCGACAGCTATAAAGTACAAAAAACCTTCATGTTTTTGTTACGTTCCAGCTAAAAAATACTAGTGCCTCTAAATAAACTTTAATTGACATCAAACTTTCAAAATGCTTTACATTATTTTAACCTAATTTGCCAAAACCTTAATTACCTTAATTTAGCTTAAAACCAAAATGTAGTTCGGTGTATTATTTAAGAATGTATATTTGTGTAAACTTGTATATTTTATTTTAAAAGATATAAATTTTTAAAACAAAAAAAAACTTTTATTTAACATGACCTCACCATTAGTTTCCTATAATATCAAAAATATTTGAAATAAATTTTAGGTATAAGTGATATTATACATTCCATAATATTATCAAAAGCTTCCATATAAAACTCATAGGTGGCTAAGATTCGGGCATTCCCCTTTTTTTTATTCAGTGGGATCTCTATATACCTATAATACTCTGTGCCACTGACTGCGACTACAAAAAAACCGACTTGTCACATTTGTGTCAACTGTCAAACTGGTGAATCGCGTATAATCATTCAACAGCCATTAAATTGTCTATTGAATTTTTTGACCTACCACTAATAAGCAAAATGGTTTTCTTGATACCTACTCTTATTTTTATTATAAAACAAAAAATTCAATTGAATTTAGTTTGGTTCAATATAGTTAGGTTTAAATTACGGTCGTTTGACATTTTGTCAAACGACCGTAGACGTGTTCTCCTGAAGACGTCGGCTACGTCGCTGATAAAACGTCGAGAATGATGTAAGTTCTCTCTAAACGGTTCGTTAAATATCCGATTTAATAAATTAAGTTTTAAAATTGTTCAGTTTTAAAGAAATTAATATAATTGTCAAAATGGTTCAATATTTCCAAAAACTAATTAGCATACGTTATTCATTTGCTCTTATGTACAAAACTTTTTTTAAATTTTGTGGGGTTTGGAGCTCAAGCTGACCACCCATAATGTAAAAATAGTTTTAAATTACCAGTTTCTAGGCGCCAAGATTTCCAGGATTTATGTTCACTTGTGACTTGGTTTTGTTTGCACACATGCAGCGTTTGTAAGGGCGAAGTTACAGGTGTCTGCGACATAAATTTTATTTACTTACCTCTGCGACTTACACTATATAGGTACAAAAGAAAAGAAAATCATCCATTGAATAGTCCCCCCCTCTACAGCTGCCAAGTTAACTAAAAGAAAATATTTTTTCACTTCTTAGACATTTTAGTCGTCGGTTGAGCCCACGCTTTGACAAACTAATGGTGCCTGCGCTGGAAATTTCATCAGCACGGTCATTCTTACCTACCAAAAATTCTAATATTTGTATGAAAACAAATCAGCTGTTCACTTGCGGCCATCTTGGATTGACAGGTCTTCATACAAATGCATCATAAGTTTGTCAAAGCGTGGGCTCAACCGATGACTAAAATGTCTAAGAATAGCCCCGTTAGGGATCAAGCAAACTTACCTTTTAACCTAAACGCCTTACAAATGTTGCTTCATGGACGCTCCATCAAGAGGTAATAGTTCTGAAAAAATACTTAAATAAGAATGAAACAAATACATTAACCAGAAAAGTATATTTTTTATAACAATACTAACGAATAAACATTACATCAAAAATTATAAAAAAATGCTTTCATTGGGTTCAGTCTTACACCTTCTAAAATTACAAATTGTGGATGAAAAGTAACACAAAAGAAAGCCCAATGTTGGTGTCGGTTCCTCAGAAAATATTTCACAAAATAAGAATACATAAGTATGTTGGAATAGAACCATTTGCATAAATGATTCTAAATGAACAGCTCACATTACTGGTTAATATTCCACTAAAAACTAACAAAGGAAAGACTGAAAAATAATAAGTTCTTTCGCATTACTACATCTATCATTATGGTTAATTCTTTACATTTATTGATCTTTCTTTACTTAAAATATTCAACCTTGTAATGCAGATAAAAATAAAAATAAATGCATAGAATCCAACTATTACTTTGTTTTCAGGTTGGCAATTTTTAACTTGTATTAAAACAAATTATAGACAAATGCTGACCCACCGCTACCTACTGTCATCATCTCTTTGTTTGTGCTAGACTGCAATATACTTCAAATTAGCACTAAAATTATAAACAGTAAGGAATTGCAGTTTCAACAATGGTTTTTATCTAATGAAAAAAAAACTTTTAATAAATTTAAGAAGCCTTTTGATACAGAGTTGCCACAACTATTGTTGAACCAGTTCATCCTATCTTAGTGCTGAAATAAAGAATACATCATCATAATGCAGGTCCAAGGTGTTGTTGAATGCATCACAAGGAGTGAAGATAACCAACTAAATATTGTCCCCACAAGATGGAAAATGCAACCTTCATTGTAAGTAAGTCCCTCTACTGAGCTGGCATATTAAGCAGAACATTCTGGTTAGGCGGCAAGTATGTGACATTTCTGGACTTTGATAGTTGGTAAGCTATATCCTCTGCAGCTTCAATACGTCGGAGCTCCACAAGACCTTCTCCAGCGCCCCCGAATGACTTGGCCAACAGAATAGCGGCCTGGGCATCTCCCTCCGCCGCTATGACAGCCGCCTTTTTCTGCTGCTCCGCCTTCTCCACAAGGAACCTGGCCTTCTCCGCATCTTGCTGTGCCACCTGCTTGAGCTCCACAGCCTGGGTGAACTCCTTGCCGAACGTGAGATGGGTGATTGAAATGTCATCCAGGATCACTCCAAATTGCTGAGCTCTCTCCGTTAAGCCTTCATTTACTTTTTGAGAAACGATCTACAACAAAAGCATACAAGACATCAGTATTCAAAGTTTTCAGTTCATAATAACTACAAAACAGACAACAAGTCTTACTTCTCTCTGTGTAATAAGTTCTCCTGCATCAAACTGTGCAACAACAGCTTTTAGGACTTCAGTAGTGATAGATGGAAGAACTCTCTCATCATAATCCACCCCAAGGATTGTGTAGATGCGAGGCAGCTGGTCAGGGATGGGTCGGAACAAGATACGGAGGGTGATGTTCACATTCTGTAAATCTGAAAACAGTTGAGGAATAATTAAATACAATGCTAAATTTATTAGATATAGCTTAATACACTAAATCACGTTATTGTTACATAATTCTCTGTAGAGGTTAAGAATATCTAAGAAGCCAATTATGTGCTGTTGCATCTTACATGAACAGTAAAACAGATCAACAACGATACTAGAGTTTCGTAAAACTTGATATTAAAACTGAAAATAAATCAGAAACATTATTAACGAAGCTTTGAAAAGCTAACATATTAAATAATACTGTATATTGTGGGGAAAAACATAAGTTTGGTTACCTTTACTGCCAGTAATGACAGGAATGTTTCTAGGTCTTGACCGGATATCAAAGATAATGGGCCTCTGCACCCAAGGAATGAAGAAATGAGTTCCTTCTCCGGTTACCAGCTGCTTGATACCAGCAAACCTGTCGAAGATGACAGCTCTGTGTCCTCCGTCAACTAGAAACATTATATTCGATTGATAATGTGACTAATTTTCTTTGAAATCTGACTTTTCGTTTCAAGCTTACCATTGTAAAGAGCAGAGTTGACAACGCCTCCAACTAGTGCCACTCCCAAACCCAACTGCCCAATTCTGTTGAAAAACTGCGTGGACATGACTTATTCTTCTAAAAACAAACAAAAAAAACATGAAATACATCGATTTGTCATAATATTATACCTTCACAAACTTTGCCCTTTGGATTTTGAGAATATCTGTGAAACCGATTATTATTACCAAGCAAAATTCGTGTTCTATTGAAGCTATAACGAATAAGACAAACTTCACCAAATAATTAATGTAACTAAATTTTCATCATTGTGCATGATTGTTGATAAAAGTAATAATTTCATTGGAAGTACATAACCTAAAAATACACTACACGAAACGCCGAAAACAACACGATAGTAAAAGTTACAAATGGCTTTGACAAACTTACAAGATAATTACTTTCTGTAAGCCGTATCAAGAAGTACACCTTTTTGCAATTATGATCAGACAACCCCTTAAAATTATGTTGCAATAAAATGACGGCAAATCGACATGCGATTCGGGAACAAATTTTCATAGACAAAAATTGTAAAAACTTACATAATATTTGATAAAGCTATGAACACTTTTTTTATTTTCAAAGAAAGGGTAAATCATCAGAATTTACGAAAATCCCATCAATAATCTAAGTTGCGAAGATAATATAATATGAACATAAAGAATCCATAAATGTATGCCCTCAAGCAGATACCTACGTATAAGTTCGCGCTTACACCTGCTGCATGTGGACATAAAAACAGCATAGGAACATAAAACCCAAATCTCAAATGAACACAAGACCTGCAACTCTTGTCGAACTTCCCCGACACAGGGGCGACCGAGGGGCCCGAGGGGCATTGACAAAGTGAACCATTTTTTACATGAGTGATCAGCTGCATAGCAACGTAAATGGGAAGAAACTACTGTACATTTTTAAAGCTTTGCCATTTCCGTTGATAAATTTCATAACAAACAAGGATAGGTAAAATGAATATTTCTTTATTTGTTGTAGGTGGAACTTGCTGTTATTTTGATGAATGTTTTTTTGTTGATAAGTTGGTAAGTACTTACTTCCTTCAAATTTATTAAAATTAAAATACATAAGTAATTCAATAAAAATAAAATAATATAACAAAAGAAATAAAACAGCCGAATAAATTATTTTTTCAAGTAAGTGATGTATGCTGATATGAGATCGTCCATTTTATATCCCAGCGATGTCTCACACAGCATTTTGGAGCCTCTCATGAAGTTGCCCAACGTCATGTGGAAGAAAGTATTGCCAGAGGACCAGTTGGAAAGGTCATAGAATGGGTATGTGATCAAAATATCCTGGAAACAAATAACATAAATTTAAAAATATAATAACATAAATGATTGAAAAAATTATTACGAATTAACACAATAATGTATCTTTTTTTAATTCAGATGAAAAAGACTGATGGATCTGTACCTTGCTCTGAGGATGAATAATGCTGACTCCATTTTTGTTGATTCCAATAATGACTATTTCAGGATAAGTAAGATCAGTTGTCTGCTTGACTTCAAAGAATGCCGTTCCAAAGGTTGGCCACTGGTAAATTATTTTAAGGAATTCTTCCTTTGCATCATCAGGTGAGAGGGCTTCATCTCTATTATATGCAGCTGTGATCTGCCGACGCCATTCTGAGGTAGACTGGAGGCGCAGCTGGTCGGGGGGCAGCAGAGAGGGCAGGTCCGCTCTAGCCAGGAACTGGGTGTCTCGGTCATAGCGAACCCTGTAAATAAGTGCAGCTAGCATTGCAGCATCCGTGCGGCTACACTTGTGGTAGCCTCTCAAGAACTTGGGCAACTCTTGGGGGAAGTGGAATATTTGGTCAGCGTTTGCATCTTTCCCGGGCACAGTATTTATCCATAATTTTTTCATGAAAAATATTTGATACTGACATTGCACAGCAGCTCCAGCTACAACATAAAATTATATTAGGTGCATGAAATAAAAATAAAAATATGTGAGATTATTAAGATTTGAAGTTTTCCTTACCAGTCCTAGTTGGCCGAGTCTTCTTCATCCATTCAATCAACTCATGAATGAAATCAAAGAAGAAGTAATTTTCAGGAACAGAAAATACTTTATCAGTAATTTTGACGAATAAGCTGAATCCATCGACTTTCTTTAGATTGAGCCTTGCTGCAATCTGCAGGCACAGATCCTTGGCTTTGGTCATGGAGTCCACTTCAAAGGCCTCATCTGTGTCATCAGGGAAGTAGACTTTATGGTATATCTGCATGCTGCGGTGTTGGATGGCTTCTACTTCAACCAGGTATGGAGGATATTTACGTTGCCCACTCTTCTGGGACTTGAAGGCTCTCTGAAGGCATTCCTTGGCTATGGCATGGTCTCTTGTTTTCAAGAACTCATGCAACTCTTTGGTAAGAGTTTGGCTACAAGAGAACAGACCAGTTACAAGCCAAAGCAGCTCCCAGCCTCTCTCTTCACTGAGCTGTATCTTATTGTTTGTGAGCTGTTTCATTATTTGGCAGTAGACCTCGTCTTTCAGAACTTCATGCACTAGTGCAGGTCCAAATATCTGATCAGTAAACTCAGAAGCGATGCGTGGTCTGGGAGCTGGCATATCTCCCATATACTTCAAAATATTAACAAATATTGAACAAGCTTCTTTACACATCAAATCATTTCCTTGGAGCTTTTGTAACAAAGGAAGTTTGATGGGTTCTCTGCCATGACGCCAGAGTTCTTCCACGGCTCCTTTCCTGGCTGATGTGATTGTTGTAGCTCTAGATATGGTAGCAGGCCCCGAGTAACCAACTCGGAAGTTATCTTCAGCATATTTCCGAAGAGTGTGCATTTTCTTTCTTTGAATTGTAGAATATTTCGAGGGTTCATATTTGTAAGTATCCATAGCTCCTTCTTTCTTGAACAATGGCAGGATGTGATCAGGAGGCCTGGTCATGGTGGGCAGGATGTACACTTGCTCTGTAGGGAAGAGTCCTTGCTGACCGTTGCATTCTCCATTACCCCAGGTAGCTGTTAATATTGTTTCTCCCGTGCAGTCATTGACTAATGTTATCAAATCTCCTTTTTTCAAAGTCAAGAAAGATGAACTATCTTGTAATTCCTTGTAATCATTCTGAGCAATCACATAAAGAGACCGCTTTTTAAGGCCATCAATCAGATAGATGACCAAATTGCTGAGTTCTTCTGCATCCAAGCTTTGGAATACAAGTTCTTCCTTCTGTATGGTGATGAGAGTAAAGTTACTAAACTTAGATGAAGTATCTTTTTTAAATCCTACATAGCTGATCTCCACAAAGGATAGTTCTAGGAGTACTTGCTCCTGATCATCCACTATGTATATTCCAGTCCAGTTGACAGCAATGATTACATTGTCCTTGGTAACTGAAGAACCTTTGATGCGAACAGCTTCAAAGAATCTTGAAAACAGCATTGGCCAATTTAATTTGGAGAATATAACAATGTCCTCTTTGCAGCGAAGTGGATCAACTCGTTTGATTATGTTGCCACTGTTGTTGAAAGCATTTTTTATCAAGATCTCCCATTTTCCAATGACTTGGTCTCCAGCTTGTAAGAACTGGTTGGGGATGTAGTTACTGACAACCTTCTGAAGTAGCTTAGGATCCATTAGTCCGCCATTTTCAATATAAAACTGCTGTGCCGCCATCATAGCTATGTCATTCTCTGTAGAGCACCGGTACTCTCCAAACTTCACACCTCTTGTAATTTGATGATAAATTAAATTAGTAGCTACTGGGTCTTCAACAGGATTATGCCACGGAGAGAATATCTCCTTGCGGTAAAACAGTCGCCAGGGAGCTCTTTTCTCTACTCCACCTTGTTCCTTGGCGAACTGTTCACACTGAGATATAGCATCCATGAGATGATCTCCTTCACTGCCCATGGACATGACTTTATCATACATGTTGATGAATACAGAAAATCCAAATGTATCAATGACTCCCAGGTTGTCAGCTATTTGTTTACAGATCTCCTCAGCAGTGGATGCAGAATCAGCTTGCAGTGTTTTGTTTGTTCCATCCATGAATGTGATCGGGAGGATGATTGGTTTTTGTGATTTTGTGGCTTGCAATTCTATCCAGCTGGGTGGCTGAGTCCTCGCCCCATTCTTCAAGGTACGGTTGAGTCGTCCCTCGCAGTATGGAGCATAGCCAGGCGGGCCGTTGCGGATGAATGCTCGGAGGTAGTTGACAAATCGATCACTGGGAGCAAAACAGCCCACACAGAGAGACATTAAAATCCAACCACGAGCATGTGAGGGCTTTGAAGGATTATTAGAAAGCTGTTTACACAATTGGCAGTAAATTTCATCTCTGAAAATGAATAAATAAACATTAAAATAGCATTGAATTATTTTATAAAATGCAACTTTTCATAAAAAGGATAAGAACAAGGATGTTTACCTGAGTTCTTCTCTTAAAATACCATGTCCGATGATGAAATGTAATTTTTCCAAGTTGTTAGTTCTGCGGGACAGCCACGTCTCATAAAACTCATTTGTTTGCTGATCTTCAAGCATGCCACGGTGTAAGTCATCACGTAATTTGGTTTGCCTCTTCAATGTCATGTTGATTAGCTTTTGTCTTTCAGGATCTTTCGAAGACTTTTTGGAAACCAGATTCTGTAATTTTGTAAAAATTACAATAATCTTTTATTTAATCCAAAATGCGAATGACTTTCAAGTTATCAAGAAATTACTAATTATACTCTTCTTTCATTACATTATATATTAATTAAGTTGTGCATTTATGAACAAAGACATTAAATAATACCTGGTATTCCTGTGACCTGCTAAAGGCTCTGGCGAGGGTCTCTGTGAGATGAGTCATAACAGGAACAGTGTCCACCTCCCCTGCATCACGGGGCTCAGGTAAGTCTCCCATGAATCTCAGCAGCGCTATCCACAAAGCTGGAGCTCCTCCCTCCCCTCCCCCTCCTTCTGTTTCCAAAAGTCCTCGACGCAGAGCGCGCCGTGAATGCTGGTAACTACTTGCTCCGGTGAAATATGTCGCAGCAAACTTCCTGAAGTCATACTCTGATAAATCTTCAACTACATCCTCAGCCTCTGGGAGGTTTATTGGGGCACCATTACTAACATCTCCCTGATATCCAGCCTGAAATGGTAATATATACAAAACCTTTAGAATAGCGAACAAACAAGGATTTTCAATTAGTCCCTTCCATTTAAAAACAGGAAACTTACAAGGTTAGATGAATCTTTAGGAAGTTCAGCGGCAGATTCTTGCAAGAAGCCAAACACATCATCCACATAGCGATCGTCAACTTGTGCATTCATCTTGGTTGGATTGCTTAACTGTTCTTGATTGTTCTCACTCCAAATATTTTTGAACAAAGCCTTCCAACGCTTCTCATGCAGATCTTCAGCTTTCTTCACATAGTCATCATCACCCTTTTTCTTGAAATCATCCCTTTCTTCTTTTTTCTTTTTTCCCAACAAAGCCAACTGTTGCTTGATGTATCCTCCCTTCTCCCTTACCAATTTTCTTACCAGATATCCTTTGGCTAGAGCCTGGATGCTGATTATACTGTTTCTCATCCTTGGGAACTGAGCTGTGAGTTGTCGAGAGCGAATAACGGCTTGCAGGCGGTAATAACCTCGCTTCATCTGCAGATACCTCTGGCGGTATCCTCTCGCTCGCCAATGTTTCTGGACAACCAACGCAGCAGCACGCAGCTGCAAGAAGCGTTTGCGACACACCCAGCGCCTAATATTCTTTTGCAACAGCAGGATGTACTTCTGCATGACTGTCTCACGCATTTCTTCCAAAATAACATCATGTGAGTCTTTAAGGAACACTTTGCTGTGTCCAAGCTGGTACTCTTCAAGGTCTTTGAGAACTTCTCGACAGATCTTTACACTGGCTGCTTTACAGTCTGTTTTATGTGGAGGCGGAATGCCATGACTTAAAATTCTATAACGGTTAACAAAGTCAAAGAACGAATGGCGGATGGGAAACCCGGCACGACGAATCCTGGCTGTCTCCATCATTCCAGCATAGCGCAACTGGCGGACACAAAGTGATCTATCTAACACCTGCAAATAAAAAAGTATACATAGATCAAACTTCATATATTTCTGGTGAAATAAAAAAGACTTTGTTTACAAAACTTACCCTTGGTTTTTTGAACTCATTTGGTTTAATGCATCTAACAAAGAATGGATGACAAGAGTAAAGTGACTTCATCAAACTTTCTAAAGAAGTTCTGAACTGCAGAGAGAGTGTGACTTGTTTCTTGGCTCCATCTACATCTGTAGGATTGTCACTGAAGAGACCTTTCAAAAACACATTAGTAGATTGTGTGATCAGCTGTCTGACATCATAACTAAAGGTATCACGATTTTTATCAAGGAACCCTGAAAGATAAATAATAATTTAAGAACATGCCACATACTTCATTTAGCTAGTAATATGTGTGAATCAATTTTCATATCTACCAGTAACTTCATAGAAGACATTCCCAGCAAAGTGCTGTACTCCAAAAGACAAGGTGTGATCAGACTTGGGTTTAAGGTACAAGGACTTGCTGCCGTGAGTGGAATGCAGCTTGGACAGCAAAGTAATGTCAGTACCTTTTGGGAACTTTGTCTCATCATCAATCAGGGACATGATATTCAGACTTTTCATCCCAATGACCTCAAGGATCTCCTGATTATCCACATATTCAATGTTCACCCACTTGATCCCTTCCTTTTTGTATTCTTCCTGCTCCATCTTGAAAATGTGTTTCACAAAAAATTGCTGCAGATTTTCATTTGCATAATTAATGCACAATTGTTCAAAACTATTTGTATTAAAATTTTCAAAACCAAATATATCTAGCACCCCAATTGAATTTGCAAACGCGGCTTCTTTTTTAAATATCGCTTCATTTATCTTGACCACTATTTTGATGAAAATTTGACCATAAATGGCTTTCACAAATGAATCTCTGGATTCCAATGCGCTTTGCTTGGAGATGCTTGTAATGACTCGGTCCCCTTGCACTTGAATTGTTTTCCTGGTAAGCGCATCACACAGGGACGACTTGTTGACACCAAACAGGCTGGCAACTCGGGACGCATTAGTGCCATCTGTTATTTCACAACCTTCCAGGTTATTCACCACAGTCGACTTGTACTTCATGTTTCCCAAATGCAAAATCCCCGCCAGCAATTTGAAAATATTCCATGAATCTTCATCAGAGAAGTTGAGGACCTTCATGGCTCCTCTCACATCAGCAAATGTCCCGGCATCATTCCTCCCTTCACAAGTCACAACTTTGCCACCTTTGAGATATTCATAATGAGAAGCATCAGAGAGTTCCAGCTTTTTCTTCTCTTCGTTGTTGAGCCCAGCCAGCATGCTGTAAAAGATATGATAGTTTCTTTCCCCGGCATTTTGAGAAACTATTCTCGATTTCTCCAGTAAGTATTGTTCAATCCTCGCTCCTTCAATAGTTCCTTTATCATTAAAGTTTATATGAATGTACTTCCCAAACCTTGAAGAATTATCGTTGCGAACAGTTTTGGCATTTCCGAAGGCTTCTAGAATGGGATTAGTTTCCTGGATTTGCTGCTCTATCCATGAATGCTTGCCACTCACGGTGGCCAAGTACTGCAGAATTAATTTTGTATTTTCTGTTTTTCCGGCGCCACTCTCTCCGCTGAAAAAATTATATTTTTAGATCACATGGCACAAAACATAATAAAAACCAGATAACTCAAAAGCGTACCTAATAACAATACATTGGTTGTCACTTTGTTCTTTCATTTCTCTGTAACAGCTGTCTCCTACGGCAAAAATATGAGGTGGGATCTCATTCATCTTCTTTCCTTGGTACAGAGCAATCTGCTCTCCCGTATAAATAGGTAGAATTTCATAAGGATTGATGGCAACCAACATGGAGCCAGTATAAGTCTGAAAATAGAATATTCTTTTTAATATCCTGGATGTATCAATAGATAAAATTGAAGTTGTATCTTCATTTGTACCTGCAGGTATTTTGAAATGAGTCATAAATTATTTCAGTGATAATAAGCTATAAAACCTTATCACACTCAAAATACAAAGACATTTTTAGACAATATCTCTGAATAATTCTGGTATCCCTTACACGGAAACTAAACTTCCACACATATTAAATTATAAACTAGCTGACTGGCCCATTGATCTGTATCATTTGAGATAATGTAAAATGTTTCAAGTCAGAGTGAGCCAAACATTTTGCCGCCAACGTGGCCTTGTGGTATTGCTGCATTGTGAAAAAAAAAAGTTTGGTCAGTTGTCGCCTCAATAAATAATGAATGAAACAAAATGAGAAACCTACATAAATAAGTTGTTTGGAGTAGCGCATATGCAGATTTCTGAGGATGGCATATTCTTGCAGATCTCCGAGAGTTATCATGTCCTCCACTCCTCGAGCAGACGTGATGTGCATGGATTTGACCACCTGGTCAACGCTGATGCTGTAATCCTTGCCATCGTCATCGCGGACTGTTAATTTCTTGCCCTCAGATTTTATAATCTTACACCCTATCGGAATGTCAAACTCTTCCTTTACAAATGGCTTCACCCAGATGTATTCACCCTGAAGAGAGAAATACAAAATTAGATTAAACTTATTTACATGTTGAATTCAAAAATCTAATCACGATCCATGTAATTCATGCAACACAATAGACTCGCCACATTTATTGATAAAACAAAATGTGACCTTAAACAAACAGGGGGCTAGTGAAAAGGCAAACAAATATTGCCTTATTAAGTGCTAAGCACTGTAGCCCCAAGTATGATGTTTGTTCACTAAGAAAAAATAGTTTTGAGTCCGTTTGATTTCTTTCATTTATATACTTATAAGGGTTTTCTGGTTCACACAGTGAAAGCCCATTGTATTTTTACAAATTCAATTTGATAAATACAGTTATAATCAACTTTTTCTTCATTTTTTTCTGCTCAAACGCTTTCGCCTAATAAGGCATCTTCAATTATGCTCCTGAAGATGCCTTATTTATAGGAGAAAGCGTTTGAGCGAGGAAAAAATAAAATAAAAAGTGAATTAAAACTGTGTTTTTCAATTCAGTAAAAATATTAGCTTTGACATTCATACTAGAAAGAGTCACAGAAAGAAAACTTGGCTTAGCTTATCTCAATTTCACAACATTTTTTTAAATATCTCGGATTACTACTGATATTTGAACACAAAATCTTGTACCGAGATCACCCTGGAGTCCGCCATTGTCAGGGGTTAGTAAGGACCACTCCCTGCCTGTTTTCCCGAGGACTGCTCACATGAAGTAAGTCACAGGTTAATTAGTTATCAGGACTAATGCAGGACCGACTAAGTAAAGGGAGATTATGCTTATCTCAATATTCAATTACAATTCCATTCTTATCAGATTCTTATCAATCCAAATGCCTGATAGTACTAACAGGTTACGTACATCCCACATTCAATAACCATCATTGTTATGATTGTACTAGCAAAAGTTAATGTCTAATTTTTTCATGCATGTAACATAAATCTCTCCCGATCATAATAATAACCAAGGGCATAGAGTAAACCATCAGTAAGTCGGAACATCTCCAAAATAGTTGTTCAATTTATTGATGGATAATGCCATACGTCTATGAAACTGAGACATCGAGTAACCAATACAAAATATTAGTCAGGCTCCTAGTAAGTCGGCTGTGTAACATCACAACTTTTTGTTTACAGAATTTGTGTTGACTCCATTATAAGGACAATTATTCATGAACCCTTTAGAATTATATATCAGAGAAAATCAACAGCTTTCTAAATTCTTGAACCTTAGGTAATAAGAAGTAATAATAAAGACAATATTTATAGTGCTGTTTTGTGGTAAATCACTGCAAGAGTACTTTTCAACTGTAACATCTCCAAAACAAACATGTCTTCAATCCCGACCTAAACGCACTTGCACTCTCTACGGCTCTAAGCTCATGGGGTAGGGCATTCCACAGCACAGGGCCGGCCATGCAAAAGGAAGGATCCAAGTAAGCTAACATGATAACTAATACCCGTTCAGGTGGGGTGGTATAATTTAATGTAGTAAAATTATATCAGACCAATGCAAAAGCTGCTTCTTTAATAGTTGCGTATATCGCTGCCCTAGTTCAATACTCAGACATCTTACACAAAGCTAGTTTCGAGAAAATCGAAAAAGAAGGTTTGTAATCGCTATGATAATTACAGTTAACTTTGTTTTAAAGTCACTTAACGCAACAATGTGTAGCTTAGTTGCATTAAGTGACTTTAAAACAAAGTTAACTGTAATTATCATAGCGATTACAAACCTTCTTTTTCGATTTTCTCGAAACTAGCTTTGTGTAAGATGTCTGAGTATTGAACTAGGGCAGCGATATAACATGAGAAGGGCATTCAATCAAAACTCTCGACCATCTACCTCCCTACAAGACAGCACTCCCCTGGGGAATAAAATCAACGAAGTTAATGAAATAATATTGAGAAAAAATTGTTTAATAAAGTATGATTTTTGCACGTCTAGAAAATGTGGATGTAGCCCATTATGTTAAGGATTACAGAAGTATCGACATTGAAAGAATAATTATTTCATGTATCAGTATTTTAATATTTCAATATTTTAAAAAATAAGGTAACAGAATCAACTCGATAAAACCAGATCCATATTTGCATAACTTACTAATCTAAATGTTTACTGTTGTTTGAGGAAATGTTCTCTCATCAAGTCCAGCGCTCGGAACCTGTGAGATATTTTGTTTTTCTCTTCCTTGGGTAGTTCGGCGTAAGTCTTGTCATATCCCGCGGGCTGGAAGCAAGGATCCCAGCCGAAGTCCCGGCAACCCCTCGGGAAGACTATGCTGCCCTGCGTCCTCCCCTGGAACAGCGTCACTTTCCCGCCTTCTCCCGGCGAGTAAGCAAACGTACAAACTGCCTCCGCACCCTTGTCCTCCCAGCCAGCCAGCATCTTGTACAGCCCTTCAGGTCCCAATTTATCAAGAAACCATTTAATATAAGGCCCGGGAAGGCCCCCCAAAGCGTTGAAACAAAGACTCGTGTCTTCAACTATGACAGGGGCTTTCAACTGCCTAGCGGCTTCTTCACATTTTTTCCTGCTGACTTCGTCAATGTCTCCTTGTAATTCGGGCAGATCTAGGGATTTATTGATAATTTCTAATGGAAAAGTTTTCCCTAATATTGCAACGACTTCTTCCAATTTTTTTACATTACTCGTAACAAATGTGATCGGTTTTTGAGACATTGTTGATGATTAAGAAAGAAGCACAGAGTATATAGGGAAAGAAGTAAATTTGAGGTTATTTAAAATTTTAGTTTGAATTTTTTCCGTGACTTTAGCCAACCAATGACAGGCAGAGTATGTGCTGCCATACGAAAAAGATTTGAGTGAAGGTACCTACTAACTTTTTAAAACTACAGACCAAAATGCCTTTTGTTTGGATCCTCAGCAAGGGTTTTCGTTTTTTTTATTCAAATGCTTTGAATAATCTGTATTTTTGTTGTTTCATGCAAAGTATTCGGAAAATAATATTTATTTTGTGAGCTCATAAAATGAAAAGTAATCGTAGCTTTATGGAAGCAGTATTTTTTGTAATGTCAGATTTATTGTCTATGAAACTGCGGTACGGTGACTGTCGTATTTTTTTGTAAACCAAACTTGGAATATTTGTGAAAATGCCGACCCAGGATTTAACAGCAACAAAAGTAGTGGTTCATCCACTAGTCCTGTTGAGTGTGGTTGATCATTTCAATCGCATGGGAAAAATAGGAAATCAAAAACGCGTTGTAGGAGTTCTCTTGGGTTGTTGGCGTGCCAAAGGAGTATTGGACGTTTCCAACAGTTTTGCTGGTAAGATCCAAGTTTCATTTAAAAATCGTTAATAAATCAATCATTTACATAGGCCAATTTTAATATGTTGACCCCTAACCCTGCCTAAAAAAATAATACTTGACGGCAGCTCTCTCAAATGATCATTTTTGGAGGCAGGAAAGTCTTCTTAATGCCCGCTTTCCACTGCGAGCGGAGCTGACTCCGTACGGACTCCGTTCGACTAGCAACAGTAAATTTCATAGAAGTGCTTCCACCGACAGCGAGTCAGCGGAGCGGACTGAGCGAGTACAAAGAGTTACGAAAGTGGTCGCAGAGTTGAGCGAGTTTCCAGCGGACTCCGTACGGACTCCGCTCGACTAGCAACAGTAAATTTCATAGAAGTGCTTCCACCGACAGCGGAGTGAGCGGAGCAGGCTGAGCGAGTAAAAATGACTCCGCTGTGTCATGGTCTCGGCCGCTAGTTTTCAACTGACTTCGCTCCCCCGTGCCCCCCGCGCCAACCCGCGTAGTTGCGTGACAGCGATAAAACACATCATACATGATTTACAAAGACACATCATACATTATTGTATTAATTTGAAAATATTAAAATGTATGTTTTATTTCAAACATCTACATTTTATGTTAAAAGCAAAATAATACATTACTTTTTATGTTTCGAAACAAAAAAAAAATCTTTTATTAATAATTAAAACGTTTGATCTGGGCGTAGGCTGCAACGAGCTGTCACACACTGCACATCATACATTATTTTATAAATTTGAAAATATTAAAATGTATGTTTTATTTCAAACATCTACTTTTTATGTATTAAAGCAAAATAATATATTACTTTTTATTTTTCGAAACAAAAAAAAAACTTTTTTTACTAATAATTAAAACGTTTGATCTGGGCGTAGGCTGCAACGAGCTGTCACACACTAGTTGGCTCCGCTAAGCCAGCTGTAGATGGAAGGCAAACAACTCTTTCATCTGACTCATCTCATTTCCCGCCTAGCTCACTCCGCCGAGCTCGTTAGCTGTGGAAGGCAAATACCATTATTTTTTAAAACTCTTTCGCAATGGAAGGCCAAAACTATTTCACTACGCTCCGCTCAGCTATTTCCCGCTCCCGCTCAGCTATTTCCCGCTCGCAGTGGAAAGCGGGCATTACTCTTGTCTTCACATGAATGAGACTCTTGAAAAAACATATACGAATGATCCCATTGTTGTAGCTTTCAAGTCACAGCTTGCCGCTTGTAACGAGTAAAGTCCTATCACATCAACTTATTTATAATTATGTTTTCAGTTCCGTTCGATGAAGATGACAAAGACAAGTCAGTTTGGTTCCTGGATCACGATTACTTAGAGAACATGTACGGCATGTTCAAGAAGGTGAACGCGAGAGAGCGGGTGGTCGGCTGGTACCACACGGGGCCCAAGCTCTACCAAAATGACATCGCCATCAACGAACTCGTCCGAAGATACTGTCCCAACTCCGTCCTGGTTATCATCGATGCCAAACCCAAAGACCTCGGTCTGCCTACAGAAGCTTACCAAGCTGTAGAAGAAGTCCACGATGACGGCTCCCCGACATCCAAAACCTTTGATCACGTCCCGAGTGAAATCGGAGCTGAAGAAGCGGAAGAAGTGGGAGTGGAGCACTTGTTGAGGGATATCAAAGACACAACTGTAGGCAGCCTCTCCCAGCGCATCACTAACCAGCTGCTGGGGCTGCGGGGGCTCTACACGCAGTTAAGGGAGATCCAGGACTACCTGTTCCAGGTGGCGCAAGGCAAGCTGCCCATCAACCACCAAATAGTCTACCAGTGGCAGGATATCTTCAACCTGCTGCCCGACATCACGCAGGACAACTTCACGGACAACCTGTACGTGAAGACCAACGACCAGATGCTGGTGGTGTACCTGGCCGCGCTGGTGCGCTCCATCATCGCCCTGCACAACCTCATCAACAACAAACTCACCAACAAGGACGCCGAGGAAGGCAAGAAGGAGGAGACTAAAGATAAGAAAGAAAAGGATGACAAGAAAGATAAAGACGACAAGAGCAAGACAGATAACAAAAAGGATAGTAAAGAAACAACTAAAGACGAGAAGAAAAAGTCATAATAAATAAGACTTAATAATAATAAATATTTTATAATATGTATTAATATTGATTTGCAAATGATGTAACTTGTTTCAAATCTAGAATGTCATTTAACTCTCAGTTTTTTATATACAAAAGAATCTAGACAATAAAATTATTTTTGTTTAAAATGTTTGTACACTCACAAAAGTACAGTCCTTCACAGTGCTGTTAATATCGCCGAGTCCCAGATTGTTGCTTTATGGTTTCTACAATAAAATAAAAATATGTATAATTTAACTACTTAAGTTCCCAAATAATCAATAATTTTGCTTTGTATTTTTGAAAATAAAGCATAATTTTGTCGAAAGATTTTTGCATTTTTCTTACAAACTCCATGAGCTTATTGTTCTCATTGTGCATAGTTAAGAACAGAGGGGATTTTATAATAAGAACATTTGTGAATAAAAGTTCAAAGAAGGAAGGCAGCCTTACAAAATTCAAGAATTTGTTTATTCCAACAAATCAGCTTCAGCGAATACTCTTTTATAATAAGTTCCCTGGCAACCATCGATGAGGGATCTCAAACAAATATTGCTATTGTCTCATGTCACTTATCTTTTGTCTCCATTTTCATTTTGTAACTTTTTTGCATGGCTCATACATTATTATTGATAAAACTCAAATACGCCATCTAGATATCTCTTATTGATCAATGGTGAAAATGAGAAGTTCACTACTAAGCTGCATATATAGTGTAGCCTTTTACCGCCTTATCCCTGAAGGGATGTGACGAGTGGAACCTAATTATTTTTATAGATTAGGGGGCTGGCCTTATGCCAACCACTTCAGTTGAAGTGGAGTTTTCTCAGCTCCCGAGGCGGCTGGTACTCATTTCTTGTGAAGGCCGAGTAAACCTTGCCAGTATATTTATTTTGGGTTTGAAATAAGCACCCAAACTGAAAATCATTCCTACCACCCCCAGTGGGATTCAAACCCAAGCTCTCAGCATGGAATGCAAGCACTCTTCCAACTAAGCTGTCTCTTTTTTTCATCTTGTAATTGTTTTTTTTGCGTGGCCCATACATTATTATGGACTAAATCTCGCATGAGCATCTAAATATCTTTTATTGATCAATGTTGAAAACGAATCATTGAGTGTGAAAAATTCATACTGCAGTTTTAAAATCATCTGAAAAATTATTCATACCATAGGTGAATTTCTAGATCTGAGCGATCATCAGTCTATCTTGGAAAGAGAAGCTGCTAACTTAATTTACATGCCTAGCAATTCAAGCAGTACAACTATAAGCATAACACCAACATAAGTCTTTAATTTCTTCAAAGAGTTGTATAGAATCGAAGGCGGCAATATATTTTTAAACATAGAGAATACCATTTTCCTTTGTTTCCATATATTTTTCTCATTAAAAAAAAACATATAGCTGTCTTTGCTTCCATACAACTCATTTTTACTTGTAATACTTGCATTCTTTATTTTTTGGTGATTCATTGCAGCCTTGCCGCCTCCTCTGTAGTTTAATTCATTGCCTTGATATTTATTTCACGAAAAGTCAACTTTTATTTACATCTTTAATAATATATCATTAATGCTATTCACAATCATTAAAAATACTGCTTATTTTAATCATTAGTTAAATATAAATTACAGTAGTTTTAAAAAAGTAAATTTAATCGCAAGACAGTTTGTGCGTGACATTCATCACATTATGGTAGTTAGCCATCTCGATAAGCACCACTGAGTTGTCGGGATAAGAAGGACCACATTCAAAATTAAATTATCACATTTCCAAATGTTTCCTCCACTGTCCAGACGGTCCACTCCAGGCCCTACATAAGGATCTAAAGCACTTTGATTATTGTAGTTCTTGTAATACCAGCCCAGAGAATCATTGAAGGGATTCTTCTTGGTGGTTGGGTCATCGTTGTAGAAGGATGTCTTGCCTCCTCGATTGCTTGCCCTCACAGGCTCAATGGATGATGGAATTTGCAGATTGTCACCATAAGTGTGTGGATTTTCAACTTTGGTTATTGTTGCTGTTTTCCTGCCACCTGGAGCAGGATGCTGAGCTGGTAGTCCACCCGGGACAGCCAGCACAGATAAAGCACTTGGGGCAGCAAATTCCTTAGAATCCACTTCGTCTTTATTTTTTGGGTAAACATCAAGGGTTGACTGCGTGGTGGGGATCACATCTCTGGTTGTTCCTTGATTCCGATCAACGTTAGGTATTATTTTTCTATCTTTATTTTTGTATTCTGGTATTGCTGTTGTGGGGAGACTTTTTTTATTATTTAAGTTATCTTTTCTCAAATCAGGGCTGAATACTGGTCGAGGACCATTTATCAATCCTAAGTCTTTGTATGGAAAAGAATCTCTATTTCCTGTGTCCACATTTGGGAAACCAGGTAAACGATCACCTCCAAAAACATCAGAATTATTAAAAATTGAATTTCCAAGTAAAGAGGAACCAGGATTGATATTGGGATAATTCTTTAAAAGATCTCTTCCTGGGTCTAATATGATACTATCTGTGATGTTGGAGATGAGAGGAGACAACAGGAAGCTGGAGTGGTTATGTGGGGAGGTTTGTAAAGAATTGAATAAAGCACCTTTATCGGAAACAATCCCTGACCCAATACCTCCCAATGATGGGTCAGGTAAAGTGCTGGATGTTTTCAAAATAGATTTTGTTGACGGAAAATCATCTGGCCAAGACGAATTAAATCTGCTGTCCGAACCAAACTGGTATGAACCATTTATGATTGGGTTAGATATTGGTTTGAATCCTCCCGTAGCACCTGGCATGAGAGGGACGAAGCCTCCAGATTGAAAGTCCGGTTGTGTAGGAGGGAATTGTTGCAAACGTCCAGTCCCTCTTGATCTTCCGTCTCCCGCCTTTCTCTCTGTTTTTCTTCCTGCTCCCCACAATTTACCAATATTCAATGAGGGAATGGGCATTCCGAAAAATGTGAATCCTCCAGTGGCTGGATCGATTTGTGGATTGCCATTAGTGTAGTTAGTTTTTTGACCAGCATACAGAGTCGGTGTGTCTCCCGGGGTGAAGTGGTATGACGAGTTTGAATTGAGATTGTTCCTGTTGGAGTTGAATAATCTATTAGTTGAGTTCCCCAAGTCCACTAAGTTAGTGTCATTAAAAGGATAGTCAACGTACTCGTCATAGAAATATTCCGATTCTTCAGGTGATGGCGCCATGTTGCTGGGCAGTTGCTGAATGGGAAGAGATTGGTCTCGTATTTTCTCCATCCAAGGAGAGAACACCTGAGATGTCCCATAGTTGGAATCAATGATTTCTCCTTCACAACCCGGCAGCACGGGCTCTTCTTTATCAACATCACATTCCTGGCGATATATTTTTCTTTCTTTTAGCAAAGAGCCATCAGCGCACCTGGGACCAAGGGATGATGCTTCTTGTAACCAAGCACGGAACCAAGCCATGCTGCATCCACATACAAGAGGGTTACCTGAAATCAGAATATTGTGAGAGAGATTGTTCAGGATGTACTGAAATCAATATGTAATTTATGTCAACATGTTGTAAAAATGGTTTACCATCAATGTCGAGAACCGCAATGTTGCTGTGGAGAGATTTGACTGATGCTTCTGGGAGTGAAGTCATCTTATTATTTCTCATCGTCAAAACTTTAAGTCTCGGCATGTTGTTGAATGGGGATCCTTGAACTGCACATATTTTATTGTTATCCATCTTCAGCTCCACCAGCCACTCCATGTTGTCAAAAGCCATTCCTCCAACTCTGGTGACTCTGTTGTTGCTGATGTCCAGCACTTCAAGGGATTTGACACTCCTCAACCCAGCCGAGTCCAAACTTCCTATCTGATTATTGCTCAAATTCATAAACTGCAATTGCGGTACTTTATAAAAAGCATTATTTGATATCCTGTGAAGATTATTGTCTTGCAGTTCCATATTCTTCAAGTTGGGCAGTTCAGCAAAGGCAGCATCCGGAATCTCAATAAGACGGTTTCCACTTAAGAGTATGGTTTCAACATCTGGCATAGTCCTTATACCTCCAGAATGGATCATCTCCAACTCATTTCCTCGGAGGTCTAGAATTTGAAGACTTTTCAAATCTTGGAAAGCTCCTTCTTTCAATTCCAAGAGTTTATTATTAGACATTCTGAGTTCTCTCAGAGCTGACAAACTGCTCAGCACTGCCGGAGATATTATCTTCAACTGATTGTTGCTCATGTCCAGGACATCTAACTTAATCATCCCTGAGAATGTTTCGGGTAGTACTGTGAGGTAATTAGATGACATGTTTATTTTTTCCAAATTTCTTGCATGTTCCAAAGCTCCAGCAGCTACCTCTCTCAAACGGTTCCTACTGAGATCCAACGTCCTCAAATGTGGTGTATCATGCATCACATCAGATTTGATTACTTCCAAAACATTTCCGTGCATGTCCAGTTGAGTCAGTCCGATCATATCTTTGAATATAGTTGGATTAATGGACATGATCATGTTATTGTGCAAATCCAGCATTTCCAATCTGGCTAATCCGGCAAATGAACCATCTTCAATATGCTGTAATCCGTTCAAAGATATATCTAATCGTCGCAGTTGGGGAAGAGAACTCATGACTCCCGCAGGAATATTTCTTATAGCATTTGCACTTATATCCAGCATCCTCAAGGAAGGCAAATCCATGTCGGGTGATGGTGGCAAAGGTAGAGAACTCATCTGGTTTCTAGACATATGCACATATTCTATCCCCCTGGGTAAGCCAGGAACAAACTCTAATAAGCGATTTTTGCTTACATCCAATTCATAGAGCCCCATCAAATGTCTGAAGGTGGCAGGATGGATTGATGCCAATGAATTTCCAGAAATATTCACATGCTCTAAGAGTGGAGTTTCCAAAAATGTCATCGGGTCAATAATCGCTATAGTGTTTTGGCTCAAATCAACTTTTCTCAAAGACGGAAGATTTGTAATCAGTCTTGGTTCAAGCCTGCGGAAGAAGTTGTACGACAAATCAAGTCCTTTAAGGGCAGGCAAATTCCAGAATGGCCCATCAATATGATTAGAGAGGGAATTATTGCTCAATCTTAGCTCTCGGAGAGCCGGCATGGCCATAAAGGCTTCACGCTCTATTGTTCTTATCCTATTACTATCTAAATGCAACCTCTCCAGGGTGGGATGCCCTCGGATGGCTCCATAAGGAATATCTTCCAACAAGTTTCGGCTCATGTCCAAGAACTTCAATCTTGGTAACGCATCTAATATGGCCCTCAGTTCTGACACATGACTGATCTCATTTCCAACAAGCCATAATTCTTCCAAACCACTTGCAGAAGCTTGTAAGAAAGACTCTGGATGAACTCGCTGGACAATATTATGGTTCAAATCCAAGGATTTCAAAGCGGGAACTTTATGGAATGCTCCATGAAATATTTCGACTATTTTATTTTTTGAAATGGATAATTCTTTCAGTGCGGGGAGATCTACAAATGCAGCCTCGTTGAGTCGGTCTATATGGTTTCTGTCAAGACGTAAGGTGGCCAGAGCCGGGAGCTCCCTACACACGCGCCCCACCATGCTGGCATCAGATATCTTATTATTCTCAAACGAGATCTCCGCTAGCGAGGGCAGCACCGACATGGCCCTCAGGTGTATCCAGCTCAAGCCGCAGTCTGAGATGTTCACCATGGACAGCCTCGGCAGGTCGTGCAGCAGGTTAGACTCTAATCTATGCAGCCTGGGACTTCCAGTGACTTCCAGCTTCTCCAGAGCCGGTAAATGTTTGAAACTTCTACCGTTGAGCTCAATTAGCGAGGACGACTGAACCTTTAGATATCTGAGGTTGTTCAAGCGAGAGAAGCTGGGCAACCTCTTTAGTTGGTCGCTTTCTATAGTGACCGCTTGCAGCTTCTTCATGTGCGCCACGCTGTCCACGGGCAGGCTCCTCAGGTCGTCCTCCACGATGAAGAGCTCCATGAGCGAGTCCTCCAGGCCCGCCAGCCAGCCGGGTGCCACGCGCTCCAGGCTGTTGTGGCGCAGCATGAGGCGCAGCGCCTTCAGCGTGCGGAACGCGCGCCCCGGCAGGGCGGGCAGGTGGTTGTGCTCGATGATGAGCTCGTCTATGGGCCGCGATATGTACTCTCCTATCGTCTTCAAGCCATCGACTACTTTCGGCAGGTCGCTGTGAGTGCACCTGGAAATATAAAAAAAAAATTGAGTAACAGACTGATGAATACAAAATTAAATAATCATGCGGCAAAAAAGGGATTGTGTGAAGAACATACCATACAGTGAGCTCCTCTCCCCTGGTGGCGCACACGCAGGGTAAGATGGAGGCGGGCGGTGGGCAGGGCGGGCGCTGCGCCTGCACGAGGGCCAGCCGCCCACACAGCAGCAGCAGCAGGAGCAGGGGGGCGGAGCCCGCCCCCAGACACCGCCGCATGCCCGCCCTAGCGCATGCTCCGGGGACTGCCACGGCCGCTCAGGCCATACAACATGCCTGGAAATCAAAAACATTTTGCCATTCTCATTTTGTTGATGCGAAGGACAAAGATTTATGCACCAATCTCAATCCAACAAGTTTTTTTTTAATCCTGTGCGGGAGACTCCCTAGATTTCAGAGACTCTAGGGCTCTATGACACTTGTTGTAGTGCCGCAGAGGTGTTTACCAGCTTGGTCGTCACTTCAAAGCGCCAATATTCAAGCAAGACCCAATTGCTGTAAGACTGGATTGACCTTTCGTGACCGGTCTTTGGTAAAAGTTTTTGAATTTTTCAACCCAGCGAAGAGCATATTTGAAAATATAAATGGTATATTTTTTCTGCTCCGCCGGGATTCGAACCCACAACCTTCCATTTAAGATTCAGAAGTGTTAACCTCTAGACTATGGACCGGTCATAATTACTACCTAAATATAATAGAATTACCTACCGTAATGACACACGGTATGAATAAAACAATATGCAAAAATCAGGCGGGCGAGACGAGCTTCACTACTTTCATCTACTATCCGGCATTATTGGACTCGAAAGTAGGCAGAGATTATTAAGGCAGGGTGAATAGTTTTTCAGTTCGTGTTAAATCCTAAAAAATGACAGTTATGATATTACAAAACATGTTACATGCCATTGTTACTTCCTCGTCTACAAATTTGCACAGTGGCAAACGTGGAAATTGCATCAGCGACCTGAAAACCATTTTCCGATTCAGAAACATTATTTTAAATTTAATTTACGTAACCCGGCTTTAATTCATGGAAAAACAACAATGGAAAAGTCAAAACACAATTAGTGAAGCAGACAATGCCCTCTTACAAACAAACGGCGGAGCTTGGATGCGAGTTTTGTTCTCCACAGTGATGGCAACCTGAAGAAGCGCCCTTTCGCTTCGGCATTGTTGGCTCATCCTCAAGGCGATCCTCACGCATGGCTACTCACACGCTGAAAGCAAAATCCGAATCTCCATGAGATGTTAACGTATGTTAATTTCTTGGCGAATCTTAGCTTTGTATTCCAATTGTACACCTTCATAATATCTTATGCACGCGTGATATAAAAAATATATGGCGGTTCCTTGACGCCAGGAAAACACATTTCCTCTGAGCTGGCAAAGATTAATCAAACATCTGATTGTGAAATACAATGTTAATGCTAATTTGGTTGGTGATTGTTCATAATCAATCATTACATTTGTTAAACAATCACACTTCTTGTAACGAGGACGGAAGAATCCAAAATTTGTTTCCTTTTTCGAGATTTGATAGGAACGAAAAATTGATTGCACCGAGGTCTCTTATTGTTATCCAGAAAGTTCTGCAATATTTTTGTTGGCAAGTTGGCACAGTAATTGACGTTGTAAATTAATTGTAGAGTAAAATATTTTTGATCCTTGAAATATTCTTTTAGATTCAGCATGCATTATATTATATCTCAAATTCTCAATGGCTCTAGCTTCTGTTCCGCTCTGTATTTGTGAGTCATCGAAACTTACAAAGCGCCCTGAAGGAACTGAAAATTTCAACCATTGAATTCGAACAACGGATTTTTTTCCGAGAAGTATAAATAAGTGGTACTATGTATTATCGAGCAGATATCAATTCTGATTTCATCTGGAGATAGTCATTTTTGTGTCAACTCTTTATCGCATTCGACAGAGTGGAATGAATGGTTTAGTAGTCGCTGCATTCGTTTCCAAACAGTCACTTGTTCTGATTTCATACTAATAGCGAAAACTAAATTATTTACGCCATCTTGGGTATTATTATCACTTAAAACATAATTTATTCTCCTTTAACGAGGAAGCGTCACGCCTTTGTGCCTGTAACATGGTCTAGAAAGATCCATACACATTTTTTTGTTATAATTGTTTATGAACTTTTAGTCGTGTCTCGACCTCATTGCGTTCGCGAGCTCGTCCGAGCTGAACATTATCTGGAGCGAATATCCGCACGAGGACTTTAGGACTGCAAAGAAAAATATGGCTATTTAACTTGGATAAAAATGATTACACTTAATTGTCTTTGCACGGAACGCTTGTGCCAGAGACACCATTTAATAAGCTCTAAGATTTGTATTTTCATACTTGGTAGGCACTCCGTAGTCCCAAGGTACATTTTTTGCTAATGTCATGTCGAGTCATAAATTTGTAAGCACGTAAGTCTATCTACACGAGACATTCAAAATGATACGCTGGAAAAACTAACACAAAAAGTTTTTGTGTCCGGCATTTACTTTGTTAAGTTACTGGTAAAGGTGTGAACTTTTATAAATACCAACCAATTTTTAAGTAATGAGACTTTTCTTTTAATTATTCTTACTTCCACGATTGATATTTTCCACCAATTTAGATAATTTTCTTGATCTGATTTGTGTATGCATTCACTATTTAGTTCACCACCGTGACGGGCCGCGGTCAATTTCCCAACAAGGCGACTGGAATCCGTTTTTCACAACCCATGAGTGTAAGCCACAGCCTACGATGTGTTAACACAAGTAAAGTGAATATTTTATTGTTTCGGATGCTACTTATTAACACAATGCCTTTTGTGTCCCTTGTCAGCAATGGAAAAACTTTCTAGAAAAGAAATATTTCACATAAGCGCAGAACTCGATGACAATATGTATACCTAAGTTCCAAATTCAAATTTGAATTTAGAATACATCTAATTGAGTGTGGCGTTAGGCAAAAAATGAAAGTGATCCCTGTTCAATCGAAATTATTATATTTAAGCTACCTTTACCTGATTAACAATATTTGAGGATTGTTTGTGGAATTGTGACACTTTTTTCGATATACATATCGACGGTAACATTTAAGCGACGTTTCATTCAAAAATGAGTTATGAATGCTATTCTACTTAAAAATTTCCTCTCTTTCTAATGCGCTAACTCCCATAGCTCTACGATGATTTTTTTGTTGTTAATACCCAAGCAAACAACTGTGTTTTCGAAGTATGGTTTTGGTGTACCCGACAAGATTTTGACCTTTTTTGTCCTAAAGGCGCTTATCGTAAATCGTAAAACCACATTAATATAAATGCTAATAAATGGCTTTATTTTTTTTTAATTTTAGAGCTCTTTTGATTTTAACGATATGATAAAAAATATAAAAGTTATGCCATTTTTCTGCAATCTCTAACTTTAAATGCTCTCCTGAACATTTTAGTTTTTGTCGCTTATGCCCGCCCTACTTCCTTTTAACCGTCGACATATTTTAAGTTTTCGTAGGAAACCGAAATGTGAAAATATTTTAGAGAAGAGTCTGAATCAATTAACAACAAAATAATTTTATATCCATGGTCGCCTTTCCGCCATTTGACAAACCTAATTGCAAAATAATTTTCTTGCAGACGAAGGCAAAATAAAATGCAATTCGTGACTGATGTGAACGATAAAGAAGTTCATAACAAGAACGCCAATACATCTACACATGAAAAACAATAGATTTCCTTAAATTGAAAGGAAAATTACGCTTGAGAAATAAAGAACAATAATTATCGGCAATCAAGTCGTGGCATTGTCACACGCTAGAAGAAAAAGTGTTTTCTTTTATAAGTACGTTTACCTAACACACAAATCCGTAATAAACTAATACTAAACAAAATCTTGACTTAGGATTTATAAGAATAACAATATTTTTTCAGCCTGAAATTTTATCTGCAATGAATTTTCGTTGCAGAATTTAGGTAGGCACCTACGGCTATTAAGTCCATTATATATTTTTTTTACATAAAACTTGTTAAGCCACTGCAAATGTGATTTTAAAAATTAAAAAGGCACTAAATAGCAAACACTAAAAATGACAATTTTCACCAAAAAGTAAGGCTAAGATGAAGCTTCATGTGAGCTGCGTCAAGGCTGCGTATAAAATAGTCTTTAAAAATTAAAAAATAATCTAATAAAATAAAATAGTGATTTTTGTTCAATAATCATTTGAACCCTTTTTTTTTAATAGATTTGTGAAGAGGAATGCAAATCACCAACCTTTTCTGCCTGGCCAGAAACAGGTAGTGATTAATATCATCAATTAATAATTCATTATTGTTTAAATTAATGAATTATTAATTAATAATAGCCCAATAACATCTGTCGAACCAGGGTCAAAGTTATGGTCAAATGACCCAGGCGGGGATCGAACCAACGTTATTCTATTCCAAATACGCTAGAATGATCAGCTCACTTGGCCCCCTCGGCCATAACACCGACACCGACCTTATCAAATCCAATGTCCAAAAATTAACCAAAATTCAAACATTATGAGAAAATGTAACATCATTTCAAATTTGAGTAAAGTAAAAATGATAATCAAAAGACGTAGTATTTATTCAGCTTTTTCAGTGTTTCTCAATGAAACATGTAAAATATTGCCCTTCTTACTAAACGTCAATGCATTTAAACGCTTTGTACATTACCGTTAGTACGAGTTGCAAAACTTGAGAAAAGAAAAGTTTACGGAAAATATTAAAGAGTGATTGCTCCCAAAATCTGCCGTTTTTGTTTCTTACACTTTATGGTCTTAGCAAAAGAGTTACAGTGATGAAGAAAATCAAGTTCAAACAAACAAAAACGGCAGATTTTGGGGGGAATCACTTTTTAATAATTGTCGTAAACTTTACATTACTCAAGTTTTGCAACTCGTACTAAGGGTAGGTACAGCAGTCTACGGATACTTTCGAGTCGAAATATGCTTAATATATATATATGCATTTGTTTTATTGGTATTTTCATATTGGCATTGACCTAGTCACAATGCAAATTTTACAACATGGCATCGTTAGAAGAAGAGCAATAGAATGAAAATGGCGGAGGCAGATGGACTGCTCTTGTTTCGGGGTATGTGGAGCGGAAACTGAGAGACCAGTTCCTCGAGTACTATACAACTACGTTCTATCTCAACCACAGTGCTTTACCAAAAAATATAAATAAAAACTAATACTCACTAGAAGAGTATTTTTAATTTCCATACATTTTTTTTTGTAAAACGCAATGTTTGAGTTAAGTATTTTTTTGTACTTTGGGTACAAAGCCCATTATGTTGTGGACTACACTGGAACTAAAACACTTCTTCCGGGAAAATAAAAAAAAAAACACTTCAAATAAACCAGCGGGTAAATAAGATTAGACAAGATTTTTTATAACTCGGTAAAATGAAGTTTACGAAAATGAATATTGAATACGCAAGATTGTTCTTTTTCATTGCAAACAATTTTCAATTTCATACCAAACATATAGAATTGTCTATTTTGTAGAAAATCATTTTCTTAGAACTTTGAAATTTAGGAGAAGTGAATGTAATTCATGGTTGTCTTTGATTTTTTCAAACATAGAAAAATGCTTGCCTACATCTATCTCTATCTTTTAATTTGTAGTCATTTGAAGTTTTTCCTTTCATCTGAAATTTTTCATGAACAAGATTTTTTTATGGACAAACTTAGTCAGTGTGACTGGAGTCAGAAGTCAGAACATCAAAAATTTCCCTATGCTGGTCGACTTCATAGGTCTAAGTGACTAAGGTTATTCAAAACCAAAAATAACATTTGCTTAGCAACCCGGCAGTGTGAGATTTCATATTTCCACACTGCTTTCTTGTTCCCACTTGATTGATGATGTTTTCGTAAAAACTGTATTTATTCAAAATATGACAATTGCGTGTAAGCATAAATACGTGTTTTCTCAGGTTAGTTTTTATTTTGAACAAAAAAATATATTCATTGCCAGCTTACGGATAAATAAAGCAAACGGATGTGCCAGTATGTTTTTTTTTTGTTCAATAATGATAATGAGGTGAATCATTTATTTAAAGAAGGCATTCACATTCCTCTGTTCATTCACTATTGTTTAATTTGAATTTTTCATTTATATGCTAACATTAAAGTGATTTTTCTGCTACTGTTGGCAGCATTAAAAAACTGATATTAATTTCATTTTGGGTAGGTAGGTATATATTTTATTTATCTCGACAATAGGCTTTCATGGATGGCAACATTTTTTGAACATACGCTTGCTGTATTTTTGTTTTCCTTCAAGAAGAATATTCAAATTTAGAACACAATCGAGAAAACCATATCCTTGAAAAGCTTTTGAGAGGTAATTAAAATTTAGAATTTAGAATCTTGCGCTGTTACGGCTGCGTTTACTTCGTAAATCTCAAGTTTTCATTTTTGGCGAATTTAAAATTTTTATCCAATAGGATGCACAAGGAATTTATGTACAAATTCATTTGTATATGAAGATTGACTTTTAGTACAATTTTCGCGTTTCTTATTTTATATTTATAATATTTGGCAGATAATTTAGAGAATGGCGGTACTTATACACAGTGGCATATTGTTACCAACTTTAATGTATGGAAATGAAGCATAGACAGTGAATGATAGCGAAATGAGTAAATTATGTACGGTGGAAATGAAGCATTTGAGAAGCGTGACAGGAAAAACGCTAGAAAAAAAGGATAGAGTTAGGAATGAATGGGTTAAGAAAGAATGTAAGCTAAAAGAAGGTGGTAAAGTTAAGGTACAAAAGAATGTGATGAGATGGTTTGGGCATGTGGAAAGAATGAATGATGATAGACTGACAAAGTGTATATACAGAGGAAGTGTGAAAGGAAAAAGAGGTAAGGGACGACCGAGAAAAGTATGGAGCGATCAGATTGAGGAGATTGTTAAAGAATGGGATATATAAAGTGAGCGTAAAAGAAGGCAATGCATGAAAAAGGGGGAAAAAGGGAAATCAATTGTTTTGTGATCGTATGATCTATTTGCTTCAATGATCACGTACCTATTCAGGGAACTTGCCAAAGTGTATCTAATACTTTTTAATGATGAAAGAAACAACAATGATGTCACCGTTATAATAGATACATGTGCCGTACGGGTTGGAATAGATGAAGATGTCATGGTGTGTTGTTCTGATACACGGAAGACAGTTATGCAGGACCATGGAGCTGTGACGATGTCACTTGTCACAGGTGGAAGATGCCAATGTGTATCTAATATAAAAAATACTTTATATCTTTCTTACATACATAACTGTATTTGATTGATGTCAACGGAACCTACAGAGATTTTTTAGTTACAAGCTAAGATGCATTTAAAATTCATATTAAATGCATGCTCATAAACAGACGCGTGTAAGTTCGCTCTTACAAATGCTGCATGTGTTATTAACAAATTAAAATCCAAACCTCTAATGAACATAAACCCTGCAGCTTTTGCCGACCTTCGCTGAAACAGGGGTCACATTGGCAAAGTGATCCACTTTTTTAGAGTATGGGTGGTCAGCCTCATACGAACCAAGATTCTTATAAAAAAAGAACACGAAGACAGAAATATTTGTAAATTGTAAGAGGAATATACAAAAATGTAATTTTTGTTCAATTTGAAGTACGACATAGGTAGGTACAGAGAATTTTTGATTTTTATAAAATCATGGAAAAGTTAGTTGCGTTGCGTTATGGATGTAATAAAACTAGTTATAGTAGAATAACATTTGTCAGAAGTGAAGAGATGGGAAAGTCGCTAACATATTATTTTCCAAGAAAATTCTCGATGTTTTCCCGCCTTTTTGTTTGGGAAATTCGGAACAGAACAATCAGAGACAATAGAGGCAAGATGGCTGACAGCTAATTCACAATGGAGTTATATTTTCAGTCTATTTCCAATGGTACCTACTAGATTCGATGTAAATGAATTATATAACTCGAAGCCTGTCTCGTAATTATTAATTCTTTGACTACAATCGATGGAAATTATACGGATAATTATAAGATTTTTACATAATTGCAGAGTACCTATGTACAAACAACAAACCATAGATAATATTGGAACTGAGACATGTCAGTTTAACAATCGTTATACTTTTCCTTGTGGGAAATTGGAATCTTATATGACTACACGTTATCGATAATAAACAATCTTGTAAAATGCGTAAATTTATGAAATAATGAAAGAACTGTGGAAATGCTAAGGCTCTGCAGTGCCTTCGTGATGAATGAGATTGGAACATTTTTTTAATTTTAAACTTTTTTCTTGGCGAGCAAACGTCACTGCCGTCCTTAGCACCCAACAACAAAATATTTGTACACGTTTTCCCTAGCCACCTGGCCGGGTGACGACACAATTTTGTCTACGTCAAATCACACGCAGGCTTCATTGTAAGTGCCTACACATAACGACACTCAAAACATAGCCTTTTATCATTTCTATCATTGTTCTTCGGGTAGTCAGCCACGTACCAACCAAGTTTGTTTCCTTGGATACTAACACTTTCTTCTAATTTGTTAAACAGTTTTCATATTATCATCATGTTGCTTTAAAAATATATAAGTAAAACTTAGATGTTATTTTTGATAGTAAAACTAAAACTTGAGTTTTGAGTATGGTAACTTTTATAAAAGTGAAATATTAATATAATTGAGAAAATATATTATTTTAAAAAACACTGTTTTATTTCACAAGTTGAGCATTTATTTCACCGTAAGCACTTTTGACATTTTCAAAAGGGCACTGTTACAAGACTGACAAGACAAAAACTATAGAGAAATGAGAAGGATGATTTACGTCGTAACTCATCCTTCTTCCTCTCCACCAACCTTCCAACCATGAGTCTCTCCAGGAGCTTCCCATAGCCGTCAAGCATGCATAAAGGCCTAAAAGAAGAGGGGCCATCGACGACAGCCTTTTTTGAGACGAGGACTAGCCTCTGCCTCTTCCAGGCGCCACCAAATTTACCCTCTTCCAAACAGGCATTGTACACACTCAGCAGCACATCAGGAAACTTCCTGGCCACTACCAGCACGACTTCGTTCGGGAGGTTGTCCGGTCCGGGTGCCTTCCCCGCGGTTTTAATCCTGGCAGAGCTCAGCCAAGCTCAGCCTTAAGAGCCTTTAAGAGTTCAGCCTTGAGGGAGAAAGGTTCGAAGTCCGCTCCCGGGGGAGCAACCTTAACTGTTACGACAAAGAGGTACAATTAATTGATTCCAAATCTCGTAAATAAAAGCGAATCGGTTAAAAATTCTGGAACATCAACATTCATGAGTAATGTAGGTATGAGTCATTTAATAAAATTAGCTTTTTATCAAGGGAAGGCCATATTATATGTTTAAATGTAGCCAGTATTTAAGTCTTTGAAAAAATCGCTTCGTTGAGAAATGAAAGTGACCACGAATTTGAATAAAACCACGCTGAATGCGGAATATAATTATAATTAATTTAACGAGCAATAAAATCGGTAGATTTTTTTTATTAAAAAAATATATTTAAATATTTGAAATGCGGTAAAGTGCACCAAAAAAAATGAATTATTAATATTTTGTACACCTTCAAATTCTGTTTGGCTGCGGTTATATAAAACGAGAATCATAATGGAGAATATATTTTCTAATTGCTTTAATAAGCAATTATTATTCATTAAATTTAAATGCACATTTAACCAACTGCATAAGGGTTATGAAACAAAATTTTACAAATATTTTTTTAGACTAAGTATCTACATTAGTCAAACAAAAATGTGAGGATTTGCATTAATAGATACGAAAATTAAAGATTTTGTTTGTTGGACACATAAAGGTTTTTAGTTCTTATCGAATCTAAATTAATTATGTACATCCTATGAGTTGTGTAGAATCAAAGGCATTCTAGGGTTTTTTTTAAAAGAATTGAGAAAAAAATATTCCAAAATGAAGTTTTTTTATTATCATTTGCATATACGAGTACATAGGTATATTTATCTTATTTTCCGAGTTACGACTGTACATTTATTGAAAATGCAGCATAAATAAAACTGACCACAAGTTCTGCAATTTTTACCGCCTTTGCTAAAAGGGTGCCACTATTAAGAGTGATTTCCTTGAATTATATGTTGGTATGAGGCTGACCACCCATACTGTAAAAAATGGTTCACTTTGCCAATGTTACCCCTGTTTCAGGGAATGTCGGCAAGAGTTGCAGGGCTTATGTTCATTTGAGGTTTGGATTTTATTTGTAAGTACACAATCAGCATTTGTAAGCGCGAACTACACGTGTTTGTTTGTGGGCATACATCTGAGAGCTTTGAATGAATATATCCTTGAAACTTAGATTATAGATTATAGATAGATCAGTCTCATTAAAATATGAATAAAGTGGCAGAAAAGTAAATCGTAGCTCCTTCTTACATTGTGAACGCGCGAGAAATATGCAAACAAAAAAACTCTAAAAACAAATGCCCGTGAAACTCTTGAAATATGCATTTAGTTAAAATTAAATAAAATATACAAAAAGTAATCAGATTACATAAATTATTTTAATGATGTGTCAACTATCAAGCATCATGTTTTGATAAACAATCATCATCCTTTATTAAAACGTCTTTGTAATTTATCATGTATATACTTTTTAATTTTAATTAAAAAAACTTTTTTAAAACGTAGTTTTTATTTTCACATTTTTTTGAGTTTACAATACCTTAGCGCTATCGGACTTTATCCGTCCATCTTCAGAGGCCAACTGAGGTTAAAAACAAAAGAAAAATTATATACTTTTTGGCTACCCATGTATTTACTTTTTATAAGTATGGCCAAAGAATGTTCACTTGATCAACGAAAGTCAGTAAGTTAGAAACCATAGAAAAATATTATGCAAAAAGTTGTAACAAATACACAAGTAATTATACGACCCTTGATGCAATTTTATTTTTATACCATTTTATATCAAAGAGAACCGCACATTTCACATAGACAAAAAAAGTACACGTCTGGGTAGGGGTAACTATTATTTTTTATTGACTGTCAAAGCCCATATTTAGAATGAGATGTGACGTTTTTCCACCGGGAAAAAATGAAATTTGATGCATTCCGACTCGATTATATAATGGATCAATTTCTCAAACTCACCGTGAAGAAAATCCTTAAAGTGTAAATCCACAAGTCAGAAATAAATCCTTTTCAATAAAGATCACTTCACTATTTTTCTGATAAATAAAAAAAAAATACACTTTTGCAGAACGTCAACGTTCCTTAATTCAACAAAACAATATTTAAAATATACTGTATGATAGCAACGGGTGCGAGTATTTTCTGGTGCTATAACTCGCGTGGTTTAACTTGTGATTTGTTTGTAAGAAGACGATGGTTTGGCAGCAGTTCAGCGCTATGACTGGAAGAGATGGCATGGCTCGTGCCGGCGAGACGGTCTGATGGCTCCGCACTTGGCCAATACACCCCAACACAAGGTGCCATACACCACAGCAGCGCCTCTAGCACTTTGGTCGACGTGAGGCTCTCGGTAGCCATAAAAAACAATCGTAACATTTTCAAAAGACTCTGTAAACATGTGATAAACCTTTTTGACGCAGACAAAAAGAATGGCACTCTTTTAGAATCAAAATATTTATTTATTTATTTGTAAAAACACCAACAGATCATTGACAATTTTATCACAAATTAAACATAATAACTTACATACTAGACATCAATGCTCCAGTGACGGTGTCTGTCACATAGTTGTTGTAAAATTTCTACTATCTACATTTTATATATATTTCAGATCTTTATATAACATAACATTACTACATTTTATATATATTCAGATCTTTATATAAATATCAGATCTTTGTAAAATTAAAAAAAAAACATGACAGTAACGAGCAATTTTGGCAACCCTTACTATGCAGCACTTTTAGTGAAATTCATATTTGCTTTCTTGACAATTACCTATAGTGTTTCGAGATAAAAGCTAAAAAAAAGTTGAATGTTTAAAGTAATCATGGCAACCTTTATGAACTAAAAAAAGTATAACCCTTGTCAAGCCATGGAAAAATTATAATAACCTTGATGCAGGGTTAAAATATGTAATAGCACCTTTGTAAACCTAAGAATGTGGCATGGCACACTTCTTGGACTAAAAAATCTAGACGCGTATTTTTATTAATATTATCCTTGGGGACACTCAAAGGGAAAATAAAGAAGCAAGGAACATGACAAGGGAAAAATGCTCCCATGGACGATTTAATTTTTTAAATAATTTTGCATAATGTTACTAGGTCCACATATGTAGTTGCTCACGGCACCCAGTTTGAAAACCTCTGCATCGTACAACGCATTGTACATAGCTACATGTTGTACTTGTAACATAAACATACATAATACACTGACGCATCTACAATTTCATTACGCTACTTTACCTGATTGAGGTAGTTTCTGTTTACAGAGAAAGAGGAATGACTTTGGCAAAAGTGAATATATTAGTGAAAGTGAGTATATGTTGTTTTTATTTACCTAAATGTTGTTTATTATTTGTATTCCTTGACTTATAGGTTGGTATGAGGCTGATCACCCAAACTGTTAAAATGGTCCATTTTGCTAGTGTCACCCCTGTTTCAGGAAAGGTCGGCAAAAGTTGCAGGGTTTATGTTTATTTGAGGTTTGGATTTTAATGTGTTAGTATACATGCAACATTGCAAGCGCTAACTTAAACGTGTCTGTTTGTGAACATGCACTTAATATGAATCTTAAATGTTAACAATATATTTGCAACTTCGATTATAGATTATTGTAGGTGGTCACTGTTTAGCCTCATGCCAACTTATAAATCTATGAACTATGCTTTAGAAAAATTGTTATGATAATCTCAGCTCGGAATTTTTGGATGACGGCAGAAGCGTTCACTAGAACCACTGTGCCATGGTGTGCCTAGTTTTCGGTAGAAAAATGTTGTATTATTGTGCTTTATGGTATCCGTGCATGGTTCACTGCCAGCACCATTGTTCCACCAACAGCCCATTGTTCTGGTTCTTTCCTAACAGAAGCCGCCAGCCTTCCACCTCCTCTCACAGCAAGTCTCCCAGCTGACTCACTCTCCTTTGGCGGGAAAACTTTCGCAACGTGGGCAGCTTCCTTTTTGAGGAAATCTACGGCATGCCGATAACCTTAATTAGTATTGTTCTTTTGATAAAGAACAAAACGCTATTGATGTTATTGCAACATCACACTTAAATCTATTAAAATAAAGTGTTCTTTTTGACTAATAGGTTGGTATGAAGCTGACCACCCATACTACTACTAAGTATACTGTTTCAGCGAAGGTCGGCAAGAGTTACAGGGCTTATGTTTATTCGAGATTGGGTTTTTATGTTGTTAGTCCACATGCGGCTTGTGCATGCTCGAACTTACACGTGTCTCCTTATGGGAATGCATGTAATGTGAATCCTTACTGTAATATATCTTTGCAATCGTTCCTTGACTTATACGTTGGTATGAGGTTGACCACCCATACTGTAAAATATTATCAATGTTCAATCATGTTTTCGAAAATTTGTTTTTTTTCTGCTATGTTTCTCCTTCAAACAAAAGATGGCAAAAGGTTTAAATGCTGAACCATAACAAATCTATTCACAAAACATTTGATCACCGGTAGGTCTACGGATCATCGTTTTGGTATGGGAAATTCACTGAGCACTGAGGAAATTCACATTCGATGAGCCATGGCTTTGCTGTTTGAGAATAACATCGTATGAGATTAGGGAATGCAATCTTGCAGCAAAATCGCAATCTCGGTATTTGCGAGATTATGTAAATCCGATCTCGCGAGATCTCGGTATTTGCAAGATCTCGCATTTAGTGGCCACATGGTTACATTTTTTTTGCTAAAAAGTGTCATTTTGCTTTAGGTTGACAAGGAAAGTGTATTAAAAAAAACTTTTATTGTGATTTTTTTTATAGAATCAGAAAGACAAGCTAATCAGAATCATAAACAATAATTTAATATGTTTATCAGTTAACTCATGGCATGGATTTTTGGAAAAAAAACTCCTAAAGAAGCATAGAATGTCAATCGTGGCATCAGATAATCTGCTTCTTACGTGAGACAATAAGATAAGGCCTGCTGAAGAAAATAAGGCCTGCTGAAGAAAATGCCCTCTCAGATTCCACGCTCGTCGGCACTATTGTCACCAGACTATCATGGGCATACTGTAAATATCTTAAAAACTTTGTTTTATTCCACTTTTATTGTTTTTGAGTATGTTACAAACGTTTTCGGAATACCTTCCATCATCGGGTAACAACAATTACTTAGTAATTGTTGTTACCCGATGATGGAAGGTATTCCGAAAACGTTTGTAACATACTCAAAAACAATAAAAGTGGAATAAAACAAAGTTTTTAATTTCTTTTATTTTTTAATTTTTATTGAAAAATAATCAATTTTTTAAAATGAATTTCCACAGTGTTTCACAAAAATCTTTTCAAAATTTTGTAAATATCTTCCTCTTGATCCGCCATATTCAAAGAGGTGCATTTCTTTTTTGATGTTGGATTCTAGGGTTGACATTAAAGTGTGCATTGGAACTGGAGTAGAGCGTTTACAAGATTTCAGGGTATTTTCCAACTTTTCCTGAAGTGATTGGTTAAAGAGCCGCCGCTGTGCTTAAAGCTGCAAGTTTTTCGCAGAGACTGCAGAGAGTGGCACGTCGTCATCTTCGTCGAGTTGTATTAACACAGAAGTAGATTGGGTAGGTGTAGGAGCAAGAGAGGCAACACCAACAGCATTGCGTCCACCCGCGTCGTCACTCGCGCGCTGATAGCACACGTGGCGCGCTGTCGCTTGATCTCGCAAATCTTGCGAGATCTCGCACTGTTTTTGATGCGAGATTGGTCTTTCAAGATTGATGCGAGATCTCGGTATACCGAGATTGCATTCCCTATATGAGATACAGTTCACTTTAAAAATACAATGACCACTTCTTTTGAAACAGCCAACATGTTTCAGCAATTTTCATTTATCTTCGGAGAAAAGAGAACCTTTTAAAAATATTATCTTTGATTGGATTGCCATTTTTTAGCTAACATATTTTTTATTGATTGTAGAGGCATTCACTATGCAATCTTAAAAAATAAAACATTTTTGTTTCTAGTTCGTCATCAAAAACACAGATTTATTGTTTATCTTTTAACATAGTTTTTTTTTTCAAAATTTCCTGAAACCGTACTCTATGGTAGAGTCCATTAAATGCTTACATAAAATGAAATTACATACAGGGAAATAGACGCTCAATTGTGGCATGAAACCATCAAAGTCGTTATCTCAATTACTTTCATTTTCTGAAACTGAATGGTATCGCAAAATTAAAACTAATTGAGTGCACCGAGGAACGTGAAGCAGCCTGCATTGCGAAACAGCAATTGCGATTTGAAGCTCTGATACTGGGAGAGTGCAGCGGAAATGAAAGATGGCATGCGGCTGTCGCAGCAAAGGCAGAAACCGTGAATGTGATTGTTCGTGCTATATCTATAACAGGAATAAATGCATTTGTCTTGCAAGTGTACCTAAATTATGCAACCGTTTGGTATATATGTAAGCTTTAAGTTAATTATAAGTTTAAGAAAATGATAATAATCTCTATAATCTAAATTGCAAATATATGTTATCATTTTAGATTAATATTTAATGCATGCCCACAAACAGACACGTGTAAGTTCAGGCTTATAAATGCTGCATGTGTACTTACAAATTACAATCCAAACCTAAAATGAGCATAAGCCCCGCAACTTTGGACGACCTTCCTTGAAACAGGGGTGACATTGTTAAAGTGAATCATTTCTTACAGTATGGGTGGTAAGCCTCATACCAACCTATAAGTCAAGGAATACATCTTAAAAAAATAAGATGCTACCTAAAGTAAGCTTTCATATATTATTGTTTACGTTGGTCACTCGAAGTCCGGTCGATAGCTCAGTTGACCGTTTGGTAGAGTGCTTGCATTCCATGCCGAGAGCTTCGGTTCGAATACCACCGAGGGTGACAGAAAATATTTTTTTCAACGTACAGCTTAGAGTTCCCATGAGGGATTACTCAGTTTACTCGTAAACCACGCATTCTGGACTAACTCGGATAACTTAACTACCCTTTGTGGAAGTGGTTGCTATATTTATTTCTAAATAAATTGTTCTCATTTTCTTGTGAAGACAGAATAAACCTTACCGGCACATGAGAGAAAACACCGTAATAGGAAATGGTATCTGACACCGTTTACTAATAACATTATTTTATTAATATAATCCGAATAATTTATAATTGATAAAATCTGTGTGTAGCGTCGAGTGTAAGACACATATTCGGTTGTATCTTACTCTGTATCTAGAGTGGTACCCCCTAAACAAGGTCTCGGAATTAATTATATTGTTTAAAATACATTTACTAATGACTGGAGTTTCGCGTATCAACTGCGCAAACATCATAATAAAGGCATTTCACCAATCCGGACATTCGTATCATGCCGGTGTGCCTGTGGCCAGAAGCGTAACTAACCAAACTAAATATTAAGTAACTAACTTACAATCATAAATATTTACAAAAATGTGCACAGGTTCTCGCGAGTAAAAAAACTATTGACTCTAATTGAGTGGTAGTCTCAATTATGTTAAACATGTCAAGTACCTAACAAACCTAACTTAACCAAACTAAATATGTATGTAGTAACTCACTTACTAAATCACAGGTATTTAAAAAATGTGTAAAGTGTCTCGAGTAAAAAAACAATTGACCCTAGTTGAGCCTCAATTTTATTGAACATGTCAAGTAGACCAATGGTTGGCGTCGTAAGTACAAAGAGCTCTATGACATCTACAGAGAGCCTGATGTGATCAGTTCCACCAAAGTAGGGCCTGCAGTGGGCTGGTCACATAATTAGAATGGACGACACCAACCCAATTAAGCGCCTAACACTCTCAGCACTACAAGGCCCAAGGAGACCAGTACCCTTAGTACGAGTTGCAAAACTTGAGAAAAGTAAAGAAAATATTAAAGAGTGATTTCTCCCAAAATCTGCCGTTTTTGTTTTTTATACTTTATGGTCTTAGCAAAAGAGTTACAGGGATGAAGAAAATCAAGTTCAAACACACAAAAACGGCAGATTTTGGGGGAAATCACTCTTTAATAGTTGCCGTAAACTTTACATTGCTCAAGTTTTGCAACTCGTACTAAGGGTACAGGTACTCCAAACATTCGATGGATGAAACGGGTTAGATATACGTAGCTGATGAGCAAAGGCGATGGTTAGGCGAGAGTGGACGAGAATCCTGGATTCAACCAAGCCACACAGAGGTCTAACAATATTTTGAATTATGATTTTGATTACTGCAATGGTTGACGCAATGCTTTGAGTTGCGCTAACTCTAATCAAGATTAGTTATAATTAAAGATGATTTTCAGAATATTACAGCGCAACATAGTTTTGTGAATATACGCCACTGGTAGGTTTGTTACCAGCTGTGCCGAAAATATGAATATTTAGTGTTGCGCTAGGCATTCGCAACATCTGATGAGTTTGCATTTGAGAAAAGTGTGTTCTTACCAGATATTGCAACTCGAATTTCGAAAATGAGCGCATACCCGAAATACCAATGTCCAAATACTAAAATAATTGTAAAGTTATAATTCATAAATGATAACAAATATAACCATTCCTATAATACTACACAAATATATAGGTATCAGTGGCGAAGGGTGCTATACAAGCCGATTCCCATCGGTTTCCCGTTTAAAATGAGGCAAAAATGATAATAAAGTAGACTGCGTAGTTTCAATGGGGACAAAATACGTATTGTTTTAAATGTTTTTTTTTACTTTGTGCCTATATTTTTTAACTACTTTGTTACATGATGTAACAAAGTAGTTAAAAAATATAGGCACAAAGTAAAAAAAAACATTTAAAACAATACGTATTTTGTCCCCATTGAAACTACGCAGTCTACTTTATTTACATCATTTTAAAAGGGAAGCCGATGGGAACCGGCTTGTATGGTACCCTTCGCCACTGATAGGTATATTACAGATATTCATTAAGCATTTATCTCTGTTTATTACAAGAAATGAGGTCCACGAGTGAATTGGCATAGACAAAATTGTGTCGTCATCCGGTTGCTTTCCGGGATCAGTTGCCGTGGTCTGTAGCAGTTGAAGCTTCCAGAGGTTTCACCCATGTCTACGAGGGGCTTCTTCAGCGTGAAAGTGAGTTGAAGAAGATGATGTTGACGAAACTGAAACAGCCATGGCTAGTTAGGTCAAAGTCACCCTCATGCGTACCTTGTATGGGTGAAGGGCTTTTATTTTGTTTTTTTTTTTTAATTTCATGAGATCAATTTTCCAATTGTTTCTCGATATTATTGTAAGAAATGTCATACAGAGCCTAGAACTCATTAAAACGTGTCTGATTTTCGTTTTTTTTCTAAACTTACGTCTTAGTATTAAATAAAATCTTTTTTTTTTAACGCCTACTCATTTTCGCAACAAACAATAGATCATTGCTATAATGCGAAATACAAGCAGGCGAAAGCCAGCGGGCGTCCATTTGTAATTTTATTCATTAAAATACGCATTGCCGCCTTTTCTATGATTAACAAACAAATTGCAAGTAATTAGCGAACAATTCGCTGTCAATAATGCCTACCTAATTACGGTATTGCACCTTATTTTTTTCCTTTCAATTTTTTATTGTAAAAATAATCGTACCTACATATTTTTAACTCCACTTTATCTAAAATATTATACTTGTATATGCACGTCTACGCTAACATAGTTGGCATGCCTGCATATAAGTAGGTAGATATTTTTGAAAATGGAATACATTTAACATATTATAACAATTTGTTTTCAAACAAATTCAAGAACCATGTGCGTTCGATTTTCAAATTTTCTTTAGGTTGTTAAAAGTTGTAGATACGGGCAAATTTACAATAATTGCCTATTATGAGCGAAATTGACTATTTATGAAGATTTAAGATTAGCATCGATGGGTTAATAATGTTGTGGGAGATCAAGATTTAATTGTTGAAACAAAATGTAAGCATTGTTTCTTTTTTAAAAAGGTTATAAATAGCTCATTCACAAGTTCGCCACAATATTTGAGTCGGTCAAGGATATACGAATGGAATATGATCAGAGACTGTGAGTACCTGGACACCAAAGGGACTTATTAGGACAAACCCTTTTTTAAGTGCACCAGAGAAACTATTTTTGATGGCACCATTCGTGGGCTGAAATTCGTAATAGCTAGCTCAGTTGGTAGTCACATTCTGAGCAGCATGTGTTAGGTTCGAATTCAAGAATAATGTAATATTTCGATGTTTTTATTTACCAAAAACTTAACAGCAGTAAAATGTACGCAGATTTCACAAGAAATAAAAACCTACACTTTGGGGAACAGAGGTGAACCCCAACTTTAATAAAATTATGTAGGGTTGATCTGCTTACGGCGGTAAAAAGTTCCTTACATACTTAGTTGCTTTACTAAATATGCAGCTTAGATTATATAAATGGTGGTTTAGAAAAAGGTAGGAACAAAGTACCAAAATTTTCAAAATTTAATCGCTGTAGGCAGTTTGGTTAAAGCTAATAACCCTAAATTACTTTAAAAAAACGGAACTAAGCTACAGATATGGTGTAACTTTTTGCCTGCTTTATTCCTGAAGGGATCGCATGAGGCAATTCGAAACCTATTTTTCAAATTGATATTAACTGGAATTTATGTCGAGTCCATTAAATAACCGCATGACATGTTTTAATTTTTTTTTTTTTTACATTTTCACGATTTTTTAGCATAAAAACGTCATAGCCTCTAGAATCTTCTAGTGACAATGACTGTATAATTAATTTCACGTTACCTCCGTTAATGAAATTATCTTACGCAATCATTTTTTTCAAATTATATCTCCATAAGAGGCATTGTGTGGGCACAGTCACATATTTTATAACAATACCTTTACGTACCTACATGTTTAATTGGAGAAAGCTCAAGTATCATTATGATCATTGTTTGGTTTAGACGCAATGTAAGAAAATGAAATGACGCAATAAGTGTGTGGTGTTTTTAGAAGAGTTGTCATTTTTATTCCAAAAATGGTTTCTTTCAGTTATTCTTTTATGCTTGAAGATAGCCAGTTAGCAACGACAGGCGATCCAGGCGACAGCGAAGACCGCCACGCCGTTAAAACTCGCCTTGAAAATGCCTTCTACTCGTGAAGGCGAAACGTCGGCAGATAAAAAAGCTGCATGTAGTCTGCAAGCAGCTTTTTTATGTAGACCATGGTCTAACCCGAAAAACCACAAAAAAACAATTCATTATATAATACCGACCATGAAAGTGTTAGTGAAAGTTTAAAACTTCATATAAATAATTCATTTCGCGCCAAGCTATAATGCATTTAACATTAAACATTATTATAAGTTTTGGGTAGGTGCATATACCTGTGATATTTGCCCGCCAAAAAAAATCTAATTTCAAACTTTGTGTCAGGAACAATATGACAGAAAAGTTTGAAAAAGGAAAACTCTGAGAGTCGGTAATACAGGTTGCTGCTTAGCTTAGTTTCAACTCTAACCTATAAATGTATGAAAAAATTGAAAGTTCGAGTTCTCAAGACAGTTGTGAATATTATTGAAATCCTTATGAGGCATTTTAAATGTCAATAAATCAAAGAAAATGTTACACAAAATGAATGATAATAATCGGTAAGTTCATTAATTCTTCATAGCAACAAGAAGAAAGTAAAATGGCGGTTGGTTTCAGTCCAGCAAACGTCTCACCTTGAGTGTAAAGAAACTTCAAAAATTATAATAACTTTTACTTTCTGGTAATAGAAATATTTAAATTAAATTTCCATTTTATAATAAAAGGAGTGATGACGTCAAATTATGAAATCAGCTTGCATCTTATTAGTTATTTCTTTAAAAAAATCAACAACAAAATATAAAAAAAAAAATCTTGTAAAAATACCTAATGTTTTTGTAATGTTTTAACCTAAAGTTTCGAGAAAAGGTTTTCCCTATCAAATGTAACTAATTTAATCTAATCTAAGTTGCAAAGATATGTTACATTGGAGATTCACATTACATGCATTCCCACAACCAGACAAGTTCGCGCTTGCACATGCCTCATGTAAACCTACAACATAAAACTACAACATAAAAACCAAATCTCAAATGGGTATACACCCTGCAACTCTTGCCGTCCTTCCCTGAAACAGGGGGGACATTGGCAAAGTGAACCATTTTTACAGCATGGGTGGTCAGCCGCATACCAACCTATAAGTCAAGAAACTAACACTAATGAAAAATATATATTTCATGGATTTCGCGCCTAATTTTATGCAATCTGTGAGGTTTTTGAAACAAAGCTGCTAAAAATATATTGCCTATATTCGGGCGCAGTAAAAAGTACATAGTGCATATTTTTTTTCAGAACTTTTCTCTCGGCAGGCAAACGTTTCACTTACTTTTACTTTGCGTATGGCCGGCAAGCACAGCAAATCACTTCGCGTCAGAGGCGAAGATCCAACCCCTTCATCCACTTCACTGCTCCTGGCGTGGCCTCGTGGAGGTCCTTCAGGCCAGGAGGGTGTCTTCTGATGGGGCACTCCTCCACTATGTGCCGGACAGTCTGGTTCTCCGCCCCACAGTCACATCCTGGAGATGGAGCTAATCCCCATCTATGGAGCAAGAAGTATCACTTGTTTGCAACGTTTTGCAACGTTTCACTTGTTTGAGACTACGGTAATTAGCAAGCAATCACAAAATATGTGTTCGCTTTTTCGACTGATTGCTCGTGTAACATTTTATATTCATATTACATGACAAGCATTTTTTACAGTATGGCTAGTCAGCCTCATACCAAACTATAAGTAAAGGAATGATGATTTTTTTTTGAGGTATTTTGATACAAAATAAAATAATTGAAATTATGTTACGTTCATAAATCTGAAACGAAAATTACTTTAACCTGAAAAAGTACAAAAAAAATTGAGACTTTTTGTTTACAATATTAACGATAAGAGTACTTATCTATAAATGTTGCCTTCTTAAAATGCTTTTTGCGTTGATTTTGGGAGAATGAAATTACTCGGCAAAAAAAAAAAAAATTACGTCAAACTGCCGGGTTGGTAAGGAAAAAACAAACTAATATTTTATTATTGGTTGCTTAAGGAACCTAGTCACATAGACGTGTGACGTTTTTCCCTCAAGTAAAAATCTAATTTTAAATTTGGTACCGGGTCCATTCCAATTTTTCAAATCGGCCTCAAACTATCTTACAAATTTGAATTGATTTTTTTTCTCGGCGACCAAACGTCGCACTTGTATGAGACCATGAATGTCATTAGCGACAGATGGCAAAATAAAATTGCGTCTTCCCTAACAAGCCGGCCGTGTGACGGCACAATTTTGGCTATTTCAATATTTGTGCGTATCTAAGAGCCCGTTACCACTTGTCGGGTGTCGGATCCGTATATTCATCGGAGGTTCCAGTTGCATAACATTTAGGACAAAATCGGTTTCCGACAAGTTTGAATAGCTCCATGCCTCCATACATAATGTCTGCCACTGGAACCTCCGATTAATATACGGATCCGACACCCGACAAGTGGGAACGGGCTCTCATTCAGAGTATTATCCGATTAAAAAAACGACGAACTTGTTCCTTGACTTATAGGTTGGTATGCGGCTGACCACCCATACTGTAAAAAAGGTTCACTTTGCCAATGTCACCTCTGTTTCAGGGAAGGACGGCAAGAGTTGCAGGGCTTATGTTCATTTGAGATAGTTTTTATATTGTAGGTCCACATGCGGCATGTTTTAGCGGGAAATTATACATGTCTGCTTGTGGGAATGCATTTAATATAAGTCTTAAATGATATATATCTTTGCAGATTAGATTAGACGAACAATCTGCAGATATTTAATTTATGTTTTGATTTGATCATCACATTTTCAAATTAAAAAAAAAATGTAAATTTAAAAATAAAAGTAGTAAATTCTAAACACTCCGTGATTCGATAATGCTGAAGTTTATGTTGCATTGTCGTCAGACGAGCACGTGGGAGTTTTTTTTGTAAGATATTTTATTTAGAACTCAACAGCTGTCCAGTTTTCTATTATGAGGGCGGTTCAAAATGAATCATTTAACATTTTGACGGCTGTCTCTTTGTTTTTTAATTTCACTTATATTTTAGTTTAATTAATATAACGTATATTATTATTAATAATTCAATAGCGAAATGAGTAAAGTATGCACGGTGGAAATGAAACACTTGAGGAGTATGACAGGAAAAATGGGTAAAAGACAAATGCAAGTTGAAAGAGGATGTGAAAGTAAAGGTGCAAAATAATGTGATGAGATGGTTTGGACATGTAGAAAGATGGATGATGAAAGACTTACAAAATGTGTATAGGTACATAGGTACCTAAGGGAAGACCTAGAAAAGTATGGTTTGATCAGATTGAGGAAATTGTGAAAGAATGGAAAAGGTAGGTATACAAAGCGAATGTAAAAGAAGAAAATGTATGAAAAAGATAATGGATATGAATGAACTGAAAGAGGTATGCAAAATGAGGCAAATCTACAGAAGTGATTTGTTCGCGTTTTTGGAATGAAATTCTTTAATTAAAAAAAAAAAACATGAATCGAGACGTAGTTCCTGAACACAAATACATTATACAACAAAAGATGGAATTTAGTTCATGGAACTAATACTAGTATAATATGAGTCGCATACCTATAAGAAAAGGCGGCAATCAAGAAAAATGAGAGAGATTTATAGAATTGCATAAAAAACTTCTCTTGTTACTACATATTTTCCATTTTCGAAAAAAATCTGAATTGACACCTTTGTCAATTCTCAAACAAGACCCAGTTGCAGTAAGGCTGGATGGACCTTTGGTGACCGATCTTGAATGAAGACAAATAAACCCAGCATAATTGAACATATAAATATGTTAGTACTCCGCCAAAACTCGTACCCACTAATCTAATCTAATCTAAGCTGCAAAGATATATATCATTTAAGATTTATATTAAATGCATTCCCACAAGCAGATATGTATAATTTCGCGCTAACACATGCCGCATGTGGACCTACAATATAAAAACCCAATCTCAAATGAACATAAGCCTTGCAACTCTTGCCGTCCTTCCCTGAAACAGGGGTGACATTGGCAAAGTGAACCAATTTTTTTACAGTATGGGTGGTCAGCCGCATAACAACCTATAAGTCAAGGAACATACATGACAAATTACATTTTTTAAATCAATAAAATAACAATATATACATTGACATAAAAAACTAAATCACAAAACCAATTTTACTTTAACAAACCCCAGCCGCCAACATCACAGATCAACCGCCATTTCTTTCTATCCTTACGTACTTCTTTCATTTCCTCCAGAGTCATAACCTTCTTCATACAAGCTCTTCTTGTATTATGACTCTGGATATTCCATTCATTCGCAATTTCGGATATTTGGTCCATCCATACCTTTCTCGGTCTTCCTCTACCACGACATCCATCTATTCTACCAACATATACTTTATTCGTCAGTCTTTCCTCATTCATTCTCTCCATATGCCCAAACCATCTTAACAAACTTCTTTTAATCTTCACTTTCACACTTTCTCTTGCACCACATTCTTCTCTTACAAAATCATTCCTCACCCTGTCACTCCGTTTTTTCCCAATCATACTTCTTAGAAAGTCCATTTCAACAGTATGGACTTTACTAATTTCACTTTCATTCACCGTCCAGGCCGATCCTCCGATTATGAGTTCGTAACGTTAGCCATTACGGACCGGTCAATAGGGAAATAAAAAAATAAAATAAAACGTGAGTATTTGATCCGCCTCACGTTGCCATGACATCGAATGAGATTCGCGAGATGATCCGCAATCTCAGTCAGTCAAGTTCAGAGGCGCAACCACGATGGCCGCAACGGCACTAACCAGGGCCGCAGTGAGGGCGCTCAAGGGGGCGCAGGGGAGCGTGGGGTGCCTCTCTCAGGGGAGCAACGCGGTCTTAAACTCAAGACACTACTCACAGGAAATAGAGAAACCGAGGATTCTTATCACAGGCAAGTCATTATCCTTATTTCCACACAAAAACCTCAAATAATTAAAAAATCCAAAATTGACCAGCTAATAAAAATTATGAACACAACAATGAATTAAAATAAAACTTAAGTATACCTTGAATATACTATTTTGATTTTTTCCCCTTTTATAAGAATCCCTTGAATATGATACCAATATTTTGTAGGTTTTATAATCAATTAAAATATAAGTGTTATGGCTTGTATTCATTTCTCTTTGTTTTTGTAGAAATACAAGTAACAAATAACTTTAAAAATGTTAAATAATTTTACATTTTTTTTGTACAAATCACGGCTGAAATCTTTTTACAAACATATTTTAACAAATATCTGTAGACCAATATAAAGATTTCAACAAAAGACAATTCAGAAATACTACAAAATAAATCATTATTAAGCTAAGTACTACATTTTCGCAAGCCACTAACTTATCGAAGGGTTTATTAAAGTTGCAAGCAGTGAAATAAATAAGTGATTACTCAGATTGTGATACATCTGGCATAATGTGGGTATCTTTATTTTATCATGCTAAGAAAATACCTTTCATTTTATTTCTCAACAAATAACAACATCAATATTTTCAAAATATATTTATTTATTTTTGCGATCGGTGCTTACGTATTTATGACAACAGCAGTCGATGATAATATTTTTTAAATAAAATAAATAAATAAATATTATTATTTTTCTGCAAATGCAAGAGGAAAATCTCGAATGTTTTGTTGATATCTCAAAAGTGTACTAATATATTTGTTTACAAAATAAAATGATTTTGCTGTCAACTTCTTATTCAATTATGCATTTAAGCATGATGGGCGGACCAGTTGATTCCAGTTCATTAAAATGTTTTTAAGCTAATACTTGTGAATTACTTGATTTCAAAAATCAAAATATCAGATCTTACTTAGCACTTTTAAGGCCCGAGTGTTTCAATATTAGCTATAATAATGAATGAAAAGGACAAACTTACACGAATCGTTTAGGTAGTTTTTTTTTTAGATTAAAACCGCATAAACGAGGTACATAAATCTGATAAATCCGTGCCTACACGATGTATTTTCGACTAGATTTTTCTAAAAATTAACTGACGCATAAATATTTTAGATTATTGCATTTCAATTTACTTAATTCGTATTTAATCCTTAGAAATTATTCCCAACGATTTTATGAGTCTATTCAATAGAAGTAAAGTTATTGTTGAAAACAACCATAAATATTTTACATACACTTCATCTTCTTATTTAATGGCTCTATAGCCAATATCTCTCCTTGGCCTCCATTATCCTCAGCCTCCATCCGTCTCTGTCCTCGGCCGCAGTCCTCCAGTTTTTACATAGACTTACAAAATTTTAAATTACGTTGATATAAAAATCCTAAGCTTACAAACCTAAATACACCCAATATAGATAATAGAAATATAGATACACCTAAATATATTGAACGATGTTTGTAGTCAAGACGAAAGAGGTTAGTCTGACAACTGACAGCTGACGGATCACGAAGAAATGAACGGGGCAATCTTGTAGAAAGCGGCTGCGGGCAAGAAAGGAGAAGTTGTTACTTATATAGTAATGATTGGGTTTCGCGTTACGATGGTATGAAATACAGGTTTCAATCATCCAGTCCGCAATTTCTCGGTCGTGCAATAAAAACTGGCATCTCACTTCACTTGTCATACCTAATCATCATTTTGTGATGGGATCTCAATGGATGGGATGCAAATCGACGGTATTTTATATCTGCAAAAAGTAAGAGGTCTATCTATCTATCTATCTATCTATAACATCTATAACATAATATTTATAATATCCATCGGTAACATTAGTAATATTTTCAATCTATTCTTGCTATCATTGCTAATTAAGATTTCAAAAACTCCGAAGCGATGTAAAGATAAAATATAATTTTCTGATATCAAAAGAAAAAAAATATTTCACATCAAGTACTATTTTCGTAATATTAAACAGATGATTTAAAAGTATTAATGACTTTGACTCCTGTTTAAAAATTATTCCATAATTTTCCTTAACAGACCAAACAAGTGCGAAAAACTCAATTATTTTTTACTACGTCCTGTAGAAGAAAGCATTGAAAAGACTTTTCAAGGAGGGAGAGAATAATATCTTATTTATTTTCAGGTGGACTAGGTCAATTGGGAATCGAATGTGCGAAGTTGCTACGCAGCAAATATGGCGAAGAAAATGTCATCCTGTCTGACATTATCAGACCAAACAACGAAGTGATCAACAGTGGACCTTACATATTTGCAGACATCTTGGACTTCAAAGGACTCCAAAAGATAGTAGTGAACCACAGAATCGACTGGCTCATTCATTTCTCTGCACTTCTTAGTGCGATCGGAGAGCAGAATGTGCCCTTGGCGGTGAGGGTCAACATTGAAGGCATGCACAATGTGATCGAACTGGCAAAACAATACAAACTGAGGATATTTGTGCCGAGCACTATCGGAGCATTTGGACCTGATTCTCCGAGGAATCCGACCCCCAATGTGACTATACAAAGACCTAGAACGATTTACGGTGTTTCCAAAGTTCACGCTGAGATCCTGGGAGAGTATTACTTCCACCGTTTTGGTCTGGACTTCAGATGTCTTCGCTTTCCGGGAGTTATTTCCAGCGATCCACCCGGAGGAGGCACTACAGGTAAATAGCTGAAACCTTTATATTACATGACCGTGTTACCATATGATCAAAACGACTAATACCTACTTAATTCTAAAATTCAAAATTTTACAGATATTAATAAAATGGAACTAAAGTTTTTCCTTTTTATCATAAGAAGATTTGTTGCAAATGCTATGAAAAAAAATCGATAGACATTTCTTGGCTGAGAAAATAAACATTAGCGATGGTTTGTCTTTTTTTTATATATTTTCCTGCTACAGCCTACACCACACTCTTGCGTTGTCTACGTTGAATCAGTGTTACTTTTAAAATCTCGAACATTCAGCATAACGATATTTTCAAAGGTAAGTTCACGGAAAATTGTGAAAATATACAGTAGGTGGCTTCAAATTGACGTTAGTTAACACACGATGAGGAAAATTATTTTGACGAGGAAAAATATTTATGTTGTGACTAGGTAACAAGATCATAAATAACTTTGCGAAAAAACAGTTTCCTTTCCGCTTGGCGAAAGATGAATTATAGCTTCGCCAACATGCAACGACTCCATGCTTTTCAATGTCAAAATAAACTGATGAATAGAAAAATCAACAGCAAAAATGCCCCTCGCCCACGGCGTAGCGTAATTTGATGAAAAGTGGCATGATGTCTTTTGAGCCAATCATTTTAGGAACGACCGCTACGCCTCCAACGTTTGTCGTCATCACAGGAAGACGTCAGTGCCCGCCAAGCCCCCAGATGTGCGACGCAGGCCAATTGCCAAATAACCCACATGACTTTTTTTTACCATTTCATGACTTAGCTTTACAATTGAATGACATTCAGAACTTTGTAAAAATTAAAGTTTATTCTGGTAAGACATTTCCCTTTTTACCCTCATAACATCCAACCTATTTTGGGAAAGACAAGCATTTTTACAAGTTCCCAATTCAGTAAACTTTAACCAACTCGAATGTTGGGCATATGAAAATAGATTGAATGTCTATGATTGCCTATCGCCTTTTTTACTATTAGAGGTCAAATCAAATTATTGATTGGCGAAAATTTAATGAGACAGAAATCAAATTTTTTTCGTCACGAAGAAGGATTCGTTTTCATGATCATGTAGATCATCTTATGTCCACAATTCATACCAATTGAAAGAACTGATCGCTGATGCAACATTGAATGAATGTATTATGCACAGCATGCATAATACATTATACAGTTTTCTGCACCACAATGCTGCATGCAAGCAATAACAACAAATTAGTTTTCCTCCTCGGCTCACCACTTTGCATTAGGTATGTAATTTGTGCATCTGTTGACCGTTTGTGTGTCAAGGACAACACGACAGTCTACATTCTACAATGTTGCAGGTACGTTCGTTCATTGACGACTAGACGTATTTGACATGAGGTCAGAACATTTTATTCAATTTTCCTCACATTATCGAAGATATTTCTTGTTCATAAACAAAACAACTTCTGCATTTTGTTGAAATCATATCTATCGTTGTCAGGTTAACACGTAATTCTACGTCGAAGAAGGAAGACTGAATTTGTATAGCTTGTTAAATGATGACAAAATATATCTTAGGATCTAATCTAATCTAAATCTAAATCTAAGCTGCAAAGATATGTAGGTATCATTTGAGATTCATATTAAATGTATTCCCACAAGCAGACACGCATAATTTCGCGCTTACACATGCCGCATGTGGACCTACAATAAAAAAATCCAATATCAAATGAACATAAGCCCTGCAACTCTTGCCGACCTTCCCTGAAACAGGGGTGACATTGGCAATGTGAACCATTAAAGTTTTTTTTTTCGGTTTTACTTTAATTTTCAGGTTTACACGTCGAAGAAGGAAGACTGAATTTTTATAGCTTGTTAAATGAAGACAAAATATATCTTAGGATCTAATCTAATCTAAGTTTCAAAATATATGTAACATTAGAGATTCACATTATATGCATTTTCACAAAACAGACACGTATAAGTTCGCGCTTAAACATTCCGCATGTGGTCCTACAATATAAAAACCCGAATCTCAAATGAACATACACCCTGCAACTCGGAAGGCGGAAGGCCTTCCTGATGGTCGTGGCCCGACCCAGCAGTGATTCTAGATTTACCTGTTCGTCCACTAGAGGAAACAGCAAAACACCGAAGTTACTGACTCGGTGCAATGTCATTGATATGCGCTTCTTACTATACTTCATGCCAATCACAAAGGATGTGCTGATGCATAGCTGGTCTATCGTCTCATTGTTTCCTGAATCCACTTTTGAATGTTATGGAGTTTTGAGTCAACTGTTTTGATGTTGCAGATTACGCCATCGCCATCTTCCACGAGGCCCTCCGCCACGGTCGCTACGAGTGCTACCTGCGACCTGAGACACGCCTGCCCATGATGTACATCGAGGACTGTCTCCGATCCTTGTGGGAGTTCATGCGAGCACCATCAGACTCCTTGCGCAGACGCGTGTACAATGTGACAGCCATGAGCTTCACTCCAGAAGAACTGGCGGAGAAACTGGCCAAGCATGTGCCGCAACTGAGGGTCTCCTACAAACCAGACTCGAGACAACACATCGGTAAGGAAAAATCTGACTTATCAGCCAACAAACCTTACAAATCAGCTAAAAGAAAAATAATTGTAACTTTGATTTGCACACTTACAATTTTTGGCATAGTTACTAGATATGGTAAGTTCCCAACGTAAGGTCACCTCAGATTTCGCCCATTACAATAATGGTGGATCAAACGGTGTACTCAAAGTTCACCAAATTCTTATCAGAAGCGCTATTTTGTTAAATTCCTTACGACTTTGAGGCAACGAGATTGTGATTATTTTATCTATGAAGTTCTTTCGCAAGCGCTAGCAAGCTCCGACTTGGATTGATATCCAAAGTGTAAGGAATTCAGCAGAATAGCGATTCTGGTACACCTTTAATGGCAGAAGCACCATTTGAAAGATTCACCTACAACCCACACCTGTAACAGCTGTAACAGCTGCTTTAAAACAAGCTTATTTTCGAACACGTGATTAATTTCGGTCAAGAAAGCTTTAGGGATTGCTACTTTGTTTTATTTTTCGTCTGAACCCTTTGTCTCCATCTTCCAGCCGACTCCTGGCCTCAGGTCTTCGATGACAGCGAGGCCCGACAGGATTGGGGATGGAAACACAAATATGACCTGGACGCGCTGGTGGACCTCATGGTCAAAGACGTCACCAACAATTACATCAACAAGAAGTCATGACAACAATCTCACATCCATTCATGTTCTAGCTAATTCTAACCTTAAAAGTACCTTATATACCTAATATGTAACACATATATAATTTAATAAATTATTTTTTATAAAACATTTTTCCTAACCTTGTGTCAAATCAATTTCAAGATTAACTGACAACAACAAAACAGCGTTTTTTTTTACAAAAAAGGACAGCTTTGATGAACACGCGATCTCAGAAAATATTTTGCAAAAAATAAAGTTGTCGCTGAGTATATTTATATCGAGATGATTTTTTTTTTAATTACCGCGAAAATGTGTTTTTCTGGTCGATGAAAGAATTTACTGTTCCAAGAAAATAACCGCGAGATTTTCAATCACAAGACTGGCAGTCGGTAATTATAAAAATAGCGCGCCAATCGTGATCCCAAAAAATCACGACAATCTCCACGCGGAAGCATACGCGGAAGTCAACGGAAAAGATGTGTAAAAACGTGTATAGAAGTTGTTATGTAAGATTTTTTTTAAATATTTGGTCCCTAAAAAAATATTTCCACATTTTAAATAATGTAATTGATTGATTTGCAATGTTGGCGGCTAGGGCATTTAATTTTTATTTTAACTTTTATTTTAGTTTAATTTTAATACGATTTTAAGTTTTTTTTTTATTATTTCACTTTCCGAAATTTTTGTGTTCCTTGACTTGGTGGTTGGTATGAGGCTGACCCCCCATGCTGTAAAAACTTGGTTCACTTTTGTCAATACCACCCTACCGCCTTTCAGGGAAAGATAAAACGCAAACGCAACGCAAACGCAACTAAGCTACACATATAGTGTAACTTCTTGCCGCGTTATCCCCGAAGGAGTCGTATGTGGCGAGTTGAACCTATTTATTTTTACAGGTAAGGGGGCCGGCCTTACCAGCTTCCGAGAGTGCTGGTACTCATTTCTTGTGAAGGCTGAGTAAACCTTGCCGGTATTTTATTTTGGGGTTTGAAATAAAAACCGAAACGGGAAATCATTTCTGACACCCTCGGTGGGATTCGAACCCGAGCTTTTGGCATGGAATGCAAGCACTCTACCACCTGAGCTATCGACCGGACGATAAAATATAAATTTTAATTTGTACCAAAACTTATGCAAGTTTCAAAATTATTTTTTTTTGTAAAAATTGGTAAGGTGATAAGAAATCTTTTGCGTAAAAAATAAGACATTTGAATTTTTAACGGCAAACCATTGCGGCAAACACAAAAATTCGATTTTCAATTTTTTTTTTCGGTTGTTCACTCCAATCAAAAAATAGTCATAGGCATTTGACTAGCTACAGGTAGGTAGGTATATTATTATTAATGTTAGTTTAACTGACGTCTTCCTGGTTACCCGAACAGGATTTTCAGCCAATTCGCTAATCACCGGACGTGCCGAAAATTTGGCGACACGTTTTGACGTCATTCTTTCACGTTTAGGTATCTATTTTGGTACCAATCTAAATACATAAAAGACGCCGTGATACATTACAATTTTCTTGTATTGATTTGGCACTAAATACAAAAATATTCAATCTAAAAAGAAGTAGGAAGTCTCGTGCAGTTTATATTTAAATGCCAAGGCAATAACTAAAATAACTTCCCATAAGATTGTAACGAGATGAGTTTGTTTGTTTGGTAGAATGGAACATTGTATTTAAATTTGAATGGAAAAAGGAAAACAAAAGAATGCAGAAAGAGAGAAGAAGCTTGCCTGGCGTGAGAGCCACAAGCATGTGTAATTAAGAATAATTAATATTATTGTGCTGTGGTTTATTGTGTATACATTGTGAAAGGAATAAAAGTAAACATATTAAAGTGGCTGTTACATTATTAATTGTGTCAATCAGCAGGACAGAGGAAAAACCCTCACAAGATCGTTTACTACGAGTTGGATTTCGGAAATTTAAAAATACATACACTTGCATTAAAATGTATGGTGAAAATGAGATTGTCATGTGAGCTGCATATAAAAGTTACTCTGTTAATTTTTGTAAAAATCAGATAAATAAAAATAAGTAGGTACCTAAGTATGTAGGTACTTGATGTAGATAGGTAACATTTTCGCAGAATGCATATTTTTTCATAGACCTACGAACTAAAAAAGTACATTAATAAATATTAGGACGATTTATTTGGTGAGCGCTGTTTTCGTGCGAATCACATCTCAAAAGCCCTAGCTGCGAACTTGGTCGTCGGTGTGCAAAGCGTCAATTCTCAAGCAAGACCCAGTTGCTGTAAAGCTGGATGGAACTATTGTGCCTGGTCTTCGATGAAGGCAAATTAATTTTTCAACGCAGTCAAGAGCGTATTTGAAAAATTATTTTTTGTGCTCCTCCGGGAATCGAACCCTCTACCTTACAATTATGAATCCGAAGTGTTAACCACTCGGCAACAAACCTATACAAAAAGTTTAACGGCAGGTACCTAGTAAGTTGTATTTAAACGCTTGTATCCTGTTTTTGTTTGTCCTGACTCTGGACTATCATGTGATCCATTCTAAATAACATGTCAGTAAGTAACTTGTGACAAGTGATGGGAGATAAAAACGGCTGTCAGCCGTTGGGGCACTGACAACCTTGTAGAGTTCAACATCAAAAAGACTCAAGCATATCTGATATCCTTAAAGAGGACTCCAAACAACTATCTCCCAACTTTCGACAATGTCTCCCTCTCTAACCATGAACACTTAAATCTTCTTGGTGTTTCTCTGTCATCAGAGTTAAAATACCATGATGCTATTGAGTCTCGCACAACTTCCGCTTTCCGGCGACTCGGCATATTATACAGAGCCCGTAGGTTTTTTTACTTCAGCCCAATTATTGACTCTGTATAAATCCCAAATCCGCCCCATTATCGAATATGGCAGCCATCTCTGGTGTGGTATGTCCAAGAAGTTGAGTGACCAACTTGATTCTGTGCAAAGGAGGGCAGTGAGGTTGATCAATGATCCTTCTCTGACATCCGATCTGCAGCCGCTCCAGCACAGAAGAAAGGTTGGAATGCTCAGTCTTTTTTATCGATATTACCACGGAGCTTGTTCTAATGAGCTCCATTCATTAATCCCTCCCCCTCTCATTTCAGAAAGGGAAACTCGTAGTACGACTCTCATTCATCCCTTTGCAGTCGATCTCAAAACTATGAGAACTTGGCGTTTTCATGACTCATTCCTTTGCCAAACTGCCCGTTTATGGAATGGTCTACCAGTGTCTGTGTTCCCTTCCCAATTTAATCCGGTTTTATTCAAAACCAACATCAATCACCACTTCCTTGCAGCGCCTCACGACAGAACCAAGAACTCAAGCAACACCTCTGCGGCACCCTTCCAGGGTGACATAGACCCCTAAGACTCTCAAGAATTGGGGAGCCTCCCGCACAGGATTCCTTAAAAAAAACCACGCTTTAACTAAGTACCTGTCAGTGTAGGAAATTGATGACGTAGTTGGAGGTGTGGCGTAGGAAATTTGAAAATGGAATCCGTAGTTCAGTGGTAACACTTCGGACTCTGAATGGAAGGTTGTGGGTTCGAATCCCGGCAGAGCACAACAAATATACCATTTATATTTTCAAATTTGCTCTTCGCTGGGTTGAAAAATTCATAAACCTGTACCAATGATCGGTCACCAAAGGTCCATCCAGCCTTACAGCAACTGGGTCTTGCTTGAGAATTGGCGCTTTGTAGCGACGACGACCAAGCTCGTAAAAAGGTCGATAGCTCAATTGGTAGAATGCTTGCATTCCATGCCGAGAGCAAGGGTTCGATCTCAAGGCTTACTCAGCCTTCACAAGGAATGAGAACCAGTCCCCTCGGGAGCTGGGAAACCCCGACTTCAACTGAAAGTGGTTGGTGTGAAGCCGGCCCCCTTACCCGTAAAAATAGATAGGTCCCGAATCGCCACATGCGACCCCTTCGGGGATAACACAGACAAGAAGTTACACTATTTGTGTAGCTTAGTTGCGTTGCGTTTAGGGCAGCATGACGTCACAAAATGTATGAACTGATTAATTTCATATATTTGGTTACTATTCCTTGACTTATAAGTTGGTATGAGGCTGACCAGTGACCACACATACTGTAAAAAAAAGGTTAACTTTGCCAATGTCACCCCTGTTTCAGGGAGGGTCAGCAAAAGTTGCAGGGTTTATGTTTGGATTTTAATTTGTAAGTAGGTACACATTCCGCAACTTACCTACACATGTCTGTTTGTGAGCATGCGTTTAATATGAATTTTAAATATTAATACATCTTTGCAACTTCGATTTTATAGGTAGATGGAATAAAATATTAAATAAAAATGGCTCATGAAGATAGCAGTGATGTTCGAACATTTTTCTCAGTGAACTAATGTCTTGTATGGGACTGCCATCCATAGCAACCAATAACAATATATTTGTACACCTTTTCCCTAGCAACCCGGCTGCGTGTTCCCATTCCACCACTCAACTCGAATGTTCACTCACACATGCACACGGAAGTATTGCAGATGAGTGAACCTAGCTGAAAACCAACTGTTATCAAATAGCTATATACTGGCACACAAGCAATTTAATTCACATACACAGTTATGAGTGTTGAAAATTGATAAATAAGACAGCTGGATTACATTTAATGAACAGTTTTATTTATTTAATTTCTGTATAAATGACTCTTGAAAATGACGACCGTCGAAAGTACTCGAGGATAAAATAACAAATTAATATTAAAAAAAGAAAAATACCTACGTTTTATAAGAAATTCAATAGATGAAGATGAATTTTCACTAAGTAAATGCACAAACCTTTATAAGTTAAAGGTATTTCGTTTCGGTGCATGTGTGAGTGAACATTCGAGTTGCGTGGTGGAATGGGAACACGCAACCCGGCTGGGTGACGACACAATGTTGTCTATCTCTATGCCAAATCACATGAAAACCATAATTGTTTTTCAAGTAAGAAAATATAAATATATTTTTATTTTACCTTAATACCCTTTAAAACCATGCATCTCACCTTTAATTACTTTAATATTGATTTATCACGATTCTTCTTTTTTTGTCTCTTCAGTGAAGATTGGCAGTCATCGTAGCAATGAGCACCTTCGATACTGCTACACGAGTGAGGTAACATATATTGTGCTTCTGCTAAACTGCTGTCTCAGATTCTTCAACCAAGCTGTTGACCTGGAGCCCGTCGTCCCTCAGTTCTTCCCAGGATGATGACTTATGCGAGCCAATATTTTAATTATAACATCAAAGTTAATTTAAGGAATCCAAGTATGCAAAAAATCAATTAGCAACTTGCATCTAGGTACTCACAAGAGGTTTAATAAAACTTCATTGATAGTAGAGAATCAAAAATGTTTAAAATAAAAATTGCTTTGTTTTAATTCACATGAGTTTATATTTGTACACGACCAGTTTCGGGAGAAGCAGTAACTCATGTGAATTAAAACAAAGCAATTTTTATTTTAACGTATTAAAATGAACTTTCACGAAGTTACTGCTGAAAATCTAGATAATCAAAAATGTTCTTTGGTTTCTTGAGGAACAGGCATAATTTTTTTCTATAATTGCTAGTAACATTTGTTGTAACACAATACCTCTTCTTCTTTGATGGACTTACAGCTCATATCTCCTTTTGGCCTCCATCAGCCTTCGCCTCCAACTCCTCCTGTCTACCGCTGCAGCTTTCCAGTCTGTCACCTGCAGTAGTTGGCTTGCATCCTTCCTCACCTCATCCTCCCATCTCAGCCTAGGTTAGCCAACTCTTCTTTCCCTACTGGGATGTTCCTCAACGATCCTTTCTAGTACCCATGAAGACGGCATTTTCTGCACATGTCCGGCCCATCTTAGCCTGTTTAATTTAGCATGTACAGAGAATCTGAGAGCCTCATAGATGTTATATAGCTCTTCATTGTATCATATTCTCCACGTTTCACTATCATTCACGAGTCCCAGGATTTTCTTTAACGCAATACTTCAGAATTTCCAAAATAACTACAAATCTTTTCGGTAACCAATTTCCATGACAACAATATTGAAGTAGATTTTCTATTACACAAAAAAAAAATTGTTCATGAGCACTACGAGGTCTTTTTAATATTCCTTCATAATATAAAGTAATTTAATCATAATTAACTCAGCATTCTTTAAGCTTTCTTAAAAAAAAATCAATAATTACTTGACCAATGTTTTTTCACAAAAATTTAATTCCTTCATTTCCATAAAATTTTAATATACCTACTTACACAGTTAATTCTTATTTTTTTAAATAAATATCCACCAGCACTTAGCGTCTACGATAATGATTCAATATCTTGGAATTTAGACATGTCACTTTCTGTGAAGTCATCAAATCCGTCGTCCCACTGGGCCGGAGCCTCTTTTGTCCCGTTTCCATTGGTCGTCTGGGACTTTTCAACCTTCACTCGATCCACATTGGGTTTGAAGTTTCCAGCCGCCAAACTAATACTTTCCTCGAGGTACTGGTTTGGGTGGTTGACTCCGAGCTCCACTTGGACATTGTGGGTCATGTCAAAGTATTTACTGCACGCTATCTGGTAGTGACCTTTTTTGGACAAATCAACAATGGCGGAGACACCTGGAATCACAATTTATAAACCATTAAATACAGTTGGAATTTGAAACATGTCACATGAATCAGATATGGTAGTTGTATCATGAAAAGAAAAAGAAAAAGGAAGAAGAGTGATGTGGTGTGGTAAGGAGAGATGTATGTTAGGTACATCACAGGGAATGTGTATGCACAATGAAGCAAAAGCAGCCGAAATAAGTAGAAAGTTAATTGCATAGGAATGAAAGTTAATAAGTTAAAAAGGAAACTAGGCGATCTATAATAATCTATAATCTAAGTTGCAAGGATATATTCATTTAAAGCTCTCAGATGTATGCCCACAAACCAACAAGTGTAGTTCGCGCTTACAAATGCTGAATGTGTACATACAAATAAAATCCAAACCTCAAATGAACATAAGCCCCACAACTTTTGCCGACCTTCCCTGAAACAGGGGTGACATTGGCAAAGTGAACCATTTTTTACAGTATGGGTGGTCAGCCTCATACCAACCTATAAGTCAAGGAAATGGTATTTGGTATTTTAAAATAAATGAACATACTTTAGCTTTCAAAAGAAACTCAAATGGTGTCGGCGGGGATCAGCCGCTATTTTGTACGCTTGAGTGTCTTCATCTAACATTGAAAGCTCGCATGAAACAGGATCAAATGTAACTAAATAATGTAAGCACAGAGACTTGTGATTTTAAATTTAAGTCAAAATTACCAATTGTTCTTCAGGTGCATCGACTTGTGTAAAGATTCAGAGCTTTCCCCATCATAGTCATAAGAGAAACGTCAAAAACAAAATCCCCCTTAAAAAAAGGGCTTGGCAAGTTATTCTGCACGCTACAGGTTATACACATAGCTTGAAAGATGGTAATATTTACCCAAAGGATTGATTCCATAAGCCAGCAGCTTATTGCTGAGTGTAGCGGGCTCGCAGTGGCGGAATGGACAGCCATGTGAGTCTCCCGGCCCCACCGAGCCCTGGATGATGCGCATGCAGCTGAAGGCCGAGTAATTCTTCCTGCTGCCTTCCTTGCCGTAGTTGTACCTCACGTTGTACGCATACTGCTTCTCAAACTTATCCAAGTCCATGATCTTTGTAAACTCTTCCCTCCAGAAGCGAAGAGAATCTTCCAGAGTCACCCCGGCTGCTTTCAGGAACAGCCCGTACTGCAGCCGGCCCCCGTGCTTCATGTGGTGGCTGCTCCTGAGCTGCTCGTGCAACTGTCGCATGCACAGAGGGTAAGACTTGGCAGACAGGGCATCCAGGCTCTCTATGGGTAGCTGTGACTTGGCAGCATTGTTGTAATCTACTCCCGTGTAAGAGTTGTGGAGACCCTTGAGTAGGGATACAATCCTCTCGTCGTGTTCCACATCTGGAAGTTTCCGACTGGCTACAGCAAGGGCGTGGTTCAAATGTGATCTGTACTGAGATAAAATAACAGATACAAAGTCCGAGCTGGGGATGTACGCATAACCTTGGTGAAGGAATACTTTTCTTAAGCGCACCAAATCAAACACCTCGTTAAACTGCACCTTGTAGAAGCTCATTGTTTCTATTTGGATGTGAGCACACCCTGTTGTAGATTCATACAGATTCTCAAGGACGTTACTCTTCTCTTCTTGTGATATGGGCACGTACTCCAGCCCGTTGCATTTCAAGAATTTGGTTATGCCGTCAGCGGTCATGGACTGGAATCTCATCTTGAAGAGTTCTTGCTCCCGCGCGGTGAACCAGCGCCGCAGTTCTTCTGAGCGGCAGTAAGCTAGGCGGAGAATGAAGTGTGAGATGTGATCGCGCCTCCTGGCCTGGAGCTCGGCGTCTGTGGTGCCGAAGCCTGCAGCGCGGCAGGAGCGGGCAAAGTTCTTCAAGCCTTCCTTCGTCATCTCCTCCAACACGGCGGCCTTCCATTCCTCGGAGTGCGCTCGGAATCCTTTCAGTGTAGTCACAGCAGCGAGTATTCGCAAAACTTTCAATCTCTCAATGGCCAACTCCTCGAACTCTTGCAACGAGAGATTATTGATGGGTGGTATTCGATAATATTGTAAATCGTGAGGGTAAAATTCCACCAAGCTTCCAGTTTGAGCAGCCTTTGAAACTTTACGTTTGAACGCAAAATTCATTTTGATGTTTTGCAACAATAATTAATTTCACTTTACTTTTCAACTTCCAATATGGGTAGATATTTTTTTGATGTTTTTACAATTTTCGCGGGAAAATTTGACAGCTTTATGCATAACATGTTGGTTGTCTATGTTATATTTTCTATCTCTCTTTTGTTCGTGTCACACAACGAAACAGAACGAAACAAGACAAAAATTCCTGTTAAAAACGGTAGGTACACAGGAAAAGTATGTTGTGTGAATAGCCAAGCAATCTCGTGTAATCTGTATCAGTGTTGAAGTGACGTTCATCAACAGGGTGCTGTCCCAAAACAAAGATTAAGTAAATTATTAGGCTTAATTCCCAGATGTATTTCAATGTGATATCGTTAATATCCTAATTGACCATGGGTGACCTAAATAATCGCCGCAGAATAAGTATTTTGTCAGTATTCGTAGCGCTAGTTTTTCTAAATAACAGTTGCCATGGGTTACTCACGAAAGCGGCCGGCTCTAATCACAATATATCATGGTATTTCGAATCTTCTCGGCTCAAGAGGGACGTCAAGCCTCCTTCCCTGTTCACCAAGCTGATAGACGACCCGGAGTGCCAGCAGGTGCGCGACATGTGCGGCTACATCCAGGAGGGCAACTCCGACCTCACCGTGCTGAGTTGCATACAGAACTTGAGCTACAACCAGATGGCCAAGATCACGGAGCAGTGCCAGCACATCATCTGGACGCACATCTCCATCCTGATGGACGACGCCAACCTGGCGGACGCTGCCCGCCCGTACTGCGGGAAGGACCTGGAGAACACGGACTGCGCCATCACCTCGGACTTCGGCAGCTTCCTCTCCTGTCTCATCGACAGCAAAAACAAAGTGAAGAGTTCCTCCTGCAGGGCCTTCATCCAGAGACTGGAGTGGGTGGCGTTCAGTGACTTCCGCCTGATCGCCTCGTTTGTGAAGCATTGCCAGCGGGATGTGGATTCCCATTCTTGTGGGCGGCTCAACAAAGACAAGGACGCGCCCCTGTCGCAGGGAGAGACCCTGGCCTGCCTGCAAAGCTACATCGACGCGCTGGACACACAGTGCAAGCAGGAGATCTTGCATCTCTCTGAGCTGCAGGCTGATAACGTCAAGTATGACCGACAACTGTACCTGTCCTGCGCCACTGACGCTCTCCGCTTTTGTCCAGACATGGCTCCCGGCTCAGGAGTTATTTATAAATGTCTAATGCTCCACAAAACTAACCACGGTAAGCTTAAAATCTATAGAATTGTGTTACACCTAGAAGATAAAATGATAATATAAGTGGAAGAAAAGAGGACATCAATGTTACGCAACATGTTATTTATTGGTTAATCTCTACCACGTCAGTAGCAACTAGCAACTAACCTATATTGTGTAACCTCTATGTATTATTCAACTTTTGATTAGCGCTGTACATCAATTTGTTTTATTTTATTTTCTCTTCTGTCGGTTCTCATGAAATATAAATGTAATGTTATGCATTACATGTTATTGATTTCCGTGAAATCAATTTTTGTTTATTGATTTCTTTCAGCCATGTCCAAACCCTGCCAAGACCAGCTCTCCAGAAGACAAAAACTCATTGCTCAAGATTACCGGGTCAGCCGAGGCCTTTCCCGAGCCTGTAAAGACGACATCAGATCTAACCATTGTAGACGCGGGGTGTCAGATGACAAGGACATCCGGCTTGCACAAATCTTAATATGCTTGGAGACTGTGATGAAGAATAACACCAAGATATCATCCGAGTGCCGAGCGGAGATGATTGATCACAGGAAAATGCTTTTGGAAGATTTCCGTCTGTCTCCTGAAATAATGCATGACTGCGCCAATGATATCAGCAAGTTCTGCAGTAATGTAGAAATCGGAGGTAAGACCATCCATTGTCTGATGGAGCATGCGAGACCCAAGAAGAAGAAGGAAATGAGAGTTGAGGCTGTGTGCCAGCGCGCTCTAGAGAGTCTGGTGAAACAAACTGATGCGGGAGAGGACTGGAGGGTGGACCCCGTGCTGCGCCAGGCTTGCAAGCCGGTGGTGGACACAGCTTGTAAGGAGATCGCTGGAGGGGAAGGCAGAGTCATGTCTTGCCTCATGGAGAAGCTCGGAACTGCCTTCATGACAGAAGAGTGTGAAGCTGCTGTTGTCCAAATACAATATTTTGTAGCTAGAGATTTTAAATTGGATCCACAATTGTACAAAGCTTGCAAAACTGATGCAGTGAGCTTCTGCCACGCTAAGCGAGGCTGGACAGATGAAGCTGGCCAGATGGATCCAGAGAGAGGGCCCCTTGTGCTGCCCTGTTTGTATAGGTATGCGTACCAACCTCGTCGGAATATGCAGCTGTCACCGATGTGCTTGCAGGAGATACGCCGAGTCATGAGACAACGAGCCATCAGTGTGGACCTGCAACCAGAAATTGAGGAAACCTGTTTGGAAGATCTTGCAATGTTCTGCTTTGATAGAACAGCCAAAGGAGAAGAAATGGCTTGCTTGCAGACTAATCTTGAATCGCTGATTGATAAATGCCGTATCGCCGTCACCAACTTCACTGAAACCCAAGCCGGGCATGTGGAGCTAAATCCCATCATTATGAAGAACTGTCACAGCGTCATGGAAAAGTTTTGTCCTTCCATATTCAGAACTGGAAAAGACGAAGGCGAAATAATGGAATGCCTCATAACTCACAAAAACGACCCTGGGGTCAGGTCTGATGTCAAGTGCAGGGCTGCCATTGAGCATTTCCAGATTATATCTCTGAAAAATTATCATTTCACTTACAAATTCAAAGAAGCTTGTCGCTCATACGTAATGCGTTTCTGCCCTCAGGCTAAAACCAAAAATGAAGTGATTACTTGTCTAAGTGAGATTGTGCGTAATGACACAATTGATGGGAACCGACACAGCATACAGAAAGATTGTCGACAACAACTGCGTACACAACTATTCCAGCAAAAAGAAAATATTGATTATGATCCCAAACTGTCATCTGCGTGTAAGGAGGATCTGAAGAGGCTGTGTGGCAACGTGGAGCATGGAGGAGCCCAGGCTTTGGAATGCCTACAAAACTCTAGAGGGAAGCTCAGCTCACCTTGTCAACAAGTTGTGTTCAATGTAAAGAAGCAGGAGCATAATGATAACTCTGTGGATTATAATCTGATAACAACATGCAGCTCCATGATCACCCTGTTCTGTCACGATACAAATCCTTCCAAAGTATTGGACTGCCTGAAGGTAATTTCATTGCTTTATTATTCATACTTTCAATATCAATAGAGTAGTCTTCTCTAGGTGTGGTTGTGCAGAATGTTGATTCCCATCAGTTTAAAAGATGTTCTATAGACTTACTGTTCATTGTAAATTGTAGAATTTATTCTTTTCACTCTGCAAAGTCCATCTCCTTACCTTTTGTAATTACATACATATTTCCAGTATTGTAGAAAATTAATGGAACCTACAGAGTGAGAATAAGAGAAGAGTGTGTATGAGGAAAGTGATGAATGTTGAAGAGATGAAAGAGATATGCAAGGACAGAAAAGAGTGAAAACGCTTCTACGGAGGTACCGGCCACTCCTAGTGGAAGGGCGATAGGATACGGTTACAGTAGAGTTCCAGATTGTATGTTATTGGTGTCTTGACTATGCTTGTTGATTTCCGACACAATGTTGCAGATCCACAAAGAGGAAACTACATTTGAAGAGAAGTGCAAGCTCGTGGTGGTGCACAGGATGATAGACCAGAATTCCGATTATCGGTTTAACCCGGCTCTACAATCGGCTTGCAAACCCGATATCAAAAAGTTTTGCTCCAACGTTATTGGTAAGTCGTAAACTTTTATCTGGAAATATCAACAAATAAGGTTGTAAAACTTATCAGTTTAGATTTTTATTGTTTGATTTTTACAAATTTCTTTGTTGGGCCTCTTTAGATTGTAATACCTACTCTTAAACTAATAGAATGGTGATAAATAATGAGGCAGCTACTTAAACTCAAAATCGGTTCAATACTTTATTTATTTAAAAAAAAAAAGATTTGGGAAGAGGAATGCTATTCACCAACCTATTCTGCCTGGCCAGAAACAGGTATTAATATCAATTGGTATCAAGGTTGGTATGAGGCTGCTACCCATACTGTAAAAAATAGTTCACTTTACCAATGTCACCCCTGTTTCAGGGAAGGTCAGCAAGAGTTGCAGGGCTTATGTTCATTTGAGATTGGGTTTTTATATTGTAGGTCCACATGCGGCATGTGTTAGCGTGAAATTATACATGTCTGCTTGTGGGAATGCGTTTAATATGAATCTTAAATGATATATATCTTTGCAGCTTAGATTTAGATTTAGAATTAATAATTTATTATTGTTTATTTTAATGATTTATTAATTAATAATTACCCAATAACATCTGTTGACCCAGGGTCAAAGTTATGGTCAAATGACCCAGGCGGGGATCGAACCAACGTTGTTCTATTCCAAACACGCTAGAAAGATCAGCCCACTTGGCCCCCTCGGCCATAACACCGACAAATTGCCATTGTCACCTCTTTTTCAGTGTAAGGCGGTGAGATTAGCAGGATTTTCAATAAGATTTTTATTTTTTATGCTGGTATAACTTCAGTGACCATGGTTAACTCAACCAACCCTACTGACACTTCCCTTAGGCCTCACTACATCGGTTTGAATTGATCTATAAATATAAATAAAAACCATTGTGATAATGAAACCTAAGGGAAAAACTGTAAAATGAAGTATTAATATCTTCGCAACTTAGATCATTTCATGTATTGTGTAAATTTCTGCATTTTTACATTATGTAATTTCTGCATTTCAAGTATAAAACCTTGCATTAGTAGGTACATAAACATAGCGTTTACCAAAAAAAAATAAAAATGATACAGCACTCCTATTGAGCATTTAAATTTTCAACCATTTTTGATAAATCATACATTTTTACTTGGAGTGCCGTTGCTTATGTTGTGTTTTGTCTACAGCAAATGAACCGCAAGACAAAGAGCTGCAAGGCAAAGTTATGCGATGCCTGAAGAACAAGTTCAGAGAGTCGTCGCTGAGCTCCTCGTGCGAGCACCAGGTGGCCAGCGTCCTGAGGGAGCAGGCTCTGAACTACCACCTGGACCCGCTGCTGAGCACCATGTGCCGCGCCGAGATAGAGACCATCTGCCGGCCTGTCGACAACTCCGACACCAATGCTGACGGAGAAGTATGCGCAAGTTATTCTTAACCACCATAAAAATATCATTGCTTTAATATATGCCAATTTATTACTAGTGCTCACAAAATATGCCTTCATAATTTGTGCAATGGAAATAGAAATAAAAAAAAAAATTAAATAGCGATATCATTCATCAGGTTTACCAACAGGTGTCAGATTTATTTTGATTGTTATATTGTGTGTGAACAGGCAAACTATAATGGCGCATCCACACGCTTGCGGCGCGTAGTCTTAGAGCTAGACGTATGAAACCTTACCTCGCAGAGACATTGTCAGGCTGGTAGTTTGCATCGAGTACATGATTTTTTTCACAGATCTGCCTTTTTCTATCCTGGAGCGTTTTGGATCTGCGAAAAATTCATGTACTCGATGCAAACTACCTGCCTGACCATGTCTCTGCGAGGTAAGGTTTCATACGTCTAGCTCTAAAACTACTCACCGCAAGGCGCTTGCCGCAAGCGTGTGGATGCCCCATAACAAAATGTATGAAGTTGCCGTGGACAAAATATTTTTACTGGTAGATTATTTTTTAACTAAATGTTGTAATATGAAATGTTGTATACCTGTAAATATTTAGATTTTTATCAAGTTGATGGCAATCTATTTTTATTAAATTATAATATTCCTACGTTTGAATCAAAACCCCAAAAGGATTTTTATTTTTTAGAATCTCAACACCAGCTACTAGAATAAAAGTATTGTTACAAGTTCAATTGTTGTGAGGTACATTTTTCTTTGACTGCAAAATTCAGCAGCATAGATTGGTAATCTGTGCATGTGGATGAAATAGCTGAAAATATTTCATTGATTGTAGAGGCATAAGCTTTGTAATCTTTCATCTTGAATGATATAATAAATAATAATTGTAATAATGTGTGCTGTTGTTTTTCATATAATAAAAAAAAATATTTATTAGAGCACCTGACGACGTAAACTGTTGTGAAAATATTTGTTTAATTATTCCTGTCCAAGGTGGAAGAATGCCTGAAGCAAGCATTTCTGAGACGGAGAATAATATCGGAGGAATGCAGGACAGAGCTGGCATCCATCATTGGAGAAGCTCGAGCCGATATTCAGGCAGATCCTTTACTTCAGAGAGCATGCTCCGTGGACCTGCTTAAATGGTGCAACCATCTGGATCAGGGCAACGGCAGACGTAAGTTATAATTTTTTTTTTTATGATTTTTACTTGATTCATTGTGGTGTATTACAAATTTAATAAAACAGGAGTTAAATAAAACTCTTTATTTTTTTCATATTTAAAACAGCTTAAATCCAGTGACAAAACTTCAATAGAGAGTTAATAATTGTAGCCACACTTAATTAATAATTTAAAAAAAGATTCTGGGGTAGTTTTTAATTGATCTGAAATGATTGTAAGATTCCAAAGACCTTTCAACTGATAGCATTCACGTAATTGTGTACATATTTGTGTCTAATAAGTTAAAACTGGTCTTGTAGGTACCGGATAAAGTCAAATGATAGCCTACCCATGCATAAAATGCTGTGAATGTCCCTACTTAAATCAAATTCGTGTAAAAACTGTGTATTTTGACTTTCTCTAGAAATCACTGTTTTTCTTTTTTCGATAAGCTATTGAAGTATCAGATTTTACAGATAAGGGGTTTTTTATGTGTAAATTTCTGTCTTTGTTGAAGTTTTGTCGCAATAGTCTGATGTATTTGAATTGTTTTTTACAGATATAAAATGTCTGCAGTTAGTATTAGCTGACGAGACAAAAGAATTAGATGGTGAATGCAAAAATCAATTGACAAAGCGCATGGAAATGTTTAAAAGTGCCGCCATTGTAAGTGAACTCAATCTTTTATAAATTATTTGCTTTCGGAATGGACTCCAATTTGAATTTGGATTTTTTTCTGTGTTTTTTTTTTTGTCTATGGTTGCCGATTCCATTGACAATTTACAATTTTCTTTTCTACATAAAATTCTCATATGAGTAAAAAATAACCAATGTTTTTTAAGTGAATAACTAATGTGGTTTTTTGTAGGACTATTAATTTTTAATGAGTTGCCATTTTATAACTGAATATTCCTAAAGTAATTATCATACAATGGACTCAGCACAAATTTGAATTTAGATTTTTTTATCAGTGGGCAAACATCCCACTTCTGGACTTCAATTCTTAGCAAATAAAACCAAAACATTTGTTTGTATTTTCCCTAGCAATCCGACCATGTGACTTAATAATTTCGACTGTAAATTCATGTGCGGACCTCGTTTCAGGTAATGGTTCCCGAAGACTTCCATGACCTATATGACCAAGTGGTGACATCGCCAGCCAAAAAGTACTTCCTCATCGTCTCCCTGACCTTCCTAGGAATGATCTTCATCGCAGGCCTGTTCTGTGGTCGAGTCACCCGTCGAGCTATGTACATGAAGCGAAAATGAAAATTACCGACTCAATCGGCCAGTCACAGATATGTCTAAGTGGCCGAACGCAGAAACACAAAGTGTAAAACGATTGCCGATTGCCGAACTGTAATATTTGTATTACTTGTGATATTTACAATTATTTGTAAAAATAAGACTTTATTGGTGTATTCGCTCTAGTGTCAAATGTCTATTTCATACGGAGAACTTATTTGAATACTTAACAAGAAAACTATGTAGCGTAAGTTTTTGTAAATAGTTATTTTTTTTGGGTGTAGTATATGCGCTTCTACCTTGTATATCTATTTATTTTATACTTTATTATAAATGCCATACCATTTTATAAGATCATAATTTTTTTTAAGTGTACATTTGAAAGGTAATATTGATCACATGCAGAAATAGGAGAGGCCACAGGATCATTTGCAAACCACCAGTAAGGCTTATCTTATCCGCTCTCTTTTATTTTACTTCCTTAAGGTTTGTTTTTAGAAATTTTGAAATTCTCTAAGGTACATAGTTCCTTTCACGCTGTTTGAATATGTGGTATAAAAATATATTTTTTGTTAAAGGGCTCTGATTGAACATGTTTTGCAAATTAAATTGCATACATAATCAAACCATTTTTTTTATAAAACATTTTTGAATAAACGCAAACGTAACTAAGCTACACATATAGTGTAACTTCTTGCCGGGTTATCCCCGAAGGGGTTGGGTGGCGAGTTGAACCTATTTATTTTTACAGGTAAGGGGGCCGGCCTTACACCAACCACTGCAGTCGAAGTGGGGGATTCCCAGCTCCCGAGAGGGCCGGTACTCATTTCTTGTGTAGGCTGAGTAAACCTTGCCGGTATTCTATTTGGGGTTTGAAATAAACATCGAAACGGGAAATCATTTTTGAAACTCGGTGGGATTCGAACCCGAGCTCACGGGATGGAATGCAAGCACTCTACCAACTGAGCTATCGACCGGACTGTATGAAGACAATATTTCACCTTTTCTTAAAAATGTGATTTGAAAATCAATATAACTTATCTAGCAAAGTTAAGAATACTTCTTGATGTACCTATATTTTATTGATTGGTATAATATTTGTTATGTAATTTTGTTTTTTTATTTTTTCATATATTATTTATGCAAAAAGATTGACTAAAATATAGATATGGGATAAAACAATGTTGCATTTTTTTGCTACAGGTTTTTTTAGATGTAGGTATGTTTAGTTACTGTAATTTATGTATAATAATATAAATCAGACCGTTCCCGGCGTCTGACAATGTGAACGGCCTTTTCTGTTTTAGGAAAATGCAGGGACTTGTAAAAATAAATATAACAGATGATGCCCTCTGGAATCACTCAGGTTTTAATTATTTATATTTTGTTAAGTAGGTATATTGTTTACAGGACTTTAAGGAGTCTCACCAACAGCAACTATCAAAAAAATATTGGTGGTAAGGTACTTAAAGTTATATTTCTACAATCTACACTTTAGTAGATTTTTAAAAATTAAATAAAAAGTATGTTTTTCATTTAAAAATGTAGGTAAGTATATTAATCTTTTGAAAGCAGTAATAAGAGAACTTTAATAACAATATTTATAACCGAAGGTGGGGAAAATTCGCCCACGGTATGCATACAAAAATTGCTTTATATTTTTGATGACTCAAGATTTTTTACTTTTTATTCCCACGAAATTTTAAAACCACAATCGTGAAATTTCGCAATCCCTGTGTTATTTTTTTCTACAGAATGTACTTACTACGTTACGTCATTTGACAGCGGCGTGTTCATAGATTGTACGTGAAAGTGTAATGTGTAAATAGCAGTTCATTTTGGTCGGAGGAGAATGTATTTTAAGTTCGTTTTATTATATAAAATGCGCTTAAATTAAATGTTCTTGGAAAGCGTAAACAATAATCAATTTACAGCTCTTTTAAGAGTTTTAATATGATACGGAAGTCAAAAAAGCTTGGATATTCCAAGCGAGCTAAAAATAAATAAAGCATGGTTACCCTGATTTGAACGCAAGAATGTATAACTTGTACCTACTTTAGTTTATGGTAAAAATTTGAGCAGCCATCTGCCATTTTGTGTAATAGAGAGGAGATAAAAGATAATTTTTATGGTGTATAACTATTGCAAATCTCGGATCGCCATTGATATAAGGATATCCAACAAATGTTTAAATGGACGCATCGTCCATTATAACTCAAGTGTCACGGGATGACGAACATCTAAATAATTATTCTTCCGAAAGAGGTAAATATACGATGCTTCCTACACCTGTTAACTATCGGTTTTCATACTCCGAACTCTTCAAATATTATTTTTTGCTTACCTGTAGAGGCTTCATATCATTAATTAACAGTATTAATGCCTATTTAAAGCATAATGATAGTTTTACACCTTTAAAAAAGCATTTTGTTTTCGAGAGGTAGGCGTGTTCTGGTTATTAGGTAAACAAGGCTCCGGTACCTCAGTTGGCGCTAGTTAACAACCTTGAAAATTATATTGTTTTTACATTAACATTGTTCCTCTTGTTTATCATCATACGCAATAGCTAAAAAAATCATACCTTATCAAATTAGGACGATTTTGAGCAGACGTACTTGTTCTTAACCTGGAAATCTCTCCTCATTTCAGGAATTCCCCATGACTGTCTCCTTAGATTCCCAGGTTCTCTCGCTATAATATTTTCCGTAATCATAATTCAGTTTTAATTATAATTTGCCCAGAAAATTATCAATTATTTACAAATTATCGAGATGTTATTTCAAAACAATATATTTCATGTGAATGCATCAACAACTACCTCATTCATCTCTGAGAGCAAAAATATCGTTATATATAAAACGCAGCTTAAAGAGGCTGACCAGGCTTTCAGTAAAAATTGATAGAAGCTAAGAAAAATCCTTTTTTACCAATGTTAAGTTCACCATAGATCCTCAACTCATCGCAATTCAAAAGTGGCTTCTTTCATTGATTCATCTCTTTAGTATGATTTTTACAAGATGTGAATGCTTGCAGGTGTAGCGTCAGAACACACAGACAATGAGGGCGCCGCGTGTGTGGGCCCCAACGGCACAGCCAAAAAGTCCAAGCGGGGCGGCTTCCTGCGCTCGCTGCTGTGCTGCTGGGGTCGGGGGAGCAGCGGGAAGGGAGGCGGGGGCGCAGGGGGAGAGGGCGCTCCCGCTGCCTCTCCCCTCACGCCCCCCGCAGACCCCGCACGCTGGCTGCTGCCCCCCGTGCGACATCAAGAGATGCACAAGATGTGCATGGTCATAGACCTGGATGAAACACTCGTACATAGTTCTTTTAAGGTAACAAAACAGTCAAACTCTTTTTTTCCAACATGTAAATATCTTCTTCTGTTTTACCTGTTTCTTAGTGGCATGCATGGATTGCTTCAGCAGATTTGCTATCAATGCGGTAACATCTATGCATATCAATGAAGTTTTAAGTTACCTCGGCTACCTGCCATGTAAAAGCAGTGTGTACCCATGTGTACCTATTTAAGTACAAAGTAAGACCCAAACCTGAAACAAACCAACTCTAGCCAACTTTCCCTGAAACAGTACCCTGAGTACGAGTTGCAAAACTTGAGTAAAGTAAAGTTTACAGAAAGTATTAAAGAGTGGTTTCCCCCAAAATCTGCCGTTTTTGTTTGTTTGAACTTGATTTTCTTCATCACTGTAACTCTTTTGCTAAGACCATAAAGTAAGAAACAAAAATGACAGATTTTGGGAAAAATCACTCTAATACTTTCCGTAAACTTTACTTTACTCAAGTTTTGCAACTCGTACTAAGGGCACTGGTGATGTTTGCAAAGGTGAGAATAATAATATTATAATAATAATAATATTAGGATGATTTATTTGGTGAGCGCTGTTTTTGTGTGTATCACACCTCTAGAGCCCTCTGTGAGCTTGGTCGTCACTGTAGAAAGCGCCAATTCTCAAGCAAGACCCAGTTGTAAGGTTGGATGGACCTTTCAGTGACCGGTCTTTTGGTAAAGGTTTATGAATAGTTCAGCCCAGCGAAGAGCACATTTGGAAATATAAATGGTATATTTTGTGCTCCGCCGGGATTCGAATCCACAACCTTCCATTTACAAGTCCGAAGTGTTGCCACTGGACTACGGACCGGTCCAAGAAATGCCAACAACACGCGGTGTACCTGAGCGGTCACCCATCCAGGTAGCATCCGCGCCCAATGTTGCTTAACTTCGGTGATCTGATGAGGACAGGTGCTTTTAACATGGTATCGTCGTTGACTAAGCCTCATGCCAAGCTAAAACTTAATGAACACACAATAGTAAAGGGAGGAAATTACTGTACAAAAAAATAAGTTAATAAATGCTCTATTGTATTACTCAAGGCAAATTTTAAAATTGCTAAAAGATTCCATGCCGAAAGGGTTAAGATGCTGATCTGTTTTTATAACTCTTTCATTGGAGTGTCCCATGAACTCTTTCACCCGATCCGCCCATCAAGTTGGGGATCTATCCCCGGGTCTCCAAACTTACAAGCTTCGGAATATGAAAGGACTCTAAAGGTTGTCTACGGGAACTCTGTCAATGAACAAAACACTATAAGAACTGTTTGCCGATTGTAAACATCACTCCTCAGTTCGTGGGCAATTATTGACGGTCGAACTTAAATTTATCAGCTTATTGCAATAATCAAAATAAGTTTCATGTTAAGGTTTTTGCTCTCCTAAAAAAAATATGTTTACATTGAATGAAGCACTTATATGCAAACATAAAAAAGCGGAAATGTAATATTAGATTTGTTTTCATTAAAAGTTTAATGTTCAATAGGATAAAATATTTTTTTGTCATCAATATCATTTTTACTAATCGTAAAAAATTGTGATCAACTCTGACCTTTTATCTATGAATCATTTAGCAATCCACATTGACAGTATCTTAATTAACTTGATGTGAATCATATACATTGCGTCCAAATTTGTAGACTATACTGATAACTATTACAATCAGTATTCTTCTATCGTCATATTTGTTTTAAAAGATTAAAATTATGCCGTCCACTGTCAGCGTACATATTATCACAATTACTTTGTCATTTAATCGTTAGTGTCTGTGGACAGACTTGCCGTGCCGCTTCTAATTCTTTTACAATTAAAATTGAACGGCCAGCTATTCAAATTATTGTTTTCAAATGGTTGTTGAATATTCATGATGCATAAAAACTGCATTACAATCACAATGGGACATCTGAGTGTAAAAATAAATACCTAACGCGGGGACAAGCTAACTTTTCTAGCCATGCTAATTTTTTTTTTTAATAATTTATTACCTAAGTACGTTTATGGAAGTACCAGTAGGAGAGAGATAACAGAATTGCAAAGCAATGCATTGCATACAACTCGACTCGTCTCAAGTAATTCTACTCAAAATATTTGTTATCAACAAGATAGAGATATGATGAAGTTAGTTATATTATATTTGTTAACGATACAAACCATTAGGAACCTACTCACATAAAGTTTATCCACCATTAATATTTCTGTACTTAATATAAATTCTGAAGATATTTTTTTTACCACAAAATGCATTGATATTTTCCTGTGTAACATTTTTTTTTTATTTTTGATAAGGAAAACAATTTACCGTCAACTTTCTGACTTTCACATTTCTTGTACTATTTATTTTTTGTTTTCATCCAATTTTAAAATAGAAAAGTAAGAAATATAATACTCTTTGACATGATTTTAAATTTTCATTGATTATTTTTGCATAGCCATGCTGATAATGACTTCATTATCAATATTAGGTAAAAGTTAAAAAATAATGATGTGGTTTTGACTGAACTCTTGTTGTGGCTTCATTCAAAGACTGATAACAAAGTCTGCATGTGTTTCACGCAGTATTTTTGCCCGTAATGTACCTAGTAGCCTAACTAGATAATAATCTAGGTGCATATTTACAATGAATGGTATTTTCTGAAAGAAAATAATGTTATCGGTTTATTAATTAATTATCGGTACCTATACGTATTACATTAATTTATGTATACCTTAATTGCATTTGTAACTTGACTTAACGAGTGAGTCAATGTACGTTCATCATAGGGATTTCAGCCAACATCATTTAAAGTTATTAATCCTTGACTTATAGGTTGGTATGTGGCTGTAAAAAATGGTTCACTTTGCCGGTGTCACCACTGTTTCAGTGAAGGCCGGTGAGAGTTACAGGGCTTATGTTGATATGAGATTGGAGTTTTATGCTGTAGGTCCGCATGCGGTATGTGTAAACGCAAACTTATACATATCTGGTTGTGGCAATGCATGCAATATGAATCTTAAATGTAATATATCTTTGCAACTTAAATTATTAATCACATCACATCAACATTCTGGTAAAGAAGCTCATCACGGATATACGTGAACCATAGAAGCTCTAGCTCTGATGGGGTTGGGCAACAGACTGAGGAAAACAACCCTCTAGCAGCAATCGCTGGCTGTGAAGCCTAAAGCCACAAAACAATCTTTATTGATTTACCTTTGAGTAATCCGATACCTAAGTTTGTTTAATTTCTATCTGTTTTCAAATATTCATTGAAATATCAAGTAAAAGTCCCTCAATTGATTATTTGAATAGTTTTCCTGTTTTATTGAGTACATAGGTGTCAGTCACATCCAGGAGGAGTGAGTAACGTGCAGAGGTTAACTGGGGTCCATTGTGCATGCACATCTGTGTGACCTGCTTGCACACTGACACTGACAAATTTGGAGCAATCTAATTAATTGCATTGAGTTTCATAGCTCCTTGTAGGAAGTGCTTGGGACCGTCAAGTGTTTCCATCAAGCGTGACAAACCTCATCTCATTGCGCTTAATGCAATCAGTAATAATAGCATTCTATCATCACTTGAATGTTGCAATTCAAATTTGATTTATTTTATTTTTCTAAAGCTTGATTGCTCTGTTGGTGGAATACTTGTATTCCATGCTGAGAGCTAGAGTGCCACCAAAGATATCTGAAATGATTTCCTGTCTCGGTGTACATGCAGAACTAGATGGCGAAAGCATTGAAAGATGCACTAGTTACAGGTCTACCTGGGATGTGTGGTCAACGAAAAATGGGACATGTGTCAAGAAGTCAGAAGCAGACTAGAGCAAGCCCGGAATGTCTTCGCTAAAATGAGCAAAGTACTGTTGTGCCGAAATTTAAGCCTTGAACTCCGGAAGCGCATAGTGAGGTGCTACATTTTCCCAATCGCTCTGTATGGTATGGAGGGATGGACTCTCACGCAGGCACTGGAGAGACGAATTGAAGCATTCGAGATGTGTATACCGAAAAATGCTTCGGATCTCTTGGCGTGATTGAGTCACCAATGAAGAAGTCCTTCAACGAATGCGCACTACAAAGGAGCTCCTGCCTACCATTAAGCAGAGAAAGCTTATGTACTTCGGTCACATTATGAGAAATGAGAAGTACCGTCTCCTTCATCTTATCATTCAGGGTAAGATTGAGGGGAGAAGATCTCAGGGACGCCGAAGGACATCGTCGTGGCTGAAAAACCTGCGACAGTGGTTCGGCAGAAGCACCAAGTCCCTGTTTCGAGCCGCAGCATCTTAAGTCAAAATAGCCATGATGATCGCCGATATACTTCAATATAAGTGACACAAAAAGAAGAAGAATAAGGTGTTTATTTTATCAAAATAAAATATCGCAAGGTTTACACAGCCTCGACAAGAAATGAGAGCCTGCCCCCTCAGGAGCTGGTTGGTGTAAGACTTAAAAATAAATAGTTTCCACATCCCATATGCAATCCATTTGGGGAAAATACAGTAAAGTTTTCCGCTCTATTTTCAACTTAGTTGTGTTGCATTATGGATTAAGTTTGATCATTATTTTAACAACTGGTGGTAATTCCCGAGGACAGTAGCAAAATTCACACATCAACATTATTGCCAAGTCATCCCGGAATTAAATCTGTGATGCCTTTGTGCATACGCTGGGCTCAGAGCTCGTGTTTTAAAGGAACACTGCTATAAAAACACATCAGACCTAAAACATTGAAATAATGTAAAAATATTTTGTTTCCAATGGTGTTACAGCACAAATTTAGCCTTGACCTCCCAAATGCTGCACCTCCAACTCCCCCTATTCCCTGCAGCCATCTTACAGCTATTTTGCTAAGCTTCGTTCATTACTAATGGGATGTGTGTTTGTTTCAGCCAATAAACAATGCGGACTTTGTTGTCCCTGTTGAGATAGACGGCACAGTTCACCAGGTGTACGTGCTGAAGCGGCCGCACGTGGACGAGTTCCTGCGGCGGGCCGGCGAGCTGTACGAGTGCGTGCTGTTCACGGCCTCACTGGCCAAGTACGCGGACCCCGTGGCCGACCTACTGGACCGCTGGGGCGTCTTCCGGGCGCGCCTCTTCCGCGAGAGCTGCGTCTTCCACCAGGGCAACTACGTCAAGGACCTCAACAAGCTGGGCCGCGATCTCAGAAGGGTGGTCATCGTGGACAACTCGCCCGCCTCCTATATCTTTCATCCTGATAATGCGGTGAGACTTTTTAAATATGCCGGACTAAAAACAAGCACAAGAAGTTATTTCATCTTTTAAAACTAAACATGAAGAGAATGCAATTTTCTGATATTTTTTTACCTGGCCAGAAACAGATATTATCAACATTAATTAAATTAAAAAATATATTTAATAATAATCACCCAATGTTATCTGTTAACTATGAGTCAAAGCTATTGTTCAGGAGCCTGGGAATGTTTTATTTATTTATTTAAGAGTAACTAGTCAAAACCATCATTTTTCATTCTAAGTCAAATGAAGCTCCCATATTGTAGATGAGATTATTCTGTGGTTTCTGTTACTTGTGCATTTATGTAATTGTAAATAATGTGTTGTCAGGTGCCGGTGGCGTCGTGGTTTGATGACATGACAGACTCGGAGCTGCTGGACTTGGTGCCGTTCTTTGAAAAGCTCAGTAATGTGGACAGCGTGTACACCGTCCTGCGGAACTCCAACCACCCGTACAACGGCGGGGGCTCGCCGGTGAGGGGCAATAGCCCCTCGTAGCCCCCCGGGGGGTGCTGCTCCTGCCGATGAACCTGCCGCGAGAGCAAGAGTTTTGATTAAGTGCCAATTTTGCCTTGTGGATATAATATACATACTTACTATTTTACACATAGCGGAAGAAAATGTATTTTTATCATTAGATTGAGCCCGGTCCCGGTGGTTTGTGGATTTTAAAGTAATGTGTACATCAAGAGTCTCAGCATGTAAAGTCTCTTCATCTATCTCTGAATGCTGCAGCAGCTGAAGGAGCCAGGAGCCAGGAGCCGGTAGCCGGTGCTCAGCTGGCTCTCGGAAACAGACTTTCTCCATTCATTACATCATCACACATTGCTAGAGCATTAGCAATAACATGAGAATATCAAATCATTTAAGTATATAATGTAACGTAGTAGGAAGTAAGATAAGTTATCTCCTTCATTGTGCGGGAGCGTCTGCAGCGCTCCATCTGATTATCTGATAGCAAACAGGGCTCACACACATCAACACAGCAGACAAGTACACATGGAGGAGCAGAGGTAACACTAACTTTAATTACTTGTAAGATATATATTTATTGTTTTATTTATGAATGTTGGATACATTTGTTTTGTGCAATTACAAGTAGCAACTGTTTCTGATGAAGAATATTAGAGACAGCGATCATTCCAGATGACCAGCCAGAGCCGGCTCTGGCCACTGACAAGCATTTCACAGTCGCAGCCTGTAGGTACACACACACACATACACACACATCTCACGCTACCTACAATATTCCCTTTTATAATCTAACAATGTCAACAGAATAAAAAACAGGTTTTAAAAGATTAATTACAAACTCATAGTAACAAATTCTTCTCAAAATTAAGCCTAACAACTTTTCTAATACTTTAATGTAACTTGTATTTTATTTATTTGTTATTTATTGAGTTTTATTATTGAATAGGGTTTTAATGCTTGAGAATTTTATGCTTTTTATTGCGTCATAGTTGCTTATTATTGTTATTCGTCGTAATACCTTCCTAGAGTATTTTTGTAACCTAACCCGCTTCATAGAGCAAAAGACTAATCAACAATCCCTGAGGTAACATTTCCTAGAACTCACCTGGACGTAATCAACCAGAAGGACGGTGGGGAAGACTTTCTATTCAATCAATTGTAACGAGCATGAATTGTAATACTTCTATAGTATAGCTTAACTAATTATAAATATTCATAGTCATCAAGTATTTTATCAATAATTGACATAATTTCATTGTTTCGGTGATAGAGAATAAAGGGACTCGTCAAATGTGCATAGCTATATAATGTGTATTTATATATATTGTAATATATAATATAAAGTAAGACGTTGTGATGCGATGAAAAGAGAGAGAGAAGGGGAGAACAGAGACAACCCTCTGCTTTACCTCGGACACTCTGGAGAGAGGGAGACAGAGCGCATATACTTGTGGAACACTGCAGCCCGTCAACTACACTTTATATCAATTATTTCAGGGAACAATATTTACCTACCGACTACTTTCTCTAATTTTATACCTATGCGCTATGTTTTAGTGGCCTTATCATATTATAATATACATTTAATATATTAATAATTGTAAAAATTGTACTGAATCGATTATCATTGGGGATCCCCGAGTGTATATAGTGTTATGTACGTTAGGTCAGGTGAGGTGGAGGTGGAGGTGAAGAGTGGCCGCTGCCCGCTGCCCACTCCCCCGTCTGGGAGCCATAGCTTATACATTACTGTATTCCTAGTTGTAGGTTTCTAACTGAACATGTCCTCGCCAGTGTTTCTCTTGTTATTGTTTCATATTGTGTTTTGACTCTGACTGGCGCGTCGCAACTTTGTACAGAAATTATTTAGATTCATTTATAGTTTTTATAATATTGACATTTTACTTAGTCCCGACTCGAGCAATACATCCCTACCGTGTTAGGCATCGGATGCCGCATTTAACATTGTTTTATATCCATTAGGAATGATATTTGTAAATAGAAATCACTACACACTAATTAATACTTAGATTTAATGTAATATTTTAATTAATATGTTTATTTAGAAGAAAGCTTTATCACATGGTTGTTGTAGGACGGGTGACCTGTTGTGGGATGGGTGACCTGTTGTCAGAGAAGTGGCTTGTTTTTTAATAAGCGACTTGTTTTATGATGGGTGACCTGTTGTAGAACCAGTGTCCTGTCATTGTTGTAAAACAGATGACCTGTTTTAAGATAAGTAACATGTCGTAGGACAAGTTACCTGTTTTAGGACAAGTGACCTGCTGTTAGATAGGTGGCCTTGTAAGATAGGTGACCTGTTGTACGACAGGAGTTCTGCATTGATGTCCCCGACCACCATCTTATGTGTTAGTCCATTATTTATTTCTATTCAGCCTGTTTTAATAACATAGTATTCTTGTATTGTGAAGTATTGGTAACGGTTGCGGGGAGTAAAAGATGAAATATGTATTATAAACATAAAACAAAGACTTGACACTCGACACGAAATAGGAAATAGCCGCGTAATATCACTTATTAGGTAACAATGAATATTTGTATCTATGGTTGTACATTTTTGATATGATGTTGTACAAATACACGCAAAACATTTGGTATATAACGTGTTATTTAACAGGAATGAAATAAATAGCATTAACATGAATACACTTTTATTTTTGTTCATAAAATATTCTCAATTTTCAACAGAAGTGTCATCAAAGTAAACCCATGCCTACATAACATTTCTACAAGTAAGTAAAACATCTTACCCTGCATAGAAGTTGGTGGTTCAGTATTTCATATTGGCTTTTAGTTGCTGAACTACCAATTCCTATTGAGGACAAAATGATTTCATGCATGATGGTTAAACAAGTGCAGGTATTTCAATGATTTTTATGTTAGTTTAATAATTCACTGGTTTTTGGGTTGATAGACGTGGTTTCTTAAAAAGAGGATGGCCTAAATCAACCCCAACCATTTGATGGTAAGTAGTTTATATTACAATTTATGGAATCATTGAGATCACTAATTACATTACTTAAAAAAATCAGCTTGGGCTATTCAATCAGGTACTTTCCATCACTAAACATTCATTCTGTAATATTTTTTATTTTTATAATGAATTATTAAAGTTACAGTCCACTCAATAACAGGTTTGGTGCAAAATAATGTTTTGTTTATTTAAAACTCTTGTACATAGGAAAATGTATGTACAGAGATATCAAGAGAGTTGGACTGTTCAAAATTTTTCTCGGCAGGGTCACAATTTTTTGTCAAAACTCGTAAGCTATTTTAAGATTACTTTAACTTGTACTACGGGTACTGGTATTCAACCTCTTATTGAGTCACTGTAACCTAGCATATGTAGTTTTAAAACGTGGGAACTGTCGGAACACAGATTTTGACAGTCTCCCATGAAATGAAAACTAAAGTTTAGATGAAGTTAAATGTGATGCAACTCTAAAACAAACACATTGGGTTATTGTCAACAGAGAAAATCTAACCCTTGACAGCTTCACTTTAGTTGAAATTGCCATTTTGTAGAAAATGACAAATATCACTTTGAGAACCAAGCCTTGTTTTTTAGACAATATTTAATGTGATACAATACTGTAAAAAATGGTTCACTTTGCCAATGTCACCCCTGTTTCAGGGAATGTCGGCAGGAGTTGCAGGGCTTATGTTCATTTGAGTTTGGATTTTATTTGTAAGTACACAATCAGCATTTGTAAGCGCGAACTACACGTGTTTGTTTGTGGGCATACATCTGAGAGCTTTAAATGAATATATCCTTGCAACTTAAGATTATAGATACAAAAATAAAGTATAATTAAGTCTAAAACTAACTTAAATATGGTCTTTTAATATGTATGGAATTAATTTTATTATTGAGTCATAAATATTTCCGTACTTTATTCGTCTTGAGTACTAGAGGGCTCTTGAGGTGTGATTCACACAAAAACAACGCTCACCAAATAAGTCGTCCTCTTATTATTACTATAAGTATGTTTGAAGATTAAAGAGTAAGTATGTAGCTTAAAAGTTTTTTTTTTATATAATTACGTAAGATCAAAAGTAGGGATGATTTATCATCAAGAATCAAAAGTTAATGAAACTTAGTTTATGTCTTTAAATTCATACATAAGATAAGACTGAACGATCTTTGACAAAATATGTATTTTGGTTCATCTTGAGCAATCGCACTAGCTACTACATATTTACATTGCATCTTACAGAGCTTACATTGATTAAACTAGCATTAAAAAGTCACAGCACATGTAATCTGGATGGATCTATTAAGGGGCACGCATTATATTTTATGAGGACCCACCCCGTTTCATTTTCTGTTGACCAATGACATAATGTCCATGTTACATCTTACCTAGCGACAATTCTGGGACAAAAAATAATATAATACTGATTATGGCACCAAAGAGGTAAACTCTGATAAATATAATAACTGATTTTTTGCCTACTTAACTAAAATGATCCTTACTTAAAATGATACCTGTTCTAAAAACCTTTAAAAATGATAACATGATTTGAATTAGAAATATGAAACTTCTAAGATTAGATTAAATTCTTTATTTATATTTATAAAAGATATGTTTATTTACCCTTTGATGCTTATTGAAGAATGATTCTTTGATGAGCCGTTGAAAACAATTTATATTTTCTGCGTAAAATAAGAAGAGATAGAACACAAGAAATAGTTTTTGCCAACATTTTTTTACTACCTATGGCACCGTATAATCACTCAACAAAGTGATGGGTAGAACAGAAAAAAAACAAGAAAAAGTAATATCATTTTGTAAGTTTTTAAAACATTTTCAGATTCTAGACAATATTTTACTGACGATGGTTCTCTCTTAAGGTTAAAATGCATGAGATTATGGGATCAAAATATATATATTTTTTAAAGCATAACAAAATAATAAAATCTCTTTGTACTGCATTCCTAATATCTTTCAATATGATCAATATACTTGACATACATACACACAGCTAATATTTACTATTACATAATTTACTTACAATGTATGTAAACTAATAATACAGTTTGTTCGTTAACTTTCAAAAGCTATCACTCTTGTTTGGAGTTAGTTTGATCACTACACATTAAAATTATTTTTAAGCTAAAAAATTCAAAAGTATTGCTTGAACTTCAAATAAATATGAAATTTATCTATAACATTTTATCTCAATATGAGTAAAAAAAATGATTCTAAAAAATATTTCCTCCAATAATATCCTAAAAATGAATAAAATATATTTGGTTTCAGATCAGTCAAAAAATTACCTACTCGCAAATTGTCACCTTTTCTTGTAAAATTTGGAAGTAACACGCCTGAAACATAAATTCAAATATTTAATGTTATGGAAGAAACCAAAAACTTTGGTCAAGAGTAGAAAGTAAAGGAGTTACCTTTAATGTTGTAAACATGATCCCGAGTTCCCCGTTCTGCATACACGGCTCCAAGAAATCTTCCATGAAATGTACTTCAGATCCTAACTGCAAGATCCTGGCCCTCACAACCACAAAATGAAATACTGGGAACAGCTCATCCATTGTCCAGAGGTAATTAGGACCTGCAAGAGAATTAAACAACAATTTAAACACTTCTAAGACGAGAGAAACTCATATTGGAAATGAAATGCTTACCAAGCTCTTTCTGCACTGCGGCCGTCATTTGCCTAAAGGTACTTCTTATGACGAGCAGCTTCTCCATGGGAGAAAATGTAGTTTTGAGTTGTTGGAGGGTGTCCACTGCTTCAGAGAATAGCTGGTCTTTGATAGGGGAATATGGAGGAGCAGCATTTGCCATTCTGGTTGTATATCCGACCCAAAACTTCCTGTGTCAACAGTCAATACCCATTTAGTTAACAGCCTCATCTTATATTTCTAGATGAATAATTATTGAACAACATACTGATCAATGCCAAGGAAAGCCATGAGAGTCACGTCTGTCTGTCGATTCCATTTGAGCAGACGCTTCCAGTAAGCAACGTCTTCACGCTGATGGTGCAGGGCATATAACACATGAAGGGAGGCGTGGACCCTCGGCAACAGAAGTGGCTGAACTATACCAGAAACTGAAACCGGTTCTCCACTGAAAAACAAAATGCATCTAGTCAACTATTTCTATTTAAACAATTCTACAAAAGTTATCTCACAAGACAATGGTTTATAAAACATGAATAGAATAATGAATGAATACCCACCTCTCTGAATCCTCTTCGTTATCCCCGTCTCCCAGTATAAAATGCTCTCCATGTGGGGGCAAAGCGGGGAAGAGAAGTCGAATGGCCGAGTACAATCTCAATATGAGACAAGACAACTCTGTGACGGCGTGCGACAAGAGTAGTGGATGCACACGGACCCCTCCATAGGAGGCACTGAAGGCAGCGGCACAACCTGACACCAACTGGCCCAAGGGATGGGCAGGAGACTCACAAGCCTGGAAACAAATACCAGGAGGTCATTCAAGATAATGTATTGGAATTTGGGAGCAACAGTCTCTACTCTAGATAGAACACTATTCTCACCTTGCTTAAGTATTGTTTGATTTCATTATAAGATTCTAATGTTAAGGAGTCTTGTCCAAATTGAGGAATTACATCCAAACTCTCAGTCAACGCTTTATTGTCACTTCTGTACGACATCTCCATGGACAGTGAACTCTTGCTGACACTTTCATTTTGGACATTAGACAGAAGCACAGCAACGTTTTGCCATATTTTCTTATTGGTGAAAGAAGTTCCTGAGCTGCGGTTGTTGTAAAAGTTATCCGCAGGAGGCAGATGATTCTCGGAAGCTCCAAGCTGCTGGAAACATTGCCGGAATAATCCATTCCACTTTTGATTTGGAGGAACACACAATTTACCGAAAGAGCTAAAAGAATAAAAAATAGTTGTAAAGAATACACTGAAGAAAATATAAGGATAAAAGAGAGATCATTGACTGAGCATTGATAGAAATAATGCAAAATAGTAGATGAAGTTATTATTGAGGTGAATAAACTATGAGAAGAAATAGAATATTGATTCCTACTTTGGTTTTGAATTTGGAGGCAACGCTGGGTTTGATACGTTCATGTGTAAAGTCCCTGCGTTTATCTTGACACCTTCAGTCCAGGCTCCACTGAGAGTTCCTTCGATGCAATCTCCGCTAGAGAAGGTCAGGACTCCCTTCCCACTGAAGACTCCGGCTGACCTGAACTCTCCCTCATAGTGAGTGCCATCCTCAAACACCATTACTCCATGGCCCTGCAAATAGCAAGACAGTGATTTAGTGGATTATCCAGATTATTTGTTTTAGTCAGAACAATGAAATTTATATTTATTGATTTCAATAAATACAAACTCAACTCTTTATTCCATATTTACTTAATTTAGTATATTATAATTAATTCAGTTTGAATTCATAAAATTGAAAAAAAAATGTATATCAAGAGTGAAGAGATCATCATAATGATTGATTCTTACCGTTAAAGTATCATTTAAGAAAACGCCTTCATAATAAATTCCATCTAAGGTGACGATCAGTCCACAGCCGTTCTTCTTGTTGTCGCTCCACAGCCCCAGGTATTTTTCCCCTTTGCCAATGTCGTCTATGACTCCGTAGCCTTGTTTGACTCCCTGTACCCAGTCCCCCATGTAGATGGTGGCCGTGGATGTTGTGAAGTCCCCTTGTCTTCGAACACCATGTCCGTGAGCTAAACCATCTTTGAAGTATCCCTCGTAAATATCCCCCGAGCAGTATTTCATCACTCCGAAACCATTTTGAAGATTGTCTTTCCATTGTCCTTCATAAACTCCTGTTTAAAAAAAATAGTTACATTTTAAAATCTGCATTCAGACAAACTTTAGAAACTCTTAGCTTTAATGGGACATGCAGAATTTAAAAAATGTTAAGATTATGAAACTTATTTATTCAAATAATGGATCAATATGAAATAAAGTTTACCAATATTAGGAGTTTCCATCCTGCCGTGTCCATGAATTTGGTTATTTTGGAACTGACCGAGGTAAGTTTTGCCATCAGCCCACTCTATTTTCCCAGATCCATGTAATTTTCCATTCAACCAACGACCTGAATATTTGGCATCTTTATAGAGTTGGCTTTTATTTGTGTAGGTATAGGTGGCGCTCCTTACAGAAGGCATTTGAGCATTCACTCCTTTGTTCAAACTAACCTTAATGGCAAACTGAAGAGAGTGAAGCCATTCAGTTTTTTCTTGGGAATTTGGTGTTGTGACTGTGAATGTTTCTTCTGGAGTAATTATAAGAATGGCATTTTGTAGAGTATCGGTGTCGGTGATGGGCTCCACCCATAATGTGGTCAGGGGATGGACATTCTGGTTGCTGCCGTTGAGGTGCAGCAAAACATCGCTGAGAAGGATAAACCAATGAGAGCTGAATCTTCCAGAATGGAGAAGTGACAGCGAGTGACTTCTTGATTCCCTGATCAGTCTGCGTGTCGGTGTACGGTAATTATCTAAAACTTTCCCTGAACTCTCCCAAAATAATTTTGTAACATCAGCTTCTCGTTTCTTCTTGTCTTGTTTATCATTTAGAGAATCCCATTTGGAAAGAACGTCAACAAGTCGTTGTTCCATGAAGGACTTTACTTCAGGTGGGAGGTTGGAGGAGGAGTTATACCTGATGAGGGATTGGATGATGCACTTGTATGTGTTGAGTCGACTGAGAGGATGCATGAGGGCGCATGCTACAATGCCCTCTGATGTCTTCTTGTTATTTTTTTGACGATTAGTCGGGAGTCTGTCGTTGAATAGATTTTGAAGGGCGCCTGATACTTCTAGTTGTGCAGAAATGTGTGAAAATCCACTAATACAAATGACATCACATATTGCATGCATATACTTTTTATACAGAGAAATATGTTCATCGCAGTATTGGATAAAAGCAATCTCAATGGCCTTTCTGTTGCCTTCCGTGTATCTCCAAAATGATAAAACATTGAGGGCTGTGAAGTTCACAATATCAGAGTATGCGCTGCACAGAGTTTCATAGACTACTGAGTCAGCGGTGAATGAAGCTGTTTTCTTTAAAAGTGGCTTAACTAGTGACTTTTGCACGAGGAACATTTCCTCTAGAAACTGCTGTTCTATAGCCAGATCTTGCAAAGCTGGTGTTTCCTGTTGTCGAATGGGATATGGATAAAAATATGTAAAGTTTCCAGAAGATAAGATTCGACTACTGAAATTTAAGTCTTCTGATAAGTGAGAATAAAAGTCTCTAGATTTCTTATTGTGCTTTCTGGGTATGAGACGTGGGTGGTGGACTTTATCAGAGCTTTCTCCTCTCTTCGGTTCCTTTATGGTGTCCTTGAGATTCTGCACAACGTCAGTGCTTCCTGTGTCATGTTTCCCAAAATAGTATAGATTCCCGTCCAGAGTGAATACAGTTGTATGGTTGTCTCCGCAAGATAAATCTCTGATTCGATCCGTATTAGAGTTGGCGGAGAACTGCCGAGGACTGCTCACATCATTCTTGGTGTCCGTCGAGACCTGATGGAATAGGTTGTGTCCCCAGGTGAACACTCTCCCATCTAAAGTCAGCGCTGCACAATGAGATCTCCCGCAGACCACTTTGTGAACACCCAAATTGTTCAGCCGAGAGACTTGAGTGGGCTGACTTCTCTTGATTGTGTCGCCTGTCCCGAGCTGTCCTTGGTTCACATCCCCCCAGACCCAAACCTCAGAATTTAATAAACTGTGGCTGATTTTGACAAGGACATTAGCTTTGTCTTGAATAATATTTAGAGATACTTCTTTATCACTTACAGTACTGGAGGATTTGAGAATATCATCAAGTTTGTAATTGGAAGCCAAGCTGTACATCATTGGGTTGAACTCCTCGGCGATCAAGCTCTCGTATGCTTCTGCGGCTTCATTGTTATCGCTGCTGGCGCTCATGTGCCGGGAGAGAGTCGCCACCTTGTCTCCCACGGTCTTCACCCCCTCCACTACCAGGTTAGTGAGGTTTGACACATTTTCTTTGATAATTCTGGTGGGCTTTTCTGTGCACTCGACTAGATAATCTTCTCCAGCAGAGACCCACGACAACTGCTTGGTCAGGAATTGCTTTGCTGCTTCAGTATTGATAAATATCATGTTCTTTTTGTCATCTTCATTGACATCAGCTTTTATATTTGAATTATCGCTTTCTTCTTCCCCGCTCTCCAGCTTGTCAACTTTCTCATCCTTGGAAGTCTTTGATGATGTTTCATCATGTTTCTTACTTTCATCAAAATGTATTTTAGTGAGTTCGGAGTCTTCAGTAGAAGAGCTGGTATCCTCGGTGTGTGTCTGAGGGTCTCCCTGGTTAGAGTGGGAGTGCGGCGCGGAGGTGCTACTGGTCTCATCGCTGGACTGATTGCCTGGAGCGCCCCTGCCCCCAGCCAGGGCGCCCCCTACGCCCAGCCCTAGGGGGCAAGTTTCTGGCAGAGAGAGCTGGGAGGCGGGGGAAGACAGGCGAGTGACAGCCTGACACTCGGAGCATGTGGATGCAAAAACATCTTCATCATTTTCACTGTCAGTCTCCTCATCGCTAATAGATTTTCTAACAACAACGACACCAAAGTTGTCTCCGATGGCGGCTCGATACACGGAGCGGCCTTCAAAGAACAGCACCTTGTGGGGCTGGGCGGAGTCTATGTCGAGCTGCGGCATGCGCCCGCTGGCCCACAGCTGCCCGCACACCGTCACATACAGGACACCAAACTGCCCCGCACTCACCGCCTTTATCCTCACTTTGTGGCTGGGTGTTTTGTGGCCATGGGAGCAGTTCTTGGCATCTTCTTTGATGATAATTTCTTCTCGGCTCTCCCAGGAGTTGGCATCACACCTGATGACCTGCCCGCAGGTGTCCACGTAGTAGACATGCTTCCCGCTGGCCGCGATGTCTGTCGCGCTCACGTCCGCCACCTTCCGGAACTTCCTGTGGCCTTCAGCTTTGTCCAAGTTGACACAGTGTACGCTGTGATCGGCTGATAATGTAATGAGACTATTTTCTACGGTACACAATTTTATAACACGTCCTGGACTCGGACCTTCATCATCGGAAGACAGAAATTCCAACCACTTCCAATAACACCCCCCATCCATATTTTGACACAAGAATGGGATCTTAGCAAAATAAGACAACACTAATTCCAGACATTAATGCTACTCAAATTAAGACTATACGGAGATATTTCCGTCATAATACATTTTCGGTGTGAATCAATTGATTATTTCATTTTAATTTGTTTATAAAGGGGAATTTTGATAATACTGATCCAACTGTCAAACTTCAACTTCTACTTATCGAGGCCGTGTTCGGGGAGCGCGCTTCAAGCGCTTCAAGCACTCACACACCGTTCGGGGAGCTTATCGTAAGCAAATATTATGAGCTATGACGTCACGCACGACACCTCGGCCGTTCGCTATTTTCGCTTTTTTGCGAAGGTGGGTCGGCGTAAGCGTTCCTAACTTCACGGCAATGGTGTATTTGACAGCTGTCAGGTGAAGACGAAGGTTGTAGTTGGAAGTGATCTCAGGAATTGATAAATTTAAAATGATGGACGAAAATACTGTCTTATTAACGCTGCAAGATGACTGTGACAACTCTGTATCCATATATTTGTCGGAGCAAGATGCATGTAAATGTGAATATGGTGATAATTGAAGTTTTAAATTTTAAAATGACATTGTGTTAACACTACAAATATTTGTAAGCCAAGCATCTTTTTGACTGCTTTTATGCAGTGTTATCTAGTTTGGGTTAAATTGCCTCCACCCTGATGCCTCAAATTCCCCTAGCATGCTACACTGTGTACAAGGCACTCAACGGGAAGGCTCCAACATACTTGGCTGAACTGCTATCCCAGCAGTCCAACAAGAGTGATCTGGTGCTAAGATCCTCTGTATCAGGAGGGATAAGACTAAATGAGCCTCATCGTCCATACCGAACATGCTTCGGTGACCGAGCCTTCTACAATGGTGCACCTGCAGTGTGGAATGGACTTCCTCTGGATGTCAAAACCGCAAGCCCAGAGTCGACGTTCCGGAAAAAACTCAAGACCTACCTGTTCAGTGTATCATATCCCAATTAATCCTACACTTTATTTAACTATTTCTATGTTTATGTATTACTATACGAATATATTATTTACCTATAATGTAAGATTGTTATGTATGTGCATTCACATGTATACGAGTATGGACATACCCCATTATTTATATTATTCCCTTCATATCTTCTCATTCCTCATATATTTTATACCAAGGGCCCTTGAGGTGTGCTACACACAAAAACGGCGCTTCAAATAAATTATCCAATTAAATATATATATTTTTTGGTTAAGTTTGCCTGGTTTTAATATGAAATATGTTATTTTTACTCAAGTTCTTTTGACGCTTTTAAATACAATTCATTGAATATTATTGATAACTACCCCTAGCATATGCTATGCATGAACGTTGTATCCAATTCCTATCTAAATTTAAATTCATAAGGTACTTACATGCTAGTCATTTTGCTTTGAATTTTGTTATTTTATAATGGGAATAATTTTATCGTTTTTATTTACAGATATTGAATTCAGGCGAAAAATTATGGATGAGGCAATGTCAGCCACTGTCGGTGACACATTTCCAGCTAACTTTCCGTGCCATCTGCATCAATGAAGAACGCTGTACCAACGTCTGCATCAATGAAGAATACTGCACCAACCACTGCGGAAACAGCTGTATTAACGACGAACGCTGCAACTACTGCTGTGGAATCAGCTACAAGTTGCGTTGGCACCAAACAGGGTCACAGCGGAGGATGTAGGATCCTTATATAGGTGGACACATCCTGCTATCCTCCTGCTTATCGAGATATACCGGAGCTAAGAGGGAGACTTTTCAAGCGGGAAAATTTCCAGCAAGAGAGTATGGGATAGCATTTCCCAATCCCTCATAGCCCATGGCCATAAAGTAACAGGCCTCCAGTGCCAATCAAAATATTCTGGCCTGAAGGACATTTAAGTCTGTCAGATTACAATAAAAAATCTGGCAATGTGTGAAAGATTGGCCATACTTCCAGGTGATGCAGAATCTCCTGGGAGATCGGCCCTTTATGGAGCCTGTGGCCCTGGCGTCATCGAGCCGGGAGTTCAATAAAGAAAATGTTGAGCGGAGTGCGGGGGCAAAACAGGAAATGTGATATTACTCCTGCACTAAAACGTCATGACGAAAAAATGCAGCACGCATTCAAAAGCTTTGAGGTTGCTAAGTGCATGTTTCTGTTTGAGTGTTTTTTTATAAGCTTCACAGGCCTGTTAACTACGGTCCTAAGCAACCAATTAGAAATTATTAGTCGTTTGAATTTGGCGTTACTCAATAACTGTCAACTGGGCCATCAGTCCCCACACCTTCCTCTGCCACCGTCCCATGTTCTCCTCTTCATTCTTTTCTGTTTTTACCTTGATATTGGTTTTAAATAAATTATGTATTGATACACAAATTTGTTTTCATCTGCCAAACTTTAATTTATTTGATTATTAATTACATTGTCATTTTTTACATATACAAATTGTAGGGCTCTTGATGTGTTGTGATGCATATGTCGGCACCAACTCAAGTTGTGTGCCGGAGCACCAGCTCTGATTGAAAGGAAATTAAACTCCGATGATTAGAGTTCAGTTGTGACTATTTTTTGAGCCATTCCTTCCTCTTCTATAGTTTAAAATATGTATGTACCTTTCATGATAACTTTTATATTTATATAATTAATCTAGAAGTACTGAGGCCAAGATTTCTATCACAGGTAGTTCAAACTTCAAGGAACAAGAAAGCAAAAAAAATGAGGTGGGTTTTTCAGGAGTGTTAAAAAGAAATATTTCTGTGGTGGTTTTTTTTATTAGTCTTGAAAGGTATTTTTATACCTGTGTGCTAAGAACAAAAACTTAAATTGTGTTTATTTAGGATTTTTATACATATAAATTAATTTAATCCTAAAGAAAAAATGTGGTTCCAAAAAAGTCATCGAAGATAGAGAGGGATAAATAGATTTTTAGGTAGGTATATCTATATTTTGAAAATCCATATTTGTAAAAATATAAAACCTTGCAACTCCTGCCGCCTTTACCTGAAACACGGCGTGAAATTAGCAAAATTCTGACCAAAGTTTCAAAGATGGTAACATTGGGGATTCACATCTGTGATTCACATTATATTCATTCTCACAAGCAGACGTTCGCGCTTGCACATGCCGCATTTGAACCTTCAACATAAAAACTCAATTGAACATACACCCAGCAACTCTTGCCTACCTTCCCTAAAACAGAGGTGACATTGGCTTTCTACAGCATGGGTGGTCAGCCACATTTTTCACAAACATTTTTAAAATCAATAAAAAAACAACAAATCAAGCAAAAGTGAAAGTTTTTGCAGCATGGGGATCAGCCAAGAACAATTATAACATTATGAAAGTGCACCAAGGGCAAGGTGAGCAATGGCTTTTATGCTTTTATTACAATTCTGCGTTTATCAAGAGCTTGCTCTGCCATTTTTTGACCACGTTTTGACAGTTGTTTGTTTTGACAGCTGAAAGCGCGCTTGAAACCGTTCGGGGAGGTGTGCTGTGAATGACAGAATGAGCTCCCCGAACGATGATTTTACTGTTAAGCGCTCACAGTGCTCAAGCTAGCTCCCCGAACACGGCCTAAACAAAAATTGGCTATGGTACGAATATTATTATTGTCTATTAATTTTAATCTCTATTTGACAGCTGTCATAAAATCCAAACTCGATGCTATTTCTTATAATTTATTTTACTATTTTTTTACAAAAATGACTGAAAAGGGGTCTCATAGTATTGATCTTTCTAAAATATGTAGAGTGTGCTGTTCCTCCAGAGGTGTAATGGTGTCCATTTTTCGTGTCCACATATCCAGAAAAATTATGGCACTCGCTGCAGTCCAGGTCTGTCTCAATGCATTGTTTATCTCAGATGTTATTAGTCAATGGTTTATCTCGTCACTCTTGATGTAAATTTGTATTGTGTTTGTTATTATATTTCATTTTTAAGGTTTGGGAATCCGACGGTTTACCAGGACAAATATGCAACGAGTGCATTGTCAAGTTGGACATTTCATTTCAATTTAAAAAGCAGTGTGAGAAGTCGGACCAGATCCTGCGGCAGCACAAGTCCCTGCTGGACGCCTCCCAGAGCGCGCTGAGGAAGAAGCGCAGGAAGGAGAAGCTGTGCGAGCTGTCCTGCAGCAGCTCCGGCTTCCTGGAGCACATAGAGTGCACGCCTGACGTCAGCGCCCGGGCTGTGACAGCAAACACACAAGGTAACCTCACCATACTTATTCACTTGATACCTTCTTCTTTCTTTACAGCCCTTCTGCGCTGTCTCAGAGCGCCTTCAGCTCCTCCTATCCCCTACAACAGTCATCCTCTATTTTTTCTTTTGATATTTTCTTTGATTTCTGTGCTTCCATTCTCGATATATTATTATTAGTGCCGGCGCTAGGGTAGGGTGCGGCTGGGCGCCAGGTATAATAGGGCGCCGCAGTCGCCCCTTTATATGCTTTTCGTGTGGATTGAATGGTGGATAGGGGGCGCCTTAGAAATCTCGCCCAGGGCACTGGTAGTGCTAAAACCGTCACTGACTATTATCAATGCTTGCCGTCTGTTTTACTCCGACAGTCCTCAGGTGCCGTTCTCTGGACTGGACAACTTGTAGAAGCTAAGCCACATCTCTCCCCACTTCATCTCCACATCTAAGTCTGGGTCTTCTCACACTTCATCTTCCTCCAGGGCGGCCGGTCATCATTCTTTTGGGAATCCATGCATTCTGGAATCCAGTGAGCATGTCTAGTCCTCCACCTTTGGAGTTTTGTGAGGTGGTTGATACATGCTGGGCAGTTTGCCATTCCTCCTTAACTGCCGCTCTTCTCCATTCTTTCCTGGGCCACATATTCGGCGAAGCACTTTCCTTCCAAACACCTCAGTTGCTTCAGCTGATTGAGCTGCCTGTGTTGGTGCTTCACATCCACATGCCTGTAAGCATGTAAAAATTTCGCAATCTGTGGTGTATCTTGGAGTCAAGTTAGACACCAAACTGAGCTTCACTCAGCACGCCAAAGCGATCACTATCTGAGGTAGCAATGCCTACGGAAAGGTCGCCCGTCTATCACGCGTAAAGTGGGGCCTGCAAGGCCGCGCTCTTCGGATCCTTTATGACTCAGTCTTCCTAGGTATTGCTGCGTACGCGTCAATATGCTGGGCGGACAAGTGCCTTTCAGGCAACACGCGCCGCGCAGTTCTTTCTGGTCAGAGACGGGCTCTGTTACTAATGACTAAAGCGTATAGAACGACCTCCACTGTGGCTCTTCCAGTCTTAGCGGGGGTCTTCCCATTAGATCATCAGCTACAACTCTCAGCTGCCTTCGGTCTTCTCAGACGCGGCCTTTCGGCGGCGATCGATGCCACAATTGTCGAACCTCCCGTGGGGCGCGTAACGCAAGCCGTTAAAGACACTCTTTTTTCCCTCGCGACACGGCAATGGCAGCGAGAGTGGAATAGTTCGGAGAACAACATATTGTACTCTTTTTTCCCCTCCGTCGAGCAGCGCTTGGCTGCAAAGTGGCTTGTCCCGAACCACTTTACCAGCCAGTTTTTAACTGGCCACGGAAACTTTAAAACCAAACTACACCAGCTGGGTATCCCATCCATCTTATCAGCAGAGTGCCCTTGCGGCGCCAGCTCCCAGGACGTGCCTCGTATATTATGGTACTGTCCATTGCGACACTGTGATCGGGTTGCGCTCCTTGCTGCAGTACGGCCGGCCATTGGCCCAGTCGGTTACGCAGACTTTGTTGCTACAAAATCAAATTTCTCCGCTTTTGAGCAATTTTGCGCTTCATTTTGCCAAGCTGCATCCGCAGCGGATTCACAGTAATCCTGTCCTTAGATTTAAATTATTATTATTTCGTATTATGTGTATCATTATTCACGCTACTCGTGATCTAGCAACAATCCCACAAGGAGTGCCACCCGAGGTATGCTATTAGCTTCAGTAACATCGAACCATTTACTTTTAGAGTCATGGGCACGCCTTTGACCTAGAGGTTCTTGTTTTGTCGTGCCGTTGCTTTCACTTCACGGGAAGGCCTTTCGCCACTTGAGAAAATATATAGCTTTGCATGAGCGTCCATGTGCTGTGGGTCCTTCTGACACATACATACAGGACGGGTACGAGGAGGGTTTGAGCATGCCAATACACTTCTGGCAACTGGCTCTTTCAAATACCGTGATCATTTGGTCATTGTGTGCAACTTACCCGGGGATTACTTAACTTTCAATTATTTATCTTTACACTTTTCTTTCTTTTGTGAGAAGTCTGTAAGTTTAGCCTGTCTGCACAGTTAGGTCTAGGTTGGAATTACGGTCTTTTGATTATGATTGTTATTATTATTGTAAATATGTCTGCAGTTTCAGCGTGTGACCTGCCGCACAGCGACAGTGACAGCGTACTGACCGACCTCAGCCACGCCGTGCCCCTGTCCCTGAGGGGCCACGCTGACCTGCTGCAGTACACGCTGGAGCAGATGGAAGGCTTGGAAGACATGAAGCCCCACCCCGGGGGCTACCAGTGCCAGACCTGCTACAAGATATTCTCCTCCGCCACCAAGCTCTCCAGGCATGCTTACGTGCACTCTGGACAGAAACCATTCAAATGTGACATCTGTAAAAAGGCTTTCTCACATAACAGTAACTTGAAAGTAAGCACCTTCATTTTTTTTTATTTTTAGAAAATAGATTTGTGGAAAGGAATGCAATCCACCAACCTATTTTGCCTGGCCAGTTGTCTTCATGCGAAAGCAGAAGCTTGTGTGCATGCAACGGCATCTGTTGAACCAGGGTCGAAGTTATCGTCGCGGGATTCGAACCAACGTTATCCGGTTCCAAATAACCCGACTTGATCCCCGCGGCCATAACACCGACTATTGACCTAAATTAGATTTTATTGACCTAAATACTTAATCCAGCATGAAAACTGATGTATTCATGAATTAGCTTTTGGTTTTATTGATGATGTCCTAGGATTTTCAACCAGATAGAAAAAATGGCTTATTCATTGTATTTTTGTAACACTTACGAATGTAAGAAAGCTACAGCTTCGGAGGTGCGTACTATTGCATCACATAAAGATGCCACAATGACATCTGAAGCGCTATTCTGCTAAATTCCTTACGACCATAAGGTGTTGAGATAGCAATTTGTGTCCCAAAATAAGGTGTACTGTGATTTTTTATTTATGGAGTTTTTTTGCAAGCGCTAGCAAGCTCCGACTTGAATTGATATCCAAAGTGTAAGGAATTTAACAGAATAGCGCTTCTGGACTCTCTGTAGAGTGTGTGTGAGGCACAGAGTTAATTACGTATGTCAAGACTTTGTAATGTTTTCAATGACTTAAAATCATCTCCTTAACTTTTCGTAAATCTGCAGGATACTATGTATAATTCAGCAGTTGATGACTTTTCTAACAATATCTGCATAAATCCAGTGGTGAAATATTCAAGTGTAATGATGGGCATAATTATATGGTTTTCAGGCTCACATGAAGTTGCACAGTGAGGAGCGGCCATTTGTGTGTAATGTGTGCCAGAAGGGTTGCAAGCGCACTAAAGATCTGGAGATGCACATGCGCACACACACCGGGGAAAAGCCACACGCTTGCAACACTTGCGGGAGGGCATTCTCTTCATCCAGTAAGCACTTAAAAATTGGGCCTTCTTTTTAATGGCATTAAATTTCCTAATTAAAACTTACTTTAAAAGAGTCTTTAGTCCGCATCATTAACGTCATGGATAAGATTCTTAAAGTAAATAAATTTTTGCAGCCTTATTCTAGATTTGCCAAACCATAAATCAGGTTAATGTACTTTTTGTATTGAAAAACTGACTTCAAACCGGATTACAAATTAAAACTTTTTTTATGAATAAGGGTTGTTGTTTACAATGAATTGTCATATTTCCAGGTAATCTAATTGCTCATCAGAGAATCCACTCGGGAGAAAAGCCGTATGTGTGTTCAGTTTGCCAAAAGTCCTTCTGTCAGTCTAATGAGCTGTCCAAACACAAAAAGATCCATGTCAAGGAGAAGCATGTCTGTGAGATTTGCACTAAATCTTTCAGTGGCTCCTCCGCCCTCATAGTGCACGTCATGAACCACAACGAAGAGAGAAACAACGCCTGCAACATTTGTTATAAAAGTAAGCCTTCCTAATTGTTACATTCTTCTCGCTTCCCTTGTAGACTTATTTGTTATTATTTTATGATCAGGATATAATTCCTAGCTCTGCGATGAAGAGTCCAACTTTACTTTATCTATTTGGCAGCTGTTATGGACAACAAACATCAGGATTCTTGCACATTAATATTGTTATTTTGACCAGGCCCATTCTCTCAACGGTATTTGCTAAATCGTCTTCTCTAACCCTCAATATAATAATCTAAGTTCATAAAATGAAAGTTATTGAAAGGTACCGATGAAAGGTATTGAACTATTCGACCAATCATATGCACGCATTGACTCCTAGCGGCGCTATTGCAAGCTTTCAAATAGGTATCTCTAACGTACCGTCGACGGTAACATGCTATCTACCGTCCTGATAAGACTTCCAGCCCAGGCCCATTCTCTCAACGGTATTTGCTAAATCGTCTTCTCTAACCCTCAATATAATAATCTAAGTTCATAAAATCTCAGGTATTGTATCTTTGAGAATTCACTAATAAAACAGTGTCCAGATACTCAACCATTGCGTTAACAAAATTAATGCACATCACATTGTTGACAAAATAAAATAATTAAACATTGAATTCTGATTTTTGCAGGTTTTACTTCGTCAGCCTCCCTGTCTGTTCATTTGGAAAAACATGAAATGGGGCAGCTCGACTTTTGTCTCTGAGAACAAATGTTTGATATCCTGCAGAGGATTTCTGCTGTAACCGTGTAAGCCAAAATGAACTCAGAAGTGTGTAAAGCCAATGTCAGCGTAAGTTAAGTAGAAAGTAAGGAGTGGAAATACAATATACCTGAACAAGAACATGTACCTAAACAATGAATATTCCTGCATATCAACCTGTTGAAATCCTGATATATTTATTCCTAATGTATTTAACTGATAAAGAATACATAAGTATACAAAAAGTTAATAATACAAAATGTCATCGATTTATGATTTATTAGATTTAAATAATTATTGTTACTGCCATCATCTTTTTTCAATGACAACTTTATTTTACTAAATAAAATATTTTTATATAAGTAGGTACAATTTATTAAACATATTTTATGATAACTGTTACCAAATTATTATTACGAACTTAATGGAACATTTTGTCACGGAATAATCAGAGCAAAGAATCAACAACCAACATCAACCTGACTTATATTCTACAATGTGTGAAATGTCAGAAAACAATCATTGCATGTGTGGAGAGGGCCAACCTACACAATAGGTACATGGGGCAGTTCCTGTAGAGGGGAGTTCACAATTAACACACAAATCTTCAATAAAATTGCGTCAGAAGACATTGCAAAAACAATAATCTTGTGTACTAAATTGTGTCCTGCATGTATCCATTAGTTCGGGACAGGATTCAATAGAAGAAGAGTTTGTACGGCTATGCTTTTGTAATCCAATGCGTCCAATAATTTAGAAATCTACGGATGAGAATTAAAATTCAAATTATATGGAGAAGTCAACAGTGAACAATGGGAAGTTTCAAAATTGAAGAGGTTCTGCATGTGAGTGATGTTATTATAAAAACAATAACACACTGACATGGAATAACTTTTTTTTTTTCAATTTTGTCACTTGCCATACTTAATTCCCCTTCTTTATAGAAGAAATATATATACAGACCATACCATATTTTTCATTAAAAATATATATTGATAACATTATAAAATGTGCCAGGACATGGATTTCGGTGCCATATTAAAAATCAACATTGGCACTTAGATGTGAAAACATTTTCAACTTTGTGTAGATCTAAAATCCTTATGGCGTACAATAATAGGAGAATTAATTTAGTATAAAAATAATTGAAACGGATTCACGACACTCTGCACGCCCGGAGGTATAAGTAGTAATTCAATCTGGCAAGAGTGTTTAAACATGAAATTTGAGAGATAAATCTAAATGTAAAAAAAAAAATTATGTTTAAGGATTTGATAATTTAGCTTTGATCATAAAAAAGTCAGAACTTTAGTAGAGTAAAGTGTCACTCAACAGGAAGTTCTTAAAAGTGAAGTTTTGGGCTGAATTTTGAATGAACATCTTATTTATATGATTGCACTGACGTTACACATTTTATATTTTACTAACTGAGATAGAAACTATTGCGGTGGAGTAATAAGAACAAACCCCAGCATGGATTATTCACAGGTTTCTAAAAGAATACTGATACAAATGTAAATGATTAAAAGATGTAAAAAATCAATAGAAGAAAACTTGTTTCTATGACAATAGAAAATATTTTATTTTTAAAACCAATACAAAGTGATGGATTAGCTAATAATTGTGAAGTGAGTTATATTCTCTTCCCCTTACATTAAGTCATACATACACATCTGAGTAGCAACATTATTATCACAAAATATATTTCACCTGTTTATTTCAGTTATCATTAAATACATTTTCAATAATTATTGATAAAATATTATTTGTATGGTGAAAGCGGATCCACAGTGCACATAACCAGCCTACTCTGTGCCTCCATATCAAACTTGTGACAGCTACAAGTCAATTTTTATGAAAGATGTTCAAAAATAGCTAAATTTAATTTGTTATTAATTTTGTTAAAACTCACATATTGGTGGCAAGTAAAGTTGGAATGCATGCACTGTGAATGCAGTTTTCTCAGTTAAATGTTTGGCAATTGTAATGCAATCATCTGAACACGCACGAGGAGCTTATTCATCAAACTGCAGATTATCTCTATGGAGTAAGAACGTAAAAGTCAAATTATCATTACACAAACATGTTCCTTTCAAAAAAAAATCATAATCCTTTATAGATAATTTGAATACGGCTAAGTAAATCTTCACCAAACAATCAAGTATCCTATATGCACACGCACTTGCTTTCATTTAAATTATAAGCAGTAAAATAATGAATAATGTTGAACCGTGTGATACATTCGACAGTCTGTAGAGCGCGATGGAAGTGGATCAGCCGAGACTGGACTAGGCGATGTTTGGGTGGATGATGTGGAGATGGGGGGGTGGGCGGGGCCTCCTAGGCCACGTATGTGTAGAGCTTGCGGTCGTCAGGCGTGCGCGCCAGGTACTCCCGCTCTATGAGGCCCTCGATGCGCTTCTTGATGATCACTGGAGACGGCAGGAAGCGACTCTTCAGCTGCTCTGTCACTTCCGTCACAAGGACATTGTGCTGCAAGACATTGCCAATACATAAATATCACAGTCAATTTTACTTTTGGACAATTTTGAATTTGATGACAAGATGATTTTTTTGACCAGGGGTCGGGGCAGAACAAACATTGCGAGCAATGGTCGAACGGTTGGAGGAATTAAAACAGCCCCTCCAGAACCATCTTACTGAACACCACTGAACTTCCTATTTATTGAATCTATTTATTGAATCCTATTTTGAATCTAGATTAGATTGTACAAGTTGCCGAGCATCATTTTGTGACTTCTGTTATGGCAAGGGCATTTTCTGGGTTGACATGAAGAAGAAGTGGGTCTTCTTTCCCTGTTTGAAGAAGTTGACACTTTTCTTGGCACGTGTTTTTCAAAAAGTGTTTTAAGCAACGGTCAGTGTTTTCTATTTTCCTTTTGTCAGCAGCTTGTTAATTCTGTGTGGGGTGCAAACTTCATCCAAATTTATTACAGAGGGTGTTCAACATTCCTAGTAATATTTTTTTAAGCTCATTCGGTGATTGATCAATGTGCCTTTTCATCAATAATAATTGGTCCAACCTACATACAATGAAAAATCAATTGTACCATACACTAAATTTGAAATGTTATTTCTTTAGTTGTAGATACTCACAGTCATCTTCTTGCGAGCCTTCATTATGCGCACAATAGCAGCTTCGATTTCATGCTTCCGGTCCTCGTCCACTTTACTGCGCGTCTCTCTGCGCTCAGGCTCCGACTCTCCTTTCGCCGCTACCGTCTGTATCTTCACTCTGCAACATACAAACATATTTAACCATAGTCTATACAATCCCAAAAGACGCAATGTTCTTTATCATTTTGAAATATGAAAAATAATACTTTTCAGGTGGTAAGGATTGCAGTTAATTTACTGTAGTTATTTAATTTAGTTTTTTATTAATGGTAAGAGAAAAAGTAAAGAAAGTGAAGAAAAGGTTATTTGTTTGTATATAATAAAATTTATATTCTAATCTAATCTAAGTTGCAAAGATATGTTACATTGGAGATTCACATTACATGCATTCTCACAACCAGACATGTACAAGTTTGCGCTTGCACATGTCATTGCACATGCCTTGCACATTGCATTGCATATAATACCAATAGTTTTAGATGGCTATACATTCTATACAAGTCAAAGGAGACCAGGAATGCCAAAAATACAATGGGTGTGCAGTGTCAAAGCAGATGCAACCAAGGTAGACATAAGTAGCTGGAGAGCAAAGGTGATAGACAGGCAAGAGTGGAGGAGAATCCTGGATACAGCCGAGGCCCATCCAGGGCTGTCGAGCTCATGATGATGATGATACATTAAAAACGAGTTTGACAATAATAATACTTTTCACATATTCAGCTATTTTCAGTGTTTGTAATTGAAATGGGGATTTTCCCAGTAAGAAGGATTCTCTTCAGGTGAGTCAACATTAAAATCTAACCCTGCATAAAAATAAATTAAATGCTCTGACACAAGTTATTTATTGTTTGTAATTAGGCATACCTGTGAAGTTTTGAGGTGAAGGCTTCGTTGACAAAGAAGGTGTGCGCAGGTTCGATCTCCTTGGTCTTGGGCAGCTTGAGGAGCACCCTCTGCGCCGGCTTCCCAAGGGCCAGCGACTGCAGCGCTCTCACTAGCTCCTTCTCAGAAATGTCAGTCTCACTTTGTATTTCCTGCAACGTTACCAAACATTATACACAATATGTTGACAAAAATTAAATTACGGTTCATAACATGTAAACGATGGCTTACATAAATGAATCACTTTTAGGTAGGTCATCACCAAAATTTTGTCTTCCTGTATGAATGTATGGTGCAATGAAGAAACACACATTTTTCTACTACCTTATAATTTTTATGGATAGTAATTAATGCTTCATACTCGTAATCGGAAGGTTTTGGGTTCGATTCCCAGGGAGCACATAAATAATTACAAAATCCAACACGCTCTTCACTAGTGTACTTTACTAAAGACCAGTCTGGTACCAAAGGTGCATCCAGCCTTACTGGGTCTTGCTTGAAAATTAGCCATTTCCATAGTGACTACAAACTAAAATCATCCAAATATTTATATATTGATACAAGCACACAGTGTTTCAGATGGCAAACTGGAGGACAGCAGCTGCAGCAGGCAGGAGTTTGAGAACAGAATTCCAGAAGGCAAGGCTTGATTTGGGCTGTAGCATCATTGGAAAGAAAAGCAAGATGATGTCTTTCAATTACTTAAAAATCAATATTTTTCAGGGTTTGGTGGTTTACACAGTGAAAGTCCATTGTATAATTAATTAAATAAATACACTGTTTTAATTCACTTATTATTTTATTTTAAATATGTCAAACGTTTTCGCCTAAAAAGGCATCCTCAGGACAATGACAATAATGTCATTGTCCTGAGGATGCCTTTTTAGGCGAAAACGTTTGACATATTTAAAATAAAATAATAAGTGAATTAAAACAGTGTATTTATTTAATTAATTACTTAAAAATCAAATCTCTCTCCATCCACTAGTATCCTTAATTTCTAAGCTATTAATTTATTATTCCAATGGTCAGAGGGTGGAACTCATATTCATAACATAACATTTCTGCTTGTAGGCATACATTTCATATGAATCCTTAATATGAATATATATTTACAACTTAGATTAAAGATAGATAGATAAGGCACCTCGTAAGTCAAGCGGTCTCTGTTGTTGAAGAGCAGCAGCACGCACATCTGGAAGGTGGAGACCTGGATGATGTGCTTGCGGGGCGGGCAGGGCACTGAGGCTGCGGGCGTGGCGGGGGCGGCGCTGCTGGAAGCCCCGCCCACCACCGCCGTTGCTGCCGGCACGTTGATGGGGCCACGGAACACGGCATTCAGGTCCGCATTGCCCAACTGCGGCTGCAGGGATAGCTGCCTGCCAGAATGCTTGGCCAGGTAGAATCTAAACAGAAAAAAAATATAATAAATTAAATATAAGAATGATTTAGACCAGTCCATAGTCTAGTGAATAATGTTATGGACTAATGTTATGAAATCGTAGGTTTGATTCACTGCGGAGCACAAAAAAAATATTTTGAAATATGGTCTTCGCTGGGTTGTGAATTTCATAGGCCTTTACCAATAACCGGTCACTTAAGGTCTATCCAACCTTACAGCAACTGGGTTTTTCTCGTGTAATTAATGTTTTCTATAGCGTTGACCAAACTCATAGAGGGCTCTTGAGCAGTGGCGTGACTATCATACAAGCTAAAAAGCTAAGCATGCGTACCATCAGAAATGCAAATAATGAATATTTTTGGGTAGATTACAGACATTTAAAGTCATTCGTCTTTTTAAATTTCCCCCCATCAAAAGTCGTGCTGCTGTCATCTGTGTGTGGCAGTAGGTTATTATTATTAGGCATTGATGAAGTAAACTCTGTTACGCAACCGTTATTGAGAAATATATCCCTGTCTTTGTTTAACGTATGAAAAAAGCTTGATCTCTGTAAGCTTGTATGAATATAGTCGGTTAAGCTCTTTTGTCATTATAAATGAACACAATATTATTACAGATTGTGCTTGGGAGTACACATGATAATAATATCACCATATGCTTAGCTTTTCGTCCATTCAATTTTACGATTCCAGACTGGAGCCATTTACAGTTGTATGAATGACCGATTGTATTTTCAATAAACTGTCGCGTCAGGTGCGTTTTATTCGAATATCAGAATAATTGACTTATTCCTTGTTTGCGATCGAACCCACTTTTTTGCAAAACCATGATAATATTAATTTTGTTATTTTATAAAGATTGTTAATTTTGCTTTTTAATTAAAAATTAATAATCATTAGATTATTAATTTTGCTTTTTTATTTTTGTCTTTTTTTGTCCACCTTTTTTGATAGTATATAAAATTAATTCCGGTGAAAATATTGTTGTGCCTTGTGAGGATCTTAAGTGTGTGAAGGTTTTATTGTTTCAATCCAAAATCTAAGTCTGAAGAAATTAAGAAGCACTGGGGAAAAGAAACATCGGGGTAAGATGTATTATTTGTAATTTAGTGCAACCTTAATTATCCAGCATGCGTACGGCAGAAACTGTAGGCACGCCACTGCTCTTGAGGTGTGATTAACACAAAAACAGCGCTCGGCAAATAAATCATTCTAATATTTATTTATAGTTCATTCATAATTCACAGGTTGATTGCTAAGGACTAGAGTCCTCAGCAACCAATTTCAAAATGTTAATTAGCTCTCTCCCTACCAATCCTGCTGAGTTACAATTCTATTGAGAAGAGCCCGAAGTTATTTGTTTAAAAAGTAAAACTAACCTGCGAAAGGCGTCAAAGGCATTTCTAGGTGCTGAGGGTATAGTACAATTGGGAGTCGCTGATTGCGTCGGCCAGAAACCTGTTGTGAGAACGCGCACCGACAAATCCACACCATGAAGACTCGTCTGCAACAAACAAGCACATTTTTACATGACATTGTTTCCAGAAAAGCACGGAGTGCTAAAAATCATCAATTTCCCTCACCGATGAAGTGGTTATGTGTTCTTTGAATTCTTCCATTATTGTGTTGGACACGGTCATATCTTTAAACATCCCTTCTAATTTTGAAGTAAATTGACACCCACATTCAGTCTGAAATCAATCAAAATACAAATTAAAATGATTGGAATGCACAACAATACTAAATGAAATCTGCAAATTCTTTCTTGAAACAGTGATAAAAAATATTTAATTGAATGGAAAATAAATGATTAAAATTTTTACACTTACTTTAAAAACAAGAAAGATTTTGCAGAAGTCTGGGATAATGATACTGGTGTTTGGCTTCAGGATAGGATTATGGTAGGGAAGGAATCATTTCCTTTATTTCATGAAATGATATACCGGTTAACTGAGCATGGGAAAATCAAAATGTTAATAATGTTTTGTATTGTATTGAAGTACAGCGTGCATTTCCTTGATGAGCTATATACCTTGAGCTTGGAGATCATGTTCTTCTCGCTGTCGTCCGACACAGACTTGTTGAGGAGAAGTCTCTTGGCAAGATGCTGTTTATAATAACGTTCAAACACATCCTTCTCTTGGAGGAAACGGAAAAGAACCATTGTCTTATCTAACACACCCTCTATTTCTTGTTCAGTCATCTGAAATACACAACAAATATAAAAATCATAGCAAGACATCATCAAATACGTTATAATTAATTGATTATTTAAGTGTCTTACCCCTTTCACTCCTTTCTTTAACTTGTCATCAATAAATAATGAAAGGTATTCCGGTGACTTGGGATTCAGATTTAAAAAGAATTCAAAGTCGGAGGCGATCATGTGTTTAAATAGTTTGTCATTGTTGAAGGATTTATGCAGGAAATCATCAAACCTGTCTTTCAAATCCAAAAGATTCTGAAAATGAAATAAATATTGAATCAAACACTGGTTAATGGTAATATTTTAATTGTATGCTTTTTGAGCCCTGATATGTACATGGAACAGCTCCAGGTGGAGATAGGGAAATGCTCCCTGGTCCCGCAGTAGGAAGGTTGGAGTGCAAGAGTGATATAAAATAGGAAAACCCCGGCAGAAACCTTAGACCACCAACAGAGGATTGATCAGGAGGTTTAGCTCTGTAAGTTGTCTAATACAATTCACACTAAATTTATTATATTTTTTTTTCTTTTAATCTTCTTTCTTCATAGACAACTTAGAAAACTGACTAACCCCCGTATTCATGACCAATACTGCCTCAAGTAACAATACTTACCTAAGTCAAGCGCTACACTTACTCAAGGGTCGACATTCTGGAGCGTTTTGTTTCACAAAGAACACTAAATCTTTAATCAACCTAGTGCCCAACTTAGTGGAGATGTACGGCCAGTCATTGGCTCTCGAAAAAACCCAGCTCTGTAATTGGTCAATAGCTTCCGACCAATATTCGGCGTACTTCATTATTATCATTGCCACTTCTTTCAAATTTCAATGACATTTGAGCTGTTGAACTTGACAAATCGAAGAAATGTCAATGTCATATTTTGAGCTGTGCATAAAACTTGACAATCGAAGAATTTTTTGGCTTTGTTAAATCCTCAATGAGCAACGGAAAGACTGTATACAGAACGACGCATTTTTTCAATCTAAAACGCCTTCTAAATTCTTCCTCGTTGTAATCGTAAATGGGTCTTTACAGTCTCTGATATATTTTCTTGGGACACTATTTTTGGTCAAAACAATGTTTTTATACTCGTTAAAATCATCTTCATGTAAGAATTCATTATTTTATGTAAATAATTCACAACCAAACAAAACTTTGCTGACGAAATATTTTGACAGTTCATCTCATTGCAGTATGGTCCTAGACCATACTGGAAAACAAACCCGATTCTGATGGTCAAACAATGTTAATATACTCGTCAAAACAATGTTAATACACTCTAAAAAATTGTCTTCATCGTAAGAATTCATTTTTTCATGTTAATTCACAATCAAACAAAAAATGTGATAACAATTAAATACGAAGGAATATTTTGACAGCGCTTAAGCGTTGGTTAATATTCCTGCCGACCTTACTTACCCAAGCGCTAGTATTTAGAGAGCCCTAGCGCTGCTTTTACCCTAAGTATTGTTTCTGAAACGAATTTCGCCAATCTGACAGCTAGCGCGCCCTATGGTAAGTGCTAGTAGGATTCATGAATACGGGGGTAAACCTAGCAGTGTAGGAGAAGAACTGAGGATCAATATAAATAAGCAGAATAGTATTGGATAGATGTTTTCTGAGTGTTGTACCTGTACATAGGTGATGGCGTTGGTTGCCTCCTGGTGATCCTGCACGAGAGCCCGGCCGCGCTCCCGCAGATGCGCCGACACAGCGTCGCTGATGGCCCTGAGGCCGCCGGGCACGCGGGACAGCAGGCGGTACATGCAGCACAGCTCGTCCGTCTTGGTGTTGCGCAGCATGTGCACCACGCCGCTGTTCTCCATCTCCACGATGGTCTTCATGTGGTGCTTGATGAGCTCCATCTCCAGCACGGCCACCACTCTGGGCTCAGTGGACTCGTCCAAGTAGTGGCGCGCCCGCTCTCCCTCCTCCACAATGCGAGCCTCCACGCGGGCTATGTACACCGCCGCACTGTTCTCAGCCAAGAACTTCTGGGATTCCATCTGAAATTTCATAAAAAAATATGTACCTTTTATCCATATCTACTGTTAGTAGGCTTATCTTATATAAATGGTGCTGTTTTAGAAAGAATGGCACATCCTTAGAGTAAAGTGCTGTTGTCAGTAGAATGCTGGAACAAACTTTAAGGTGAAAAGACTCATTACGACCGTTGAGGAGAAAAGTATGGAATGATTCGATTGAGGAGATTGTGAATGAGATATACAAAGTGAATGTAAAATAAGAAAATGTAAGAAAAAGGTGATGGATATGAATGCATTGAAAGAGGTATGTAGGGATAAGAGAAATGGAGGGAGTTTTGCAGAGGCTATGGCCACTCTTAGCGGCATGGCGATAGAGTTACAGTTACAGTTGAGATTGCATTATGTTATTCATAGTTTTGATTATTTCGTAATGTATATGTGATTATACTAATGATCTTGTGAAATATATTGTGTCCATGACCAACCTTATTATTTTTGTTATCGTCTTATACTATATTAAATTTATTTTGCAGGTATCGTTGACAGGTGATGATGGATTATTCTCACTTTATAGAATTCCGCTGACTGGATGAGGAAGGGCTTCTCGAAGTCCTCTTCGTAGACCTGTCTGGAGTTGATGCCGAGCAGCAGCAGCATCTGGCAGGCGGCGCGCACAGCCAGGCGGTCGGCCACTTCTCCGTGCCGCTCCCGCTTCACCTGCTCCAGCAACGTCTGCCGCAGATGGTCTCGGATGTTACCATACCGCACAACCTGGAAAATTTATTACATTGATTCATCTCTTTTCCTTTCTTTCTAGCACAAGATAGAGAGTGTACAGCATGTGCATTTAAGCAGGAAGTGACCACTGACTTATGATATTTGTGGACTAGAAATTATTTTAACGAAAATAGACATTATATTTATGTTTCAACTTACTTATGAAAATGGTCCTTAGTAAGAAAGAGAACAAATATCTTCACTGTGTCAGATATTTGTTTGAGGAGTCTTAGGCTTACACAGCCAGCTGTTGACACTGGAGAGTTGCTTTCCAGGATTTGTTGCCATGGTATATTGGAAGATCCAATAGACTACAGCAACAGTTCCCGGAAGCAACTCACCGGAAGTGTCAAGGTATTATTTATATATTCCCGTGTTCATACCTGATCTCTGAAGATAATGAGGCCGAGGTTGTAGACGTTGTCCACCTCATTCTGCTGCACATACACGCGGTCCATGTACATGAGGATGTCCCTGATCATCACCATGCTGGTCTGGTGGTCCGTCCACGCCGCATTCAGCGTCTGCAGGAAGTTGTTGTGCAGCGAGTGCAACACATCTTCCCGAACCTGATGGCAAGCAGACAATTTACTTTCATAAGATTAAATTTACTTTGCTTTGTAAAATGATAAAAGTTACTTATAGTATCACTCTCACATTATTCTTTTATGAAGATTTAATGCTTATATTTTAATGAAAAAAGAGACCAAATCAACAAAAATAATGGCACTTTAAATTTGAAAAGTCTCAATGTTAAGTCAAGTTGAGGTTCTGTGCACAATAAATGTAAGCTTTAACAGATATTTCTTTGGATGCAACGCAAAATATAACAAGGTCAGCACATAAATTGACATAGTTGCTGCAGTGAAGGCTAACTAATATTTTGTTATTGGTTGCTAAGCCTCATATTCGCATAGAGCGTTGGTCCATCGAGAAAAATTATAATTTAAAATTTTGTGCCGAGTCAATTGAGCTGCACATGTATAGCAGCTTCTTGCCGCACTGTCCACAAAAGGATTGTATTTGGGTGGAACCTATTTATTTTCACAGGTAAGAGGGCCAGACTTACATCAACCACTTGTTTCACCAGCCTTACACCAACCAACATCTTGAAGAAGTTTTTCTGCTCGCAAGGGCATAGGTTCAAAGAGATAGATTACCTTGCTCTCCAGGTGATGCGTGACGACTTCTTTGAGCCCGGTGTAGAGCCGCTCCCCGTACTTATGGAGCACCATGGTGTAAGCGTTGCGGTACAGCTCCTCAAACGACAGTCCCGAGTTGTTCTTCTTCTGGATCTCTTGGATGGCATTTTTAAGTAGTGACCATATGTTCTCCACATACTTCTCATCCATAGTCATCTAAAAGGATACAACACTTCATTTTTGTACCGTTCAAAAAAGGGAAAATAACAATATACATAAGTCACTAACACGCTTCTCATAAATATTCTTATTTTGTTCCTTGAGCTTTGACATGATGGATAAAATCATACATTTTAATTTAAAAAAGAACACAAGTGAAATGGACTGACAACAATATATGACATAAAATAAAGTTGACTTGCTGTTTTAGTTAATATTAATGTAAAATAATAATTTTATTTTATAAAAATAGTTCTATGGCAACCATTTTGAATTTTTACAGGATACAAAATATTAATGTTTTTTTTCTATTTTTGAATTTGATTTTGGAACATAGGTATGTTCACTAACTTGGCTAGTGAACAGATTTTTTACCTACCTGATTTTCATTTTTTCTAAAATAATGTTGATTTAGGAAGGCTAATCTCAGTGTTGTTTCAACATAAGCTGAGCAATTTTATACTGAATAAAAAAAACTAACTTATAAGAATCAAGCCTTTTAATTCAGTTTAAACTTTTAAAGTCACATAAACTAAGGGATGCTGAAACAATAAGCACCAAAAAAGATGCATTATATATTTTTTTTCAATATGGCAAACTCAAACATTTCTTTCCAATTTTAAAAAGACACCAAATGTCGGTTTTCTAATCAAGACTATGCATTTGGCGAAGGCGGTGTTAAAATGGACAGACAATTTACATTTAAATTTTTATGTGAAATCTAATGAACTTGGATTCTCCGGAACTTTCACTTTAAAATTTTATTTTTCAAATTAGACCTTCACAACTATAAAACAGATTATGGCTGGTATCGAAATACTCTGTTTTTTTGTAATACCTATTTAATATATTCCACTTTTTTCATGAAAACTCCCTTATTAGGTCATATAACCTAAAAGTAACTGCGAGTATTACAGCTGAATATATCTATGCAAGATGTTATTTTCTTATAATTATAATGTTTTGTAGATATAAAGCAATTGTTTATAAGCTTATTGTTATACTTTTTTGGGAAAGTAAAATTTATAATGCATCTTTAATACAAAGTGAAACGTTACACCAGTCCAAAAGTCGGTAATTGGAGCCAAACCTTGTTCCCATCGTCAATACATGGATCAGAAACTAAATGCTTAGTTCACTTGCTTGTAATATAATGGAAATGTGTGTTGTGAGTCCGCTAACCTGCCATGATCTTGAGTATCCAAGGTTGATGTTTAGTGAACTTACCGGGAAGGCTCGGATCCTCATTTTGATTTCCTTTTTCGTTATTGCACTTTTCATCATTGCCTATTAATGATACACCCTCCAATGTGTCCAATACAGAACAATCTTATACTGGCACTGATGATACAACTTGAGACTTGCTCATTCATACATTGTCATGTTTAAATGATCTAGTTCCGAATATTTACATCTGTAAAATGAACAAACACAAAGTTAGCAAGGTATACAAAATATCGACACGTAAAACTCGGACATTTGCATAAAATATAGCCAAATTTGCCGTCAATTATGTCAAAAACAGATTTTTCCCATGGCGGATGTCATCCTTTGAGATGTCAGTGAGATAACGTATGCCACCCCAAGCATTTTAATCACTTTCTTCGTGTATTCGTTTAGTAAAAAGTTGAGGATTACGAACCTAGATAACCAACGATTCTCGCATTTAGGTAGAAATATTTACTAGACAAAAGTAACCACTCATATTACATGCTAGTACTGCATACTCGATTTGTTTCTGTTTCAGATTATTTTCCTCTCTCGGACATATTTATGGCTGATCGCTGTCATTTTTATTCCAATAGCTAGCTGTGTTTTTCGTTCAATTCAGGTAGGTAGACTATATAGTATTTCAATTAGTAGTGTCAAGTTTGTAGCCTTGCAAGTGTTTGTCTATGGACAAAATATCCGTTATCCGTTTCCGTGTGCTAAATTTAAAAACTGGATTCCATCTTTTTTGTGCGACATTATCAACACGGTCATTGGATATACTTATTTTTGGACCTGCTGATGTTTGTTCTCGGGAGTCGAAACTAACGGGTTATTCGAAAAAAAAAATGCCCGCCATTTTTTTTTAACCAACATGTAAAAATGGTTACAAGAGTATTTTAACTTATCACTTTAATTAATTTACCATCTCTTCATTTTCATGAAGTATAAATCTCTCTATTAAGTTGTTACCTATATCGGAAACAATAAAACTTTTTTATCAGTTTATTTACCTATTGTTTAGAACCTGCTACATTTCGGTCTCGAAGAATTAACTGATTGGTGATAAGTAAATATTTTTAATTGTCGTATATATATTTCCTACATTCCTCATAAATATTTTAGTTTAGAAATTCAGCGAAAGTGTTTATTTATTGTCAGGAAATGTGAGAATAATTGTTTGATTGGATGCGCCTATGTAACTTCTAGCGGACAGCTAGTGCCACTACCAGTCGACCAGTTGATAAGAAACCTTCTCATCGGCCGGTTCTTACGCAACGCGTACCAGTCTAGTCTGCAGTACACGTCTAAAATGCATCTCGATCTTACAAATCGCGAACAATGACTTAAAAAAAAAACAGTAACAGTGCAATACATTTAAAACGTGTTGAATATTTGTATTTTAATTCGTAATAATCGTGTTATTTTCTGACCATTTCTCTCAAAAACAAATAAAAATAATTGTGATAGTTGTATGTGGGTAGACTAACAATAAAAACAATCTTTGTTGAAAGAGATTTTTTTACAGTTATTCCACTAAAGTGCAGTTTTGTGAAATTTAAAAAAATAATATGACTTGAATTGGGCTTTATACAACTTCAGGATTTTCAGCCGATTAAAAAAATTGTGACGAGGTAATATTTTTAATTTACTCACCAACATATTATTTAAAATCAAATAGGTACCTACTTAGGTAAGTATTTTTATACCACGATTGGAAAAAGGTTCTTCTAATTTTTATCATAAACTTATGCAATTAGTTTTGTATTTTCACTAATCTAAGTTACAAAGATATGTATCATTTGAGATTCATATTAAATGAATCCCCACAAGCAGACACGCATAATTTCGCGCTCACACATGCCGCATGTGGACCTAAAATATAAAAAAAAATCAATCTCAAATGAACATAAGCCCTGCAACTCTTGCCGACCTTCCCTGAAACAGGGGTGACATTGAAATTTAAAGTATTTTGTTGTCAATATAATTATGTCAAAAGTTTATACTTCATTTGAATTCGATGATCCATTCATAATGAAGTCCCCACGAGAATTCACGTAGACAAATTTGTGTCGTCACCCGGCCAGGTTGCGAGGGAAAAGGCATATTATAAATATTTTGTTATTAGTTGCTTAGGACGGCAGTCTCATACAACACTGACGTTTATTCGCCGAAAAAAAGTTCCAAATTCAAAAATGTTCTGACCTCATACTATGATCCAATCAATAGTTCTTATTTTATCTTGTAATTTTACACACCATTAAAAGAATCCATAGAATTTCCAAAAATATATAAAATAAAATGAATCTGAATTCATAGTACAGTGCTTCATCGGGTGTATTTATCCGCCTGCCGATACTTATTACTATTTGTATATTTTCCGGAAAAATTATGAAAAGAAAATACGAACAATGGCCGCCGGTTGTATGTGCGCTGTGCTTGAACGAATTGCGTGTCCGATTCACTTTATTTCGCAATGCCACCATGAAAATCTACTCTTTGAGGTAATGTCAACTGGATAGAGACGTTGTGATTACTTATTTCTATTATTGTAAAGTGTTTTCTATTTATTCGCTTATGGGAATTTTCATACTTCATATCACAACAATACACCAGTGAGTTGTGGTGTGACTATAAAGCACAAAGCATGAACGAGATGAGAGTCTGCTACAATATGGGCTACAGAGCATTGTTACGACTGCGGAAGAGCTGTAGTGCGAGTGGGATGTTTGTGGCGGCTCAACTACCCTCCTGGAATGGGTTGCTGCGAACCCGAATGGCTGGGTTCAGAGAGAGAATTGAATCCAGTGAAAACTCCCTGATCGCAGCAACCAGAGACCTGAAATGGGAGTTGGGCAAGGAACCTAAAGCTTACTTAGCCTTTTCTTCCCTGTGTAATATGTTCTTGCTATTCCTACTATGTACATGTATTCTCTTTCCTTTCTATTCTATCTGTTTAATTATATATTACATATATTGTTTTTTTTTCATATATTTCTGCTTTTGTGTATTTCTGGGTTTTTGTATTTTTGTATTTTGCTTCCATGTTCTTTTTTATTGCTGTATTTTTTATGGCTGGTCATGTATTGCACCCTCCACATGACTAAGCTGGAATAAACATTTTATTATTATTATATCACATAAGTTTCTGTTCGATAAAAAAATAATTTATCTAAGGCATTAGCAGTTTTATTCACAACAACAGCTGATCCACGGATCACCTTTTTTTTGTATGGGATTTTCACCTTGGGCAACGGATAAGCTATGGGTTTGTTGCTTGTGAATAACACTGTATGAAATCACATGACGATGAATACTGTTATGAATTTTACATGGTTTTATTATTGCTCAAAGAATTCATTGAATAAGTTCCTATCTATTGAAGAAAGAACCAACGTATTTTTCGTAATTTGAATCAGATGTACTAAAGTTTCGAGTGTACTATTTTTCAGTGGTATTTGTAGAATATAATATACCTACTTCCTTAATATTTTTAACTAAGATCTGGTATTTTCAACGTTAGCAAATGTGACTGTAAACAGATGGAAACAACTACCCAAACGATCGACATAAGTGCGTCCTTATTGTTCAGTATAAAATCGCTATGGTAACGTTGAAAATACCGGGCCTTAGTATTGTCTTATTTAGCACTTGTACCTCTACTTATCTATAATCTAAGTTGCAAAAATATATTAAAACTTAAAATTCATATTTAATGCCGGTGTCGGTGTTATGGCCGCGGGGATCAAGACAGGTTATTTGGAACCGGATAACGCTGGTTCGAATCCCGCGACGATAACTTCGACTCTGATTCAACAGATGCCGTTGCATGCACACAAGCTTCTGCTTCATGAAGACAAGTAGACAACTCACTCCCCCAGTTCTTGTTTACTGTATACGCCAATCTTGTCAAATATGACTTTTTCATGCAGTTGTCTTATGAATCAAATTCTACACAATCTGAGCTAAGAAAACCCGTAAAACTCAATAATGTGAGAGTTCTTTTAAATATTTTTTAAATAAATTTCTTGTTTTTATAAGACACATTGGTCCAGTACACATGCAAACATTGCTCATGTAAAATTTTCTCAATGGCGTATACGACAAACAAGAACTAAGGTAGCGAACTGGCCAGGCAAAAAAGGTTGGTGGATTGCATTCCTTTCCACAAATCTATTTAAAAAAATAAAAAAATGCATGCCCACAAATGAACATAAACCCTGCAACTTTTGCCGACCTTCCCTGAAACATTCATCGTGGGGAGAATAAATATTTTAAAATATAAAAATATTTAAAAAATATGTATACCTATATTATACTCTTACTTTCTTTATGTAACTTTCAAGGAACAAATCACCCAGTAGGAGGGGGGAGAGTGGATTGCTGTTATTAATGAAAAAAATATATAACATTCAAAAATTATTTTCAGTTCTATAATCTATAATCTAAGTTGCAAGGATATATTCATTTAAAGCTCTCAGATGTATGCCCACAAACCAACAAGTGTAGTTCGCGCTTACAAATAGTTAATTAGTTAACGACGTTAAATCTGAGCTAGCAGCTTTTACGCAGAGGCTATGTTGGCAGATGGCAGCAATTTGAAAAGCTTTCAACCCCGAGGCGATGTCGGCCTGAAATAATTACCCACACTACCCCCATAAACATTGCTTTAGATTGCACCCCTGTGGATGGGGAGTTGCTATGGATGGGGGGCTGTTACGTTCACAAGGTCACCTTGTGAAATCTTTGTTTTGACTAATTAATATTTAAATAATTGTATTTGAAACATTTTGATGCCTTTTAAGGCGAAAATATTCGAGCATAATAAATAATTAAAAATTAAAAAAAAATAGTGAATTCAAACTGTGTTATTTATTTTTAAATGAATATAATTTTAGGTTGGACCTTATCTTGCAGCACTCGGAACATTTTTTTTTTATTTGGAATTTTTTTTGGCGAGCAAATGTCTTGGCACGTCAAGAGCAACCAATAACAAAATTTGTGTTTATCTTTTCTCTAGAACCCGGCCGGGTGACGTCACAATATTGTCTATGCCAGTTCGTCTGGTTTCAGACCTTCTTGTTTTTCATGATAACCCCTTATCTTACATCTACCACATTTTTATTTATTACGTTTCTTAGAATGACGTCAGAACATTTTTGAAATCGGAACTTTTTTCTCAGCGAACAACCGTCAGTCTTGCATGGGACTGCCGTCTTAAGCAACCAATAAAAAAAAATATTTGTATGCCTTTTCCCCAGCAATCGACACAATATTGTCTATTCACGTGCGGGCCTCATTATTTACTCGTATTTTTATGTTTCCATTATTATGCGTCTGCTAATTTTTGATAAAATTGTTTCATTTCTTTTCACTTATCCTGAAATCGTTTAGTCCACGTCTTCTTATCAATTCATTTATTTCTCTTATTATCAGTATACAATGTATCAGCTCATCTTTCAATCCATTTACCATTTTTATCCGTTCGCCGATTTTTCTGTCCACTGTCCCTCAAATTCCATATTAGAAGAATCTTCGGGATATTTTAAAACTATTCTTGATGAATGATTTACTTGATAGTAAAATTTTAAGGGCCTGTTGCACCAAACTCCAATCAGACAAAAATCAAAATTAAGTGGGATTTCTCCCATCAAATCAAAATTTTGGTTGCGTTCACGTAAATCAGCTGATGTACCTACTTCTTCTTTCCTGTTCAAATTCCATCATATTATTACCCACTTCCGAGAAATCTTTAACCGAGATCCTTACCAGAATTAAGCAATTAAATTTGATGTGCCAATCAAATATTGATTGGAGGTTGGTGCAACAGGCCCTAAAATCATTAACGATCTTGACCAATGTGAGAGTTGTTTTTAATATATTCAAAATAAATTTCCAGTTTTCATAAGACACATTGGTCCAGTACACATACAAACATTGCTCATGTGAAATTACCTCAAATGGACACAAAACAATAAACAATGTCCAAAGGCCTGATCCAGAGTTGGACATATTCTTTCTCTCTACAGGATCATTTAAAAAGAGGATTCTGAGTCTCGCGGGATATAAATTACATTTATAATTGTGTAGCATTTTCTATTTTATTTTTATTGTTTGTTAAACATAGTTGACGTGTTTGGTATATTACGCATTGTATTTCTACTCCCTTCCCTTTCTCCTGCCCTTTCTTTCCTTATCCCATCATGAGGAGGTTTGTAAAAAAAAAAATATTTGTTTTTTTTTGGTTTTGTGGATTGCTTCTTTTTTTTTTTTTTTTCTTCTTTTTTATTTATTTGATATGATTTATAAGTTATAATACGAAATTGTAGAATACTGTAATAGGCACGATGAATTGTTAATAACTATCTTATATATGTACAAAATAACAAAATTATGCTGTTGTATTCTTGTTCAAAAAAAAAAAAACAAACTAAGGGCGACGGTTCCGCCTCTGTTCCAAGTGAACTCTTGACAGTCAGTTATAATTATTTTTTGTACACTTCATTGTGGACATTCATACGTTGTCAGTAACTATGTATGTACACATGTATTTATTACACCGGCTCGTCAGCCTATATCGAATCAGTCTATGTGGATATTTTTAGAGCACATCGCCTCTGGGCCATGGGACGGTAATTCAATTTGATTCATAAAACTTCATCACCAAATAGACAAGTTCTCCGACATAAACTCTATTCACAGCTAATAAAAACGTAAACGCAATTAAGTTACACATGCAGTGTAACTTCTAGCCGCGTTATTCCCGAAGGGTTTCGCATGTGGCGAGTGAAATCTATTTATTTTTAGAGGTAAGGGGGCGGCCACCACTTAAGATGAAGTGGAGGGTCTCCCAGCTCCCAATGGGGGCTGGTGCTTATTTCTTGTGAAGGCTTAGTTAACCTTGCTGGTAATTTATTTTGGGGTCTGAAATAAACACCGAAACGGGAAATCGTTCCTGACACCGTCGGCGGGATTCGAACCAGAGCTCATGGCATGGAATGCAAGCACTCTACCATCTGAGCTATCGACCGGACACATAATATCACGAGATGTCGATAATGTCACGAGATAAATAAATAAATATAAGGACGATTTATCAAGTGAGCCCTGTTTTTGTGTAGACCGGTCCCTAGTCTAGCGGTTAAAGCTTCGGACTCGTGATTGGAAGGTAGTGGGTTCGAAACCCGGCGGAGCATAGGTACAAATATTTCATTTTTCAAAATTTTAAAATTTCGCTGGGTTGAAAAATTTATCTACCTTTACCAAAGACCGCTCACCTAGGTCCATCCAGCCTTACGGCAACTGAGTCTTGCTTGAGAATTGGTGCTTTCTAAAACGACGATCAAGAGGGCTCTTGAGTTGTGATTCATACAAAGACAGCGCTCACCGAATAAATCAACCTAATGTTATGGCCAATAATGCTTGGCCATCGCTTTAGAAAGCATCAATTACACAAGTATGCTGTAAGGCTGGATCTTTGGTAATCGATCTTAGGCAAAGCCACATGAAGTTTTCAACCCTGCGAAGAGAATAAAGCATGGCGGTGTCTGAACAGCTGATCGTTGTTCCATTAGAAATGAATCAGCTGTTGATACGCCACCATGTTTTATTTTGTCCTATCTTCAAATATACACGACAAGATCTACCGACGGTCGTCGAGACTTCCACCCCAGGGCTGGAAATCTCATCACCACGGTAATTCTTACCTACCGAATATCAGTTATATGTGTATGAAGACCTGTCAATCCCAGATGGCCGCAAGTGTTTACTTGATCAGCTGTTTAGCTGATTAGTCTTCATCCAGGAAAGCCGGGAATTTCGATTTCAATTAAACACCTCTGCTAAGACAATTAATAATCCATTTTAACATATACGTAAATTTTAATGTTGTAGGTCATTTGAATACATGAGAACATTTATAAACTATTCATTACGTGACGTCAGAGATCATTATCTAAGTTGCTCTGATCCCGGAGAAGCCTTGATCGTTCTCCAGCCATTAGCTGCTGAGGTGACTGTTAGACAGCTGTAACAAGGATAAGTTTTAATTAGTGATCTACCTAGACTTGCAGGTACCTTACCTATGTTAATGGTAGGCATACCTAAAACACCTTGACTGTCAAGCGCATGGCCGAATTGCCCTTAGTCAAGGCAAAATAAGAACTCGATCAAATATAAAATATTACATGTGAATACAAATTATGTTATTCATTCATAAGGAAATTAAGTCTATAATCTATCTTTAATCCAAGCTGCAGAGATATTTTGACATTTAAGGCTAAAATTTAATGCGCGCCCGCATGATGAGACGTGTAAGTTCACGCTTACACATACTGCATGTGTACGTACAAAATATACCAAACCTCACATGAAGACTACGGGGATAAACAAAGAATGTCAGCAAAAATAAGAAAATGATCTACTAATGCTATCTAGGGGCATCTGTGTGTATCTAAAGCTCTGCAAAAATTTTAATGCAACAACAGTCGCCATCACAGTTTTTAGCAGTATTTCCGTTTCTTTGTGACAGGCAATAACCATGAGAAACACAGACTTTCAAATTCATAATTTTGATTTACTCAAAATATTCTTCAACTAGCATTCCTTGTTCTTCCCCTGTAGTCTTCACATGAACATAAACCTTGCAGCTCCTGCCGCCTTACCCTGAAACCGTGGTGGTTCAATCCTTAAATCCAAAACCTCCAAGCATCGCGGAGGACTTGATATTTTTTTATAGGATGAATGAAATGAAATACTTGAACAAAAAATGCTAACAACTGCTAAAATGATGATGCCCTGTCTCACTGCTGAGTTGCTTTGGAAATAATATTTTCTCCAGCACCTTTTATTGTCCGTCGTCACTTAAGAGGTCACGCAAAACCAATTGAAACTTCATTCTCCAATTTATTAATATGAGAAATTACTTACAAAAGGGCAACTGGAACCAGCTTCCCTCACATAGGATATATGGTGCAAACTTGGCACGTATTTATTCTGTATTTTATATGATTGTGTACTTACCTACAATCTTTTTCTTATTAAAAAAAACAAGATTGAAAAGGAAAAAGTAGGTCCTACACTACCGTATAGCCTTCTCTAGTGTTTTCTTTCTGCGACGTTTCTGAAAACTTCAGTATTACAATTATTTAAAGCAAGCATGTAAAGTCAAATGATATTACCAGCCATATGATCTATTTTGTAGTAAGTTGAGGTACCTTAGTAAGTCACATATAGGGGTCCATCTTATCTCTCTTTTATATCTAAGGATAAGGTACTCCATTCTGATACATTCAAATTAAAATACCTACGCCCCAAATAAGTCTATGGTGAACAATCTTGCATTTTCTAGCGATTGAATTTGCCGATCGCAAATGATAAATCATGGCCGCACATGAACAGCTGATCGTGTAGTTAAATATTCTAAATTTATCATACCTGAAGATGACCTACTAGGTCGAAAACGTTCGTAATTTGTTTAAAGATTTTAATCTTTTGGAATAAATTTATCCGTGAAAATAAACAGTGTTTTTAATTCATCAAAAAATTATAAAATTAAACAATATGAATTTTCACACACAAACAATACAAAATATTCTAAATTTAATTTGAATCCACTCACCACAAGTTTTATCGCTTTCTGTCGATCGATACGATCGATAGAATAGACGAGACTGCTCCCCGTGACCTTCTTCTCTTCATTTCTTCTTACTCTTCTTCTGCACTTCTTTTCTTCACTCTTCTTGCTTCTTACTGCTCATATAATTCAATTGTTTTTATCAATTCGCCGTTCCTCTTTTGCACACATTCGGGTTCTCTCGCGGAGTTGTGATTCTCTCGCTCTGAATTATTTTATTTTTCAGACCCAATTTATCTAAGTGCCTGTAATCCCCATTACAGGCGCGACGTCCGACAGACTCCCAAATTTATTTTGTTCTTTATCAGGCAAAAAAAGTGCGCGAAAACATAGAAAAAATTGTCTCGAATGTAATTCAATGGAAATAAGAATTTTTTCTTCATTGTACAACAAATGTTTGTTTTTATATGTTCGTATATGTTCTTTTCTCTTCAAAAGCTTATCTTTTATTGTAATGTTTCATACTTTTTATGCTCGTATTTTATTGATATTTTGTTGTGGTGTATAAACTGCTTTTTTATATTTACTTATTTTGTAAAAGGTTTTTGCCGTAAATAAACAAATGCAAATTGTCATGACGCATTTTTTTTCAACACGTATCTTGTATTTTTAAGGAGAAAGTCCATTGTATTTTTTGCCCAACGTATCTTTTGTATTTTTTTTTATTAAATGCCGGAGGTAGTACCAACCGAAATTAGAGTGAATGCCTGTTAATTTATTTTTAATTTTGTTGGCAATTTATTTTAGTCGTAGGCCTCATTAAGGCGCCTCTGCCTCTCAGATAAGATATTTTACAATGGCGTGCCGTGCGTTGTGTCATGTTTCACTAATGCCATACTTGTGAGACTCTCAATATAATTTGTACTTGGCGGGTTACTTGACATTATTACAACTTGCTGTCGAGTGACAGCGAGTGAACACCTTAAAAAGGTAAAACTGAACAAGTGACATATTACCTAAGCTCCCTTGACTTATAGGTCGGTATGAGTCTGACCAACCCTCCAAAAATCACCCATTGACCAACTCGCAACTCGTAATTGCAACTCGCATGGGTTAAAAAAAACTCCCGTGAACTGTTCCTGTTTATATTTTTTAACGCCTTTAAACATATGATCGAGCGAGATTTGGCAGTCGGCAATTTTCAAAACTTCTCAGTTTTATTTTCACTGGGAATATTATCAATGGTATTATTAACTGGCAAAACTATATTTTCAGATAAAGAAAAGCACACCCGCAACCAAACAAAAGTCACTCGCAATTTGCGAGCTAGCGAGTAGAATTTTGGAGGGTTGGGTCTGATCATCCATGCTGTAAAAAAATGATTCACTTTCACCCCTGTTGCAGGGAAGGGCGACAAAAGTTGCAGGTGTTATGTTCATTTGAGGTTTGGTTTTTGAATTGTGAGTAGGTACACATGCAACATTTGAAAGCTGATATGGGTTTCTCAGATAAATGCACCTTTTTCCCATTTTCTACGAGAGAAAACACTACAAAAGTGGGAAAACCCTGTAAATTAAAATGATAATTTATTAAAATGAATTTAGTTTGTACAAAAATCAATGCATTTTTCAAATCAACTATTGTAAAATAGCTACACAGTTTTACTTAAATCTTTTATTTTATTTTATTTTTTATTGCTCAAATATTTTAGCTTTAAAAGGCATCTTCAGGAGCAGTCTATACGAAAATATTTGAGCAATAAAAAATAAATTTAAAAATAAAATAGTGAACACTAAATTGTGTAGTTATTTTACAATAATGGATTTGAAAAATAAGTTGATTTTCTACAAACTGAATACAATGAACTTTCACTGTGTGAACCACCAAACCATAACAAATATATTTAAAAAAAAACACACACACAAAGTGACGAAAATCTAGATAATAAAAAGCATGTAGTTTAGAAGTTTCTCATGAGTATTTCCTTATATTTACTTCACTTTCTATGATAAGCAACTCGCAATAAGATGTTTTATCAACGATTTCTCAGATCAGTGAATCAGCACTTATTCAGTTTTACCTTTAAGGTGGCAATACGCGAGTTTCTCTCTTGCAATAGCCTTCCCAAGCATACTCATGGTCGCTTTTACTTGATAACTTCTAGATTATTTAATTTTTCCTTTTTTTACGATGTTACAAAAAATAAAAATTAACGCAGGCCACATGCATTTACAAATACCACATTTTGTACTAATGAGAAAATTGAAAAGGACTTTTCCACGTACTCAATCGTTTCCTCATACCCATTGATTTTCAAGTCATAGCTTATTGGACAGATGCTTGAAAGGAAATGAGTGTAACGAATTATTTAAAGAAAAATCTATCGATAAAAAAAATACAACCAAGCTATACAAATAATGATACTTCTTGCTGCGTTCTCCCCGAAGAGGTTGCATGTGGAAAGTGGAAACTATTTATTTTTACATATAAGAGTGCCGGCTTTACGCCAACACCTTCAGTTGAAGTGAGGGTTTCCCAGCTCCTAACGAGGTTGGTACTCATTTATTGTAAGTGACAGATGCGGTGAAGCAAGTTATTGAATTCTATATTGTGAACATAAAAAAATAAAATAATAATAATGATGGATTTCACTTTTATACTTATATTCACATGGGTATTAATGTTTATTTAGCAATTTACACTGCTTTACCCGTAAAACTACCTTAGATGGGAAAATAAAAAAAAGACACGCACTGAGCATTATTTTTACCTGCTTTTTTTGGCGCTGAAAGTTAAGGTAAAAGCACTTAAATAAAGTTGCGTGCCGAGCAGAAAGTCGGCTGAAATCTCGCGAACTCGGAAAACGTGTAGGAAAGGGGTGCGGAGCCTTAAGGGTAAATGGTTTACTCACCTCATTCAGTGAATAGCTACTTTCTCACGTAGGTAATAAAGGCAAGAAGTAATTGTACAAAAAACATGTTATGTTACTAAATAGTAGTCCACTTGCAGACCACGCTAAGTTAAAACAAGTTTTTTTGTGCAATGGCTGTCGTTTTATTGGATTTTTAAAAATATTCTGCCTTTTATTATACTTTTTCAAAACTCGCCACGTTACGTATAATTTAAGGCTAAATACGGGACACTCAAAAGTCGCGATATCATAGGGACTTTTGCAAGACAGCCAATACAATGACAACCATTGCAGAAAAAGCATTTTTTAACATAGCGTGGTCTGCAAATGGACTACTCGACTGACTTATTTTATTGTATTATCTTACTCTTATTTTTTTCCTCTAATCTAATCTAATCTAAGTTGCAAAGATATGTTACATTAGAGATTCACATTATATGCATTCTCACAAGCAGACACGTACAAGTTCGCGCTTGCACATGCCGCATATGAAGCTACAATATTAAAACCAAATCTTAAATGGACATACACCCTGCAACTCTTGCCGTCCTTCCCTGAAACAAGGGTGACATTGACAAAATGAACTATTTTTACAGCCGACAACTGAAATGTCTAAGAATAGCCCCGTTAGAATAACGACTATATTATTTTGTAGATCAGACTTGCTGTAAAAATCAGATGTTGATTGTCGATTAGTGAGTGAATGAGATAACAGTTTACTGTGAGAAGTAGTACTCGATTTAATTTTGTATTATCTCTGTGTGTTATCTTTTGTTTGCGTCAGTGAAATAATTTACCTGCTGAAAGATAACGTGAGTACAGGTGCTGTGAGGGGAAATTGAGCAGAATAAAATAATGGCTAATTATAACTCAGGAGCCATGTACATTATCATGCATATGTGTGAGTTATCTTCGATGCGTTGTACAGTTTTCCTTTGTTTTTTTGATAATGATAATTACTTAGAAATATGCATTTTACTCGTAGGATAATATAAAAACCAATGTGACGATAAAATTACATTAAAATTAACTGAGTCTAATAAGAACCTGTTTCATAACCAATAGTTAGTATGGGGCGACTCCCCATGCTGTAAATTTTTTATTCACTTTTGCCAACGCCACCCCGTCTCAGGGAAAGGCGGCAGGAGTTGTAAATTTTATATTCATCTTTATATTCATTTCAGATTCGGTTTATTTTGTAAGTACACATGCAGCATGTGTAAGCGTGAAGTTACACGTGTCTGCTTGTGGGCGTGCAATATATATGAGCCTTAATGTTAATATATTTTGGCAACTTAGATTGAAGAGTATATTTAGATACCTAAGAACATAACAAAATTATTGTTGCTAGAGTTAAATCGTAAGATTTGAAATTTTCACCCACTTGCATACGATATGCAAGTGCATACGATAAGTTAAAAATAAATAAACTACTATTGATTTTTTGACAATTCTTCACACCTTGCATACAATGTATTTTTATAGACTGTTTTCCCAAATTCCTAATAATAATAAGAATACTAATATTAATATGATTTATTTGGTGAGCGCTGTTTTTGAATGAATAACACCTCAAGAGCCCTAGTATGTTTTGTTTTCCTCTATTTCAAAAATAAGAATGTGCCTGCATGTGGACGGGCATGCATTGTAAAAGTAAGACTCAGTTGCTGTAAGGCTGGATGGACCTTTGGTGACCGGTCTTTGGTAAAGGTTTATGAATTTTTCAACCCAGCAAAGAGCATATTTGGAAATATAAATGGTTTTTTTTGCGCTCCCCCGGGATTCAAGCCCACGACCTTCTATTTCCGAAGCGTTACCACTAGACTATGGACCGGTCCATATTTACAAATTAGATTATAGATAAAGATAAAACCAAGTCTGTGGTTAACATACGCTATCAGATAATTGCAACTGTATTCCTATTTTTTTTCCGTTTGTGGTTTAATTTAATTTTTAAGTTTTTCGAAATCCATCTTGTTTGACGTATTTATGGTCATCATTTTCCTTGCCTTACATTTTTCTCTCGAATTTCATATTTTTCAATGTGGTCAGAGCATTTAAAAAGGGCGCAAATATAAACTTCGTCACCCGGCCGGGTAGCTAGAGAAAAAGCATACAATTTTTTTTTTATTGGTAGCTAAGGATGGCAGTCCCATACACAATACTGATGCTTCCTCGATGAGAAAAAAGTTCCACATTCAACGATGTTCGGACCTCAATACGAATTTCTAAAATTATTATTGTCGGTACCTCTATCTGGTATTCAAAAAGAGAGCTCAAAAATATTGATTGCTTAGGCCAATAGATTTTAAATTGGACTTAATTTCTGCTATTCAGAATTTTTATCCAGATTATCATTTCAGAAACGTAGAAATTTCATTTTATGCAAAACAATATAGATAGGTACCTATAAATTTGTTTATCCACAAACAGAAATCTATTGCAATTTATAATATGCCTACGGATATTGTTCAGAAGAAAATAGCTTCATGATTCTTGATCCAAAAATAACACATAAAACTGTTTTATTCATACTTACTTATCGCTTTTCCATTGAAGTCAGATTCCATTGGCCATTGGGTAGGTAGTTCAGACTTGAACTATTGTTCTTTCATATCAAATTAAATTAATTTGCTGTAAACAATTAATATTTTAAATTTTACACAATCATAAAACTAAAATAAATATATAATTACTTCGACTGAACATATTTTTTACCTACATTTTTCATTCTTCTGCATAATTTTTGGTCTCAGACCTTGTTCGTCTAATTTAGCTATTCCCTATAATCTAAGTTGCAAAGATATATTAATGTTAATATTCTCAATATTCGGCAAATGAAGCAATTTTTAGTATCTCATTTTCGAAAAATATCCTAGCTTTCCCCCTTTGGTTCCATACGACTCTATTGATTATTCCCATCTATCTAAATACTTTATTTCTCAATCTGGCTTTCTTTTAATTAATTTAGTATTCTCCATTAAATAAAATTAAATGTAACTTAATGAATTTTGTACAAAAGAAGATTTCATTTGGAGACACATTTCAAAGACTTTCCACAAATTTATTTAGCGAGTACTTATTAAATAAATATTACCTAATTTGTGTGTGACTTGGCGGAACAGCGTTGTTTTGTAAACAAATCGTGAATTTAGAAACAGTCCTGAATAAATTTGCGTTGCGCCACTGTTTGCACAAATCACCAAGCAAAGGTCGAAATGTTTGGTTACCGAAGTTCGTTCAACAAAGTTAGTACAAATGTATCATTAAGTTTCTTCTTCTTAACCGTTCTCCATTTTGCTGACGGTCGTGATCCCTGTGAAGGTTTAAACAATCTACAATATTATAAAGAGGGACAGCCCCGCCATACAAAATAAGTGTTAGTTCATACAGATAAAACTCATAAACCACTAAACAGATGCACATCATATTCACAACTAACATTATATGGAACCTCGTCTGTGTTCTCCCATCATCAAAAGTTTTAAAAATGTTGGTATTTTAGAAATAATTATGATCGATTTGGACACCTTTTTATATGAAACCCAACTAATTGTGTAGTTTGATTTTCTTTGATGTTGTTTGATTGTGATTTCTTTAAAATATTCAAATATGATGTTAGTTGCTTAGGTTTATTAACATTTAAGATTCACATTAATTACATATCCACAAGCAGACACGTGTCTGCTTGTGGTTCACATGTTCGAAAATTAAAATAATTTAAAATTAGTATTTTATAAAATGTACCGCTACTGGAGGACTTACTTATTCTAAATGTTTCATTGGTGTCATAACCAACACACTTCGCTCCCCCAGTTCTTGTTTACCGTATACACCAATCTTATCAAATTTGACTTTTTCATGCAGTTGTCTTATGAATCATATTCTACACAATCTGGGCTAAGAAAACCCGTAAAACTCGATAATGTGAGAGTTCTTTAAAATATTTTTTAAGTAAATTTCTTGTTTTTATAAGACACATTGGTCCAGTACACATGCAAACATTGCTTATATAAAATTTTCTCAATGGCGTATACGGTAAACAAGAACTAAGGCAGCGACTTGTCAGCACAAACTCATGGAGCTCATGTTTACACGTCGCGAATAAGGCAAGTTCCGTTTTTTTCAATCAATTTCAATTTGTAAACATGAGGTTGATTTAAAGACTCAGCTTCTTATTTTTTCGTAATGACGATTTCTCGTGATTAAATCATATTATAACCATTATTCATGTTCATTATTTTTATGTAAGTAATTATTGCACACTCATTTTTCGTCTCCTTTTAAATATTGAGGTAGGCACTGAAATTTATAAAAGATGGCCATGGTGCAAAAATAATAATCGAGTCACGAATGTTATGAACAATAGGGAGGGCATACAGTCACAGAATTGAATATCTGCTTTATATTTAGTATTCCCCGTGCATGCCATATCGAAAGTAATCTGATCGCTTCCAAAAGTAGCAAGGATGAGAGACAATTGAAGAATTGAGTCGCATAGAATCAGAGGTGGCAATCTAGGGTCGTTTTAGAAAATGAGGTAAATATATGGAAACACAGGAAATAATTCTCTCATCTATTGCATATGTTTATCTCATTTTGGAAAACATCCTAGATTGCTGCTTTTGGTTATATACGACTTCTTTTTGTGTTATTGATTTTTTGTCTCGTTTGAAGAAGATCGCACACGTCAAAGCATATTGATAAAATAGTGAGTGATATCCAAAGGCAGTCGTAGGATACATGTGTATAAAACTTGTTTCACTTATTCAAGTTTAACGTCAATTTTTATTAACAGAAAATGCATGTTTACACAAAAACAGTAGAATTACGTAACGACATCATTGACTCGCCCACCACATGACTTGATACATTTGTTTTTGCTTAGTTAACTGTGGAGATAATTTCGAATATGTGAGAGTTAAGTGTTTTTAAAATGGCTGATCGAATTTTGTGTTGTAAATAATATGCGTTTCGCTCAGTAAATATTATGATAAAATATGAGTTTTGAACGAAAGAAAATCATGAAAACCTAGGATATTATATCCGTTTCTACAAATTTCTTTTAATGTTTCTTCCTCATCAAATCTATTGGTATTTTTGTTTTGCTTTTACTTTCCATCGTTTTTATAAAGTAATCGCACTTGTATTTATTGTTAAATCCTTAGCAATAAGAGGTGTTTTACATTAGAAAGATAACAAAAAAAAAGTTGTTTAGCAGTCGAGAAAAGTTAACTAGGAAAATTCAAATCTCGTTTGTGTAAAAAAACTGCTGTGGGGCATCTTTAAGTACTAATATACATGTTTTTTCTATGCATGCGTTTACTTGGAGTTGTCTGACCTCAGTACGGGCGACCTCCGCTACACAGCTGACCTTTAGTTTTCAAGAACAACAAAGCGACAGAACACATTATAGTAGCGGCCAGTACAGCCAGCATGCTTATCAGAGGTCCACTGCTCAAGCGCTCATGCTGGAAACTATCTTCAAATCGGACATCTTCTGGGGGTAGGACCACTGTGAAGGACACCTCTGTGGATGTGGAATTGAGGTCATTTGGTTCTCGGTGGAGGGACCTCCTGGTTCTGGAGGAGCAGCGAGGAGTTCTGCAGTCTACGGCATCCAGGCATGCTACCATGCGGACGCTTAAACGCATCTCTTCCCCGCTCTGCATTCCCTCGAACATGGCAGCTCTGGAAGTAAAAGTGAATACTGTTATAATTTGTCTTGGGGTTCTTTTAATTGTGATTTAATTATTTTTTCTTTTTTTTCACAATATAGGTTACAATGTACTGTTTACTCTTCACTCTTTGCTTAAAGGTCTTCGCGTTACAATGGTCTATGCGACTCTGTCTGTCCCACAGAATCTTTCCTCGTATTTATATGGGCGGCAGCGACGATTTTTGCATGTTCGAAAACATGGTAGATACTTCCTTAATGTATGGTACTAGTGAATTGCTATTCACTATACCAGAGACGTCACACACACACTAACCAGCGTGCCTAGGCCCACGTACGACGAATCCATAGTTCGTAACATTATTTATTGAACTAAAGCGCATATGACACTGGAGAGTTGTTTTCCGAGATCTGTTGCCGTGGTTTTTAGAGCTGGAGCTTGCGGACGTTTCATCCATGTCTGCGATGGGCTTCATCAGCGTAAAATGATGAAACTATTATGATACTTCATAACAGTTCTGAGCGGATCCTGATTTTGATTTCGGGATATGGTTTTTAAAAATAATTTTGTGACGACCAATGAAGTTCACATTCGTATAAAATCAAAACCAGCAATCTATATTTTTTTAAATAAAATTATTACAAAAAAGGAAACATATGAAATCCCTTTCTGATCATTTCTATGTACTAATTTATATCAGTTTTAAATTAAATATTTAACCGATGCAGATAGTGTGAATTTGCTTTCTCAGGAACGGAGAAAATGTACATACACATTGCGTTAATGTATGTAAAGCTGATTCCCTTACATGAGAAAATAGAAAGATCCCACAGGTAAAACTAAACAAAATGCATTCTGACATACAAACAGATTACAGATGTACAGACTAGATTAGATTAGACTGATAAATTAATTAATGCCATGTATACAAATTGATTTAATTAACTGTGGAGTTATTAATTAACGTTCACTAATAGATTGATTGGATTATGTACAGGAATTCCAATCTGTGTTTTATTAAAAAGTAACGTGCACAGTTTCGAAACACAGATAAGGGCACCGAGTATACTGCATTTACATATACTCCCATCGACTACGTAAATCGAAAATATATGGAATATACGACGGCACTCTTATTGACCGATTTGGTTATAATATACATTACTTCGATTTCCCAATCGAGGGGAGTTCACACCCTGGGTAGTAATAATAATTACCTACATTAGGATGATTTATTTGTTTAGCGCTGTTTTCATGTAAATACCACTTCAAGAGCCCTCTGCGAGCTTGGTCGTCGCTATAGAAAGCGCCAATTCTCAAGAAAGACCCAGTTGCTATAAGGCTGGATGGACCTTTGGGAACCGGTCTTTGTAAAGACACATGATTTTTTCAACCCAACGAAGAGATTTTTTTGTGCTCCGCATGCAATCGAACTCACGTCCTTTCTATTATGAGTCCATAGCGTTAACCACTAGGCTACAGACCGGGTAAAGAACTTATTTGGCTCATAATCATATTATGAGTGTCTTTTATGTGTGAATCACACATCAAGAGTTTATTGCACAAGGATCAATGCCTTTGGAGTGTCTTTTATATTTTACGAAACAGCGCTATAAAAAAAACATCACCACGACGAACCCTTTGCGAGTTTGATCATAGCTAAAAGCGCTAACCCAAGCAACACCCACTTGCACCCTTATGGCGCAATGAACTTTTATGACTGATCGTAAACAGACACACAATATCCCAACGATTTTAGTTTTCTGAATTCTACTGTCCCCTTTTTGAAACCGGGTCGATAGCTCAATTGGTAGAAAACTTGCGTTCAAAGATAGAGGGCTAGGGTTTGATCCCCTGCAAGGTTGTCAGAAAAAATCCCATTTTTGTGTTTATTTCCAGGTTCTAGCTCAAAATCATATAATTGGTAAAACTTACTCAGCCTTCACAAGAAATAAAAACCTGCCTCTCTTTCCTTGAGGGCAGGAAAACCCCTACTTCAAATTAAGTGGTTGGCGTACCTAAAGCTTAACATCCTACCTGTGAAAAATAATAGATTCCATATCGCCACTACGGGGACAACGCGTAAAAAGTTGTAAATTAATATTATATCCCCAGATCTTGGGTGCCAGAAGTCCAGAATATTGGGTAATAAATTTAAAGACGTTTTAATAATAAAATTTGGCACTCTATTTTACTTTAATTGTTTGACTGCAATAAACAAACTCATGTCTCTCAATTTGTCTCTTTTTGACTTGCAACACTCTAGATCTATTTGTTTTAGATCGTGTCTTTTGCATTTCCGGCCCCTATTGTGGAATGCCTTGAAGGGCTACAGAGAGCATATCTGCTCAGAAGATGGTATTGCTCTGCAGTGCCCTTGCCAGCCCCGGATTTACCCGTCTGGGAGCCCTGGTCCGGAGAAATGCTCAGGGGGCCCCCCCATACAAGCCCCCCCCCCCCCCTCAAAAAATGGCGCCCCAATTATTTTTTGTGAGTTGCGTTTATCTTATTCAATTAGATCGTTCGGGGCACTTAAGATTCGCTGTGAAAATCTTGTACTGGAGTAGAGACTTTGCTTGAAAATTTGGGGCTGCATTCAGATCGTTGGGGCTCCCAAAGGTTCTTGTTTATTGTTGATTGTTTGTTTCTCTTTAATAAAATTTTATTCCTTAACTATTGGTGTCTCTGTCTGTAGGAAACGTGGCCTTTGAGTCAAACATGATCGAAATTAGTTCATACACTATTTTTCAGTACCTAAGTCTTTGGGGGCCCTGGACCGGTCGCACCATTCGAACCGCCCTTAATCCGGGCCTGGCCCTTGCATTGAAAATTCCAAAATGGCACAATAATTATTATTGTTAAACAAATTGTGTGCAGTTTAGTTTTCGACTTACCACTGAGCTACGATCAATCTTATGATGTGATTACGTAACGGTAATAAATGAAATAAAAATACAATTTTCTCACCTGTTTGTCTACACTCTACGTTATACTTACTGTATTGTTGACATTTAATCAACCAAGGTAAGATGGAGGTCAACGTCACAAAGAAGAGCATAACGTGAAGCAGGAAACAGCTGATGTGCGATGACATTTATAATGGGTTCCGCAACAAATCGGTTACAGACAACCCGTCCACAGCTGACATCTTGACCATGGACCAATCAGTCACACATCAGATCGTCCACAAGACTTTGCGGTCAACGACGTTTCGATCACATACAATATAGGCTCACTGAAAGCTCGGCCATTGACAAATCAGTCACACGACAGTACATTTCTAACACATACAATTTTTTTTCATGGTGCACCATAGGTTACCCTAATTACAGTGCACCCTCTCAGCCATCAACAAGCTGGGAGGCACTCTTTCACCATGAATTTCAAGGTGTCTCAAGTATATTGAAATATGTCAATCTTTGATTCGTTTATTAGTTTAACACTCCGAGTTAATGGATGTTGCGCCAAGACGTCAGTGCGACTCATCGCTAGGGACTGGAAAAAAGTGGTGTTATTTTTTGCAAAATTCGCGTTATTTTTTTGGGAAATTCGCGTTATTTTTGATCAAAAACAGGGAAATTCGCGTTATTTTTCATGTTAAACAGGGAGATTCGGTGTCATTTTTAGGGTTGATTTGATCGAAATAAAGGTTTATGTAATTGCAAAACTATGGATATTACTAATATTTAAAATTTATTATATAAACAACAATATGTACCTTCAAAAACAATGAATAAACAACATCTGAATCAATACGAGTTACAACTTACAAAAAACATTGATTGAAAAAAGTATTAATATTTGAATGACACTCCGAATACCCTGCAATATCCTTTTAAAATATTTTATTTTTGTGCATTTAGTCTCTAGATGAGGGTTATCTATTTTTTTCGAGGGATGTTGGCTTTTATGAAAGCCTCAAGTTGTGCTCTTGGCTAATCCAGCAGCAGCTTCACTCCTTAATGTATTTTCCTTCATTGATGTCACGATTCAAGTCTGTTTGGATGTCCAGGACAGTTCTGCTTATCATTTATTTAAAAAAAAAAAAAGATTTGTGAATAGGAATGCAATTCACCAACCTACTCTGCCTGGCCAGAAACACGTATTAATATCATTAATGAAAAATTCATTACGAGTATTGTTTATTTTAATTAATTATTAATTTATAATAACCCAATTACATTTGTTGAACCAGGGTCAAATTTCAAATGACACAGGCGGGGATCGAACCCCGCGTCTAGCGTTCTAGCGTGTTTCAACGTTGAAAGATCAGCCCACTTGGCCCCTCGGCTATAACACTGACCATTTTTTCTGTGCTTTGCCCCTTGCAAAGGGTTTTCACAGGAATTTTTTCTTTCCCACAAAATAGTTGCGTTGCAGAAGCGACACATAACAACTTTTTTGCACAATTTCTACCAAAAGTACGAAAATTCGCGATATTTGCGTAAAACCTCAAATTTCGCATTATTCGCGTAAAAACATCAAAATTCGCGAATAAATTCGTTTTATCGCGATCGCGAAATTTTCCAGTCCCTACTCATCGCTACATGAAATAAACCATGACCTCGCAAGTACAACCTGAAACCCTCCAAAAGGGTGGGACTGTCTTTTAATCTTGTTTAATTAAATATAGGTCCATAGACAGCTCCATCACAGAAAATAAGAGTTTATTACATTTATAGTAATAACAAAGGTTTTTTGGAGGGCAAGTTCTTGACTTATACTTAGGTTGGTATGAGGCTGACCACACATATTGTAAAAAATAGTTCACTTTGCCAATGTTACCCCTTTTTCAGGAAAGTTTTGGCTAAAAGTAGGGTGGATGTTCATTTGAAGTTAGAATTTTATGCGCGAACTTACACATGTCTGCTTGTGAGCATGCATTTTATATGAATCTTAAATAGAAAAATATATTTGCAGGTAAGTTTACAGATAGTATAAGTTTTCTGTGATGCAGCTGAATGTGGACCTAAATGTCGTGCGGTCTGCGGACGAATTGTTGTGTGACCGATTTGACAATGGACGAGCCGTCTGTGGACGAGTTATCATTGCCCAATTTGTCATGACACGAATCTAATGGCACTTTTGAATTCTTGAGTATCAGATCTGGTTCCGATTGTATCTCTTTGCCGTTGCAGATTGCAGTTTTAGAAATACCTGACGCATAAACCAGTGACCTTACGTCTAGTGAGTTATGGTTGACGGTTTCTGACTTCTCGTGTTGATTTACCTGTGACCTGATTTCTTGTATTACCCGTAGGTACTATTCAGAGTCAAACGCTGATTAACTTCTCATACTTTTATTATATGTTTACTCTTCATTTAATGGGCACTACTTATGGATACTTGGCGTGTATTAACCAATGAGATAGGCGCCGAAAAAAAAAATGGACTTGGAAATTCGAATTTGTAACTTTTTTCCCGACGTGCAAAGATATATTCACATTTGTAGCTCATATATAATGCATGCCCACATTCTGCATACTACACACTTACAAAATAAACCGAACCTCACATGAACATAAACCTTGCTACTCCTGCAACTGCCACCTTTTCCTGAAACCGGGGTGCCATTGGAAAAAATAAACCAAGCTTTTACAGCATGGGGGTCAGCTTCATACTAATCTATTAGGGCAAGCTCCAATCAGACAAAAATCAAAATTTAATGTGATTTCTCCCAACAAATCAAAAATTTGGTTGCATGTACGTAAATCATCTAATGTACATCATCTTTTCTGTTTGAATTCCATCATATTGTTACCCACTTCCGAGAAATATTTAACCGAGATCCTTACCAGAATTAAGCAATCAAATATTGATTGGAGGTTGGTGCAACACGCCCTTAGTAAAGGAAATTGATAATGTAAATAAAATAGTGTGTAATGTAAATACCTGTTTCTGGTCGGGCAAAAATCGGTTTGTGAATTGCATTCTTACCTGATAAGGAGTGTATGCCCCAGAGGCGGCGCGGGGCGGGCTTCCCGAGGGCAGAGGGCCCTGGCGCTCCCGGCACGGCAACCATCAGGCCCCAAAAGAAGCAGGGTGTTGGCCCCAACAGGTCCTCCTCCAGTCAATGTGATGGAGCTCATGCGAGAGGCCACCCATCCTGGAAAAATCGAGGATATCATATTAAATTAAAAATATATTTTACGAACCGTGATGTAGAGAAGGCCAGCTTCTGTCACCAGGTGATGTGTCTCTTCTAAGCCAAAGAGGTACGAACCTACTGAACTGACAGGAGAAGTTGTCGCTCGAGATCGGAGATTGTAGGTGCATTACATGAGGTGACTTTAAAAATGTATCAACTAAAAAAAAATGTTGACAGATCTCAAAGGTGTGTAGAATCCGTTTTTAGTTCAGTACATTTACAAAATAATGTTTCGTTGACTAGCCGGGTTGCTTTGGATAAAGCTCACTAATATTATGTTATTGGTTTCTTAGGACCCTATAGTCACCTAGGCTTAGACCTGTGATGGCAAAAAAATGGTGGAAGAAAATAATAGTTGGAGCTCCGTTCCGACTGCATTATTTTCTTCGCTGACACGAGTAGCCTGTCTCTGTCCACTCCTGTCTGCTGGATTACCTGAATACTCTTTCATTCCTTTTCAAGGCTGTCTGTTAAATGCCATACGAGCAATAATCTAAGTTGCAAGATATATTGACTAAGGCTCATATTTAATGAACGCTCATAAGCACACACATGTAAGTTCGCTGCAGGTGTAGATACTAACAAAACCAATCAAACATCTCATGGACATAAATCTTACAACTTCTGAGTCCTGACGTCTTTCCCTGAAACCGGGGTGAACTAAATTATTGTTGTTATTCTCAAACAGAAAAGCTATGGCTCATCCGCACCCTACAGCGTATTTTCCATAACAAAAAAACGATGGTCCGTAGGTCAGCCATGGATCAAATGGTTTGTGAATAGCACTATAAAATTTTATAGCTGAGGGGGGTCAGTCTCATACCAACCTATTGCCCAGAATATCAGCTACATATTTTACTATAAGGCCCGGTATTTTCAACGTTAGCTTATGTGACTTTAGACTGACAAAAAAAAACTACCCACACGATTGACATAAGTGCGTCCTTTTCTCTCAGTATAAAGTCGCTATGCTAACTTTGAAAATACTGGGCCTTAGTAATAGTATTAGTTCGTGCATATTGGCATTAGTAATAGCAATATGCAGTCAGTAAACAATCGCGTGATTATTTTTACAGTTTTTCCAAATCAACACGTTCCAAACGTCAGGTATGAGATTGAACATTTTCAAAACCAGACTGAAATTAGACGTTGCATCACGGAGTTAAAAAATTTGAGTCCGTTTCAAAAGTTTATTTGAAAAATATTTTTATAATTTTGTACTTAAACTTATATCTATAATCTAAGTTTCAAAGGCGTAACATTTAACGTTCATATTTAATGCATGCCCACAAGTAGACACTTGTAAGTTCGCATATAGCACAGAAATTACTCGGTCAACACTAATCTAAATCTAAATCTAAATCTAAGCTGCAAAGATATGTATCATTTGAGATTCATATTAAATGCATTCCCACAAGCAGACACGCATAATTTCGCGCTCACACATGCCGTATGTGGACCTACAATATAAAAAACCCAATCTCAAATGAACATAAGCCCTGCAACTCAACTACAAAACAAAGAGGATAAAATATAAAACAAAGACCTGTATTCAATGAAAAATAAAGTTTACTTGATTCTCGATTGTGGACAATCAAAACCTTATTTTTTCATAGAACCAACTGTTGTATTTCTCACCATCGTCAGGTTCCACATGCGCCTTCAGCATCAGGAGCTCTCCTAGCGGCACTCTGGCCCTGGAGGGCAGCGCCTCTGACCAGTCTCCTCTGGAGCCCCTTCTGTACAGACCCACACGAGAGCGGAGGCCTCCTCGGGCTCCGCCCCGGGCTACTGTGCCCCCGTTGGCGCGGCCACTCCTGCAACAGATATGGCAAACATAAAATCCAAAGACCAGTCACAAAGGTCTCACATCCTTACAGCAATTGGGTATTATGTTGCACGTTGCAGAGACAAAAATTCTCTCACACTCGTAGGGTTTTTCTAATCTAATCTAAGTTGCAAAGATATGTAACATTGGGGATTCACATTATATGCATTGTCACAAGCAAACAGGTATAAGTTCGCGCTTTTACATGCCGCATGTGAACCTACAACATAAAAACCCAAACCTCAAATGAACATACGCCCTGCAACTCTTGCCGATCTTTTCTGAAACAGCGGTGGCATTGGCAAAGTAAACCATTTTCTACAGCCACATACCAACCTTTAAGTCAAGGAACATACACAACAAGTTACATTTTTAAATCATACATAATAATATGTATACGTATGTAAGCATCGATGTATAAAGCAACTCCATGGTTAGAATAAAGAGAGGTGTTGAAACAAACGGAGGTGTATAAAAATATGTTAACCTTATAGGTGTAAAGATTTGAGTGGTAGGCACTTACACTGAGTTGTCGACATCAAGCTGCAGATGTTTAGTGTGAGCCGCTATCCTATCCTGGGTCCTGCACTGCAGCGTCAGCAGAGCGTCCTCCGCAAGCCTCATCCTGGGTATGGTGGGGAAGCGGAGCCTCATGCACAAGTGGACCACGTCTCCCCCAACGGAGCAGTCCCTCACGGCACAGTTGCTAAACTGACTCTTGGGAATGCTGATCCTCAATTTAGAGTTCAACCGAGGTGGAATCACGTCGCTCTTAACTTGGCAATACGATGAAGCCTCTTGCCGGGGAATCTCATCAAACACTGGCATGTTCTCACTCAAAGACTTCACCGTCAGCACTGCCTGAAATCTTCCATCATTTGGAGTGTCGAAGCAGTGCATTTCTGATATCTCAATGTGTAAAGGAGATATGTGTTTTGGACGTCGGTCTCCGAAAGAATCATCACTGAAACTAGGCCGTGAATTAAAATTATTATTCACTTGATTAGCTGGTTTAAACGCATTTAGGGGTGGAGTAACGAAATTTTGTGCATCGTTTGCAGTCACCACTGGAAGATAATTATTTGAAGGGGGATCAGGAAATGGCTCATCTTGAGCAAATGGTGGAAGCAGATCAGATTGCGGAGCTTGTGGGGGCAGGTATCCTCCTTGCGGGGGATCCTGAGGGGTGTCTCTTGGAGGCTCATAATGGTATGGCGGCTTATTTATGAATTCTTCATCTGTGGGGCGTTGTGTTGTGTAATCTGATGGGAAAGGGTCACTCGATGGCGGCAAATATTGTGGAGGTGGAGGATCGTAATAATATTGTTCACCGAAAAATCTCGGAGACTTGAAACTTCGTGGTTGTGACGGTATTTCTGGAGTATCATTGCTTTGCACTGATGTTACTTCTTTTAGCACATTTGTTTGGTTTTCAATTATCTTTTGATGAGTAATGAGATCACTTGCAACATTTTTATATTTCTGGTCATCACGAGCTGCAAAAGGCCGCCATTCTCCACTTGTATCTGCAGGATAACTGATTATTTGTGATTCCCTCGGGACGTATCCGTAAGATGTGTCCTTGGGAGTGAGTCGATCACACAGAACAATTTTTTCGATAAATACGGCACACAACACAAAATAAATAATCATTCTAAACACAAACTGGAAGGCGATGCACTACAAGACAATTGACATTAAAGTTTGGAAGCCAAATGAGACACGATCGAAACGAGTTCAGCTTTTATAGATTAGTGGTCAGTTACAACTTACAAGTATAACCGATATGTGTCCCAAAAGTGAGAACCCGCCTGTCACCTACGGAAGTAGATCGTGTCGTGATGTCGCTGAGCTCTCCGCCACCCTGTCCTCGGACAATGTTTCCTGATGGCAGCTTTCTAAACTTACATTGCGCATTGGTGCATTAACTTTATAAGTTCTTAATTCTCTCTCTGTCACTGTTACTTTTGATACCTTATAATGTCAATATAAATATTTTTTATTATATGCATGCAGTTGCCAGTTAGCTAGTAGCTTCCCATCCCATTTACAGTATTTGATGCGTTTTCCATGGAACTTTACAGATCTAACCTTTTATTGTCCACCTGTCTATTATTTACTCAATCATCCTTTGTCATATAAATAAACCACTACGTTCCGCACGTGTATTTACGTATTAAATAAAAAAACGAAAGATATTTAATTATATACCAATGCCGTAATGTTGATATGACTATGTGCAATTCTGAAAGAGATAACTATTATTTTAGAAAAAAACGATAAATAAATATGCATAGCGGCAAATACGCTAGCTACGTATTCATATTTTTTTTTAATTTTCAAGATCTTGGTATATCATCCTTGTTCCTGCTATAATGTACTCGTACATATATGTAATGTATAATTATGATATGATTATTTAGAGTAGGTAATATCATATATAAGGTAATGTATTATTGTAATATAATATTATTAGAGATTATTATTGCTTCACTGGTCAGTCTGGTTTTGTCTCTCGCCTTGTAAACACTGAAATGGAATAATACATCACATTGAAACCAAGACTCATCTGTTCGTCTGATTGATATCCCCCATCCACAATAAACATCCCCAAAATACATCACAGTGGCGCAGTCAGGATAAAGAAGAACCATATAAAACGGGATAAAAAAAATTTTTTTTGGAAGAAATAAAATAATATTGTTGCAAGAGCAACATGTGGGAATCTTCGAGAAGGAAGAAGGATCTGAAGACTGAGGATCACGAAGCCAGCTGAGGCGAGGTTGCTGCAGGGAGAACTGGAAGAAGTCTGAAGAGAAGGAGCGGTTTTCTTCAAGAGGAAGAGAACTCACGGAGCCAAGAGGAATCGCTGCAGGGAGTTACTGCAGCGGTTTTTTTTTTCAAGAGGAGAGGATCCAACTGGGGCGGAGTGCTGCAGGGAGTACTGCAGGAGCTGGGAGCCTTGAGGGTCGGTTTCCTGGAGGTGACTGCTGCAGGGAGTGGAAGCCACTTTCTGAGGGTCACGTAGGCGTTTCCTGGACTGTCGGACGCAGAAGCAGATAAGATTTTTGTTTTCTTTCTTTCTGCCGTTTCAGACTATGGAGGGAACACGGAGGAGTCTAAGTCCTTTTTGCCATAGGACTGGAGATTGGGATGTCTTCAGACTTCGGCTCGACCAAGTCCTCATTTTGTATGATGAGAAGTTTTTAACTGAAGAACGCAGAAGGGCTGTTCTATTATCGTCTCTCACCAAGGAGACTTTTCAGACGGTGTCTGATCTATGTTTTCCGAAAAAGATTTCGGAGGCAAAATTCGAGGAGTTGATTGATATTATTGGGGGTCATTGTGGGGTAAAAAAAAATATATTTGAGTATAGGGAGTCATTTTATTCATGTAAACAGCTCGAAACCGAGTCAATTAAGGATTATATAGCTAGATTGAAAAAAATTGCGGTAGACTGTAAATTTGAGGATAGATTGGAGGCAAATTTGAAGGATATATTTTTAATAGGTATCAGACAGAACAAAATAAAGCAGAGAATATTTTTAAAAGCAACGGAATTGAAATTATCTGAATGTGTAGAATTAGCGAGAACAATGGAACATTTGTGTGGTCAAAACAATTCAGAAAGTATAAATTTAATGAGTTCGTGTAATTCGAGGGATTCCACAGAAACTCGGAAGTCAAGGGATAGACAGCGAAATTCTGAAATCAAGCGAAATAATTCAAATGATAGTAAGAAATCTATTTTTAGACATGCAAGTATTTCAAGTGATAGGAATAATAATTATAAATGCTTTAACTGTGGTAAATTCGGTCATAAACAAAATGCATGCAAGTTTTTAAATAAAAATAATAATAATATTAAATGCTTTAAATGTAACAAATCTGGTCATTATGCAAATAAATGCAAGTTTCGAAGAATAAATACAATAATGGCCATTAATGAGATGGATGGTCCCATTTTTTTAAACGTAAAGGTAAATGATACAGATCTAAAAATGATTTTAGATACGGGTTCTGGGGTGACTATTATTCCTTGGCACATATTTAATGAACATTTTTCAAATATTAAGTTAGAACATTGTGATTTGAAATTATCAAGCTATGATGGTACTCAACTACAAGTAAAAGGTCGTAAGTACATGAGAGTAGAATATCAAGGAAGTAAAGAGTACATAGAAATAATTGTTGTATATAAAGGGTCGTCTTCTTTATTAGGTCGGAATTTTTTGAATACTTTTAAAATAAATTCATTCAATGTTAGCGATAATATTTATTCAGTAGGAAATAATAATACGAATTATAATGCAGATTTTTTTTCTAGTATGAGAAAAAAATATCCAGCTGTTTTTGAGAGTAAAGCAGGTACTTTTAAAAATTTTGAAGCGGAGATAGAAGTTATAAAAGACTTTAAGGCAAAATTTGTTAACCCGAGGCCAATTCCTTTTAATTTGAGAATAAGGGTAGAAAAAGAAATAGATCGCATGTTACAAGAAGGTATTATTGAGAAAGTAGAGACTAGTGAAATGGCAAGTCCAATAGTGATTGTGAAAAAAAAAAATGATGAAATCAGAATATGTGCCGATTTTAAAAATACTTTGAATCCAATGTTAAAAAAAATAAAGTACCCGTTACCTAGAGTAGAAGATTTAATAAATAGAGTAAATGGAGCAAAATTTTATGCAAAATTAGATTTGAGAAATGCTTTTTCTCAAATTAGGTTGTCGGAGGAGTCGAGAAATCTTTGTGTGATTTCGTCACCATTTGGGTTATTTAGGTACAAGGTACTTCCTTTTGGTCTCACGACGTCACCAGCGATATTTAGCAGAGCTTTATATTCGGCAATTCAAGGGTTGGATGCGATAGCATTTATGGATGATTTGTTAATTTATGGGAATACATTGCAAGAATTGGAGAAGGCAACGGAAGAGGTAATTAAGCGTTTAGAACGTAGTGGATTTAGTGTTAATTTACAAAAATGTGAATTTGGGTTGACAGAAGTTGAATATTTGGGATTTCAAATATCGAGGGATGGTGTGAAACCACTTCAACATAAAGTTGAAGCTATAAAAAACTTGAAAACTCCAAGTGACATATCGGAGGTACGCTCTTTTTTAGGTGCAATAAATTATTATAGAATTTTTATAAGAGATTTAGCTAGCGTTTTGCAGCCGTTGTACAAACTATTAGAAAAAGGAGCAAAATTTAGCTGGACAAAAGAATGTCAATTAGCTTTCGATAAAGTAAAAGCTATTTTAGTCTCCGATAGGATTCTGGTACATTATAATCCAGAGTTACCGGTGAAGGTAATTACTGACGCAAGTGACCAAGGTCTATCGGCGATAATTTGTCATCAATACGAGAACGGATTAGAAAGACCAATTGCGTATGCGAGTAGAACTTTGTCGAATACAGAGAAAAAATATTCCATTTTAGATAAAGAGGCATGTGCTATTATATTCGCATTAAAAAAGTTTTTTCAATATATTTATGGGAGGCAGTTTATTCTAGTTTGCGACAACAAGCCATTGGTTCACATTTTGGGTGAACATAAAAACATACCTATACTGGCAGCTAATAGATTACAAAGATATGCATTAATTTTGCAAGGATTTGATTATACTATTGAATATGTTCCGTCAAAGGATAATAAAGCAGATTTTTTGTCGAGGTTACCAATGAGTAGTACGGATAATGAGGGGGAAGATAATATTGAGATCATAAATGAGATAAACATTGAGGACGTTGAAGGAGAATTTTTAAACTGTATTGCAGTAGAAACAAATTTAAATGTAGAATGCATCAAGGAAGCATCTCGTAATGACAAGGTCATTTGTGAGATAAAGGAGTATTTAAAAACAGGGTGGCCAAATAAATCCAAAATGACAAATGGATTGGTAAAATGGTGGTTTTTAAGAGAAAAGTTAAGCGAATCAAATGATTGTTTATTTTATGAAAACAGATTGGTAATACCATTGGCATTAAGGGAAGATATTTTGAAGTTTATTCACAAATCTCACATGGGAATTGTAAAAACGAAAACTTTGGCTAGAAATTATTTTTTTTGGTTAGGGATGAATACAGAAATTGAGAAAACAGTGAGAGAATGTACACAATGTGCAAGAAATATGGGATCTCCAGATAAAGTCGAGTTGAAAAGTTGGCCGGTAGAACAACATATCTGGAAAAGGATACATTTAGATTTTTTCGGGCCGCTAGCAGGAAAATATTTTTTAGTCGTAGTAGACGCAGCATCAAATTGGATAGATGCTGTAAAAGTTGATAAAATTGATGCAAGGCATACAATTAGAGAGTTGAAGAGAATATTTTCAGTGTTAGGTATTCCAAGTTGCATTGTAACGGATAATGGTACGGCATTTACATCAGTAGATTTTCAAAGGTTTTGCAAAAATTTAAATATTAAGCATTTAACTTCAGCAGTAAATCACCCAGCGTCAAACGGTTTGGCGGAGAATACGGTAAAAACAACAAAAAGTTTTTTAAAAAAAATTATGAAAAATGGTATGTTTCCTAACGATTATGAAGATAAGCTTTTGGAATTTTTAGTAGATCATAGAAATGCACCATCATTAGCAACAGGGATGGAGCCGAGCGTGCTTATGATAGGTAGAAAAATAAGATCCATTTTTGATACAGTAGTGCCTGGGGAGAAATCATTTAAAAAGACGGGGAGAAAGGTATGTGTTTTTAAAAAGAGAAATCAGGAAAATCAACAAAGGAATTACAGGGGAAGAAAGATTAAAGGACTATTCAGAATTGGACAAAAGGTAATGACTAAGGATTTCAGAAATGTAGGGAAGTGGGTTCCATGCATTATATTTAAAACATTGGGAAACAGGATTTACTTGGTAAAAGCTGGAAATCAGATTTGGAAAAGACATCATGATCAGATTCCCGGAAGAAAGGTGTCTTGGGAGGATGAGTCTGACAATGACCTGGGGTTGGGTCAGCTGTTGGATGAGGCAGGACAGATCTCTAATGACTCGGGTGTTTCCAGGTTCCAACCATGGTCGGAGCGCCTGCGTCCGAGGGGGGAGAACCGCCTGCGGTACCCAAGATGAAAGAAGATGAAATTGTATAAGATATAATTTTTATTGATATAATATGTTATAATGATAAGTATGATAAGTATGATATAATGTAATGTAGATTCGTCATTTAGTGAGGGAGGTGTAATGTATAATTATGATATGATTATTTAGAGTAGGTAATATCATATATAAGGTAATGTATTATTGTAATATAATATTATTAGAGATTATTATTGCTTCACTGGTCAGTCTGGTTTTGTCTCTCGCCTTGTAAACACTGAAATGGAATAATACATCACATTGAAACCAAGACTCATCTGTTCGTCTGATTGATATCCCCCATCCACAATAAACATCCCCAAAATACATCACAATATATTTTGTTGATGGACGATCCTCTGGAGTGCTATACATTTTGATTTTGGTTTTACTAGCGAGTCTATTCTCCTCACAAATTTTAAGTCCATCTCTCTTCAGAATCATCTTTTCTGCCTACTTTCATCTCACTTTTCCATTTATTGCAAGCTCATTGCAATGCTCAGTCAATGGATTTTTTTTCAAATCAAAAAATGAGTAGGTACAAAGAAAATAGCGGATACTTAAGAAAGTGAGTACCTAAATACGAAGTGTTTCTATTGTTGTGATCGGAAAGGCCTGGACACTTGCGCTCATTTTAATCGATTTGTTAATCGTGAGTTCACTTTCAGCGTGATGGATTGTTTCTGATGAAGGAAACAGGAGAGAGTCGCTAATGGGCGGTCGTGACTTGCCGCGAACACACATTATTTTCCATTTACACAGATTGCGTCCCCAAATCAATACCTCTGCTCACGCATGCTGTCGGAACTTGGTTAATGCGGCACGAGTACCTACAAACATGAGTTCTCGTTCACGCTTAATCCACGCCTCGTTTCCAAAGTGCCATTTTTAGTAAGTCGGTGACTCTTAGCTGCTGGACGTTTCACTGACCTTCCCTTTCTTTTGCAAGCGGGTTTGTAAGAAAATAAAGTATCAAAAAGCTTTTACAAACAAATACAAAGAGAAGAATAACTCAACTTCAGAGGGGGTCAAGATTACTTGGAAGTGGGAGTTATTCATTGAGAGAGTATGGGACTAGAGAAGGAGCGAATGAATTGACAGCATTGGTAGCGTTTGATGAAGGAGATCCGTACTATCTTGATTTTCCAACCAAGGATTTTTATGATAATGTTAGCTCATCCTCACTAACATTTCCCTCAGTATTTTAAGGTTTTCATGGCCAGCTATAAACAATGAGATATCTTAAGGTATTATCTACATTGAAAATGCCTCTTGGTCTAGCTATATCCATGTTAGTTTGACTTACATTTCGACAATGAATCCGAGCTGACTTCTCCAGGGTATGTTTTAGAACTGAATTCACCTTGTTTCTTCTTGCAGGTGTCCCCTTGTGAATGAAGATGCTGGGCGGGGACCTGAGCGAGGGTCGGCTGAAGGCCTCCCTGCGCCGCTACAGCGCGCTGGGCGTGCCGGGCCTGACCGCGGGCACGAGCAGCACGCGCAGGCTGAGCGCGTTCGTGCCCGAGTCTGTCGTGCGCAGACTGTCCACGGTGTCTTCTAGTCTGGGCCTGGGGAAGCCTCCACCGCCGGAAAACCTGGTGAACCAAGGTAAGATTCGTCACAAATTTTTCTGCAATAATTCCACATACATCGTGCTTCTCCACATCATATTCCACATTATAAATATGTGCTTAGGATAGTGATTTTAAGCCGCAATAATTTGTAATTACGCAGGGACAGTATCGCATACCATTGCTATTCTAGGTATTTTACAAGCAGAAACTTCTAGAATAGGATGGAAAATTTTAACGCGCGTGCCTGAAAAGATCCAGGGGATGAAGATATGACAATGTTTTAATTGCTACTACAGCTGACAATCTGAAAAGCCGCAGCAGTGGACAGGAGGAGTTGGGGGCGAAGGCTGATGGAGGCCAAGGCTCGATATGAGCTGTAGGGACATCGAAAAAGTTTTAATTTCTTTTCTCTGTATGTAGAATCACTGCAGAGCCAAAGCACTGTTTTTAGATTAAGAGTTAAAAAATATTTTCATTGAATACAGCCCTCAGTTCGTGCGGCAAAGCATTCTACAGTACAACCGAAGACCGGCAATACAAATGGCTCAATAAATAATATTGGCCGTGTTTTAACCAAGAAAGCACTGTACGGTTCTTTCTCCATGTCAGTAATCTTTCATAGCCTCTGGGCTGTAAAAAAGAAATCGATTAAAGTTTAAGAACAGATTTTTTGAGTTAGTAGTAAACGTACCGCAGACGCAAGTAAATTTTTTCAGTCAATACTGCAAATACTTACAATCAAAGTTTTTTACATGGTAAATATATACTTGATAATGTTCATTAGCTTTACATGACATAGTACTGCGAATGCTATGGATATATTTAAAATAAGTTTTTTATTTATCACCGCTCTAGCGTAAATCAATGACAGGCAAAGCCTTGCGCCTGAAATTCCTGAAACGATTTGAATGGATTCCCTCTGAAGACTTACAAGAATCTTGTTGGATTTCCAATATGTGTGAGCGTACAGAGAATGTTTGAACGAGGAAACTCTTATAATTCATTGATAAAAAGACGTAGTGCACAGCTAAATAAGTTACAAAGATTTATATTACACACATACCGGTCCGTAGTCCAGTGGTAACACTTCGGACTCGTAAATGGAAGGTTGTGGGTTCGAATACCGGCGGAGCACAAGAAATATACCATGTATATATTTTCAAATTTGCTCTTCGCTGGGTTGAAAAATTCATAAACCTTTACCAAAGACCGGTCATCAAAAGGTCCATCAAGCCCTACAGCAAATGAGTCTTGCTTGAGAATTGGCGCTTTCTACAGCGACGACCAAGCTCGCAGAGGGCTCTTGAGGTGTGATACACACAAAAACAGCGCTCACCAAATAAATCAGCCTAATTTAACTTAATTAATACCCACAAGCAGAAACGTATAACTTTCCGCTTACATATGCCGCATGTCACATGTGGACAACATAAAACTCAACTTTCATATGAACATGTTTAATTTCTATCATTTTCATGTTTTTTTTTTGTTTTCCTTTAATTCTTACTTGATTTGATTTTAAATAGTTGCTAAGGAATGGATTTTAAAAATGTAATACAGAACTAGTATCTCGGATGCACACAAGCATCTGCTTTTGCATGAGGGCAAAAAAAAGGGAGGAAAATCATTGTATTTTTTCTCTATACCTATTTGAAAAGAAAAAAGAAAAAAGAAAAAAATATAAATAACTGCCTTGCATCTCTTACCGACCATCCCTGAAATATAGAGGACATTGGCAAAGTGAACCATTTTTTACAATATGGGTGGCCAGCCTGCATTAAATTTATCACAGCAATAATGTATTTCCATATCGGCTCGTAAAATTAGGTTATGAAAATATAATATATCACATTGAATAAAACCACTGATTACCTTGATATCCAGTTTTTATCAGAAATTAATATTTAATATTTTATTCAATAATTTTAATGTACGAGTGCCGTGTGAGGTACTTAACTCGTAATGCTTAATAGGTAAAATAATCCGATTTAAGGACGACCTTCGATTCCCACAAATCTTGTTACTCCGGTCACTAATCCTGGATTTATGTAGGTGTGCGATAGCAAAGTTATTTTAATCAAAATACAGCTATTGTAGGTACTATTAAATTTCTTCTACTAAACGGGTCTATCTCTTTCAACCAGTCACAACACGGTGATCCGTAGGACTGTAGCTGATCCATGGCGTTTTTTGTATGGAGAATTCAAGTTAGGTGACGGTTGAGCCATGGATTTGCTGTGTGTGAATAACACCAAACATATTATTTTGTGTCAATCAAATATGCATTGGCATTTATCTACGTTTGACCGGTCCGTAGTCCAGGTGGTAACACTTCGGACTCGTAAATGGAAGGTTGTATCTCTACTCTGTATCTACTGTTGTATCTCTCTCTTGTATCCCTACAGCAAATGGGTCTTGCTTGAGAATTGGCGCTTTCTACAGCGACGACCAAGCTCGCAGAGGGCTCTTGAGGTGTGATACACACAAAAACAGCGCTCACCAAATAAATCAGCCTATTTTTTATTTTTTTACGTACCACGTACATCTACGTCCGTATTAAGATTTTTGATCTGATTTTCCTTAGCTGTCGCTTATGTTATAGATTTCTATTTATTGTTCTAAATAGGTCCCGAATAGCCACATGCAACACCTTAAGGAATAACGCAAGCAAGAAGTTACGCTATATGTGTAGCTTAGTTACGTTTGCGTTTGCGTATATTGATTTCCTCGAGGTTCATTTTTATGAAAATTAATTTCTCACTGACGAAGTCCAAAACTTATTCTTCTCTGGGGATGCCTCACACACCTATCAATAAAATATAATATCATCTCTTTTTTTGCCATTTCCAAAAGGCCAAAACTAGAATCCCTGTTGATCAGTAATTAATGTTGTTTGTGCACTTTCAGGAAAGGCTCTCTGCGAGTTGTACATAAGGAGTCGCATGCGCGGCGGCAAGCTGCCCCCCCGCGTGACCGCCCACTGGCCGGGCGAGGGGGCGGTGTTCCCCCGGCTGTCCCACCTGGGCCGCCACCTGGAGAGGGCGCGCCCCCGCCTGTACGCGGCCGTGGGGCGCTACGCGGCACCGCCCCCCGGCCTGGGGACCTCGCCCCCAAGGTCACCGCCTGCTCCTGGGGCCGCTAACACAAGGACGGAGCCGCCTGACGTCCTGTATGCCATAGGAGAGGAACTCTTCAAAAGTGACATCACATGGGGAAAGGTGCGTGATATGTGAATGCTAATTTTGAGGAAATAGCTTGGACTGACTTCAGAATGCCACGGTCTCATAATTACCTTTAAGCTAATAAGCCTTAATTTTCTAAAGACAACCCTTCCTGATTATGTATTAAAATAGGTATATTTCATTTCTTTTATTAGTGCTATTCACAGAACATTTGACCATACTCTAACGATCATTGGGTTTTTTTGTGTAGAAATTTCACTGTAGGCTGCTAATGAGTCATGGCTTTGCTGTTTAATAATAACACCTTATAAATCTACTTCTTCTTTTTGTTGCAATAAATCGTGGATGATTATTTTGTCCAATTTTTAGAGTTTATCAATTCTCTCTTACTCATCACCAAACTTTATGATAATGCTGACCCTCAATTCTCTTCAATATATCTTTGAGGGGATTCCTGAAATAAGTCAAAGAAAACCTGTATTACATACGTCTGCTTTTTGCTTCAACATCATACTTTCACGAAGTAAACATGCTCTGTTTCCCTTGCTTCCAGGTGGTATCCTTCATGTGTGTCTGCGGAGCGTTGGCGGGCTCCGGGAGACCAGGGGGCGCAGGCAGCCTGGAGCTCCAGGCGCTGGTGGAGGCTGCGGGGGCCGTCATCAGGGGCCCTCTGCAAACATGGATAACGGAGCACGGAGGCTGGGTAAACAGCTTAAAATAACACTCGATACGTGAAGTCAGTACCGGCGCTAGGGTTGGGCGCGGTCGGGCGACCGCCCAGGGCGCCAGGTTACTAAAAAATATAAAGGGGCGCCTGCGGTGCCCCTTTATATTTTTTAGTAATTTTGCAGTTTTTGGGGCATTAAATCTCGAAAATATTTATTTTTCGTAAACAGTAAAAATTGAACCTGTAAAATGATTGTTACATTCTTAGAAAGAGAAATGAAAACAATAATTAAATATATTTTTTATTTTGTTATTGCTAGGTGTATTTCTTTTTACTTCTGGTCACGATGCGGCTCGATGGACCAAAAATGGTCACGATGCGGCTCGATGGACCAAAAATGGTCGGGTTTTTGCTCGTGGACTGTATGTTCGGTGCTGACTTTAATTTTGAGGTGATGCGGGGTGTGGAGATGACTTGAAAGATGTAGTTAGTTAAACAATTTAATGGTCCTTTATTCCATAAAGATTACAAGGGGTTTTTACAAAGGATTACGTGAATAAAATTAGATGAACAGTTGGGACAAGTTACCAGGTCGACGATTGAGACAGAAGAGACAGAAGGAAGTTAGGTTTTGATGCGCCTGTGACATCTGTCAGAAATGCAATACCAACCCAACAGAATGTACCAAAGACAAAAAGATTACTATTCTTGGTAGGTATATTATTTTAATTAATTTGGTCATATTAAATTTGGACCATACTGGCGGGCCTCAGATTGGCAAATACCGTGTTAAAACGGTGACTATTTGGCAATATTACTAGAGAGGTCATCTCCACAATGATGTATGATAGCTCGTTTACATAATGTTACATCGTGGACTGTAATTTGAAGTGGTTATAAGATTGGTTAACAGTGATTAACTCTGATTTTATAATTCTTTTTACTTTTCAATAACTGGTACTTGTCTGTAGAAATCAACACTTAGATCTAAGAATCATTGATTATATAAAACAATGGTAAGGTGCATACAAACTTCAATAGAATTCTGACTTTGAAAATAATTTATTTGACTTATACACCTTGAAGAAGTTGAAAGTTAAGTATTAATCTTACTTGTTGTATGTATGGTAGTCAATTGTGTTAGCAACAAATGATACTTCAATTAAGTTGATATGGTGAGTTACCCTTGTAGGTAAGCATTTACATACAAATTTACATGGATTCAATAAAGTGTACTTATAATTACTCAGCCTTTTAATTAATTAAATACATAATTTAATGTGATCAGTTCTTGCATAGTAACATAAAACATAAAGTGAAGTTACAGATAACATAAGACAAATAATTATCGGTAAGTACATAATCATTTATCCTGCTAGGAATTACCAAATAGGTAATTTACTTAATTTTTGAATTGGTCTCTTTTTAATACCAGAGTCAGTTTTTATGGATACTACTCTCAGAATACCATCCGTACCAGGATGTAATTCTGTTACTCTTCCCAATCTCCATCTCAAGGGCGGTTGATTATCCTCCCTAAGCACAACTAAATCATTAATTTGTAGTGTAGATGTCGTTAACTGAGTCCATTTCTTGCGAGGTTGCAAAGAATTGAGATATTCATTAGTCCAACGCTTCCAGAAGGTCTGGAATAGTCGACTTAACAGTTGATACCGATTAACTGCATGGATTGGAATATGATTCAGATCTGGTTCGGGAAGAGCGACCAGTGGTCCTCCGATAAGGAAATGACCCGGAGTCAATGGTAACAAGTCATTAGGATCGTCTGATAAGGGTGTCAACGGCCTTGAATTCAGACAAGCTTCGACTTGGATTAATAAAGTAGAACATTCTTCAAAAGTGAGGGTATGATTGCCCACTAACTTTTTAAATAAATGCTTTGCGCTTTTTACAGCAGTTTCCCATAGACCACCGTGATGGGGTCCCCTGGGCACTATTAGATGCCATGATATACCCTCATTGGCAGCCCATTCTTGGAGATGTGGCTGTTGCAATGTGAGCTGGTTTTGAAACTGTTGGATTTCTGCCTTTGATCCCACAAAGTTAGTTCCATTGTCGGAATAGAGGTGAGTACATTTTCCTCTACGAGCTATAAAGCGTTTAAAACAATTTAGAAAACAATTGGTTGTCAATTCAGTAACCAATTCTATATGAATTGCCTTCGTAGTAAAGCAAACAAAAATTGCTATGTAAGTCTTGTACCGACTTTTACTACGAGGGTTTCTATCGCGGGTTAATATAGGGCCTGCAAAATCAACGCCAGTTGTGTTAAAAGGACGACTTGGAGTGATTCTCGAAGCAGGAAGTTGTCCCATTAATTGGGTTGCAACTGGTGGTTTATGCCGAAAACATACAATACATTCTCTGACTATCTGCTTTACCAAGTTTCTACCTCTTATAATCCAAAATTTCCAACGTATAAACGCTAGCAGGTTGTAGGTACCCAAATGCAAATGTTTAAGATGCTGATCTTTAACGATTAAATGTGTGATTAGATGTGATGGATCTAAAATTACTGGATGTTTGTTTTCATCGGATATCATTGCATTGTTTAGTCTACCTCCCACCTTCATTAGCTGGTCAGTGTCTATATAAGGATTTAGTCTAAGTAATCTACTTGACCTTGGTAAAGGCGTGTTTCGTTCAAGCTGTGCTATCTCACTGGGAAAGCTAGCCCTTTGAGATATTTTTAGTAACACAATTTCAGCTTTTTTGATCTCGGTGGCAGTCAAAATGCCACGCCCTTGTGTTTTAAAACGTAATAAGTAGGCAGTTATACGTTTTAATTTGTTCCATGAAGAGAATTTTACAAAAAACTCATCGCTAGGAACTTCTGGAATCAAAAATACCTTCTTTACTGTCCTAGTTTCAGGTAAATTGTCCAGCGTTATCGACTTGGTTACTGGCCATTGCGAACTGGGTAATTTTAACCATGCAGGACCATCCCACCAAAGTCTGTTCGAACCGATTTCTCCCGGACTGATGCCGCGTGAAATTAGGTCGGCAGGGTTTTCTTTGGATTGGACATGTTTCCATTCCGCTCCAGTGGTAAGTGACTGTATCTCGGATACTCGATTTGCCACAAACGAGGTCCATCTAAAGGGTTGACTGGCAATCCAGGCAAGTGTTATGCTAGAATCTGTCCACAATGTGGAGCTTGTTATAACCAGGTTACTGGTCTCACTAACGCGTTTAAATAATTTAGATAATAATAAAGCTGCGTTCAATTCTAACCGGGGTAAGGAGATTTGTTGCAAAGGTGCTACCTTTGACTTGGCACAAAAAAGTTGAGAGTTAACTTCGAAAGTCAACTCGTTGCGAGTAACTAAATAGATACATGCTCCGAATGCTCGTATAGAGGCATCCGCAAAGCCGTGTAGTTCTACGGAGGATTTATGATCTGTTCCACATACATGCCGCGCTACATGTATGGAGGCTGCTAGGTTGAACTGATGCACAAAATTACACCATTCAGTTTTTGTTGGAGTAGATAACTCATCATCCCATTTACTGCTTTCTTGCCACAGCCGTTGCATAAAGAGTTTGGAAATTATAGTAATGGGAGAGAGCAACCCTAAAGGATCAAACGTTCTGGCTATCGCAGATAAAATTGATCGCTTGGTTAAATTTGCTTCGTTACATTCAATGTGTAAATTGAATATCAACGTGTCAGTACTAGGTTGCCACGTTAATCCTAAAGTTTTATAAGTGTCATGGTTTGCAAAATTTACAGATGAAACACTTTCTTGCAATTGTAGGGAACTATTGGTTGTCCACTTTCTTAATGACATACATGCACTATTAAATATTTCAGTAATTTGGGTTTTAATCAAATTGAGCTGATTAATATCGTCGTGTCCAGTTATCAAGTCGTCCATGTACATGTCTGACTCGATAACTTGACAAGCTTCAGGGTACTTGTCCCTATTTGTTTGAGCGAGTTGCATGATGCATCTCGTAGCTAGGAAGGGGGCTGAAGCGGTTCCGTATGTAACCGTGTTTAACTGATACTGGCAAGGCAAGTGAGTCACACTGTCTCTCCATAGGATTCTTTGAAGAGGTCTGTCCTGTGGCTGAATATCTATTTGTCGATACATTTTCTCCACGTCAGCTGTCATCACCCACCTGGGCGTTCTGAAACGTAACAAAATGTCAAATAGATCTTGTTGCACAGTAGGTCCTATCATTAAAATGTCATTCAACGAAAGCCCAGAGGTAGTTCTGGCGCTCCCATTGAATACTACTCTCAGTTTTGTAGTCGTGGAATGTTCTTTTATTACCGCGTGATGCGGAAAATAATAAGCAATTTGAGTGTTATGTGGGGGCACAAGACTCATGTGTCCTAAAGCTAAATATTCGGATAAAAAGTCATCATACCGCGCCTTGAGCTGAGGATTGCGGTTGAGTTTGGATTCTAGCGAGATCAGACATTTTGATGCTCGCGCTAATGAATCGCCTAATACCCCAGGGTCCGACTTCAGACCTATGCGTGTCTGGAATCTCCCCTGCGGTGATCGGGTTGTGGTTTGGACGAATAGATCTTCCATAGCCTTTTCTTCTAAAGATTGATGTTTAGTATTCTCGATGGTTTCACACTTCCAAAAAGCTTCTACCAGTCCGTGAAGACCGGTTGACGCTCCTCTGCTGGGCCCAGACGTCCTTCGGGATCCTCCAGACGCCGCAGTCAGCATCGATGATACGAAGGTAGCTTGCATTGGTGCCAAACCGGTCGCCAACCATCCCAAGTGTGAGGGATAGAACCGGAGCCCTCCCCTTGACAGCGACGTCCGGCTGCAGCGCAGGATTCTCCAAAAGACGTCTGCGCCGAGCAGCATGGAGACTGCGCCAGCCTTGGCAAACTGTGGGTCTGCCAGGTCGCGCAGTGGTACGGGCGGCTCACACCTGAAACTGGTTTGGGGAAGATTTGTAGTTATGGTCTCTACAACAAGGAATGAACATTCAGTTTTAAAACCAGATAATCGAGAAGCTATTGTAGCCGTAACGGCTTCAGATGAATAACTTGTTTGTTGTTGAATACCTTCAATAGGCATTTTTAACGTAGATTTAGGAAGCTTCAATGAGTCAGCTAGTTCCCTTGTTAGGAAGTTTGCCTGCGACCCATTATCTAAAACGGCTCGTACAGCTCTTGACGACCCGTCTGAGTCATACAAGTGTACGCTTACAGTTGTTAACATAGCTTGAACATTATTGGAATTACTAAATGCTGCCAAGGCAATCTTACGGTCTATAGTATGTAACAATGTATGGTGATTGCTTTGACATTTTTTGCATTTGCTTGAGCTACGGCATTTGTATGCTTGGTGCCCAATGCGAAGACAATTGAAGCATAATCTATTACTTTTTGCGGAATCCCGCCTTTGAGAAACATTTAACTGTATGAATTGACTGCATGTGTGAATGTAATGTGGTCCTTTACAGATCGGACACTTGACACCTTCTATTGTAAGCAGCGCTTTCTTGGTTGCAGGTTTGCTATTTGTGGGCTCGAGAGTGTATTGATTATACATTTCTAAATGAGATGCCTTTTTTTTTAGAAATGCCAAAAAATCATTAACCGATTTGTAGTCCTTGTGGGACTTCCAATCGCCAATGCTTGGTGGGTCTAATTGCTTCAGAAACTGGTAGATGAGTAATTCATCCCAGTTCGAAGTGTCAACCCCCAAGCTGTTCAGTGCATTTAAATTACTACTAATAGTGTTGGTGAAATTGTGAATCTCATTGAATCTTCTCACATTAAATTTAATACTGTGTATGTTATCTAGATGCGTTTTTATTAAGATCTCCTTGTTGTTGTATCTGGCTTCCAAAATACTATATGCCAGGGGGTAGTTTTTCCCTGATACTTCTAATTGGTCTAAGATTGACTGTACTTGAGGAGATAACGAATTTTTCAGATACATGAATTTCTCTATATTTGAAATGTTTGCATTATTGTCTATTAAGGCCAAAAATAAATCTCTAAATGTTACCCAGTTGTCATATTTTCCATCAAAGATCGGAATTGACAATTTAGGTAAGTTCATGGGGTTACAGAATTCATTATTAACTATATGATTAATTTTTAGGCTATTGGCCTCAGATTGCTCTAAGAACCCTTCATACTTTGCTATTAAATTCACCAGGACCTCTTCCTGGTGTAGCATTGTTCTATGTAGGTCCTCATCATTGGCCAAAGCATCTACATTATGGTTATACAATTCATTAAATTTTGTTATTATTTCTCTGATTTGACATAGTTTTGATTTTACTAGTGAGATTTCTAAATTTTCCTTTAAAATATATTGTTCATAGGTAGCTAATCTAGCTGACAATGTCCTCGTCCAATTTGACAGTCTAGTCGTCATTTTGAAACACAATATACACTAATCACAAATAAATAGATAAATAACACTGGCCTGCCTGTGTGGAGGAATCCTCGGTGATCCCGTGGTTCGTACTGGGTCTGGCAGCTCGTGCGGCCCGTGCGTGGTGTCGATCTCAGCTTTGGTCAGCTGATATGGGGCGCCTGCCTGCACCAAGCAGCGCTCCTGGTTCGTCAGAAGGAGAAGCTCCTCCTGCTCGTGGATGATGATGGATGACTCTCGCACTAGGCCTGGGCCTGTGCGCAGTCGATGTGGGGCTCAGTTTGCTTCACAAACTGATGTGGGGACGCCTGCTTGTACAAAGCAGCGCTCCGCATTCGTCAGAAGGAGTGGTTCCCTCTGCCCGGCCCGCTGATGAAGGATGACTCTCGCACTAGGCCTGGGCCTGTGCGCAGTCGATGTGGGGCTCAGTTTGCTTCACAAACTGATGTGGGGACGCCTGCTTGTACAAAGCAGCGCTCCGCATTCGTCAGAAGGAGTGGTTCCCTCTGCCCGGCCCGCTGATGAAGGATGACTCTCGCACTAGGCCATGCGGCCCTTGCGCAGTCGATGATGGGCTCAACTGATGGCAATCAGCTGATGTGGGGGCGGCTGCTTGCACAAAGCAGCGCTCCGCATTCGTCAGAAGGAGAAGCTCCCTCTGCCCGGCCCGATGATGAAGGATGACTCTCGCACTAGGCCATGCGGCCCTTGCGCAGTCGATGTGGGGCTCAGTTTGCTTCACAAACTGATGTGGGGACGCTTGCTTGTACAAAGCAGCGCTCCGCATTCGTCAGAAGGAGTGGTTCCCTCTGCCCGGCCCGCTGATGAATGTGCGCCCGCTGTATGGGGCCACGTGCTCTCCTCTCCGTCGCGCTGCGTAAAAGTCCGCTTTTTGTGAGCACAAAAGGGTCCTCGGTGGACGCAGATGACTCCAGATGCTAGTTCACTGAATAATCCGCTGGTATGGAGCAACAAGGTCGCTCATCCTGCTCGAAGTGACCAAAAATGGTCACGATGCGGCTCGATGGACCAAAAATGGTCACGATGCGGCTCGATGGACCAAAAATGGTCGGGTTTTTGCTCGTGGACTGTATGTTCGGTGCTGACTTTAATTTTGAGGTGATGCGGGGTGTGGAGATGACTTGAAAGATGTAGTTAGTTAAACAATTTAATGGTCCTTTATTCCATAAAGATTACAAGGGGTTTTTACAAAGGATTACGTGAATAAAATTAGATGAACAGTTGGGACAAGTTACCAGGTCGACGATTGAGACAGAAGAGACAGAAGGAAGTTAGGTTTTAATGCGCCTGTGACATCTGTCAGAAATGCAATACCAACCCAACAGAATGTACCAAAGACAAAAAGATTACTATTCTTGGTAGGTATATTATTTTAATTAATTTGGTCATATTAAATTTGGACCAACTTCTTACTTTAAAAAAGTACATATTTATTTCACGACCTTGTTTTTTATTTCGTTAAATGTTTTAATTATGAATGACTGAAATTATTTTAAGTAAGATGATTTAAGAAATGGACTATCTAAGAAGTATGATTGGGAAAAAAAACAAAGTGACAGGGTGAGGAATGATCTTATAAGAGAAGAATGTGGTGTAAGAGAAAGTGTGAAATTGAAGATTAAAAGAAGTTTGCTAAGATGGTTCGGGCATATGGAGAGAATGAGTGATGAAAGACTGACGAAAAAAGTATATGTTGCAAGAATAGATGGATGTCGTGGCAGAGGAAGACCGAGAAAAATATAGATGGATCAATTTTTTTAAATAGCGAATGAATGGGATTTCCAGAGTCATAATAAAAGGAGGGCTTGTATGAAAAAGGTTATGACTCTGGATGAAATGAAAGAAGTATGCAAGGACAGGAAGAAGTGGTGGCTACTCTGCAATGTTGATTTGAAAATTCAAGATGGCTTCCGAAGAGCTGAAAATTTAAAATGCGATTTTCTCAAAAACGGCTCCGACGATTTTTCTACGACGAGTCCATTTATAAAATAGTTCTATCTTATATTGATTATCATTTTTTCATCATAAAAGGGTATTTGCACTTTTTTATTTTATTTCATAAAAAAATTATATGTGCCTTAGTTTTTAAATTATAGCTCTTTAAAATTCGTGTATTTTCCATTTCCGCTAAAACAGGTCATTGCTTTATTCGGGCGGATATGACGTCAGATCTTCGGAGTTTAGGTGTCAAATGGCCCAGGTAGTCGGTTTGACAGCGACGTTTGTCGTCAAAATGACGACACACGTCCCTAACCGTTTACATTGCTTTTTTGGCGGGTTGTAAATTCTCCGCATTTTATTTTTCAAAATTATCAATGATATCTTTATTTTTACTACTTAAAAAATATATGGTTGTGATCCTTGAAATGTACTCTACACAACCATATTATTTTCAACCGTTTTCCCTACCACTGCAACTTCCCTATTTCGGTTTAGGGAGTTGCCATAAAAAATAAAAAAATAATGGAAAAGTTCTCGGCAGTTAGAGTGTTAATAAAAAATAATGTACTACAAATGTAAAACTATAATAATAACGTAAATATTGCCATCATAAATTTTCCAAAAAGTGAATCAAACGTATAGCCACCGTACAAAGTGAAAAAAATTCCATACAAAATGTTTTTGTAATTTTCTTGGTAGTCAAAGGGTTAAAATTAGAAAAAAATGGCTGTGATTCTTAAATTTTTATAAATACCAATAATAATCAGTCGTTACTTTTTCAAAATATAACTAAAAAGTTTACCCACCATACAAAGTACTAGTTTGCATACAGAAGGGTTCAATGACCATCTATAATAATCTAGAATCTAAGTTGCAATGAAATATTCGAAGATTCAAAACTCATATGAAATGCATGCCCATAAACAGGCACGTGTAAGTTCGCGCTTACGAATGCTGAATGTGTACTTACAAATTAAAACCAAATCTCAAATGCACATAAAACCTGCAACTCTTGCCGACCTTCTTTGAAACAGGGGTGACATTCACAAAGTGAAATATTTTTTACACTTTGGGATGTACACTTTTTTTACACATGGTGTGAGAGTGGGTGAGACGAATGTTGGAGTTCTTCTCTATGCTGACGATGCCGTAGTGGTGGCTGATACAGCGGAGGAGCTCCAAATGAGACTCACCAAAATGAATGATGCTTTTAGTAAGAACGGTTTAAAAGTTAATGCCAGTAAGACGAAAGTATTAGTGTTTGACAGGACTGAGGAATGCGAGGAAATTGAAATAAGACTGAATGAAACAAGAGTGAAGGTCGTGAAAGAATTTGATTATCTGAGAAGCAAGTTTGAGTCGAATGGGAAATTGACGAAAGAATTGGAAAAGCGCGCTAGTAGAGGAAGAAGTGTAATGGGAACTATTGAAAGAATTGCAAGAAATAGGAAACTTACGAAGAATATGAGATTGGCGGTCCACAATGGCATATTGGTTCCAACATTGATGTATGGAAGTGAGGCGTGGACACTTAATGAATGTGAGCTGAGTAAAGTATGTACGGTTGAAATGGCTTACCTGAGAGCAATGGCTAGAAAGACACAGAGATAAAGTACGTTATGATTGGGTGATGAACGAGTGTGGCATAAAAAAGAATATGAGAATGAAAGAACAAAAAAGTACGATGAGATGGTTCGGACATCTCTAAAGAATGGATGATGAACAACTAACGAAGAAAGTGTACAAAGGAAATGACAGAGGAAAGCACGGAAGGGGAAGGCTGAGGAAAGAATGGTTAGACCAAATAGGTGAGATTGCGAAAGAATGGAATCTGCAGAGTGAGAATAAGAGAAGAGTATGTATGAAAAAGGTGATGAATATTGAGAAATGAAAGTGGTTTGTTAGGACAGAAAAAAGTAGAGGCGCATCTGCGGAGTTACCGGCCACCCCTAGGGGAACGACGGCAGGATACAGTACAGTACAGAGGTCAGCTTCATACCATCCTATAAGGATCTTTCTTGTGTAATTGGCGCTTTTTCCAGAGAAGACCAACCTCGCAGAGTGCTCTTGAGGTGTGATTCACACAAAATGGCGCTCACCAAATAAATCATCCAAATATTTTTTATTCACTTAAGAATTTATATGGCTATTTCCATATTGTAAGAGTATGCAGTTACACACTGCGGTAGAATAAAATTGATTTATAATCATGCATAAGGGTATCGCCGTCGAAATTTGTACCTTTTGTCTTGTGCGTGTGTCCCCTAATGATTTTCAGCTTTTTCATAAAAACTGGTGATCTCTACTGAATTCTAAAATTATCAGAGTAAAGTAAGTAAAAAGCGTATCGAAATACAAAAAAAAACTGCAAAAAGCAGTAAGTGGCGATGTCTATAATCTATAATCTAAGTTGCAAGGATATATTCATTTAAAGCTCTCAGATGTATGCCCACAAACCAACAAGTGTAGTTCGCGCTTACAAATGCTGAATGTGTACTTACAAATAAAATCCAAACCTCAAATGAACATAAGCCCCACAACTTTTGCCGACCTTCCCTGAAACAGGGGTGACATTGGCAAAGTGAACCATTTTTTACAGTATGGGTGGTCAGCCTCATACCAACCTATAAGTCAAGGAATATGAATAATAAATTACATTTAAATATAAAAAAGAACAAAACCTTACAAAGAAATCTATAGGTACAAAAAAGTCAAAAATTTCCTATGCAAAAAATGTAGCAAATGAATACACCAACATTAGAAATCAACATTGCAGATTAGCCGCCACTTCTTCCTGTCCTTGCATACTTCTTTGTAATTAAAAAATAAAACAAAAACGCCTTTTTTCCATTCCCATACAAATTTTACATGTCCGCAACCCGTTTTTGACCCTTTGATGGCATGATACGATCAAAATAGTCAAACGTTTTTAAAGTTGAGTATTTTTGCATATATCTTAGTAACGTATCTTTCATTTTCTGTACTAGCCACAATAATATTTACTTATTTAAACACGAAATATTGATTGCTAAGGGTTGTCTCCATTTTTGGCTCCGAAATTTTTCTTTTAGTATGTTACCAATTCCATTGGAACTGACAAAAATCTTGCAATCCTAAGTATTTGTTCACGTATGGTAACTCTTTGATGCAGTGTGGACAACACAAAAAAACTCATTCGATACCTTCATTTTCTTCTGAGAACGTTTACATCAGACTCGGGAATTTGTCGTGAGTGTTTTGAGTGGAAGTTAGCTTGGCATTATTAAGGTATGTATTCGAATATATTGTCAGTTGTATATTTTTTACTTAGATCCATTAATTCTTTTAATGATTGTATGTTTTTATCATTGCTGACAGTATTATTTTTCAAATGGCACAAGTTTAAGGTAATGTCGGGCGGTTTTTTATTTACAATCTTTACTGTATGTTACCATATTAAGGTGTATTCACGTAGGTTTAAAAAAATACACCTACTTACCGTTAATTTATGGTTGACTAACAAATAACATTTACGTACCTAATTGAAACATAAAACTATCTAATCAACCTTACTACATGCTATTAATATTTTAAATGCACCGTTTGATGTTTGTTATTCAAAATAGCAAAAAGGTTTATTCCGTGATCTGTGGGCTAAACGGATTAAATAAAATTTGGACCACAGAGGTACCTAATTTTTATATCGCTGCTGGATACTGTGAAAAATGTACGCAAAAAAACCATTGCCTATCTATCTAAATCTATGATAATCTATAATCTAAGTTACAAAAATATATTGCATTTAAGACTTTAAGTTCGTACTTAAACATGCTGCATGTGAACCTACAATATAAAACCCAATCTCAAATGAACATAAACCCTGCAACTCTTGCCGACCTTACCTGACACAATGGTAACATTGGTAAAGTGAACCATTTTTTACAGTATGAGTGGTCAGCTTCATACTAACCTATAAGTCAATGAAACTTATTGAAATACAATAAACGAACGATTTTAGGTAGTTATTATATGTGCGTATTCATATTTATATTAAACATTCATAGACAAACAACATTCATATTTATAGACATTCAAAATGGTGCTCTTATATTTTTACTGAACAGTGTTTACGAACTGCTATAAAATCTTGTATTCGTCGTCGAAAAAAGAAATGAGATATCGAAATGTAAAAAAACCTAATTTTTCGAACCTGTCCGTCATTTTGAATAGACCTTAATTTAACTCACGATGTTTTCGTTTTCTTGAATCTTGCCGGTCGACAGTTATGGTACAAATTTAAACGGCGTTACCCATAAGCTGGTTGATGATTTTAGCTTTACATACGTCATACAGTGGGTTAATTTATGCAAGAAAGTCGAGTGCAGATTCTGTGCAATTTATTTTCGTATGAATTAGAATTTTCGAATGGCGAATAGGGGGGGGGGGGGGCGCCTTAAAAAATCTCGCCCAGGGCGCTGGTAGTGCTAAAACCGGCACTGCGTGAAGTATCAATAACATCTTCTCTGATTTGTAAAAAATACCTGGCATGATTATTATATTAACCCAGCTTATTAATTGACCGATACAGTGTCATCACACGACCGGGTGGCTAGAGAAAAGTCGTGTGACGTTTACCTGTCGAGAAAAAGTTTTAAATTCAAATATTTTCCTCATTCCATTTTTTTTTGCCATTCAACCTATAACTGTAACTGCATCCATATGCCGTTTTGCTGTGGGTTGCCAGTACCCCTTAAAAACTATCTCCACTATGCCCTGTCTTTGGATTTTTATTTCATTTTTGGGACAATCATCACTGTCTTTATGCATGCTCTTCTTTTTTTCTCGCTCTGCAGATTTCATTCATTTCATTTTTAGTCATCTGCAATCTCGCTTTTTCAATCGATACATTCATCCCTTCCTTTGTCTTCCCCTTTCATTGGTTCACTTATTTTGTCACTCGTTTTTCTATTCTTTCAAAATGGCCGAACCTTTTTTTGCCATCATCTCAAAGTCGCTAAACTATTTATTTGTGATACTCATACTTCATACAGGCACGTGTAAGTTCGCTCTTACAAATGCTGCATGTGCACTTACAATTCAAAAAACAAACCTCAAATGAGCATTAACCCTACGACTTTTCCCGACCTTCCCTGAAACAGGGGTGACATTGACAAAGTGAACCATTTTTTACAGCATGGGTGGTCAGCCTTATACCAACCTATAAGTCGAGGTATACAAATAATGGTGTACAAATAATGCTGAAAAAAGTACCTAGCTTATCTACTAAGAAGGAGACTTGGAAAGGATCAGAGGAACCTTGATCCAGAAGTAAATAGAGACAGATCAATCAAAAGAAGACTAACATAGAGAAAAATAAACCAGATTGTAGGGTAAATTTCTGACGACAGTACGATTTTTGATTTTTTTACGTACCATGAAAATCTTGTCATCAAGGGACTGAATCGTTCCATCATTGATTTATATGTAGGTTAAGGAAAATTTCCATGTTATAGAGAAGCATAAAAGGGAAGAAGTAGATAAATTTCATTGACAATGTCTGCGGTTTTTTCACGATAAAAAAATACTTAACTATTCAGTAATATAATGTAATTTGTATATTTATCATACTTTATCTATAAATTAACTTCGTAAATTGTAGCCATAGGCGTTACTAAAAAATATTGCAAAAAATAAAGGACTAAACAATTATTTTTTCTCAGCGCACAAATACCACACATTTAGGTATGTGTCTAGAGTTTTTAGTAACCAATGGTAAAATGTTTGTTTGCTTTATCCTAGCAATCTAGCCGTGTAACGTCACAATTTTGTTGTCAATGGAATTCAGAGTCCAATCAGTAACTGCTATCTAAAAACAAAAATTCGACTTCCTACGTGGTGCAGAATTTTTAAGAAAAAAAATGTGAGCTGCGAGGGAAAAGGCAAACAAATGATTTGTTGTTGTTTGCCAAGTACCGTAGTCATTCAGGGGCGTACCCAGGATCAAATCTAGGGGTGGGGCAGGTTTTGGAAAATTAAAGTCACTTCATAGTCACCAAAATATATCGTTGACGGGGCGGGTGGGGGTAGGGACGCAATTTCCTCTAGGGGGGCAAACCATGATCGAATAATGGTCATTTTAGTAATTGAAATACAATTTAACAACAATTTTGGATTATTTAGGTTTTTTTTAACTATTGGTAACTATTGGTGAGTAACTATTGCCCATGGTCACATAGAAGTGCGACATTTTCCCGCCTAGTTTTTTTCATCTCATACTATATCTATAATCTAAGTTGCAAGGATATATTCATTCAAAGCTCTCAGATGTATGCCCACAAACAAACACGTGTAGTTCGCGCTTACAAATGCTGATTGTGTACTTACAAATAAAATCCAAACCTCAAATGAACATAAGCCCTGCAACTCTTGCCGACATTCCCTGAAACAGGGGTGACATTGGCAAAGTGAACCATTTTTTACAGTATGGGTGGTCAGCCTCATACCAACCTATAAGTCAAGGAATCCAACTTACCAAAAATCATTACAGCGCAACTTCTACATTAGTTAACCAAACTGATTTTATGACATTTCAGGTAGGTCTAGTTGAGCACAGTCAGCCCGTGGAAGTCGAGCCCCAAGAGGCTGCTGTAACTTCTTCCAGCCATCTTGTAGAAGCCATGTTGGCTTTGTTTGTCCTGTTCCTGATTATGTGGTTCCTCTTTGTGCGGGGGCCAATCAAGTGGCCAAAAAGCTAAACCAAATCATCATTCCTAAAGTATTTATTTTGAAGCGAAAGTATTTATTTTTTTATACCTCATGTAAAAATGTACTATACTTTATTTATTGTTCATGTTAAATATATTTACCTATGTAAGATACCTTTATTGAGATTGTTTCATTTTAAGTGTTTTATTATAAGACCTGTAAAAAGAAATGTTTGTTTTTGAAAAAAAAAAAAGTTTGCAAATTATACTTACTTTTATCAAATTATTTTGTACATATTTTTTTTACATATTATATCTTTGTGTTTACAAAAGGACTTATATTTTAATTTTATCGTTTATTTATGGTTGTTAAAAAAGTATTTGAAAATAATAAAAAATATTATATTTATGTACGATTACTACTATTAGTAGGTAGGTATATTGTTTATAATACGATTTATTGTTTTAAATAAATAAACTCAAGGTCGCAATACAAGAAAATATATTGTTTCCTTCCGAGATTTTTCTTTTTTTAACCAATAACAGCTTTCCTAATTCATAATATGTAGTTAGTTTGCATTATGACTTGCAAAATCAAGAGTATTTAAATATACCGCCACCCGCCACTGTTTTATTTTCCTATGCTGTAAACGATTGCCATTCATTTTCCCATACTAAGAAAATAATTTACCTACCAAAACAATTTTCCTCAAGTTGGTCACATTGAGAAAATGAAAATCGATTTGAAATAATTTAGCTGTCAAAAATTTTATGGCCGAGGAAAAGTCACAACAATGGTGGCCGGCTGAAGTTTGTTCTATTTTTAATGAAATTCATCATACTGCTTACAAAACAATCCATAAGCTTAAATCAAAGGAGTTTTTCATGCGCACAGCTCTTAAATAATATAATAAATTATTATAGTTATTGAAAGATATAAAAATAATGCTTAGTTATATTTCCATGGGTGTATACAAAAACACCCTTGATTGAACATTGGCTTTGATGGAAGAAACTGTGGATGAAAAATTATACCAGGCAGTCTGTCGCCGCGACATCATATTAATCAACAAACTACTAGCCAGGGGTAAGCATTTGTAAATTATTTAAATAATGAATCGCACAGGAATGGAAAGTAAATTTATTATTTTATTTGTTTTATGACAGGAGCTTGTCCGAATACTACAACTTCAAGCGGGAAAACGCCTTTGGGTGCCGCGGCTTCAAATGGCGACACAGGAATAGTTCAGATTTTACTAGAAAATTGCCATGCCTCTGTTTCATCGCCAAATGCATCCAAAATCAACGGAATGAAATGGCAACACTCGCAGTACGCTCAAGTTGAGTACCAACCGCAGTATGTGTGTCACAGTCCTGTCCAGAGTCAATCCTGTGGGTATTTAGTGTCGCCGATGGCTATACCGAATAATATTGTGGAATATCCAGCCATGAGCAGTGGGATGGAAACACCGGCTTACAAGCTGTATCCCTTCTCTATCGACTACTCGCAGCAGAATCAAGGCTACTATGTTTACATACATGAGGATAAGAGTCCGGTGGACGTGTCTCCGGAGTGGGGAGGGTCGGGGATGGGAGCCGAGGGGCTAGAGTGGGACGAGGAGGTAGGGCTGGAGGCTCTGCCCACTACTGAAGATGAAACCTGGGCCGCTCTGTACAAGTGAGATACCTTTTCAATATTTCTCACTCCGCTTTTTGAACCCATGGATACAACTATATGTGCTACCTGACTCTTTATGGCAACTGAAGTACTGAATAGAAGCACTGTTGTAGTTACCATATATTTTAGCTGAGCGCTATGGTTGAGTGTAAACATAATGCTTTTTGCATGGAGTATTGAAATCTTGAAGAAATATGAATTCAATGTAACAGAATTAAGTATTTACAATCTTCAATTAAAATTTAGTATGAGAATAGCACATTCTTATAAACCTACATGGGTTAAACAGAATGTGGTGAAAAACATCACTTTTGATAGTTGAATGTGAAGTTAATTAAAGAGAACAAGAAGCAATTTGATGAAGAAAATCAATATAATACCCATTGTTTTTATCGATTTTTAGGCTTTAACATCGCAATAGTCAACTTTCATCTATATTCAAAGTCGTGTAGGACTAAAGTTGTTATGTAAATCTACATAACAGCCAAATAAAAGTAGTTCTTACTCTGTTCCTGACAATCTCTTTCAATATTTAAATGTACATTTACCGTATATTCCTTCAAGCTATGTTACAAATCTTTTTACACAGGATGTGCTAGATGTATTTACTTACGTATGTATAATGGATCTCACCTCTGTAAATTGATGCCTGTAAAATAATTTCAGATGGTACGCTCAGATGCTGGAGCAGACTGAAGGCCTGCTGGGTGGGGGAGGGGGGGCTGCGAGTGGGGGGAGGCCCATGGAGCGCACACCCGACAGCCGGGACGCCAGGCAGCGCAGCGCGGCTCACTACGCAGCGGAGCACGGACACACGGGGGCGCTGCAACTGTTGCTGCATGCTGGTAACATTTCATAATCACTTAGTAGTTTTCTTTAGCATTTGATATAGTTTTGATTTTTGGTTCTTTACTTTTTGTATATTACTTACCCCTTTTTCACACTAGTCGTTTTCTGCCGAATTTGTCTACCCAGTGCGCGGTAGTGTATGAGCTAGAATGGGAGCTTTCAGATTTGTCCAATTCTATCCGGCCGCTGTGTAGCCAATCAAACGCCAGGAAAACAATCCGGGTAGAATGTTTCCAGTTATGCTGTATCGCGTCAAATGTTTTTTTTTTTCAATACTGAATGCGATGAAAGAATTTGATTTGTTGCAGTTTTGCCTGCATTATTAAAAATATATTATGTATGTGATGTATATCACATTTTTAAACTTACCATCTGTCACAGTTGTAACTGATTTCCAGGTTGTAAGGTGAACATGGTGGATGGCTCGGGAGTGACCCCGCTGCACCTGGCAGTGGGGGGAGGCCACGCCGGAGCTGCACAGATCCTGCTGGCTGCCGGGGCGGACCCCAACCACTGCACCCTGGGGCACAATCACGCTGCGCCGCTGCACATCGCTGCCAGCCAGGGACATACACACATTGTAGGAATGCATCCGTGTTATCCTAGTCTTAACTTTTGGATGTAGGATGAGCTGTGAGAATAGTGCTATGAAAACCAACAATAAAAAGAAAGACCCCAAATAAATGAGTTCGCAATCATTGGGTGATGAACGAGTGTAGTATAAAAGAGAATATGAGAATGAAAGTACAAAAAAGCACAATGAGATGGTTTGTACATCTTGAAAAAATGGACGATGAACGACTAACAAAGAAAGTGTACAGAGGAAATACCAGAGAAAAGCGTTGAAGGGGAAGACCGGGGAAGGAATGGATAGACCATATATGTAAGTTAGCGAAAGAGTGAGAATAAGAGAAGAGTATGTATGAGGAAAGTGATGAATGTTAAAGAGATGAAAGAAGTATGCAAGGACAGAAAAAAGTGGAGACGCATCTGCGGAGATACTAGCCACCCCTAGTGGAACGACGGCAAGATACAGTTACATTAAAAGCTGAGTAAACCTTGCTTGTATTTTATTTTGGGTTTGAAATAAAGACTGCAATGGGAAATTCATTTTAGACACCTTTGGTGCGGATCGAACCCTAGGCCTCTGTCATGTAATACAAGCATTCTACCAATAATGAGCTCAACCAGACTTTACTTCAAATAGACCATTGTCTAACCTGAAAAAACTCAAACAAACAATTTGTCTCACTTTTACCAGTTTCTAAATTCATTGACTGACTTTGTTTCCTGCAGTTGGAGTTGCTGGTGTCTGCTGGTGCCGCGCTGGAGATGCGAGATGGTGTGGAGCGCACGGCTCTCCAAGTGGCAGCAGAGCGAGGACACGCAGCCGCCGCAAGACTGCTGATGAGCGCTGGGGCCAACATCAATGTGGAGGACCTCAAAGGTGATCACCGTTACATCTAAAGTTACTTGAAAGAAACTCAATATTTCCCTGGATGGTAAAAAGTATAACATTGGATTAACTTTAAGAAAGCATCAAAGGCATGGCAGTCGACTAAGTACCATACCGATACCATGTTGAAAGCATCGGTTCTCTCACCATTTATATTTCCAAATATGCTGTTGGCTGGGTTGAAAAATTCATACAACCTTTACGAAAGACCGGTCACTAAAGAGGTTCATCCAGCATCAACTGGGTCTTGCTTGAGTATTGGCGCTTTGTAGCAACGACCAGGCTCGTAAACAGCACCTCTGCGGCACTCAACAAGTGTCATAGACCCCTAGAGTCTCTGAAATCTAGGGAGTCTCTCGTACAGGATTTCTTAAAAAAAAAAAGTTGTTTGATTTTATCAGTCTCAGTAATATTATGATTATCTTGTTGAAGGCTCCACCCCGCTGTGTGAGGCGGTGTGGCAGGGCAAGGCGTGCCTGGTGCAGGCGCTGCTCAATGCGGGGGCCAGGGCTCCCCCCCACCACCATCTGCTGCACTACTCTGTGCTGCATCGACGGGTAACATACTCTTATACATCCATTACTTATAAATTACTGCTAGAGCTAGCTTCATATTCTGTCTTAAGGATTCAGGTCGTTATACTGAATTATCAATCAAAATAAAATACAGATGGAATTTATGACATTTTCTTCCCAAAGCAATGCATCTGCCATTGAAATTTAATAGGTAAACAATGAAAAAAAGACATAAGATATCAGCATCGTATGTCAAAAAAGAGACATATGTACATGACAAAGCAATGATTTTTATTTGACTGTTTTTGTTGACGTCTTACAGAGTCTTTAGCCTTAGGGCGTAGTTTTATTTGTCACTCAAAACGGTTCTGATTCTCCGTCTATTTCTTTTATGTTGATCGATGTACTGAATATGTTTTTATAATTGGACTGGGTGGGCATAATGTTTTCCAGGTTCATTCCTTTACCAATGAGGAAAATGAGTTTACATTGATATTATGTTAACAGACGGAGGTGGCTCGTTTGCTGGTGGAGAGTGGAGGATGTGTGGACTTGCGGGATGACAACGGGGACACTCCTCTACTGCTGGCTGCTCGCTCCGGGCAACCAACTCTAGTGGAACTTCTGCTTAAATATGGTATCCTACTTTTGAATATTGTATCAAACTAGAGACGAATCTGGAGAGGTACAGGATACCCCGTAGTGAAATGGCAGCTGGATGCATTGCACAAAAAATATATTAATTTCTAGTATCCAAATATATTAATATCTTTATTTAAAATAAAAATATTTTAGAGACTCTTGATAATGACCTGAGTATTGAAGGTCGAAAGTGCTTGAGGTAGAAAATATTATTGTGAAAATAAAACTACCTTTTAGAATTTTTTTTTAAATAAAATGAATTTTCACTGTGTGAATACACAAACCCTACAAAATCTAATATCTGTATCCTTTTGTATCTCAGAAAGTAACTGAAAACTAACAAGTTATTACATCTTTGTTAAAACATTGTGATTTGATTTTTAATTGTCAAATTGGTTTCCAAAAAGGCTGGCTAATATTTGTATTCTTAATCATTAATTTACTTATCATCACAGAAATAACTTGAATATTAAGTTAAATAAGTTTTTTCAAAATGGAATTCCACAATGTTTCGCCAAAACAATTTGAAAAGTTAGAAATAACTTATTATAAAGTCAATCTGCGAACGATTCATGGAATACACATTCTCATGAAATATTAATTTGTCTTGAAGGGGCTTCCGTTGACTACCCCAACAGCCTTACGGGCAACACGGCCCTCCATGAGGCTGTGGAGTGCATCGCCGACTTTGGCACTTTCCAGGAGCTCTTCATTCATCTGCAAGAACACAACGTGGATCTCAACGCCACCACCATCACAGGCTTAGACACGCCCCTCTTCCGGGCCATCCTGCTGCAAAGGTATCTCGGGCATTTCTACAATTTCACTTTAATATAAAAATATTTTGTGTTGAGATGATATGAAATTTTAGGATGTTAAATTATCTTGCAAATGTCTCTTATGAGAATGTCACTTAGTAGAGCAATAGACGTCTTGTGGGCTTGAGGTCTGGGTTGGAATTCAACTGGCGTCAAAAATGGTTTCCTGTTGTTAGGTTTAGGTTGGAATCACGGCCGTTTGTATTTACAATAATAATAACTGCACAGCTAAAATTTATTAATCGGATATTAGACAAATCGTTCTAGACATTAACTACGTCGCTAACAAAATGTCAAGAATAATGTTAAGTTCTTTTATAACGGTTCGTCTAATATCCAATTAATAAATTTTATATGTGTAGTGAAATTTGATCTGCAAATGATTCATGGAATACACATTCTCATGAAATATTAATTTGTCTTGAAGGGGCTTCCGTTGACTACCCCAACAGGTGTCCTGTGTCAGTGTAGCCTTCTAATCGGAATGATTGGTCTTGGATTTTGCTAAGTGTGGTCCCTGGCTCCCTTAGCGATGGGAGTATGCATTCTAAATAAACATATTCAATTGCTTTTCCTAATTTTGTCTGTTAATGTTTACTGCATATTGAATTCTAATTTCTGTACTTTGGTGTTTAGGGACAAGGCAGCCAAGTTGCTGATAAAACACGGTGCCGACGTCAATCTGTGCGTATTGGATCATGTGTCAGTTGCGCTGAAGCGTCGCAGCATGTCAGTGGCACGCCTGCTGGTGCTGGCGGGGGCCCCCCCTCCCCCAGGCTGGGTGCGCACCCCTCGCCCCCTCACACACCTGGCCAGGCTGGCCCTCCGACAGCACCTGAGCCCCCGGCCTCTCTACCGCTCAGTGCAGGCCCTGCCTCTGCCGACGTCCCTCAAGGGCTTCCTCATGCTAGAAGACGAGGACTAAAACTTACATGTGATAATTAGGTGCAATTAATGTATACTAAAAAAAACAATTTAATTACATTCATTTATTTATTTAGACAAACATACATTAAGTGGCAAACTAAGAAAGTTTCAAGGATCACAGAAGTTAGGTTATATTTGTTTTACAAATAAATCAATTCTATTATGACCGCTCCATCGTAATTACAGGTAAAACACCAATTTGAGATATTATATTATTTCATAGACTTCCTTACGGAATAATTTGTAATATGTATAATAGAGGAATTATATGGCATCCTAATTGTAATCAACTAGCACACAAACTAAGGCCAACAGATCACCGTGATGTAAATTATTAGAAAATATAGTGAATTTGTGTCTCAATAAAATCTACTTATATGTTTAGACTTTCAAAAAACCTCATTTTATGGTTCATGAGCAACTCTTGTGTCATTGAAACAAACACATACACTAACATAGCTAATGCACGGCTACTTAACTTATTGCAAGCTAAAAAGAAAATATAAAAAATAATATTACATTTATTTAAGCGTTGCCATAGCAAATCAATAGTATGACATAAAAACACAATGCTAGATAATGCCCAATAATAAAAATATGCTCTCATCTGTTATAATAATGCATTTCTCAATATACAATAATATATTTTTAATTCTAAAAGAAATGGAAAACAAGGCTGCGTGTGATGGCCGGATATCCTCTTGGACTACCAAGAAACTCAAGAGATACTTGATAAAGAAATTTACAAAAGATCAACGTCAAATGTCAGCTGTAAATGGCTTTCTCATCTGTGGACATAGATATTGTATGCAACAAATGTATTAAACATCAATTGAATAAAAAGTAAATAGAATTCTGCAGTATAAAATAAATTAATATTTACGTTAACAAGTTAAGAAATTTGTGATTTAACATGCAATTTGATTTATAATACAAAAGAAGTTCAATGTGAAGCATAAAATGCTGAGTATAGATAAAGTGATTCCATTCTAAATTTAATATAATGTAAATGTTGCAATAACAATGAAAATAAATCTTCCTACGTAAATAAAAATAAGTATTTGAAAAAATGTCATCCTCACACTCTGATCTTAATTTTAATACAGATCTAATATTTAATTTATTCTTTGTGTGTAAGTTAGAATTCAAGTATCAAAATGTCAATGGCTAAAATATCCTAATGATATAAATGTAAGATCATACAATATGAAAAAATTAGCCGTATATGGGTAAAGCCACCAATTTTGCCACAAGTCGCTAAAAAGTGTTGAATAATTTTTCGCGACGATGACGTGAAAGTGACGAAAACTTTAGCGCTACCGTAGCGTGAGGGTGACTAAAACTATATAAAAATATATTTTAAAATAAGGACAGTGTTCCCTTAATTTGTATGAAAAGTTTTAATGAAAAATTTGTATGAAAAGTAAACAAATATTCATATTTAAGCTGGCCTTTACAAGGTGACGAAAAAGAAGTGATGAAGACAATCACGCCACCGGTGTCGATGAAGTGTCAAAAAAGTAGCGAAAAATAGCCGGTCGCGTTAGTGTAAATAAAGATTGCTCGCAAACACAGTGTATTTAAGTCATAGTGATCAATGAAATTCAATAACCAATGTTTTTGGAACCTAGAGCACTACAAATCTTGGATAAAATCCTAACGTACTTTTGTAAATTTCACCAAAACGTGTGTCCCGAGGAACTGACCATTCTTCCTCACGACGAAGCTGACAAATTACTGACGCCAATTGACGTTATTGTTTTGTGTGTGTATGTGTTTTATAAATCATTAAGTGTAGCCAGTCGGATAAAACACACATCAATACGATTCACGTACAAATTGACGATGGAAATGGTCGCGTTAATGAGGTGTCGAAAAAGAAGTAAAACACGTAAAATTATTCGAGCACAGAAAAAAATAGGTTACAGTGCTTGTATCCTTATGCAATGTACTTAGAAAGGCTAGCTAGTTATATGTTTATGCCAAAATATTCAATATTTAACGTATAAAATACCTAAAACTTTACGAAAATGTTGGTCAAAGTCAGCACCTCCCAAAATTCACCGAATTTTTACCCGAATTTTACCCGCTTTTTAGGGAAAGCATTAGAATATTTCTGTAAATAGAAATGTATTCTAAAACATTTCTATATGCCATTTAAGACGATGAACTACTTATTTCAATTCAAGTACTTCAAAAACAGTACGAGTTCATATTTTTGAGAAACTTTACTGGAAACTTTTGAGTAGGGCAAATGTGGCAAAATTGGTGGCTTTACCCATATAACTAAATATGTGGCAATGTAGGATTTATTACAAAAATGTGATAAATGTATGGAACACAGAATGTCATTTCCTATGTTTCCTTAAATCCCATTTTCCAAAAAAAAAATGCCGGCCTTTGTTTCTGAAGTATAAAAAATGTTAACAACATGCCAAATAATTAAAAAATGAACTCAATTACACAGAAGATTGGCCATTGAGTGATCATTTATACTCAAAATAAAATGGCACACTTTAAAAGAAATATAATCTTTGACTGAACTCTGAATTTTCACACATATTAAAATATTGAATACACCTAATAGATGAGTAATGTTGTGAAGTTATTTGTTACACTTACATACATAACATCACATGACATGTAAAGCATTAAGTTTGCAATTTAATTAAAGAAAGCCAAAAAAATAAACAGGTTACTTATCCAGACTTGATATCTACATTAAGTTGGCAGCATTTTAAGGACAGACTCCGTAGTATTATTAGGAAGTACCGAGGTTTAGGAAACTTTCGTCACATTGTTAACATTTTGAAATGGACAGTAAATGCTCTAACAGAGGGAGGAGGGGGAGTGAATCAAAAAATGTACTTAGGTATATACATTAAATTGATGTTTGATAAAAGTGTGTACAATTATTAATCCAAATTATGTGTTGTTTCATTATCATTAAAACAATGTGTTCAATAAAACAAATCACTGCTAACCAGACAGTAGACAAAAAAAACTACACATTTTTTCCTTCTAAAAAATTGTAGTTAATCCTTTGATTAAGAGTTGAAATGATGTTATTTTTGGTTTTAAAAAATAGGTGAACAATCTAGAATTGTACAAGAGGGATGTGCAATTTTACAGATTGTTAACTTTTGTAATATTTAATTTCAAATTTTGTCACACTAGGTTTTCGGGCATCGTTTACATTAAGAGCTGCAAGAGTTGTTGTTGATTTTTATTTTGCTGTTGAGCCAGATGTAATGGCAGCCGACCACGGTTGTCGGTGACTCGTGTTGCTCCACGCTCAATCAGCAAAGCCACCACTTCTGGGTGGCCACCCACCACGGCTCGGTGGAGAGCCGTCTGACCGTCAGAATCTTGCAGAGACAAATCGGCTCCACTGTCCAATAGAATCTTCACAACATCTAAATGACCTGCAATGAAACTGTGTTTAAGATGATTCAATAAATCAACATACAACAAAACAAAATTTAGAACTTGACAAATAATATATTTTAGAAAAATAGTCTCCAATGGTGCTTATGTTACAGGTTTAAAGTTTATGTTGCCCTTGAAGAGTGCCAACACTGAATGGCTTTTTTTTTGTCCGCAGAACGTTTTGTCTTGTCCGCAGAACATTATGAAAATTAAGTATTTTTTTTAACTCTGATCAGCGGTCTGATAAACTTACTAGACTTCAGACTTTAACTTGATAATAAAACTGTGCTATTTAAAAGTACAAATTTGTATTTGTTCACCTAATATTCACTTGTAGAATTCCTGTTTATTTGTATGTGCATAGGGTATAGGCAAATAAATTTTAGAATAATTATTTTCCCCCATTCCTTTCAATAACTCATTTGAAATTGACTGAAGTGCTAACGATGGCTACAATCAAACTTAAATTTAGAATTTTAAATCTGAATATCAAGCTTAAATGGGTTTTTACCATATATTGCCTATCTATTTGGCGCATGTGCCTGTATGAGATGCACGCCACTGGAAATACCCATACACATAGCTTACACAAAAAGTATTTATTACATTGTCGCATCTATATTATAAACACAAAAATATTCCTACAAATCAATAGAATATGCATTTGTCGGAAGCACCAGAAGTGATGGATTATGGAGCTGCATTACTAACATTCCTAGCTATCACATTACATCCAACCCTACACTTCATCTCAAAATAATGTTCAAAGAAATTGTCTTAACTCTTTAGTTAAGAGTCATGTCTGGACACTTATGCTTTCATTATATTATTTAGATTTTGGGCAGTAACTTTGTGAAAGCACATTTTAATTAATTAAAATACTTTTTTAACTTTGTTACAATTCACTTGAGTTTTATTTTTTAAAAAACACAACCAGTTTCGGGAGAAGCAGTACCTCCCATCTTCAGGTGTAAATATCAACTAACATAAAATACAAAATTACCAAATTAAGCAAGGATTTAATTTGTAGTACTGGTGGGAGTAAGTGGGGGGCGGAATTTAATTGGAAACAAATAAAGTAATGGCGAAGTGTTAGGAAAGAGGATATTATTTAAGAGGTTATTTTCAGAATTAATATTTTTTTGGATTTCTAGATTTTCAAAATTGTTCATAATTTTACCTTTGTAGGGGATCCCATCCCAAAATAAAACTCAAGTGAATTGTAACAAAGTTAAAAAAGTATTTTAATTAACTTATGCTTTCAATAAATAATAGATATGTATAGAAGACAGAACAGCTGTTGTACCTTGATAATCCTACAGGCATGGGACAGAGGTGGTGTCGGATTACTGAAAATGATTGATTATCAAAAATGGCTTTCTTCTCCTTCTATTTGTGCCACATCATCATGGCTATTTTGACTTTAGATGCTGCGGCTCGAAATAGGGACTTGGTGCTTCTGCAGACCACTGTCGCAGGTTTTTCAGCCACGATGTCCTTCGGCGTCCCTGAGATCTTCTCCCCTCAATCTTACCCTGAATGATAAGATGAAGGAGACGGTACTTCTCATTTCTCATAATCTGACCGAAGTACATAAGCTTTCTCTGCTAAATGATAGGCAGGAGCTCCTTTGTAGTGCGCATTCGTTAAAGGACTTCTTCATTGGTGACTCGATCACGCCAAGAGATCCAAAGCATTTTTCGGTATAGACACATCTCGAATGCTTCAATTCGTCTCTCCAGTGCCTGCGTGAGAGTCCATCCCTCCATACCAATACCATACAGAGTGATTGGGAAACCGTAGCACCTCACTATGCCCTTCCGGAGTTCAAGGTGAAGGCTTTAATAATTATAATTGGCCAATTTTGTACAGCCCCGTTAAGTTAAACCATCCCAAGGGCGCTGTGTTGGATTGTGATAGGATTCATGCCTTAATTTTTTATACAGTGATGTATTGTATTAATAGCTTATAGAAGTTAAAAGAAAAAATTATGCAGGCTGCAATACAGATACATATTTGGGCCTATACAACATCAGCCTAAGATTTAAAAATAAAGTTATTGAGGGATAAGTAAGCAGAAATAGTTCTAACAGATTGAAAGATATCTTACCAGCATAGCACGCCCGTTGCAGTGGTGTGGCTCGTCCTGCTCGTGTGAGCGCATTAGGGTTGGCCCCGTGCTGTAACAGTAGCTGGCACGCAGCCGTCACCCCACTGCGGGCGGCATGGTGCAGCGCCGTGTACCCTGACATGTCAAGCAAGTCCACACCTCTCTCCACGAGCTTCTCCAGGCGAACCAAGTCACCATGCTGAGCTGGAATTAGTAATTTTACTCGGTTGCAACATTTTCAATGTTCAAAAAAATGCCCAAGCAATCTAATTTAAGTCTTCTTTTCTCTATTTTTTTTGGTGTTTTTCAGTCTTTGCAGAAGGATGTATATTTTGGTGTTTTGTATAATTCTTTGATACAGCCAATCGAACCTTGCTATTTCATTAAATATCTGAAATACGTAAATACCGCCCCGCCTTATTTAGATAAGATCATAATGTACTTAGTATTTTTTATTACCTGCATACCAGATGCCTCGCTCGAACTCCATATCATCCAGTGTTGCCGCACAAGTCACCGGCTGACAGCAACATTCCTCTTGTCTCCCCCCATGATCGTGCCCGGGGTGTGACATCTTGACTAATATTAACTATGACTTCTCTTTCAAAATAAACTACAACAATATATTACTATGTCAGAAGGTATTCATGAAAAAACCAAGTGCAAAATCATATGACACGGATTAACAACACAGATATATTTTTTATGCTTTGGTCACATTATATCTCCCTCTGCAGGGTCCAAGTGATCTCCGCCTCTCCAGTGCTGGTGACCACACGGTAGCCCAGCTCTCCCAGGGAGTTGATCACGTTGAGCACCTGGCCCTTCACCAGAACACCATTGATGACTTCCACTCCTCCTCCAGGAAACCTCTTGGTGATAGCCTGCCTCTCGTCAGCGCCCAGACCAAACACGGCGCAATCTACCGCGTGCAGCGAGCCTTTAACAGCGATGTAATAGAATGTGCCCTCGTGAGGAGCAGCATGGATCACGTTCACTACTGTATCCGTGGTTTTGATGTCTGACATTTTTGAATGATTATTTTAACAATATAATTTTCACTGATACACCGATTAACTAGAGGAGAGTGTCTGTTTAGATGGGTATGCAGCAGAAGATGGTCTGCTACATGTGGTCCTCCTTGATGGGGGATATGCTGGCGAGGCTCAGCGCCTCTGTGGTGATGTTGCTGATGTTGTCCTTGTCTACGAGGACTGTGGGCTCTGGCTCATCAAACTCCCTCCTCATAGTCCACATGTACTCATTGTAGTCCTGCTTTACGGCTGTTGAACTCGATGCAACCACTTTATAGCCCAAAACCTGCAAGATTCAATAATCACTTATAATACTTTTGCTTTGGTGTCAACAAGACAAAATCTAAAGCTCATTTCACATGGAACGCATTCTGTTCAGTGTGTCTGGTTTTTATTGGAATCACTGGACACCGTGTGAAAGTTTTCATACATTCCGATCCGGCACCAGAAATTAAAAGACAAACCGGACAGAAGTCGTTCTGTGGGAAAAGGCACCAACTCTAGTAAGACACAATTGATCAATAAAAACATAACATAATAAAAATCCTTTATAACTAGGTAATTTCTTGAAGAAAATGCTCATCAAACCATCACATCCTGAACAAATATAATATCAAGTCAACGAGAAGTTTTCATCAACAATACCAAGGTTTGCCGACCAGCAAGACTGCAGGTCTCCGCTGATCATTTTCACCATGAATACAACAAATTCAGTACGGATTCAAGACGGATACAAAGTAGAAAAATGGGAGTGTTCGAACCTCTAATGCTGTTAAGATGACGCACGGATGCTGGAGGTAAACAATAGTGGATGTGTCACTAAAGCCCCCACATGTGAACCTTTTCAACTGATGGATATCGGCAGCTGGAACAAGATTACACTATTTATCAGGTCGTACAGATTACACGAGCTGGAAATGTTGTGTAATGGAGATTTATTACACTTGGGTGTGTACAAACAAAAGTATGAGCTCAGCAAGCCATTAGATAATATGACCAAAAGGTCGTTTACCTTGTAAACCCGAAACGAGAACCCTCCATGGAGTTTTATGACCATAGGACGCTAAATTACCCCGGATCAAAATGTATGGCATTGATTATCTGCAAAGAAAACAGGGGAAATATAAATTCATGTAGATCTGATACAAATATAAATAATCCAAGTCGTCATATTTTACACTTTTGACACTTACAGCTTATGCTTCCAACATCACAAATGACCAATTTTCTAGGTCCCCGGGAATGGTTATTTCAGTTATCAAAATTTCTTGCAAATAATCAATTAATATTTCCAAGGCTTTAGAATGTCAATGTTATTTCTTTTTTAGATTCCGCCCACCGCTTTTTACGCTGTTTCACGCAGGAGAGGGGACAAATATGTGGTGCTGTTGACCTGTAATTTACCGATCCCAGCCCACTATAGGCTCTTTCATATTTTCGGGATATTTGAATTAAATGACTACAGCACCGAATACTTTTTCTGAAAAGGCTATAATGATTATTTTTGTGAACCATATTTTTCTACCTACCGTCTCAAGGTTTTTAGCTGTCAAAAGTCGTGAAAGATGTAAAAAGTTTTTCAAATCGTGGAGCGTGTAAAAATCATCAATATGGGTGATTCAACAAATAAATTTGACAAACCAAACGCTCCGACTGCTCAACAAATATTAGAGGACCTTAAAGATCCGACAATATGTCGCCCTCCTATCAAAATACAAAACGACAGTCAACACACAGAATGGACAGATTCGAATAATTTCCTCTTGTACCACGGAAAACTCAATTCATCATTGCAAGAGCTGTCTTCTCTAAATGAAAACCTTGCAAAACTGGATGAAGACTTGCGAACTAAGGTTAATGACATGAAAGAGCAAATAAAAGTAAAATACGTGGAACAGTCGTGAAAAAACATTTGAAGAATCTTGTAACATTTTTCTCTGTAACGTAGTTGTGAAATAATTTTAAGCATCAAGCTATTTGTATACGTACCTACCTATGTTAATTAAAAAGTATTTTTATAATTACTAACGTAATAAAAAAAATGAGGCAAAGAATAGACTGTATTCCTTTACTGAACTAGTTACAGTTTCAAAATCACAACGGAGTGGTGCAAAGTTCACTTCAAAAAAGAACAACAAAAGTAAAATTATATATTTATTTTAACAAATAATGATTACATTATAATAAAATCTCAATTTCATAACAGGCTACCATTCTTCATTAATGTTTCTTGGCTAACAACTCCCAGAGAGCACAGGCAGACCAGGGCCCCTCCCTGCTCCGCAAACTTTTTATTCTTTTCCCAAAAGCTCGACGCGTACTTCTTTCCCTCGAATGTGAGGATAGTCCGGAAGAGCTTCTCCTGCTGCTCAGTGCAGTAGGTTGGCAGCTTGAGTCCCTTCTTGCCTGCCCACACGTGCAAAACTGATTTGGGGAGTTGAACATCCAAGGGAAAATTTGCACGTACAAATCTAACCTGAAAATAGCACACATTTTTTAAATACAGCTTCTCAAAGCAGATGGACATCTTATGTATTTATTTCAAAAGTATTTTGGATTCAGTCGTGGTTTAGTATGTTTTTCCTTGTCGAAGAAAAAGCACATTTGTGAAAGGCTGGACTTTTAAACCAATTTTGACGTGTGTATTACAAGTTTATTCATCACATGAATCAGGAATATTGCAAATAAAATATTGTTTTTAAACTACTCAAGGCATGTTGAACTTCTTTAATATTTATTGCGGACCACATGTTTTGTTGGGGCCTGCAGAGAGGCCGAGCACAAAAAATTCAATCAATTGAAAATTTTCAACTGGGGATTAGAAACCCACTCAATTTAAAAAAAATGACCGTAAAATTGAAAATGCCAGATTGATGTTAGCTTTCAATGTGTAAATAAAATAATATTTTAAAAGTCTGGGTTGGCTGCAACCTATGTCTAACTAAGGCGGGCCCTGTGTTTTACATGCCTGCTCTACTCCATTCAAGTTGATAACAATTAGATTTTAATTAATAAGATACTATTTATACTAGAACTACCTAAGCAGTTCAGTGAACGCCTTTTCACCTTAAGTTGTATGACATCGTCTGTGTTTTGTAATTTGAGTTTCTTGTTGGGCGGGCCCAGCTGTTCGGGACACACCTCCCACCTTCCTTGGATTCCCTTTGCCTGGAACTCTGCTTGTTTTGAGTTGCAATGCTGTTCCAAGTCCCAAATTGAACTAAAATAACAAGTCGGTTAACAACCCTTGATTTATTGTAATTAAATGGTATCCCAGTAATCAGTGTAAATTAATGTGATTAGATTCTTGACTTAGATTCCTTGACTTATAGGTTGGTATGCGGCTGACCACCCATACTGTAAAAATGGTTCACTTTGCCAATGTCACCCCTGTTTCAGGGAAGGACGGCAAGAGTTGCAGGGCTTATGTTCATTTGAGATTGGGTTTTTATAACGTAGGTCCACATGCGGCATGTGTTAGCGCAAAATTATACATGTCTGCTTGTGGGAATGCATTTAATATAAATCTTAAATGATATATATCCTTGCAGCTTAGATTAGATCAAATATTCAGTGGTAAATTGACAAATTTAGATCATTCTATCATCGTGTGAATCTACAAGTTTTTCTAATAAAGGTTTAGCGACCAAACACTCAAAAATATCCCCTAAAAAATCTCATTCTGATTATTTTGTTTCATTTCCAATTATATTCAGGTTATAAATATTACATGCATAGAACAATAGACCATGAGCGTAGCTTCATTTTATTTCATTTTCAAGTCAGACTTTATGGTTATAGATAGCAAGGCAATAAGAATAACCCATATTCCATTATATTTCACAGCTATAAAAAGTATGACGCTATAATTTTAATGTGTGTTAATATGTAAATAGTAGCATTTTTAGATAACATACCAAATTTGAGCCAGGGTTTGACATTCCAGAAACTTCTTCCCCCTTGGTGTTTCCTGCAGTTCCCTGAGCATGTTTTGCACGCAGTATTTGGTGTTGCCAGGAGAGTTGTCGTATTCCACTGCCAACTTTAAATAATCTACAATGACGTCATCCAGAGGCAGCAAACCCTCGGGACGGAATATTGAACAATTCCATTCAGCGGCTCTTGCCAGCATCACACTGGAGCAGCCTGTGGCTTCTTTGAATTTTTGTATATCGCTGTATTTTTCTATTTCTTTTGAACCGCCACTAAAAATATCAATTTTAAAATTAATTGAAAATATATTTTTACAACAGGAAATAAATAAAAAATCAAGGTGGCAAGATGAATGTGAATATTTTGTCATATGGCACGACAATGGTTTAAAAATGAATTTGCTTTTTAAGATAAAACTTCCTAACTGACTGTAACAAACAATGGCTAAGAAAGAATAAGAACTTTTCATCATTAATCTAATCAAGAACTTAAAACATTCATTTAATTTCCTAGCTAATTTGGCAGCGACATTGCCCTGTAAGTCCTGCAGATGCATTTGGCTATAACTTTCTATAAAGACATAAACAGAAAAAAACATTTTCTTTTACAAATCAATTTGTGAATAATGTCTTTATTAAAAAAAAAACTATTTTGAAAAAAAAAAAAAAAATGTTAAAAATAAATACTCACTTAGCAATTACAGGTAAATTTATTCTACTGGCAACATATTGAATAACATCTGAGTGTACGCAGTGCTGTGGTCTCTCATCTCTGGTTCTGCCGTGTATAGCAATGGTGGAGATGCCGGTAGACACCAGGTTCTCCACCACTCGCAGTGTTTCCTCAGGGGTTGGGAATATTCTAATCTTACAGGAAACGGGAACACCAATGTTGTCAACTAGAGTCTTGAGGATGGATTTAGATTTGTCGGGATCGTTGAGGAGGGCAACACCCATCCCACCTTTTATGGAGAACTCTTTGGGACAGCCCATGTTTATGTCGATGGCGGCAACATCATTCTCCCTGAAAAATAAATAAAACAAGTCAAATACAAACTTAAATAAAAAGCATGGTAACCTTATCCTTAACTTCCAGAATGCCGGAACACGGATCCGCGCTCTGAGTACTTGCAGCAATTATTTTTGTTTTTCTTTAGTATTTACACAGAAATAAGATCAAAAATATTATTTAAAATTCTTTTCTTGGATAAAAGTACTCATCAATAAACTCAAAGCATTAATATTCGTTTGTGAATATTTAAAAAAAATAGTAGTTGACTTTGAAAAAATATGAGTTTTAAGACGCAATTAATTACACTTGTTTAGACAGAAAATACAATGTCAATAGTTTTCCAGTCATCATTGATTCATCAATGATTGACCCCTTGTATTCAATCTAACTATTTTTCCACTCTTTTTTAAAGTAATTATTTCATTGTTAATTCAGTTTTAATCTAGCAGATTTAAATGTCTTACACCAGTTTGGCGACCTGCAGGGCCCGTCCAGCATCACTAGTCCCGAGTTGCAGCACCACCCGGTGCCTCTCCTCCTCACACGTCCTGAACACTATGGTCCCGTCCGTCTGGTCTATGAAGTCCACTGTGTTGAGGATATCTGTAAACCGAGAGAGAGTATGTACAATGCATTTGGGACATTTCCAATTCCTCTTAGCAAGATGATGTCGCAGGTCTAAGCTGGTCTTAGTCTACAGGTTAAAACTATGGACTCATAATCGGAAATTAGTAGGTTTGATTCCCAGCATAGCACAAAAAAATTATCTTTTTCAAAGACGGGTCACAAAGTTTCATTCAGCCATGGGGCTGTCCATATATTACGTCATTCGCATTAAGGGGGGATGAGTCAGGTCTGCGGATGATGGCAAATGATGTACGAGTACCTTGAACTCCGGAAGCGCATAGTGAAGTGCTACGTTTTCCCAATCGCTCTGTATGGTATGGAGGGATGGACTCTCATGCAGGCACTGGAGAGACGTATTGAAGCTTTCGAGATGTGTCTATACCGAAAAATGCTTCGGATCTCTTGGCGTGATCGAGTCACCAATGAAGAAGTCCTTCAACGAATGCGCACTACAAAGGAGCTCCTGCCTACCATTAAGCAGAGAAAGCTAATGTACTTCGGTCACATTATGAGAAATGAGAAGTACCGTCTCCTTCATCTTATCATTCAGGGTAAGATTGAGGGGAGAAGATCTCAGGGACGCCGAAGGACATCGTGGCTGAAGAACCTGCGACAGTGGTTCGGCAGAAGCACCAAGTCCCTATTTCGAGCCGCAGCATCAAAAATCAAAATAGCTATGATGATCGCCGATCTTCGTTAGAAGTGGCACAAGAAGAAGAAGAAGATGTACGAGTGCCAAAAGTGACGTTGTTCTTGTAAATACCAATTTCTACAAAATATACAAAATATTATGTAAGTAGGTAATATAACATTATTAATTATTAAGCTCATCCATTATTACAGCAAGAGGGGGAGGGGGGGTCATTAGCTAATGACTATAGGATGATTGTTAGGGGGAGGGAGTCGAAAATTGGCCAAAATCGATGACGTAATTTATGGACGGCCCCCATTTAAAAACTCGGTCAGTTTTTGAACAAGTTCCTTGACTAATGGGTTGATATGATGCTGACCCAAAATGCTGTAAAAACTTGTTTCACTTTTGTCAATTCTACCCCGTTTCAGGGAAAAGCGGCAAGAGTTGCAAAGTTTAGGTTCACGTGAGGTTTGGTTTATTTTCTATGTGTAAGCGCGACCTTACATGTACCTGCTTGTGGGCATTAATTAAATATGAGCCTACAATGCCAATATATCTTTGCAACTTAGATTATAGATAATAATAAAATACCTATATGTCCTTCCTGCATAGAAGGAACGCATCATAGTGAAATAATTTGTAATATAATCTTAGAAACGGAGATTTTTAGAAATGTTCTTACCGTTCACCCTGCGTATAGATCTCAGAAACTTCCAATCAATTAATTCTTCAGTATAAACAATGTCGGCTCCATATCTCAGCGCTAGCAATCGCATGGGCAGCGTCCCTATCCTCACCATGGGCGCCAAGATGTTCTTGTTAACATAGTTTAAGCATTTATTGCTAATGTTAACAGACATTTTTATTCAGTTTTTAAATTATAAGTTAAAAATAATTCATAACACGAAGATTATTTTACTATGAAAACACAAACGTCATTTTTGACAGATTGAAGCACATGTAACTACCATAGATAATAATTTGTAGAGTGTAGATTTTCATATTTTTCTCATAGAATTTTATAAGCGCCAATGTCTAATAAAACATTTCTCCCAAAACATTCTAATCTAATCTAAGCTGCAAAGATATAATATCATTTAAGATTTATATTAAATGCATTCTCACAAGCAGATTTGTATAATTTCGCGCTAACACGTAATTTGTCGTGTGTGTGTGTTCCTTGACTTATAGGTTGGTATGCGGCTGACCACCCATGCTGTAAAAATGGTTCACTTTGCCAATGTCACCCCTGTCTCAGGGAAGGACGGCAAGAGTTGCAGGGTGTATGTCCATTTGAGATTTGGTTTTTATGTTGTAGGTTCACATGAGGCATGTGCAAGCGCGAACTTGTACGTGTCTGGTTGTGAGAATGCATGTAATGTGAATCTCCAATGTAACATATCCTTGCAACTTAGATTAGATTAGAACACGTGGACCTACAATATAAAAACCCAATCTCAAATGAACATAAGCCTTGCAACTCTTGCCGTCCTTCCCTGAAACAGGGGTGACATTGGCAAAGTGAACCAATTTTTTATATTATGGGTGGTCAGCCGCATAACAACCTATAAGTCAAGGAACATACATGACAAATTAAATTTTTTTGAATCAATAAATAACAATATATACTTACATGGACATAAAAAACTAAATCATAAAACCATTTTCACTTTAACAAACCCTAGCCGCCAACATCACAGATCAACCGCCATTTCTTTCTATCCTTGCATACTTCTTTGAGGTATAATATGCCCCAAAATGACTTTTTGTACTTGTTTTATTTATTATGATCAAGTGAAGGTCACAGGTCGTAAATGTTTTTTTTGTAAAAATATATTTTGTATTTTTTGCACAATAAAATAATTTAAAGAAAATATACATGAAAAACTGAAAAATCTTCATGACTGAAGAATATTATGGCAGGCCACCCGTCTTGTTAATAAATCCATAAAATAAAATAAATAGTGACATATTGTCAAAAGCTTTCAGTTGAAAAAGAGTTTATTTTATCATGATTTACTTTTTTGTGACCTTATTTAGGAAAGGTCTTTAAAACTGGCTACATGCTTTAATTATATTTTAAACAGTGCTTCGAAATGCCAATGTCTTTTATGGCATACATCTTTATTTTATTTCGCAGCTGAGAATAAATATTCCTTCCTTGCAAAATCAGGCATATAATTTTGCAAGGTAATTGAAACCTTACCCAAAAAATTAATTAAAAATCTACTTATAGTCATCGCCAGCAGGAAATTAAACTGGCATGTGTTCACAGCTGTTCTTTCAAAATTAAATAAATAAAACATTCAATTATGGTTTGAAAAATTATATATTATCTTTATTATAAAAAGTACAAAACATGAATTACATTCTTAATTAATAGTATATTTACGAAGTTAACATGAGTATAAAATTTGCCTATATATACTTAATTAAATTGTAAAATGTAATAAAAGTAGATAAGGCTAGAGATGCTTCAGTGACTGTTGAGTGCCTTGACAGCAAAAACATTAAAAAAGCACATTCCAACTACAAACAAGCAGTCTATGGGTGCGACAAAGGAGTTTTCAATCCGATTGAGGAAGAAATGGTTGACTATGTGGCATGCGGCGAGACCTAAGCCCCAGACATTGCCGTAGATGTATGAGATGTAGGTGAGGGAGAGAATGTTGCCAGCTAGGATGATGTCTGTCAGGGGGGAGGCGGCGCGCCTCAGGAGGTACAAGATAACGGGGATGGCCCCAGAGATCAGGTGGGCATATGCAATGTCAGCGGGGTAGCCGGACATCAAGTACAAGCAAGTTACAACAGAGGGCAGTGCTAGGTTTCTGGTGAGGATGTGCGAGATGGCGACCAGTCTACTCATCAGCGCACTGTTGTGCATGCCCGGGAAGGCTGAAACCAATGTTCATTATTGCAATTATATACTTAACTACTCACGTTGAGTTTGTGTACTTTATTTCAAATTATACTCCATGCACATTCCAGATGAATGAACTATTTGGCAAATTAATACATTCTTTAATTTTTACTGGTGAAGTACTGTATGCTCTACTCTTGCAGGTGGTTTTTTTTGTTGAGAAAAGGCATGCAAGATATTATTTTCCATAATTTTAATGTGTATGTTTCAAATGTGCTTTTCTCTTTTTAATAAAAATAAAGGTGTCATGGAATAAAATCAATTAAATTACCAAAGTTCTTTCATTAATAATTTTGAAGTATTATTCTGAAACATATTGGAACGATAATAAATTTGAGGGTAGGAAATTATAGGAGGGGCTTCATTAAATTGTATATGGATTACAAAAATACCATATTTAAAGAATCCCGCGATGGCATACAATAGTATATTCCCAAACGTTCCATAAGACACTTTTTCTTCGGACGGCGAGTATTTTAAGGCTAAAATTGAAGATCCACATAGCAGCAGATGAGCTATTGTGAGTTGGGGGATATCCTTGACCATCGTTGACTTAACATTAAATTGCTTAGATGCATCAACTAATGCCGAGGAGGGCAAAGACTAGACTAACACTACTGAAACTAATTATACTTATGCACAGCCAATCTAAAAACAGCAAGGCAAAAGGAAACCGGTAAACTTGACATCCACTATTGTTAATGTCATCGCGTTTGTTTTGATGATTTTGGATTTGACCACAGGATTTGACACAAGGTGTACAGATGTACGCGGCTTCAACTGAATTCAGATGACAGCTAAAGGAGAGCGCTGTTATGATTTTAGGGCCTTCAAATTGATGAAATAAATAGTTTTAATTTTGTTTTTCTTCAACAAAGTACTTTTAAAAATGTATAAATTTAGCTGACATCATATTGAACTTATCAAAAGTGACGTTTAACAAGATGGTGTTGTTAGTTCTAATTTTTACTACGTTCAGTATAAGCCATGTCAATGGTGCTGTATGCTGCAGAGACAAGACAGGCAAATATCTATTTAGCAAAGACGCAAACCTACTCAATAGCATTATATTTTCGCTATTCGACCATAGATGCTAAGCTTTCAGAGGAATATTTTTGTAGATGAAGGTAAAATCTCTCAAACCTATATATTTGCAATATTCACTCTCTGAATTTAACATTGATATTATGAGCATTTCCCAGGTCGAAAATCTTAGATTGAAAAGATAGACGAAAAGGCAGCGGCATCTACCTACTAACCTATCCCTTTGTGAAACGGATGTAAACCACCCTTGCTGCTTGACCCTTCTGGGGCCTGTATTTTCAACGTACAAGTTAACAATTGTAGCTCACAATTGTTAAAATTTGACAGATCTAAGGTAACTAGTGTATTATGAAACAACAAGTACACAACTTGTAAAGTACAAGCTACAATTTTGTCTACTATCCATAGACAACTTTTTTCACTTTATTGTAGAAAACGTTTAAAAAAATGCCTAATCGAACAAGTGTATTACGAACATGAACGAAAGTCTTACAAAATTGTAAATTTTTAGCTGTCAAAATTTAACAAGCCTACCTAGCTGTGGAGTTAGGTAGACTTGTAAACTTGCTCGAGTGACTTGCTTTGCATGCTTTGCATTGAGCTTTTGATGAGCCTTTATTGCATCATTTTGTTGTTTATTTTTCATATCCCTCTTTATTTTTATCGGAAGTCCGTTATACAGGGACTGTACAACATTTGAAAGAGACCTCTTTCCAAACTTTGTCGATCGAAAACCTTTAGGTAATACGTCAATTTTCTGAGCTTCGAGTGCTAAATCTAAATCTAAGCTGCAAAGATATGTATCATTTGAGATTCGTATTAAATGCATTCCCACAAGCAGACATGCATAATTTCGCGCTTACACATGCTGCATGTGGACCTACAATATAAAAACCCCAATCTCAAATGAACATAAGCCCTGCAATTCTTGCCGACCTTCCCTGAAGCAGGGGTGACATTGGCAAAGTGAACCATTTTTTACAGTATGGGTGGTCAGCCGCATACCAACCTATCAGTCAAGGAGTACAAGCAATTAATACAATCAAATATATAAAAATAAAAAATTCTAAGCAATTACTTAAACAGTAAAAAATTCAAAAACTACAACACATATTAAATATATAATAATTATACAGCAACCGGCCAACATCACTACGATTATTTGGGTGTAAGGTGGTACAATGCACTTTTTTCCAGGTATAAGCATGATAAGCACGCAGATCTTAGGGCCATTAAGTACATGATCAGCAAATATTTGAAAGAGGTGTAAATAGTTGAGTGTTTATATTTGATTGGTTTTTTGTATATTATTCTTATCATTATTATTTTTGTTATTTTTTTCATATATCTACATGTGTGTATATATGTATAATTCCTATTTCTGTATTTTCTATTTAAACATGTTACCTCTTTATGTTATTTTATTTTATTTTTTGTCTTTCTGTTTTTGCTGAGTAAATGACTAAATGGTGTATACCTATATTATTTTTGTTTTTTATGATTTTTATCTATTAAGTGATTAATTTTAAGTTAAGATAAGTTGGAATCCTCCCCAAAACACAAGCTATGCTTACTTTGGGGAGTATTTATTGTAATTAGATTTTTAAAATTTATTTTTATTGTAATACTTTGTACATATTGATAAAAAACAATAAAGACCTTATGTATTTATGTATTTATGTATGAAAAACATTTTTATAATGGTACTCTAAATTTGTACGAATTGAGGATTTCAGAATTTGAATAATGTTAGACAGTGATGTCGTACAATGGTAGGACCTTAAATGGAAGAACATTGCTCTGTCGATAAATATCCTTCACGCTTGTATCCCATGGTACCTATGCTAATAATGTTCCTCAAAGCTCTGTTTTGCACAACTTGCAGCTCTGATATTTGTTTTTTGATGGCAGCCCCCCATATACAAGTCAGATATGAAAGGTGGGAATGGATCATGCCATAGTAAATAGCGACTAATGTTGACTTTGGAAGTAATCCCCTCAGTCTGTACAGAACGCCAGTAACTGGCACTTTCTTTGATTTAACATGGTCAATTTGGTAATTCCAAGAAAGTTGTTGATCAATATAATATAAACCAAGATATCTTACAAAGCTGACTACCAATATTATTCGATCCGATAGTAATGTTAAAGGACGTATTTTCTTGATTTTCCAAACAGCATATATGACGTTTTCTTGACATTCAAACTTAATTTATTTAACCTTAACCAATTGGCAAGATGTGAAACGTCTCTTTGCATTAATTTTTCAAGTTCTTCTATCATTTGCGAATGATAAAAAATGATAGTATCGTCTGTATTTATAGTTGTATCAAAACAATAACATAACCTCGAAATGTTCATATCATAGAGCAAAGTTTTTTTTTTCGTAGAGATGTTACAAAAAATTGTAAAATCGATATTGCAGACTTGTAAAACGATGAGACTTGTAAAAAACAGAAGTACCCATGAAAACGCATTGTTAGAAATACACTAGTAATTGTAACTTGTAAGCTACAAGGCTTGTTACTTGTAAATTGTAACTTGTCAACTTGTACGTTGAAAATACAGGCCCCTGGACATGTCTGTGCTATTTTTTTGTACGTCCAAAGATGCTGCACAATGACGGAAAGGGGGAAACTAACTGAATATCATAATATGTACAACATTAGCTTTCTCTTTACTGCCTACATATTGCTATTGGTAACTTGGTAGAAAATATATTTAGTTCATCAATTAAAAGAGGGGACAGAGAAGGCGGAGCTTATGAGACAGGCTCCTCCTTCGTGAGGAATAAAATTATCCGAGTGCTGGCATTACTTAAATAAGTACGTAAGGTAATGTTCACTATAGGCACATATAGGTACGATAAAGTTCAAGAAAGTGGCTACTTCCGAAATAGCATGAATAATAAAATTATTCGGCTACAGGGCGATGGAAATATTTCAGTTACCTTAACATATTTTTACACATAGGGGCATATTATTATGAAAGTACTTGAGAGATGCAACTTTTGCTACCATTCAGGATTTGTGTTAAAAATATATTATGTAGGTAGGTACATTGTAACACCTACTGCCTTCCAATCGGCACAAATCTAATCTAATCTAAGTTGCAAAGATATGTTACATTGGAGATTCACAATACATGCATTCTCACAACCAGACACGTACAAGTTCGCGCTTGCACATGACATGCCTTATGTGAACTTACAATATAAAAACCAAATCTCAAATGGGCCTAAGTACACCCTGCAGCTCCTGCCGTCCTTCCCTGAAACAGGGGTGACATTGGCAAAGTGAACCATTTTTACAGCATGGGTGGTCAGCCGCATACCAACCTATAACTATAAGTCAAGGAACATACACGACAAATTACATTTTTTAAATCAATAAATAATAATATGTAGGGACAACAAACAGAGAACAAATTCCAATTTAATAAACCCTAGCCGCCAACATTACAGATCAACCGCCATTTATTTCTGTCCTTACATACTTCTTTCATTTCCTCCAGAGTCATAACCTTTTTCATACAGGTTCTTCTTTTATTATGACTCTGGATATTCCATTCATTCCAATTTCGGAAATTTGGTCCATCCATACCTTTCCCGGTCTTTCTCTACCACGACATCCATCTATTCTACCAACATACCTATACTTACTTTACATACTTATACATACTTTCTTCGTCAGTCTTTCCTCATTCATTCTCTCCATATGCCCAAACCATCTTAACAAACTTCTTTTAATCTTCACTTTCACACTTTCTCTTGCACCACATTCTTCTCTTACAAAATCATTCCTCATTTTAATTGACTCACAAATTTCATTGACAAAAAAATATGACGCCATACGGCAGGGCCGGTAGGGAAAAGTATTTTTTTTTTGGTTTGTTAACGATCCAAGGACCAAGGACATAGACCTATCCCATCTTCATTCTTTATTTCCCGGTATGGCTTCGTATCTTCAGAACCGAATAGGTATTACTTAAATATTTGACAAAATTGAAATCTGCTGCATGTTGCGCCGTAGCTTTCTCAAACCCAAGAGATTTATTGTAAGTTTTACATTGTACTGAATCGTAATCATTTGGATTTTTAATTTGAATTTTCTTAACCGCAAATCTCGGCCCGGTCCGGCGCGCGTTGCGTTGTACGGCGGAGGCTCCACAATGCTTGCGGTGGACGTGGACGGTCAGGGCTGAGGAGTGAGGGGGAATGCAGATTATGGCTGTTGGTAATGGAGTTATGGTGCCAAGAGCCGAGGAAATGCGAGGGAAACCGCAGGATAAGGCACATCCTTTGTTACGCGTTATGGCCACACCGCAATTTCTTATAATATTTTTTGCCTTCACCACTGGATACCTACATATTTTCTTGCTTGAAAATGTTGTACCTACTGCTGTTCAGAAACACTCCTTTGAGGCTTTTTCAAAGTTTTGTGCCAGCTGTGGCGAGAACTCGTCGGTCTGATTAGACCGACATTCTTCTCTTCTTTATTCTTTCCCACTTCTATGTTGGCCACTTAGTCAGGAGAGCACCTCCCGAACGGTCTCAGTAGTAACATCTCATATGTTAAGACGCTCAGAATCACTTTGCATTTTTGTTTGTAACTTTAAAATCCTCGAGCCCTAAACGCAACGCAACTAAACGCAACTAAGCTACACATATAGTGTAACTTCTTGCCGCGTTATACCCGAAGGGGTCGCATGTGGCGAGTCGAACCTATTTATTTTTACAGGTAAGGGGGTCGGCCTTACGCCAACCACTTCAGTTGAAGTGGAGGTTTCCCAGCTCCCGAGAGTGCTGGTACTCATTTCTTGTGAAGGCTGAGTAAACCTTGCCGGTATTTTATTTTGGGGTTTGAAATAAACACCGAAACGGGAAATCATTTCTGACACCCTCGGTGGGATTCGAACCCGAGCTTTCGGCATGGAATGCAAGCACTCTACCACCTGAGCTATCGACCGGACAAACCCTCACGGATATTATCTTTCAGTGATTTCTGAGCCTCCTTTGCTTTGTGTAAACACTTGGGAAAGTGTAGCTTCACGGGAGGGCCTTCTGCCACTCGCATCTCACATAACTTTTGCATGCGAGTCCTGTGACACATCCCCGGATGGGATGGATATACAGGGCGTGGGTCAGTGGAGGGGGGACTGACCCTGAGAGAAGGTGTTGTTCAGAAACAATTAATTCAGAGATGATCCACAGGTCATCATGTTTACAAAAAAATAATTTTATGCGAAGGATAATCCGTGGATTTGCTGCCTCTAAATGACACTGATAAATCAGAAAAATTTTACCAACGTAGAAGTATATTACGATGATTTATTTTGTGAGCGCTGTTTTAATGTGAATCACACATAAACATTGTTATTCACACAACATTTGATCCATGGCTGATCTACGTGTCACAGTTTTTTTGTATGGAAAATTGACTGTAGGCTGCGGATGAGTCATGGCTTTGCTGTTTGAGAATAACACCGAAAGAGTTCTCTGCGAACTTGTCCATCGCTATAGAAAGCGCTAATTCTCAAGCAACACCCAGTTGCTATAAAGCTGAATGAAATTTGTAAGCCTAGCAAAGTACGGTATTTTTCAGAATTTAAAGATATTTTTCGTGCTCACACAACCCTCCGATTACTAGTCTGAAGCGTTCACCCATACACTGGATCGATCTCGACTAAGAACCATAAATATAATAATGAAAACTGGGGTCACAGATAGTGGATAGCGCTGGGCAGGTCACGAAGAGAGACAAGATGACAAAAACAGGTCGGAGAGGATCATCCGGTGGTTGAGAGAAGATCGTCGCTGAGATAATAATAATAATAATAATAATATTAGGATGATTTATTTGGTGAGCGCTGTTTTTGTGTGTATCACACCTCAAGAGCCCTCTGCGAGCTTGGTCGTCGCTGTAGAAAGCGCCAATTCTCAAGCAAGACCCAGTTGTTGTAAGGTCGGATGGACGTTTCAGTGACCGGTCTTTGGTAAAGGTTTATGTATTTTTCAACTTAGCGAAGAGCACATTCGAAATATAAATGGTATATTTTTGTGCTCCGCCGGGATCCAAATCCACAACCTTCCATTTACGAGTCCGAAGTGTTGCCACTACGGACTACGGACCGGTCCAAGATGCCAACGACACGCGGTGTACCTGAGCGGTTACCCATCCAAGTACTGTCCGCGCCCAATGTTGCTTAACTTCGGTGATCTATGGGAACCGGTGCTTTTAACATGGTAACGTCGTTGAGATGTAGTAGATGTTCATCAGACTGCAAGGAGAAAGATGCTGAAAATGTTTATCGATAGACCGGCGCTAGATAAAATCCGGGATTTCTGCACAACCTAGAGTTAGAGCATGTTTTCAGTGTTTCTTGAAGAAAGAAAGAGAAATGTTGTCGAGGCACTATGAATTTCCATACTTCCGTTGTCCAACCACCATTCCGCTACAGGGGGCATTCCGCTACCCTCGGCAGATGTGTCTCCATTTTGTTTTGTCCTTGCACACTTCTTTAATCTCCTCGACATTCATCAGTCTCTTCATGCATGCTCTTCTCTTTTTCTCACTCTGCGGATTAAAGTCATTTGCAATCTCGCTTATTTGATGAATCCATTATTTCCCCGGTCTTCCCCTTCCACACTTACCTACTTACCTTTGACATTCCCTTTTTACACGCTTATTGTTAGTCGTTCATCGACGAATCTTTCTAGTTGCCGATCCATCTCATTGTACATAGATATTATTCCTTAAACTTTTATTCTCATATTCTTGTTCATAACGCACTAATTTATAACCTACCTAGTCATTTCGGATCCTATCATTCATATTCGGAATAGGTTATAGGTATTGAGAGAGTTATTAAAAGTTGAGGAGGAAAGTGAATTAATATGGAATAATATGGGAATGTTCAGTATTAGATGAAAAACATTACTGGTGATAACTGTTTTAGGGGAAAAACTCTTTTTGGGCATTTTGATGATTGATGCTTTTCATTATGGGGTTGAAAGCTGTTTATTATAAAAACTGTATTATTTTGCCAAAAATCGATAGTCTGCTTTGTATTAATATCGTCACTCAATGAATGTTGAAGTTGGTATTATTTTTGTTGGTAAAGTTTGTTCCAAGTCAAGTTCTTTTTTTTAATTTTCATGACTGAACTTTAACTATTAATTTAAATTTAAAAAAAACTTAGATAGAAAGCGAGTAAGCTATCAAAAAATCGATGCTGCGAGAGATTTTTCTAAATAATGTTAAAATATTATCGCATCCCTTGTTCAAATACATTACACTGGTGTGCGTGACAAACGGTGTGTGTGTCCAATGGATTTAATTCGAAATTTGAATATTAAATTATGCGAACAACAAAGCGTGCATTTACATGCCGTTCTTTTTTTAAATTCAAAATGCTCGATATATGTACCTATCACGGGCGCTAGTGCATTTGCAACTGTTTGATCCGACACTTGTTTGTTCTTTTGGAGGATTAACGCGCCCGAAATGTATTCATAGCAAAGCGCTGCGCATACACGCCATGATCTGTGTACATTTTGAATAATAATATATCAGATTATAAAGCCCATAACCATATTATTCATCGAATGCAAATAAATATTCGAGACACTAAAAAAATGGTCGAAAAACCAAACAAAAAATCTGAAGCAATTTGATGGCGAGTTTGACACGATTATGGAAACGATGATGTATCTTAATATTCGATGATCATTTTGTTTTTAAAATACATATTCAGTTATAACAGATTCATCAACATCACATCACATCATCACTCTGAAGAAGCCCATTGCAGACTGAGGCGAAACGTCCGGAATCTCCAAGTCCGATACACCATGGCAATAGATTCCAGAAAGAAATCCTCCATTCGGCCGCAAAAATCTCAGAAAATATTTTTGTAAGTCGTTACAGTTGCATCATACATGAAGGTGATTGTAAACATGATTCAAGTGTCTTTAATTTTATCTTTGCAGGTTAGATTAGACCACATGAGTTCCTTGATGTTTTTCTGTGTCATCTTTTATATTATTTCTCTTTTACTCCACCTGGGTCCTTTTCTCTTCCCCACCTTGAATATCGATCGCTATTCCCTGTGCGCGGATTATTAATTATTTGAAACCGGGATGAGCCGCTGCTCCTAGATAATCCGAATCACTAGGGCGGGTTTAATTAGAGCGGGATCAGCCGACACGTGCGCACTTAGTCCCGGCTTAAACTATTTTTTATGTAATTGATAGCTGATACCAAGGAGACGTCATGTTTATAACCTTGCTTTAATTTGGTTTAAAGAGCCAGAAGGGATCCATTCACAAATCATTATTAGTACAAGTATATATTACCATCTAATTTAGAATTTTAAGAAATATACCGACAGCTTTTGCTGAATGGGCGTCAAGAGTACCAACTACAAGAAACTACAACCCAAAAATGTTTTAAAGGATAATATTTAAATGGCTTGTGTCGAAAAAATTACGAAATTGTTGATAGCTGTTTGTTGAAAAGCAATATTTTTATAATACTCGCCGATGATTTACTTTTAAAGGGGAAAATGAGCAACTTCGACAACCGACCGGTCCGTAGCCCAGTGGTAGCACTTCGGACTCGTAAATGGAAGGTTCGAATCCCGGCGGAGCACAAAAAAAATACCATACAGTACCTACTTATGTACCTACATATTTATATTTATCGCAATGTTGTAAAAGGCTATATAGCCGTTTATTCTTCTTAAATAAATAAATAAATAAAGTTATAAGACTGCAAAAAAAAAAAAATTTATATTTTCAAATATCCTCTTCGCTGGGTTGAAAAATTCATAAAAACCTTTACCAAAGACCGGTCATTATAGGTCCATCCAGGCTTACAGCAACTGGGTCTTGCTTGAGTATTGACGCTTTGTAGCGACGACCAAGCTCGGAAACACCTTTGCGGAACTACAACAAGTGTCATAGACCCCTAGAGCCTCTGAAATCTAGGGAGTCTCCCGCACAGGATTTCTTAGAAAACAAATGCCTTTCTACTCTAATCTAAGTTGCAAAGATATGTTACATTGGAGATTCACATTACATGCATTCTCACAAAACCAGACACGTACAATCAAAATAAGATGTCATTATGGTAGATAAAAACAAAAGATCAAATCTATATCAAACTTTAAACCTAAATTATTTAAAACGCAGAAAAAGAAGAAGGATAATATTTTTTGTCATCGGTAAACATTGTAAAATTGCAGAAAGATCAATGTGTCAAAATTAAATCAACCAAAAGGAGCAAAAAATGAAAGTCACACATTTCAAAGTTGAATTATTTCTGATTCAGCGCACAAATTCAAAAACTTGAATTGCAAAAAAGGTTAGTATTGTGCAACTAGCGAAAGGGTTGGTTTTACTGGTGTTCTTGTGCGGATAGGTTTTTAAGGGAGGCTTGGTCACGCCCGGCCCCCCTAGATGGGCGCTCCGCCCCTAGCACAGTCCGGGGGCGCTGGAGCGGCAGGACAAAGGGGGCCAGTGGAAACAACGGAAATGTCACCAAAATTTTATGACACAGAGGCGTAGAAGCTACGTCTACTCAAGTCATTTTAAAAATGTCTTAATCAATTTAGTGAAAATATGTATGCACGATCTGTGGTATGCACTATGCAGTATTTTTTGTACGTAAGTTTTAATTTTGGATTATTTCATGCTTCGTGAAGTAATGGTTTTAACTGTAACTCGGTGATTTGTTGTAAACGGAATTGTAGAAGTAAAAGAAGAAGGAAAAGATCCAAAACAAAATGTCTGATTTTTGGTGTATAGTTGCGAAGGAATAAATTATCTAAAAAAAAGGTCAATGTCACCCCTGTTTCAGGGAAGGACGGCAAGAGTTGCAGGGCTTATGTTCATTTGAGATTGGGTTTTTATATTGTAGGCCCACATGCGGCATGTGTTAGCGCGAAATTATACATGTCTGCTTGTGGGAATGCATTTAATGTAAATCTTAAATGATATATATCTTTGCAGCTTAGATTAGATTAGATTAGATAGCCTATAGCAGAGGTGCATACGGTCGATCGCGGGAGGTTTTACGGTCGATCGCCGAGGATAGCTAAAATTTCAGTGATCGACCTTAAAACTGATTTGACATTTTGCACTCAATGTAGTTTTACTTATCCTAATTTTTTCTTAATAAATATTTATACATTATGCTTTTATGAGTTATATTTGGTGGGCTAAACAGTTAAAATGTCGATCTCCTATTCATAGATTTTTGCTAGGTCGATCTCTTCAAGTAAAAGTATGGGCACCCCTGGACTATAGGTTTCTATCTAGAAAGGCGAAAACGTTGAATATGAGTAGGTACATAATATTTTTTATTCAACATAATATTATACATTCGAGGCACTTTAAAAAATCTCTGAAAAATAAAGAAGTGTCTTCAAAAAAGGTTCAAGTATTCAAATAAAAATATGACGCAGTCCTAATCCTAATGATGAAACAAGTTTTTTTATTGTCACGCACCCCACTGGCAGCATTGTCACCAGAGTGACTTGTCATTTTAGTCACAGATGAGCGTCTAACAAAGGATTACTTCTGATATTAACTCATGAAACATCGATTCAACACATTTGTGACGAAAAAAAATGAACATCTCTCGGGAGAATGGGTTAATCCGTTGCAGCGCTGATGGCCAAATAAATCACAAGTCAAAGCGGCTGCTCATGACGTGTGACCAATCTGGTGGAGGATCACAGGCTGCGCCGAGAAAGGTGACTCGAGTTATGGCAACATCAAAGCCTACAAAGTGATAGTTTGTTGCTGTGAACAATTGCCGAAAACTACATTTTAAATTTTAAAGCATCCATCTCCGTCTATGACCGGTCGTAGCTTCAAATTTATGCTGTAATATACGTTGCAAAGATATGTTGTCATATTTAATGTATTCCCACAAGCAGACACGCATAATTTCGCGCTCACACATGCCGCATGTGGACCTACAATATGAAAAACCCAATCTCAAATGAACATAAACCCTGCACTTCTTGCCGACCTTCCCTGAAACAGGGGTAACATTGGCAAAGTGAACCATTTTTTACAGTATGGTCAGCCTCATACCAACCTAGTCTTCAGATGTATGCTATAATATACGTTGCAAAGATATGTTGTCATTTAAGGCTCATATTTGATGTATGCCCACAAGAAGTCACATGCAAGTTCACGCTTACACATGCTGCATGTATGAATACAAAATAAACCAAACCTCAGATGAACATAAATCTTGCTACTTTTGCCGCCTTTCTCTGACACCGGGGTGGCATTTGCAAAAGTGAATCAATTTTTACAGCAGGGGTGGTCAGCCTCATACCAACCTATAAGTCAAGGAATACGAGTAATAAATAACATTTAGTATAAAAAAACAACAAAACCTTAAAAAGAAATCTATACCAACAAAAAAAGTCAAAAATTTATTATGCAAAAAATGTAGCAAACTAATAAACCAACATTACAAATCAGCATTGCAGATTAGCCGCCACTTCTTCCTGTCCTTGCATACTTCTTTCATTTCATCCAGAGTCATAACCTTTTTCATACAAGCTCTCCTTTTATTATGACTCTGGATATCCCATTCACTCGCTAATACGCTCTCCAGTAAACCAGTTTTGGAGGAAATACTCCACTGATAATACCACTGATGCAGTTATGCAGAGGCTCTGGCCACCCCTAGTAGAGTGGCGGCAGAGTTACAGCTTACAGTTACAGTATAATTTAAAGCATTCCTTCCTTTATCTCTGTAATAATTTCGATATAATTTATGGAAAGGATCACATTCAGCCGTGTAAGATTAAAGAAGAAGAGTTACGTCTAGCTAAGAATATAATATCGTTAAATTTTAGTGAATCTTTGAATAGCGTATTAGTTATTACATATTCTACGGGAGTACAATATTAGGTAAAAGCCCTTTAAATTTAAACGTTCTCAATACATAGTTTTGTGTAAAGGTGCTCTTAGATCTGTGAGTTATGGCCCTAGCTGTATTGTCAGGGTGCTTGTCGGCCCTTAGCGGATCGTGTCTGGGCCCCTTGTCCCAGGGGGCGACTGTCACAGGGGCGGAGGGGACGGGGGCTCCTCACAGTCGTTTGTCATCCATCCTGGGCCTTTGTCAGACACGTCAGAGCTCGAGGAGAAGCGCGACAATCCCAAACATCTAAATTGAAATGTTTCCTGTAAACACGCTCGCTTACGAAACGGCTCCTCAAATATTCTCGAAAGAAAGGGGAAGACTTCTATTATGGGCTATAAATTGAAAAATCACTTAACTGCGATTATGTTGAGAGTACGAAAATAGAGTAAAGTATTTATTTTGTTGACGCTAGGTATTCCTTTTCTTGTTTGACAAAGATCAAATAAAACTTAAAATTTGAAAAGAGGATTTATGTAAGTACGTCAACTTTATTCTTATGCTTAGGTAAAACTGATTTGATCATGATTTAGGCCCTGTATTTTCAACGTTAGCATAGCGACTTTAAAAAAAAAAATCAGGCTGGTTTATTTGGTGAGCGCTGTTTTTGCGTGTATCACACCTCAAGAGCCATCTGCGAGCTTATTCGAATCGTCGCTCTAGAAAGCGCCAATTCTCAAGCAAGCTGCAAGACCCAGTTGCTGTAAGGCTGGATGGACCTTTTGATGACCGGTCTTTGGCAAAGGTTTATGAATTTTTCAACCCAGCGAAGAGCGTAATAAATATAAATGTCCTTTTTTTGCTCTGCCGGGATTCGAACCCACAACCTTCCATTCAGAGTCCGAAGTGTTACCACTGAACTACGGACCGGTCTTTGTACTGAATGAAAAGGACGCACTTACGTCAATCGTGTGGGTAGTTTTATAGCAGTTTAAGCTCACATATGCTAACGTTGAAAACACTGGGCCTAAGTTTATCTGATTTTGTATAGAATTAAAAACGCATTATGTGAATCGCGTTGTTGAGAGGACAAGAGAGAATCTGTATGCAACGTCATCAGGAGACGTAGCTCTTCTTTGACGAAGAAGCATGACCTAAATTGTTTGAAATAATAGTGGGCAATCTATTTTTTAGTAATCGACTGTTTCTGAGTAGCATTTTGTACAGAAAATTTGTTCATATGGCATAAATATAATATAAAAGAAAATTAATATAATAGATCGGAATACTAAATAGCAACATTAAACAGCCCTTGCAGTTGTTCACACAATTCTCGTTTCACCTCGCGTTATTAACTGTTATTAAAAAATGAAGGGCGAGGAAGGGGTGGGCCTGTGGGTGATGTGCACTGCAAGGAAGGGTGGGGCAGGGTGCAACTGGGAACTACAGGGAAAACAACAAAAAATAGTTTTTCGTAACAATTTTCGATAGCTCAGTTGGTAGTGTGTTTGCATTCCATGCCGAGAGCTCGGGTTCGAAGCCCACCGAGGCGAGGGTGATAGAAATGAGTTGATGAAAATACCGACAAAACTAACCCTTGACAAGAAATGAGACCAGCCCTAACCCAACTGTGAATCCTTACTTCAACTGAAGGGGCTAGCGTAAGGTCAGCCCATTACCTGTAAAAATAAATAGGTTCCACACGGCACATGTGACCCCTTTGGGGACACGCGGCACGAAGTTACGTTATTTTTGTGGCAAAATGGTAGCGTTATTATTCGCTTAGTATTGCTAATTATAATATTGATGGCTCCTACGAAAATCATTGCTTTGACGCATATTTATTTATTTCAACGACACATTGTGCCTTTTTTATGCATAATTAAAAATAATTTTATAAAAATATATATCAATTAAATATAGGAACACATGAATCGTATAGAATCAAAGGAAGCAATCTAGGATATGAAAATATACATTTCTCAATGATTCATTTTTACCAAGGTTTCCACTTTCCCTGTATGTATTAATTTCATTATCGAAAAAATACTAAATTGCCCCTTCAGTTCCTATTCGCCTTCCATAGCTTGTCAATATCGTCAAAGCAATTAATTCACCTATCTTTAGTTGAGACACATAATATGGATTTTATGAAATCGGTTTCACTTGCCAGTTCTTCCCATAAAGGGTTGTATATTGTGGTGAGTGGATTTTTTGGGGTGTGAGTAACAGCACCAAGATTAAGCTTGTCAGGAGTCTGGTCCACTCTATTTTTCTCTATGCTGCTGAAACATGGACCATAAAAGCAGCAGAAAGAAGAAAAATTGACGCTTTTGAAATGTGGAGCTGGAGGCGCATGCTTCGAATCCCATGGACGGCTAGACGCACCAATGAGTCCATTCGTCGGGAGCTGCGTTTGGATGGCTTGACTCTGGCCAACATGTGTACACGCCGTATTTTTCAGTTCTTCGGACACGTTGTCCGTGGCAATGAGGATAGCCTGGAACGACTGGTTGTGATCGGTAACTTGGAGGGGAAGAGAGGAAGAGGTAGATCCCCCACACGATGGACCGATCAAATGAAGACAGCAGCAGGCACCTAGGTAGTTGGAGCGTTGCGGGCAGCACAGTCGAGGGAGAGCTGGAGAAGATTGGTTGCTTCCACAAGGGTCACAACCCTCAGTAATGAGGAATAGGATTAAGAAGAAGGATTTTTTTTTATTCGATTACTTAATGGATTTAATACTTCAGTTCACCTCTGTATTTTTCACATTCCGCGAATCACTGGCAGCCGTTTAGCGCTCCTACCGACACAAAGCATGTTTTTTATAAATCGCCTGCCCCCTGCCGGTGATGTGGAGAGGGGCAGGGCTGTCCACATCCCAGGGTCTACGCTCAGCCGGAGCCTCCTGGTCCTGCAGGGGCGGACAACCCTTCTGGGAAGAGCGGGCGTGACCGATCTGGATGACAAATGTATCCAGGACCATTCCCCGCATCTGTTGCAATGTTTTAAATTAACTCGTTTTTTTCATCTCCATTGTTGCGCCGAAAGATTTATGCATTCTATTAATTATCACATCGTTTAATGTAGCAGTTACTTTGAAGCCGTTTCACTGCGGGAGGACATAGTCTCTGCAGTTACTTCCGTCAGCTTAAGCCAGTTTTTTACAAAGTTTCATTTGCCTTATTGATTGAATCTATAGTTCGATAGCTCAGTTTGTGGAATCCCCAAGAACGGTTTTGAAAATGATTTTCCCGTTTTGGTGTTTATTTTAAACCCTGACTCATAGATATAACTGACAAAGTTTACTCAGCCTTTACAAGGAATGAGAATTAACCCTCTTGGGTGCAGGGTAACCTCCACTTCAAAGATCAAGTTTTACAACTATAAAAGTATTTAATCATTAAGATGAGTGTTACTCACATAAAACAAGAAATATTTCTATTGCTCGTGTGTGGTTTGGTCTTGATTGGAAGGCGAACGGGCACCTCAATCTTCCGCTTTCATAATTATCTCCTCTCAAGTCTTCTATCTGCTCCACTCTTCTCTCTTCTCCGCTCTTCTTTCTTCTTCCTCTTCCACTCTTGCATTATCACGTCACACGGGAGACTCGCTGCGGTCACACACAATAATTTACTACAAACGCTGACCGCAATAAATTGCTTTCTGGAAAAGGACAGTCCAGACTCAAGAGGGTATTGCAAGTCGTCACATAAAATTATGAAGTACCCTTCAAAGCATATATCCAACAAAATATGTCCACTATGAAGCATGTGGAGAAGATGTGGAATGATTGCGATCAATGATTTCTAGCCAAGTTTACTTTTCAAGTGACTATCGGGAAACTAAAAGCTAATTTGATTTTTTGAAACACATGAAATTATAATTTTATACTTAAATGTTATTTATCACTCGTATTCCTCGACTTATAGGTTGGTATGAGGCTGACCACCCATACTGTAAAAAATGGTTCACTTTGCCAATGTCACCCCTGTTTCAGGGAATGTCGGCAAGAGTTGCAGGGCTTATGTTCATTTGAGGTTTGGATTTTATTTGTAAGTACACAATCAGCATTTGTAAGCGCGAACTACACGTGTTTGTTTGTGGGCATACATCTGAGAGCTCTGAATGAATATATCCTTGCAACTTAGATTATAGATTATAGATGAAAGAGATAGTGACATTTATTTTCATGGCACTCTTATTTTTATGGCACGCCAATGAGCTTTGTTCCTTTTTCATATTTTCCGAGCGTGTGTCTTAGGCTTCGGTCGAAACATGGGTGATCCCTGGAAAAACGCTCCTTCTGAGTTTTCCAGTGTCGTGTCATCGACTATCACTTGCGAGAATATCTCCTTATTTATCGCGGGAAATAGCTTCTTCACTGTACTTATTCCTGTAAAATCTGCTTCCTGCCGACACCTTGGTTTCTATCGATCTTTGCTCCAATGATAAAATACAAAAGTACTACGTAATTTTCTTCTCTGAGCACATGCCCCAAGAACCTACTTGCGAACAAACGGTAAGATGTTTCTCTCGTCAAGCAAACGTCATAGGTTTATGCAACTAGTATTGGGTTCTTAGCAACAAATAACAAAATGTGTTAGTAAGCCTCTTTTCTATGTTTTTTTGACTATGAAATTTGTGTTAGCCCCATTTGTTTTTTTATAAAGTGCGATTTTGTAAGTTTTTCGTCATAATATTGTCCGCATATTCGTGAATATCTCTTCATACAAGCCAAACGAAATCCTACAATTGTGTGATATAAATTTGTAAAGTTAATTTATTTAATCTTTTTCTTAGACAATACTAGGAATTCCCTTTGTTATTTTACCTGCTGATAATTTTATGAGTCTGTAGTTTTTTTTACTTACATCCGCATATAAAATTACAATAAAAATCATTATGATCGAAAAGGCTTACAATATCATCCTAACCACCCGCTATCTGCAATTACCTACCATATTATAATCTTGCGGGTAGCAGCTTCAGGCGCCATTACTAGGTGATGAGTTTTCTAATAGAAATCTGAGACGTCGTAGAATTATCTAGAAGCTCGGTAGCGGCAAAACGAAACTGTTTATTGGGTTGGAATCGTAATGGCAAACACACACAACAATCTCTAATCAAATACAGAAGTCATCTCACCAAAACGGGGATACTGAAATTATGTACCTGCTAGATCAATCATTGATCGAGATAATCAGAAATGTCTGGCCCAAAATAATACTACCCATTTTTTTGGTCGATAGTATTAAAACAACCTTAACCCATGATATTTCAATAAAAAATAAAAAACCTACCGAATAATCGTACTTTTTCAGTATTTTTAACAGCCTACCTAATCATTTAATATTTTTCACAATGGTCACATTATTGTGATAGCAACATTAAAAATAAAAGATCTTCGATTTTCTGTCAAACATAATTTGAAAATGGAATACTTTTTTTTCGGGAAAATGGTTTGATAGGTAAAAATCATTTTATACCTAACTATATTCATTGGTAAGCATTTGTTCTTTTTCTTAAACATTTTCTTATCAATAGCCAGGGGATAAGGAAAAAATAAATTCTGAAATATATATATTTTTTTAAAGATTCATAATAAAGAGAGAAGATTTAAAAAAAATACGATTACGTCTTAACTAATGTTGGAACATTTAAAATTTAAGTGAGTTGATTTTTTAAAATGTCGAAGATATTTTGTGACCAAACGGTCACAAACGGAAATTACAAAGGGAAGATGGTGATTTAAAAAAAAAATCACATAATACCAATGTACCTACGCGAATGACAAAAAAATCCAATCTGGACATCGGAATTTGGAGCAAACACATGAACTGAAAATAGGTAACTTTATTCGCATTCAACATCTTTATTTAGTACATTTTGTTCTTTAATTGATGCTTGCATTCCTTCCCTGACATCTGATATCCATTTTCAGAGATTTGCATTTCGTCGGCGCGGCGAAAAGGGACGAGAGATCAATCTGCAACAAATTGCCGCCATGATTTCTAATTTATGGCCATTCAACGTGAAACTCATCTCGCATTGTTGCAGATGGCCCTAAGAAAACATCCAATGGCGGTCAATGAAGCGCGGACTGTTGCAGAAAGGGAATCGGGGCCAACAAACGAATATCAAAGCAGCTAATAATATGTTAAACATGGAATGAATGGTGCTTTATATTATTGTGAAGGCTCGCATGTTCGAGTAGGTATTTATTTCAATTGTTGTTACGAATTAAAGTAAGCAGAAAGCTTGGAGATGTTCCGCCGTCGGTGGTCCTATTTAGATGGAATATTTACACTATCCTGCATCTGTCGACACTCAATAAATTTCAGTAAAGGTTTAGGTACAGTGGAGTGAAAAAAAAAATTGGCGCTGGGATGGTCAATGGATAAGGCGTTGACTAATCTAATCTAATCTAAGTTGCAAAGAGATGTTACATTGGAGATTCACATAACATGCATTCCCACAACCAGACACGTACAAGTTCGCGCTTGCACATGCCTCATGTGAACCTACAACATAAAAACCAAATCTCAAATGGACATACACCCTGCAACTCTTGCCGTCCTTCCCTGAAACAGGAGTGACATTGGCAAAGTGAACCATTTTTACAGCATGGGTGGTCAGCCGCATACCAACCTATAAGTCAAGGAACATACATGACAAATTACATTACGTTGACGATTGGCAATATTCAATAAATATTAGGGCCGAAATTCGTTTTACATTCGATTTACTAGAATTTCGGCAGCTTGAACCGAGCTTCGGAATTCGGCCGAAATTCGGTTTAAATGCGGAACATTCGGTGTGAAAAAAATTAAAACAAAAAACCAACGTGCACCAATTTGGCTGTTATAAATGGATGTCAGAGTATCTCTTATAATCGTAAAATAAAAATTGTGCCTTTATATACTCACTTATGGCCATTTATTTTAGTAGGAACAAGTGAACATGAACTAACAATTTGATAAAAATAAAATCTTCTTCTACTCCGTTACATATGTAGATATTAGATTGAAACGCAAATTAAAGAAATTTAGTATTCTTCTAACCATTAATCTAAATAAAATATAAAAAAATAACAGTTACTTAAAACTATAATGCGTAACTTTTTTACCGAACCGAAGCTCGGCCGATTTTTTTATTTTAACCGAATATTCGGCCGAAGTTCGTATTTGGTTCAACCCACATTCGGCCCATCCCCAATAAATATATACTTAATGCATTGGTGTCAGAAATGATTGCCCGTTTCGGTGCTTAATTCGAACCCTAAATAAAATACTGGCAAGGTTTACTCAGCCTTCACAAGAAATGAGTACCTACCTGCCCTGCCTAAGAATAAATAGGTTCCACTAGTTGCACCACATGCGACCCCTTCGGGGAAAACGCTGCAAGAAGTTGCACTTTATGTGTAGCTTAGTAGCATTTGCAAGTGTGAATGAGATAATGCAACTGTGCTGTATACCTACTTATCTAGTAATTGGAGTTGCTCCTTTAGACTGCAAGGGGCCATAAGGGTACAAATAAAGATTTCAAAGTATAAACGTATCTGCTACATTACGGGCTAGCTGATACTGTATTACACATTTGGAGCATCAATATTCGGACAACAATGCAACACAAAAGTTTGTTGAATCTTCCAGTACATTAGTCAGGAGAAATGCATCGCTGCAGTTAAGTGGGGAACCCTTGCTTGTGTTGGTGACTGCTGACGCAACAAACATCTGTGAGGAATGCCAACAGGAATGTTAAACACTGGAATCCTGCATGTTTGCGTTGTGTAATTATTCGGATATCAAATCGTTTGAATGGCTTTCAGGTATTTTAAGTAAAGTATGTATGTTTTTGTCATTATATTACAAAGAAGAAAAGAAGTATGCAAGGACTATAAATAATGGCGGTTGTTCTGCAATGTTGGTGACTAACGCTTTTAAATTTAAATTTTTATTTCAATATTTTTGTTTACTTAGAAATAGCTGGAAATAGCCTTCTTTAGGGCATAGATGACCAAGGAAACCTCAAATAAAATTATGTTCAAATGTCGTTTTTTATAAAAACCATATTTGGAAGATTTGGATTTGGGGGCGCACCGTTCGTCCCCTTAATGTTTGTTTGGCTTATCTACAATCTGATTCAAAGATGACCTTTCAATGACATTGTCTTAAGAATCACATTCTACACAATCTGATTTTAGAAAAAACGCGTAAAATACGATAATGTAAGACTTCTTTTATTTTATTTTTTAAATCAATCTCCATTTTTCTTAACCACATTGGTCCAGTCCACACATTGCCAATGTGAAATTACTTGAACAAGCAAACAAGCACTAACGGGGCTATTCTTAGACATTTTAGTCGTCCGTTGAGCCCACGCTTTGACAAACTAATGATGCATTTGTATGAAGACCTGTCAATCCAAGATGGCCGCAAGTGAACAGCTGATTTGTTTTCATAAAAATATTATAAAATTCGGTAGGTAATAATGACCGTGCTGATGAAACTTCCAGCGAAGGCACCATTAGTTGGTCAAAGCGTGGAATAAAATGTCAAAGAATAGCCCCATAAGAGGACGCGTTCGAATCCAGGCCTGCTCAACGTATTGTTAAATTTCATATTATCATGATGAGTTCTCATAGCGTCAATTGTGAATACGAGTGTTGATGCATCACATTGACATGTCACACGAAACAAATCTCTAACTCTGACGTTTGATTGCGCGCGCTGACAAACCTAAACAAAAATATGCATTAGTTTTATGAGAACGATGGGAGGTGGGACTCCGAGATGATCAATTAACTAATGGAAACATACGGCGGGGCGCCCATTGTTTTAGGGGGCGCTAATGGGCCGCGCGCCCCGTGCCCCCTTACAAGCAGGAGCGTCTGCTCCAACTATTCACAGCGTCGACTGTGAATAAAGGAACACGTGGTACAATTAATTAATTTTAATTAAATTTTTTCATTCATTCACTCTTATTCTCTGTTTAAATTTACATATTCGTGATATTATTTTAAGCCGCCGGTTTAAAAGGGCTGTAATGAATATGAAAATAATTACAACTCATTTTAAAATAACAATTTCCAATTGGTAGTTCTGGAATAGTGTGTTTCTTATATTGTCTTAGCTCTGATTTGAAAAAATGTTATCAAATTGAAGTCGCTGGGATGGTCGAGGGTAAGGCGTTGGCACTTTGATTTGTAAAACCGCCGGCTCGAGCCCGGCCTGTCCTGACGACAATAACTTCGACCCTGGTTCAACAGATGTCATTGCACGCACACCTGCTTCTGCTTTGGAGCCGTCCATATATTACGTCATTCGAATTAAGGGGGGGGGGAGTCTGGTCTGCGGATGATGGCAAATGACGTACGAGTAGGTACCAAAAGTGACGTCGTTCTTGTAAATACCAATTTCTACAATATATACATAATATTATGTAAGATATATAACATTATTAATTATTAAGCTCATCCATTATTACAGAAAGAGGGGGGAGGGGTCATTAGATAATGATTATAGGATGATTGTAAGGGGGGGGGGGTCGAAAATCGGCAAAATCGATGACGTAATTTATGGAAGGCCCCTTTCACATGAAGACAACTGGCCAGACAGAATAGGTTGGTGAATTGCATTCCTCTTCACAAATCTAGTTTGTTAAAAACAAAAAAATTATATAGAGATATAAACTTTGGAAATTTATTTCGACTCATTACAATATTTCAACAATATTTTTTTGCAAAGAAAATACATCTCATCTAAAATTTTCGTCTCATTTGGCACATATATAGGAATAAGCTTAAAACATGTCGTCGACCATATTTTTTTTGTATCACATGTTACACATTCTCTTTCCGTGATTTTTATTTACAACATTTAATTAAGTTAATGAGTCCCGTCGACTTAAAAAAAAAAAAATATGTGAGTTTTACAATAAATTAAACGCTGCATTTCACGTATATTTTAAATCCGTATTTGACAAGATGTAATAAGCAAGGTTAATCCGTAAGCAGAGATGGCACGCGCAGGCGCATGGCGAGACATCTTTCTCGTTTGGCCGTCAATCTTGCTCCGCTCTCATCCCCTGTCATAGTGCAACGTCATATTATAGCAGAGTCCCAGCTTGCAGCTTCATCTGGCAGTTGGCACATTGTGTTCGTGTTAGGAATTCTCAAGATGTCTCCAAATAAACCATCTCTCCCGGCAGGCGACATTTGATCCCATTTTAAGTCGACGACTAAACAACATGTCGGTCCTGACTGATTAATGGACATCGGGATCCGGGAGTCGACAGTTTATCTTTTCAGATTGCCTGTTTTTTTTTTCAAATTCATTTGAGATCTTTTCTGAATAAGTGCTTGATTCAAGTCCATTTAATTTACAGTCATACATTTTATTTTATTAAAATAAATACATAGATACGTTGTAAATGTAGTCGGAATAAGAAAGCCGGGGAAAATATGCAAACGTCGATCTGCCGGGTTGCTAACCAAAACAAAATATTGGTAAGACTATAACTACAATCGTATTTTAAATTTTAGGGTTTTACCAGCTATTCTAATTATGAAGGACATTTCTAACATGACGTATACTTTACTAAATTTATTATCGTTCACCGTCCACGCCTCACTTCCATGCATAAGATCCGGTAACCACCAACAATATTACACAACGACAGTATGACATTCTTTTCTGTTTAAAGTGTACCCAATTATCTCGCTGACAAAACACGTGTATCACTTACAATGGAGTCGGAATATTCCAAATATCGCTCCGCAAAGCGACGTCACAGGTCTAGATGACTAGGGTCCTTTATATTATTTTAATCGTGTTTTGTCAGGCCTCCTTGATGTCGACTATCATTTGAGCGTAGGTTTTTCAGTCCTGGGCTGGAAGTCTCATCACCACGGTAATTCTTACCTACCGAATATCGGTAATATTTGTATAAAGACCTGTCAATCCAAGATGGCCGCAAGTTAACAGCTGATTAGTCTTCATACAAATATTACCGATATTCGGTAGGTAAGAATAACCGTGGTGATGAGACATCCAGCCCAGGGCAGCTCTGAATAGTTCCTCAACAGTCCTCAATCACGTCTAGTCATAGGATCCTTAAAAATGGTTAGATAACCAGCGAACTGACGTCCCATTTTTTACGTTTTTTTTTGTTTCCACACCATTATTATAAATCCAGGCCTCTTCACACACTATTCAGTGTCCATTTGACAGATTTCGGAGTCGTCGGATAAAAATGTGCGGGAGCTCGTGTCGCCTTTCATTTGAATAAAAATGTATGTGCGGAAGCCTCTGAGTGAGTCCGCTGCCCGTATGCTGATCTCTTGTGACAGGCCCTTTGTATTTTGCATACCCTCTCGGCTAATTATCTATTAAATGCGCCCACCACCCTTTCAATTCCACCCTCCGGGTTGCCACACTCTCAGGGTTCGAGAGCCGGTACAAATAAAAATATCACTATTGTCCTATTTGAAGAGAACTTGAAAATTGAATATTTTGCATTCAAAACAGTGATTTTAAAAATGCGACACATTTTTGTTTGTTTGAAAATATTATATTTTTACTTTATAGCAGTCCGAAGGACTGTTATAAAGTATTGTATTCGTCCGAAAAAAAAAAAATGAGGTTTCAACGGAAATGAGTTGTCCTGCACCAGGACATGCAAAAAAACCTAATTTGTCGAACCTGTCCGTCCGTCCGTCCGTCCGTCCGTCCGTCCGTCCGTCCGTATGAGTGTATGTCCCAGCCGAAACTACTGATCGTAGGGACACCAATTTTTGGATTTGGAGAATTGACAACCACAGATTTTGATGGGCCGACTGGCATGGCACCACCCTGAAAATTCAAGATGGCTGCCATACAAAAAAAACATAAAATTGCACTTTTCTCAAAAACGGCTCTAACGATTTTCTTTAAAATTTCAGTGTGGTCGTTGCTTAAATTGTCGCGAAGAAAATTTGTTATGGCAACACTCTTCTCAACTTGCGTCTATGAGTTGCCATATGAAAGAAAAAAACGATTGTGATTATCTTGGAAATGGCTGGGTTGACAAAAAAAAAATGTTCTACAATATTACGCGCAATATTAATTTCTACAAAAATTTAAAGAATCCTATAAATTTTTTTTTACTTAAAGTACCGTTTACACGATCTCAAAATTTTCATCTAAAATATTAAAAAGACCCACAAAAACGCAATTTTGTAAAACTTTTTTTAGGTTCACAAGAAAGAAAAATTTATAAACTTCTTTGTGCTATAGTTTGTTTTTCACTATTTTGAGAATTCAAGATGGCTTCCAAAGAGGAGAAAACTTCAAAAGCGATTTTCTTAAAAACGGCTCTAACGATTTTTTTTTAATTTTCAGTAAAGTAGTTGCTTGGTACATTCTTATCAAATTTAGTTATGGCAACATTTTTACTAATCTGCGTCTATGAGTTGCCATATGAAAAAAATAAACAATTGTGATTTTCTCAGAAGTGACAGCGTTGACAAAAAAGATATGTTCTACAATATTATACGTAACATCAAATTCTATATAAAAATTAAATAAAAATTTTGAAAATAAAAACATAAAGGGCCGTTTACATGATATCAAAAATTGAAATTAAAAGGCTACAAAAACCCATCAGAACGCAAAAAACTTTTATGTTTCTTAACTTTATCAGAAAGAACTTTGTAATCACTATAACTCATAGTGAAACATTTTTCAAATTTTAGAAAATTCAAGATGGCTTCCGAACAGCTGAAAATTTCAAATGAGATTTTCTCAAAAACGGCTCCTACGATTTTCTTTATTTTTTCTGCATAATCCTCATTATAATACTGCTATGTAACAACAATAACCATTGCCTCATAATTTTCTTTGTTTTGGGGGTTGCCATACAAGAGAAAAAAAAAATGTTAAATTTCTCGGCAGAGAAAGGGTTAACTACAAAATAGTGTTCTCCAATTGAAAAGCGTTTATTTATACCTACATATATGAATCATTACTTTTTTCAAAAAAAGATTATAAAGTATAGCCACCATACTAAGTGACAAATTTTCATACAAAAAATTATTGTAATATTTTTGGTAGCAAAACGTCTAATACCCATAAATAAAGCTACATAACAATTCTCTCAATCAATTGCTATAAAACAACTATAAGCATTGCCTCTTAATACTCTTTGTTTTGGGGGTTGCCATACAAGAGAAAACAATATTTTAAATTTTCCCGGCAGAGAACGGGTTAACTAAAAAATAATGTTCTACAATTGGAAAGCTCTTAAATATACCTACATACATTATTCATTACTTTTTTCAAATAAATATTATAAGGTGTAGCCACCATATAAAGTGACAAATTTTAGTACAAAAATAATTGTAATATTCTTGGTACTAAAACGCCTAATATAAAATACTAGGCTACGAGTCTTAAAATCTAGTAAGTTGTACCCATATAATAATCAATCATAACTTTCCAAAATATCAATGAAAAGTATAGGTACCCACCAAACAAAGTTTTAGTTTTGATACAAACGGGATCAATGATAATACTGCAAAAAGACGATTGCTTAAAAAGATTAGCTTCATTACTTACGCACAACTAAATGTTTTGTTATGAAAATTGGCTATGACCGTATTTTGTGCTATAAAGTCCTGTGCAGTCCACTGTACAATTTATTTTTACATTCACTCTGCTGCAAAGTGTGTTATGTAATAAATATTATATTGTTTAGCTTCCTGAATTCTCTTCATCACGTGAGATAAAAGCTGACGAAACGTTGAAAACCCCGATCTACTCTACGCCTCGATTCGTAAAAGTAGTTTTAGATAATATAAAGAATGTAAATTTCGACTTCCCAAATATGGGAACATGTTATGAATAACTTTTTTGAAAAAATATTTAGGTATCAAAAAAAATATTTTTAATATGGGATTTTTCAACAAACTATCATTGGTTTATAGATCACATTTAGTCGCCTTTTTAAGATATCATATACTTATATTTTCCCAAAACTCTATATTGCTTTAAAAATAATCTTAAATTTTTGTTCCATAGATATTATAGTTTTTTTAACAATTTGTCAGCCCCCTTTCGTTTCTTTTCCGATCCCCAATAGCAGTAGGTAGGTACATTGAATTAATAAAAAAAAATGCAGTGTAATTGCAACCCCTTTCCAGAGCGGGCAATTTATCGCGTTACGGTGTTTTGTTTGGCATTTATCGTTCGTGAACATAATAGAATGTTCGTAATTGAATTTTTACTCTGTCGACCTTCTCGTACAAGAAAAAGGTACAATATTAATTTTACAACTTATCTAATCTTTCAAAAATATTCTAAAACATCCATTTTTATTATTTAAAATTCGTATGCCATGCAAACTTTCAAAAAGCCCAGCTCTTAACTCATCCGATAATGCGCTCTTCAAAGAGGAACATCTGTAAGAAAGGTTTGATCAATATTTTTTTACACCTGTACATTGTAAGTGGTTTGAACCTTGTGAGACCTCCACTTCAGTTGAAGTGAGGGTTTCTCGAATCCCGAGGGGGGCTGGTTCTCATTTCTTGTGGAGACTGAGTAAATCTTAATTTTTCGGGTTTGAATTAAACGCCGAAATAATTTCTGACACCCTAGGTGGAGATCGAACCCTTGCTCTCGGCATGGAATGCAAGCATTCTACCAACTGAGCTATCGACCGGACTTTTGACGAGCTTGGTCGTCGCTACAAAACGCCAATTCTCAAACAAGACCCAGTTGATGTAAGGCTGGGTGGACTTTTGGTGGCCGGTCTATGGTAAATGTATATGAATTTGTAACCCAGCGAAGAGCATATTTGAAAATATAAATGGTTTTGTGCTCCGCCGGGATTCGAACCCACTATCACAACGAGTCCGAAGAGTAACCACTAGACTACGGACCGGTCAAAATGCTCTACAAATGTTGTGCACCTCAAAATGGTTCACCAAGCTTCACATATAGTCTCTGTCAAGGTCAAATTGAAGACTTTTCTTGATCTGTTGTTCTGCAGACTGAAATCGTAGTCTGAGTGCTGTTAGAGTTTGTCAACTCACACAACGGCGCTATAGAAAATCGGAAGTCTTGCTTGTTTGAAAGCAATGAATAAATTGAATTTTCCATATCGAATAGCACACAAAGTTTGACCCATTTGCAGAACCGTGTAAATAATTTGTTTTATTGCATTGTGTCCGTGACTAATTTAACTGGCTCGGCCCGTGGTCGCCATTTCTCTCGCTCAACTCTTTCCTTCCACTCTGACTGGCGGATAATTTCAATTTGGCAGCCTCGGCGGGAATCGAACCCAGCATGTTCGACGTACTGCCGATAAGGCGCAATAATGCCCCGATTGTAATGTAATGTCCGTGTTTTTAGTGTATAGGCGTTAGTCGTTACCCTTTCGATTGTTAAACTGTCGCGCAATAAAGGGAAAATGTTACTATTTTGGAACCAATATAATCTATAATCTAAGGAACGGAGATACGTGTATAATAACTATTTGATGTTTAACCCTTTGCGTGTGTACGCAGGCATATAACGTAGATAAGTAGTAAAATTAACAAGTCCAGTATTTATTACAATCTTATCTGTACCCTTAGTACGAGTTGCAAAACTTGAGAAAAGTAAAGTTAACGGAAAATATTAAAGAGTGATTTTCCCCAAAATCTGCCGTTTTTGTTTTTTACACTTTATGGTATTAACAAAAAAGTTACAGTGATGAAGAAAATCAAGTTCAAACAAACAAAAACGGCAGATTTTGGGGGAAATCACTCTTTAATAATTGCCGTAAACTTTACATTACTCAAGTTTTGCAACTTGTACGGGTACTGATGTCTTAATGTACCTACATCCGCTTTACTGAAAGTTGGAGTACACAAACTCGTTCAAAAAATGAACTTATTCTAGAAAATCTGAAACACAAACAAGCGTAAACTTTACAAATTTTATACCCTATATTTTTTTGAAATATGGGGGACAAAAGTGTTTCATTTTTAGGATACAAAATAACAACTATCCTGTATCTTTTCTCGTTTAGTTTAGGCTAAGAATGGACTCTATAATAATCTATCTATAATCTAAGCTGCAAAGATAATATGAAATGCATGCCTACAGACAGGCACATGTAGGTTCGCGCCTACACATTCTGCATATGTGCAATAAAGAAAACCTCACATGGACATAAACCTTGTAACTCCTGCCGCTGTTCCCTGAACCGGGGTGGCATTGGCAAAAGAGAACCGATTTTTACAGCATGGGTGGCCAGCCTCATACCATACCCTACATACTCACTTTCATAAAATTTCATATTTTTTTATTACGCAAGAATACAATAATCTAGTGATTGATGGAAATAATTTTATCAAGGACCCAAGCAAATCTCAAAAAAAAAATCATGCGAAAAAAATACATTCATCAAAAAAATGATTCGTCTCCATTGAGTTTGAATGACAAAGGCGAAGCTGTTTTTTTGTTATCAACAAAGGTAAACGGAGGGCGGCTGGTTCGCGCCACCCTTACACTGCCGTTTTCTCTGTTTTTTTGAGCCCATTAACGCCACGCTCCTTGAGAGATAAGGTGGGCCAGAATCTGCGCTATCTGCGCTGATTTTTTGATCCGTTTTAGTCCATGTCATTTATATTTTGATCCATTATGGAGCGTGTCATTGTGTGAGTGTGGGCTTAGATTTTCAGCGCGTGTTTTGGGTCCAGGATCGATGATAAATTGACCCGATAACGAAACAAACCCTTTTGTACTAAAAAATGGTCATTGCCTCAAAAAAATAGAAATGAAAATGAATGGGAACGTGATAAGGAAAGACGCAAAAAACGCAACTAAGCTACACATATAGTGTAACTTCTTGCCGCGTTATCCCCAAAGGGGGTCGCATGTAGCGAGTTGAACCTATTTACTTTTACAAGTGAGGGGGCGGGCCTTACGCCAAACACTTCAGATGAAGTGGGGGTTTCCCAGCTCCCGAGAGGGCTGGTACTCATTTCTTGTGAAGGCTGAGTAAACCTTGCCGGTATTTTTATTTTGTGGTTTGAAATGAACACCGAAACGGGAAATCATTTCTGACAGCCTCGCCTCGGCGGGATTCAAACCCGAGCTCACGGCATGGAATGCAAGCACTCTACCAACTGAGCTATCGACCGGACGTTTAGTCCTTTAAGAGAGACATTTAAAGACATTACTCCTTTTTGATATCTTTGGGATTAAATCGCGAAACTTAATTTTTAAATGTCGGCTAAAAAGTGAATTGTTATTAGGTGCCAAAGATGCGAGTTGTTTGCGCAGCAAGTCAATAAATTTTTAATAATTTTAAAATACACGTTTTTTCGGCGAGCAAACGTCACCATTCATGTGTAATATGACTAGGGTTTTAGCAAAGAATAAAAATTATTTGTAAGTCTTTTCCCTAGCAGCCGGCCATTTGACGACTCTATTTTGTTGCCTATGGAATTTGTACCGAGTCCTTTGGCACTTTTTGTAAAACTGTCTAGATTTCCTTAGAATATCTTTTTTGAACACAATAGTAACAAAAAATATCCGTTACATATTTATTGAATGTCGCCGTTGTAGCTATAGATTACACAGGCGATACGTATCGATGCCCTTCCTTTGGAATAATTACACAGGGCGCGTTTAGCCCTTTTGAATATTTTAAATAAAACACGATAAGTACGCTCGATCGCCCGCACGTCATGCATCTCAAATAAATAAGGAATTAAAACTAAAAACATCCCTTAGAAGCGGGAGGGCCCCCCTGTAGGCTGAGCATGGAAGGGGGTAGCACCGAGCGACCCCGGTTGCATAATCTGCAATGTAAATAAATTTGGACGTGAAATTGGTTTTGGTTGTAGCGATAGCAAAACGAATATTTCGCAATAAGTGACAGCTTAATATCGGCGCGAGGGACACGGTGAATGTATACAATTATTGTTTATTGAAATAAGCAAAGGGTTACGTGTTTGTGTTGGATGGGCGTTGAAGGTTGCCGATAATTCATTCAGATATTCTGTTGCGGGTAAAAGGTAATACTCGTATGTGCTCAAAGATGCGTCTCAGTATTTAGAAGTTGCGAACTGGACAGCGGCGTCGGAGGACAGGCAGGATTGGAGACAGAGAGGAGTCCAAGGCTCGAATTGGACTGGAGCTTAAATCCCTTGACTTATGGGTGATGAGGTATGAGGCTGACCATGTTCACTTTGCCAATGTCACCCCCTTTTTTAGGGCAGGTAGGCAAAAGTTACAGGGTTTATGTTCATTTGAGGTTTGGTTTTAAATTTGTAAGTACACATTCAGAATTTGGAATCGCCAATTTAAACGTCTCTGTTTGCGGATATGAATTTAATGTGAACTTTATTTGTTAATATATCTTTGCGACTTAGATTACAAATTATTATGTATATACATATAAACAATTTCCACATATACAACTTTTGATGCTCATTGCATGGATTATGACAACAGCTGAGGGAGAACTTCTTGTTTTATTAATCTGAGACAGTGGTTTGGAAGAAGCACAAGATCCATCTTGTGATCAAAGGTCTGAATCGCTGTGGTGACCGATAATTTGCACTAAAGAGGCATATATAGCAATGCTGCATGTATTAAAATAGTTCGTACAATGCTTGTACACTTTGCTTACATAATCATCATGGTATATTACATTCTAACACGGCATTGTTTGTCAACAGATTTCACCGGTAGCTGCATTCCCATTATTCCTTTATCCCCGGATGTGGCCCCAGGACACGCACTACCACCCTTAGAAGTCTCAGGCCTCAAGAACGTCATCAGTCCCCTGGAGGACGAGTATAAAACATCCAGTAAACTCACTTCGAATGCGTAAATCGAACAAATATGTATATGTAAAATACATTTCTCTCTAGGATTACCGTCGTATATTCCATATATGTTTTTATTTACGCAGTCGGGGTGAGATTTACGCAAGGTTTTGTACTAGAAGTACAGGAGAGGGAGGAGAGGGCCCCCGAGACAATGGGGCGCAGCGGAATCCACGGCACGCGCTGCCTCAAGTGCTGCTGGAGCAAGCTCGGAGTCGCCAAAAATAACAATACTCTGCTGTCTGCGTTATTAGGGTTGTAGTCCTCACTAAGACGCTGGATTACTGAAGATAAATAGTTCTAGAAAATATATGTTGTTTTTTCAATGTGTCCAAGAACACGTTCAATATATTTTTAATTTCAATATATTTAAGCGCCTTTGGGATGACCAAGAGTCATGAAAAGGCGCTATAAAAATACTGTATTATTATTATTATTAATATATCGATACATATTATGATATTGGTAAAACTGAATGAGTGACATATTAACCTAACATGGGTTTCTCAGATAAATGCACCCTTTGTCCTATTTTCTACGAGAAAAAACACTAAGAATGTGTGGAAATCCTGTGATTTAGAAATGTTCCATCATGAGCATTTCCTTATAATTAGTGGACTTTCTATGAGAATTTACTCCCGATAAAATGTTTTATCCACGATTTCTCAATCACTGAATCAGCACTTATTCAGTTTTACCTTTATGCCGCAATGCCATAATTTTAGTTTAATTATGATTGGAAATAATTATTATTCCCATCATTTCAATATGTATAATCAACAGTGAGCTACACACAGATCATAGGAGCTACACCTTTGAAAACATCACGTCGCAGCGATGACTTATTATGTATTTTTTTCAAAAAACAAAGGTTTTGAATCAAACCATTAATTCATGAGGCATTTTGTAACCCTTCACAACTTAAAACAAAAAAGTGACGTCACACTGCCGGGTTTCCAGGGCAAATGCTAACTAATATTTGGCTATCTATCAGAGCTACACATCCTCGTGTTCTGTTTGCCAGTCGAGAAGAATGAAACCCATCAAACATCCATTTCGGACTCCATTGTTTCTTCGCAGATCTGGAAGTCTGCCATCTGCGGGGATTGTTTTAGCCCGAGTAATGAGTATATTTTGATTGTCGACTGTATTGCCGTCTCCCCCTGACCGCTTTGTGCTCCTTTGTGTGCCTGGGCCACTCCATTTCCTGACTGCCATCGATACAGACGTGATTGACACAAATTAGCTGTAATTTGAGCGTCGAGCACACACTCTCGCACACACATGGATGTATGGATGTGTGTGTGCTCGTTGGCCTCACAGCCTGTTTGTATGTCGGACCTACAAATAAGTACGCCTTCAATTTGGTAGTCCCCTACAAGAACCATATAACTTTTTTTTTCAATGGTTTTTTAATTGATTGGAGCATTATATTTGTGTTATTAAACCTATCACCCCAAAAATTTCGAATATTTGATTCCGATCAAAAAGTATGTCAACTTTCATGTCACGGCAAATCGGTCAAAGATAACTCGCTTAAAGACAGCTCGGTCATGGACAAATATGTCACACGACAGTTTGTCCACGCGACTTTTTGGTCACATATAAGTACATACAATATAGATCCAAATACAGCTCCATCACAGAAAAAAACAATTAATTACAGCTAAAGTAATTACACAGTTTTTTGAAGAGCAATGTCGTCCAGCCACCTCTGTTGGCATCTCCCAACGCCCCGCTTTGAAATTTTAGGTCGTCAATGGATTATACTTGTCGAACCCCTTTCGTGGTCCTGCCTTGAAACGTGACCAGATGCGCTATTCTGCTAAATTCCTTACGACCTTAAGGCGACGAGCTGGCGATTCGTGTCCAAAACAAGTCGGGAGCGCTAGCGCTTGCGAAAGAACTCCATAGATAAAAAAATCACATTACATCTTATTTTTTGGACACGAATCGCTAGCTCTAAGGCATTTAGCAGAATAGCGCTTCTGCCCAGTGCCACTTTAAGCGGGCTACTCGCTGATCTCTTGGTTGGGAACCCTACATCAAGACTCCACTTGATTCAATCATACTTCGACATAAGTAAACATTGCAGACAGTCGTAAAACTTGTAGTAACTTTTACTTTTCTGAGTTAGCACGCTCTCTCCGTGCATCGCATAGCTGAGTTTCCTCCCCCTACTGATTGATAGAGTTGTGGGGCTCATGGGGGCTCGCCAATAATTATCGACCATCCCCATAACATAACCTGTAGGCCAAGTATAACACATTTACGTCAACAGGATATCTAGAAAAATGTATGAAAGACAGAACAGCATCCCTAGTAAGCGATTTAGTTTCCATACATTTTTTCGATTTACGCGATCCAGGGGAATTTAGGTAATGATTTATATTTGGGGTACAGGGGTGTGGGGATGTGGGGGGAGGGAGTATGTTTAATAACTTCCCAATGCAGACATCTCTGAGCTCTGATTCAATAATTGAGAAGTGAAATGTGTAATGAAATGTCCGACAAGTGAATACAACAAAGAAATCAATGCAAGGGCGGTTTTAATTTGACCGCTACCCCATATTTATGATATAACAATTGAAAACAAATGAAATTTACAGAGGTTGGAGGTTGAATTTATTGAAAATACCTTAGAAAGAAACGATGCTGTTATTACAAAAATTATCAAGTTGTTCAACATTATAACAATTCCAGCCAGGTGAATTGGTGAGGTTTTTTTTCAAATCACAAGTCGTACAGCTGTCAAGTAGGTTGCAGTTTTACCAATTTCGCAAAACGCAAATACCTACGTAACAAAACTGCACATGTAGTTTAACTTCTTACCTCGTTGTCTCCGAAGGGTTCGCATGTGATTGCATGATTTATTTTGAAGGGCTGTTAGTGACTCCTCAAGAACTCGCTACATATGTGCTTCTGTGGTTTTTTTTATTTTGCAAGCAATATCCAGTTGCTTTTAAAATGCTCCTCTATGACAGGTTTTTGATAAATCAATATAAAGTTTTTGACCTAGGCAAGAGCATTTTTTAATTGTGGTGCTCCTTGAGAATCGCTGCACCCACTACTTTCCATTCACAAGTCTGTAGTGTTAGTCACAAACTTCGACCAGCTAATTTCTGCATTTGAAAAACTGTTTACGGAAATTTCAGATTAAAATCTGACTTGTTATTTGCTTTATCTTTTATTTGTACATAACAATGAATGTCACTGTGACACTGTCACATTACACTTCTGTCACAGTGACATCGTCTCTCAGACTTTTCGCTGTCAATCAGATTTAAACAGTGAAACTGGTTCTCTCTATTCTCACATTAAGGGTGGCAACAATACCGTCAGGGAGGGGGGAATTAAAATGTCAAAATAGAGCAACACTGTCATAGGAGCAGTCCCAACACCACCATGTGTCCCACGCGCCCTTTCTGTATACCTAGATCCATTGCTCACATTACAATAGTTTTCAATTCAGCTTCTGTATAATTGAATCCTTTTTAGATTTCATTCAGCTTAAATGTATCAGTAGCTAACAAGAATAAAACTTTGCAAACTTTTTTTTTCACTTAATAAGTTTTATCCTTTTGTGACAAATCTCACTTCATTTTTAGGTGATTTCCTTCATTGTCTTCTTTACTATTCAATAGCTTCAGCACGAAAGATGCTGAATCCTGCAAAGCTGCTTTCATACCTTGTGGTGTTGATCGCCCTTCATCAGTTTTCTGCACAGGGTCATTTTACAGCTTCCGCCACTGCAGTTTCGACAAATCGATATATCCTAACGTATTTTAAGCTAAGAGATTCAACATAACAGCGATTGAACAGCCGATTAAAAGTCTTTATTCATTTTTGCATTTGACGTATTTGACTGTCTGGTCGGCTATTCATGCGTGGCCATGTTCATTACGTTTGTGTTCATTTGATAAGATCCACAGATAAGATCCATCTACGATGTTGAGACTGTTTACAATTTACCCGCTGTGATATTTTTCATCTAGTCTGTGAGTCTGTCCATCGAGCTAAAGATTTACCTCTAGTTCTTTTTTAGTATTTCTTAAATCACCATTCCCGCTAGGTTATCTCTATATTAAGCTATAAGGAAGAGGTTGACAAAAAACGAAACTGTTCATTTTTAACATAGATTCGATAGACTTTAGTTAATGCCTCTACAATCAATAAAAAAGACTTTATTTAACTTCAACTAGGTTTTGCAAGGTCCTCAATTTTACCCTCTTGAATTTTTTAGTCTACTATGAATGCAATAATAATGCATGAGGACATTGCTCGCATTCTTTCTGTCTCTCATTACATCGGAGGAAGGCACGATGAAGAGGAGGGTAGCGAATGGAATGTGCCCTACGACCCCTGTTCACTGCACGTACAATACGAGTATGTGCAGCTATACAATCTCACCCCTGCACAAAATATTCTATGCATTTTTTACCGTACGTCTTTCATAAAAATGCGCTGTGTATAATGATGGCATATTTTGAATTGTATTTTTAAATAATTCTTGAATTAAATGAGAAAATTAATAAAATATTTTTCTTAAGAATACTATGTTATGTTTGAATTTAACATCTCGATAGATGAATTGCTCAGCATCTCTATTCTGAATGGAAAGACTTTCATCGGTTTCAGTACTGGTAAGGGAGATTTGAATAAGAAGCCATGGAAGTATTTCTAATGCCAATCAATTCGAACCCAAACCTTGCCTCTGGAAAACGGACGAACTATCATTATATGTAAGAAAATTTGAAGGAATATTTTGTGCATTCTCGAAAGATTACTAGATTTTTTATATAAAAAAGCTACTAGAATGGGAGTATCAACTTCTTGTTTATACTTTTATCTACATAAGTGATTGAAAATAATGTCGATACAGAAAGTTTTATCGTTGTTTTTTTCAAAATGTCAAGTACAAAATGTTATATTCTTATCAACTGCGGTTTACCGACATACATTTTGTTATTTTGAAATCACGTTTTAATTTTAGAATCACAATAATAAAACATACAACTGCAACAGCTGTTAAAAAAAACCTAAACAAAAATCCAAAATGATTTTCATTAGAAAGAAAGCATTAAAAATACAACAATGTGTGAGTATTTTTTAACGTCAAACTAAACACAAAAGAAATGACGTTTTATATTTACGAATCAATTCAGGCGTTGCTGCGTTAATTAGATATTTCTAAATGTTGCAAATTGAATTTCACGCCCTGATTTTTTTAGCGGTCGGGGGTCCGAGACCCCGGGGGCTCTCAGCGGCATCTTGGGGCCCCATAAAGCAGGGGTCCCGGTAATGGCCGCCCTTAGCAACTAATAAAGCACGGGACGGTCATTATCACGTGAAAACACAAACTATCGATTAAATTATGCAATCGGGAGCTGCGCGCCCCACTGGGGGGCTGAAGGAGCGCCCAGAAGGGGTTCCAGTGCCGGGAATAATACAATCTGTGAAAAATGTTTACAATGACTAAAAAAATATGCCCAAAAGCCAACTTGATTCAGTTGAGTCTTTGACTCTTTGTGCTAGAGAAGGATTATCCCAGAAGTATTGAGATGATTAGTATATTGAGGAAAATTTTGTTGTTTATGAATAATAAAGCGAAAATCAAAGAATCATTCATTTTTATCATTTTTAAATAAAAGCAATTTCATAACAACGTTTGTAAAATTTTTCAGAACAACCACAAATCTAATCTAATCTAATCCAATCTAAGTTGCAAAGATATGTTACATTGGAGATTCACATTACTTACATGCATTCCCACAACCAGACACGTACAAGTTCGCGCTTGCACATGCCTCATGTGAACCTACAACATAAAAACCAAATCTCAAATGGACATACACCCTGCAACTCTTGCCGTCCTTCCCTGAGACAGGGGTGACATTGGCAAAGTGAACCATTTTTACAGCATGGGTGGTCAGCCGCATACCAACTTATAAGTCAAGGAACAATTAATAATTTGATCATAGCAAGAAACGATCGAAGAGGACACTACTCGTACATTTGTTTCGAATAATATGTTATTTATAATATGTTATTTGATGGGAAAAAAAATACAGGGAAAGAGTCAAGACACCATAAGAATGGTATCTAAGAAATTTTTCAGCTTACAAAAATACAACGTGAAAGTTTTGTGCTGACAAAAATTGAATACTTACATATCTAAGACACATTCACAGTTAACGCAATTAAGCGCAACCAAGCTACACATATAGTGTAGCTTCTTGCCGCGTTATCCCCGAAGTTTCGCATGTGGCGAGTGGAACCTATCTATTTTTACAGGTAAGTGGGGCGGCCTTACGCCAACCACTTCAGCTGAATTGGAGGTTTCCCAGCTTCCGAGGAGGCTGGTAGCCGAGTATTTTATTTTATCGTGGGTTTTGAAATAAACACCGAAACGGGAAATCATTTCTGACACCCCCGTTGAGATTTGAACCCGAGCTCTCGGCATGGAATGCAACCACTCTACCAACTGAGCTATCGACCGGACAAATGTAAAAAAAATCAGATAGTTTTTGTTCGTGATCCCGCGGGGGGCAATTGCGAAAAAAATCATTCGCGAAAATATTGCGCGCCCTTGCAGCGCAGCAGTGCCACTGGCGGGCTAGTGTTGTGTTGTGCAGCGCTGGCGCGGAACGTATTTACTCTCAACCCTTTGTGCCCTAATAAGGTTAGGAGTAAACAGAACGTCTGAGCGCCCACAGCAGCGGGGGGCAGAGCCCTGTGGAGACGGTGAGAGTAAACATTTCCACCGGTGCGATTCAATCTTGCATTGAATTTTTAAGATGACGCTTGAGTGACGGTCTGTTTATTTTAAGATCAAGTTGAAAAAGGTATACTTTTTTTTAAAGCTTTGATGATCAAGATGTAGGTATGACATTATTTGCAGAAATAGAAAAAAAACGCAACATTAGATTTTACTGAAATTTAGTATTTTCGGTGTTTAAAAAAATACTGAATGACTGAAAATATGAAGTGATTTACATTTTATTTCCGCTCGTCTCTATTTTTTTTTTTTTTTTTTTAAATTAACAATAAACTCTTTTTGGTTTTTAAACAATCACCGATTATGAGATACCTAATGTTTCATTTTTCTTGGAGTCAAATGATAAATCGAAAAAAGTCTTCATTATTTAACTACGTTTACATACATAACTTTTTTATTTTTATTAATTTTGTTATTTTATGCCGATTTCAATCTTATGGCTCAATCGCACATTTTTTCAGCTTACCTGTAACGTGATATAAAATTTATTGAATTATTTTCCAGGAAATCTGTTACGCCAACAGATCTTTTATCCAATAAGTAGCTTGTATCTGTGTGTATATATTTATTACCTGCTCCGTACAAAAGCGCGCTAAATAAACACACTGCAGGTATTGTGTTGTGCCGGGACATGGCAATGAGTTCCGCCCAAACGCCTCCAAATACTCGGATCCCGCGAGCACCGGTATTGTGTATCAGCTATTGTAGGAGCCGGTACACTGACAGCTCTCACATCACTATTGTCAGCGAGAGAAGTCAAATGTGGGACAAACAATATCAAGGAAACACAAAGATTCATACGGAAAATGAATGACGAGGCTGGTACTATAAGTTCAGTTTTTTCTAAAAAATATTTCAGTTAAAAAATATCACAGAAAGAAATGGCGGTTGATCTGTAATGTTGGCGGCTAGGGTTTATTAAAATGAAATTTGTTTTATGTTTTAAGTTTTTGATGTCCATGTATATTATTATTTATTGATTTAAAAAATGTAATTTGTCGTGTATGTTCCTTGACTTATAGGTTGGTTGGTTGGCTGACCACTATAATCTAATCTATAATCTAAGTTGCAAGGATATATTCATTTAAAGCTCTCAGATGTATGCCCACAAACCAACAAGTGTAGTTCGCGCTTACAAATGCTGAATGTGTACTTACAAATAAAATCCAAACCTCAAATGAACATAAGCCCCACAACTTTTGCCGACCTTCCCTGAAACAGGGGTGACATTGGCAAAGTGAACCATTTTTTACAGTATGGGTGGTCAGCCTCATACCAACCTATAAGTCAAGGAATATGAATAATAAATTACATTTAAATATAAAAAAGAACAAAACCTTACAAAGAAATCTGTACAAAAAAAAAGTCAAAAATTTTCTATGCAAAAAATGTAGCAAATGAATACACCAACATTAGAAATCAACATTGCAGATTAGCCGCCACTTCTTCCTGTCCTTGCATACTTCTTTGCTGTAAAAAATTGTTCACTTTGCCAATGTCACCCCTGTTACAGGGAAGGACGGCAAGAGTTGCAGGGTATATGTCCGTTTGAGATTGGTTTTTATGTTGTAGGCTCACATGAGGCACGTGCAAGCGCGAACTTGTACGTGTCTTGGTTGTGGGAATGCATGTAATGTGAATCTCCAATGTAACATATCTTTGCAACTTAGATTAGATTATTGTCCTCAAGTATTCTGCATGATGCATTTAAAAAAATAACAGTGAGCTGTGACTCCATGTCAAGATCGAAGATCCAACTTTCTAGCAACTGAATCTTGTAAGGTTGGCGCACTTTACCGATTGTCTATCTCGCAAAAAGATCTCGAGAGAGAGTCAGACGAAAAATTCGGACATAAATAATACAATAAGTTATTTTTCTTGGCGAGGTATCATGCAATAACTAACATTTTTTCTGTTTCCCCATAAATGATACATTTGAGACAAAGTTTCAATATTGTAGGTTCACGTGCGACATGCGCAAGCGCGAACTTCTACGTGTCTGCTTGTGAGAATGCATGTAATGTGAATTCCCAATATTAAATATCTTTGCAACTTAGATTAGATTAGATTTACATTAAATGCATACCCACAATCAGACTAATGTTCAAGTTCCTGCTGACAAGAGCCGCATGTGTACTTACAAATTAAAATTCAAATCTCAAATTAACATAACCCTGCAAATTTTTCCGACCTTCCCTGAAACAGGTGTTACATTGGTAAAGTGAACCATTTTTCACAGTATGGATGGTCAGCATCATACCAACGTGTAAGTCAAGGAAAAGATAAGTTGCTAATTTTATTATAAGATTCTTAATGTAACAAACTACCCTTAAATTTAATATGTTTTGTAATAAGAAGTTTAACACTGTTTTATTGAAGTGTAGCTGGAATGGAATCCCAGAAATAGAGATATTTTTGATTGAGGCCCATCAGCAAACAGCCTAAAATTATTTTAACTATTTAGCTGCTCCTCATGTCACACTTTGTACTGTCATAGGATCCAAAGGGACGCATTATCACAATAAATAAATAATAATAATAATAATATGTCAATTGAACATTTTCGATTGATCTGCTCTCAATTTCCCTCAATCTGTTGACAAAGGCACATCGGCCTTTGTTGGCGCGTTGACACTGCCCCATTATGTCGGAGCCCCATTATCAACAAAATACTAAAATGCTTATTGCTGCTTGCCGAATATCTTACCTATCCTAATCTAAAATATCTACTATCTAAGCAGAGAAATTTCTCAAATAAATATCCAAAAAGAAGCCGAGGACAGCTAAAATTTCAGTGATCGACCTTAAAACTGATTTGACATTTTGCACTCAATGTAGTTTTACTTATGCTAATTTTTTTCTTAATAAATATTGATACATTATGAATTATGAGTTATATTTGGTGGGCTAAACAGTTAAAACGTCGATCTCCTATTCATAAATTTTGGCTAGGTCGATCTCCTCAAGAAAAAATATGGGCACCCCTGATCTAAGCAGAGAAATTTTTCAAATAAATATAATAAAAGAAGCCGATTAACAAATTAAAATCTCCTTGTTAAAAAATTGTAAGCACTTATACCTTGAATTTATTTAAATAATATTTTTTAACTGACAAAATCTGTAAGGCTTTTTTACAACTTTAAATAAATTACGCAACTAAAAAAAACGCAACTTAACTACACATATAGTGTAACTTATTCTTGCCTGCGTTATCACATACTGTGGCATTTCGGGATCTATTTATTTTTACGAGTAAGGGGGCCGGGATGACACCAACCAATTTCAGTTGAAGTGGGGGTTTCCCAGCTCCCGGGGGGGGCTGGTTCTCATTTCTTGTGAAGGCTGAGTACACCTTACCAATATTTATTTTTGGTTTTAAAATAGACACCGAAACGGGAAATCATTTCTGACACCCTCGGTAGGGATCGAACCCTTGCTCTCGGCATGGAATGCAAGCATTCTACCAACTGAGCTATTGACCGAACTTTTTACGAACTTGGTCGTCGCTACAAAGCGCCAAATCTCAAACAAGACCCAGTTGCTGTAAGTTTGGATGGACTACAATTTTCTTGATTGAATGTTTTACAATTTCCGGATACTTGACGAACCTTTTCGCAGCCTTTCGTTGACGTCGTAGTCAACGTCTTTAGGAGACATCTTTTCTGCGTGAACTATATGACTTATGGGTCAAAGTTTTTCACAATGTTGTGAATTGAACGGATTCGAAGGCCATTTTTAAAGTACCTTAAAAAAATATTAATTTAAAAAAGTAATAGTTTGAAGAAATACTTGATCCTTATTTATAAGTAAAGCATATTGTTGTTATGTTGGTTTATTGTTAGCACTAAAAATAATGAAGCATTTATTTTAATTTTACATCTTTGTGGTCTGATAAGAATGTCGCGATACCATTAGGTAAACGTATTTTTTTATTCTTTTATGTTACTGTAGATAAGAAAGGTCAGAGTCAGTATGTGCTTTACTTTATTTACAAATGTTTTATGTAAATATATTTGGTTGATTTATTTTTTAAAAAGCGCCATTTTCACTAAAATTTAGTCTCAAGGGCCGTTTATTCCGGGTATGACCTTTCAAACAGGTGCGTCTTCAGCTTCCTCCTGAAGCTTGCCCTGTCCTGTTCCTTCTTCACCTCAACCGGCAACTCGTTCCAAGCCATTGGGCCCGAAACTGAGAAAGCACGATCACCAAAGTTGGTTGAAGTTGCCCTGAGGGGCAAGCTCAGCCTTGCAGAGCCTACATTAGCTGTTCTGTCCTTAGAGTCCTGGTGCTAGTGGCTTGCTGCATCTGACACAGTTCTCTGAGGTATTCTGGTGCCTGTCCATCTAGGATGTCTTTTATCATGACACACAGTCTATACCGCACTCTTTCTGAGAACTTGAGCCAGTGCAGCTTCCGCATAATGGTATGAAATCACCATCAAAGCCTTATAATGCAAGTCATCAAAATTCTTAATCATCGTGGGACCTGATTATCATCCTATTTTTAGTCCACGTGCCTCAACACACTTCACCAGAAGTTTTTACTGGATCGGAAAAAATGGCAATGATTGATTTTAATATCAAATTAAGTTCATGATTTGTTCTGTTCCGAACTGGCTAGAATGAGTACAACACGTTCAACGTAAACTTTCAAATTTCTCTCAATCATCTTCAGGTAACGTTTATATTTGTTAATTAAAATAAAATTTGTAATAGTGTGGAAATAAAACGGTGTTTCATTGGATTTTTTATACAGTTCTATAAAGTTTAGTAGAAATCAATTAATATCAATTTTTACAGTGTCAATATACGGACTACCCATATCATTGTACTTACTTGCAGATCTTGTCCATCCTAAGGTTGTCTGTAAGATATCGCCATGTGCGATAAGACCGCCCATTGAACATAATGTCTCTTTTTGTTTATAATATTAATGTTATTTATTTGTGGTGTACCATAAAGTTTATTATTATTATTATACAAACCATACAAAATTATTTCAAAGAACTAAATTTATTAGATCGACTACGAAAAATCGATGTAAGTAATTAATTGTAAATAGTATAATGTGATTGACAAATAAATAACAAAATCACTAGAAAGACCAAAAAAAGTGGTAAATCGGGGTCGAAAGGATAAAAGATATCTTAAAACATTAAGATCACACGGAAGGATTTTTAAGGGATTCATGAATGTAGAGGCTTTGAACAAGAGGTGATGTAAAACTAATTGAAGATGCTTCTAGTGACTTGAAAGTCAGTTGGCTGTATAAAAAAAAATTCCAGGTGAAATTATTAGAAACGAAAAAAACAAAGTAGAAGAAGAAGTTGTACTTTTCTTTAAACAAATTGAATTGCAAGTAATACATCCCTGTTGAACATTCCATTCATCAATCAGTTTTAGACTTCTCTGTACATTTGTTTCGTGTTACTTGGAATAGTTGGAGTTGAGCAGTTGGCAATAAGGTGTCAGGTAACTGTCAATATCTGTCACTGCCATGCTCCGTGGTCCGTGAAGTGACGTCATCGTGATATCCATCCGCGATGCGACACACGATACATCAATACTGACGTCAGTCGGCCGGAAAATCAGCAGCGACAGAGTGGGAATCCATACCAGCTTTAGATACTCGGCGCAGTGTGCGGTTCAAGTACCAGGTAATTCCTTATGGTAGGGTAACTAAACATGGATTCTTTGAAAAAGTACTTATTTATAAATTGTATGGTAAATTTGTGCTCTTCACTTAAGTGAAAAAATACCTAAAACAAAGAGCAGTCATAAAGTGTCGAGAAAGGTCAACGATGGATCTGAGAATGGCGGTAGATACACAATGGCATATTGTTACCGACTTTGATGTATGGAAGTGAAGCACGGACAGTGAATGATAGCGAAATGAGTAAAGTATGTACGGTGGAAATGAAGCATTTGAGAAGCATGACAGGAAAAACTCTGAAGGATAGAGTTAGGAATGAATGGGTAAAAAAAGAATGTAATTTGAAAGAGGATGTGAAATTTAAGGTACAAAAGAATGTGATGAGATGGTTTGGGCATGTGGAAAGAATGAATGATGATAGACTGACAAAGTATGTATACAAAGAAAGTGTGAAGGGAAAAAGAGGGAAGGGATGACCGAGAAAAGTATGGAGTGATCAGATTGAGGAGATTGTGAAAGAATGGGTAAAAGAAGAAAATGCATGAAAAAGGTGATGGATATGGATGAATTGAAAGAGGTAGGTATGTAAGGATAGGAAAAAATGGAGGCAGCTCTGCAGAGGCTCTGGCCATCCCTAGCGGAATGGCGACGTAGTTACAGTTACAGTTTACAGTGGAGGTAATAACTTATTTCTATAAATATTTGGAAAAATTAGTGTGCATATTTATTTACTATCTTCCTCAGTAAAAACTCGATGTAATGTTTACTCATCCTTTACTGCTGAGTCATTATAAAAAACAATATAATGTAAAAGCCCATAATGACTGAAAAGTATTGACTGAAAAGTATATCATTGAAAATGGAGACCAGTACCCCTAGTATAAAAAATGCGTATATTTCTAACCATTGCGAAGACATAAAAATGTATGGAAGATACGATAGCACTTCTTGTGGGTCATTTTGTTATCATACATTATTTTCTGTTACCGCGATGGTGGAGAATTTACGCAATATTTAATACGAGGAGTACATTTTAATAGAAATTTGAGATTGAATATTAAATCATTTTTCCGCTTCTTTGGTCACCTTTCATGTCGATCGTATTCTGCAGAAGAAATCTTATCTGAGAATATCGATCTCAGATCTGCAATATTTATCTCTTGTCGACTAAAATATTATTACAATAAACAACGGTATTTACAAAAAAGTATTGATAGTGAGTACTTTTTTTTATCGGTGAAATAAAAAATATTAAAATAAGGGAGATTTCTTGGGGAAATAATAACAGTTATAATTTAGAATTTCATTTATTTGGTAAGGGTTATGTTTGTGTGAATCACAATTCACACCTGTGAATGTGTGTGTCACCCCTGTTTCAGGGAAGGTCCGTAAGATTTGCAGGGCTTATGTTCATTTGAGATTGGGTTTTTATATTGTAGGTCCACATGCGGCATTTGTTAGTGCGAACTTATACGTGTCTGGTTGTGGGAATGCATTGAATATAAATCTCAAATTATAATATCTTTCTTAGATTTAGATTAGATTTAGATTTAGACACCTCAAGAGCCTTCTGCGAGCTTTGTTATCACTCAGAAAGCTTAATTTTTTTAAGCAATACCCATTTGATACACGACTGGATGGACCTTTGAAAGACAGATGATTTATGCACTTTCGAAAATAAATAATACTTTTTGGATAGGAGTTTTAGGCTTACACGGCCGACAGTAATTGACACCGGAGAATTGCCTTCCGGGGTCTGTTACCGTGGTCTATTTGAGCTGGAATTTCCAGACGTTTCGCCCATGTCTGTGATGAGCTTCTTCAGCGTAATTATGTGATGTTGATGAAACTGTTATCATAACACGAATTTCCGCATGGTCTATTAATCGTTACCGTTGTCTATAGGAGCTTGAGCTTCTGGACGTTTTGACCATGTCAGCGATAGGCTTCTTCATGGGCGTGATGTGATGTTGATAAAACTGTTATCATGACATGAATTTATTTCACTATTTGTCTATTTGTACAACACCTTTAATTGTAAATATTGATTCCCATGAAAGTTTTTCTAATATTATAATTAGATTCAATTCACAGCATATTTGGGACGTGCTTACACTGTTGATGGCTTATAATTTGTTGAATCATCAGCCTGAGCATGTACTAACATGAGTTACTAAGAACTTTTACGAGTATGTTGTGCTCGCATTGTATTATAATGGAGCGTGAAAATGAATCATAATAAAAAAATCGAGGGCCCCTCTTTTGAAATTTAAAACATCTGAGTCATTACCTACAAGTTACAACTGTAATTATTATTGTTGCTTAAAATATTTTCCCAACATTGCTACTCTCTCTCCGTTTTAGGATTTAGGAAGTCTGGTCAAGAGCTCAGTAGGAAGAATGCTTGCATTCCATACGGAGAGCTAAGGTTGGACTCCCAACAAGGATGCCATAAATCAGTAATAGCTTCCCGTTTCGGTGTTTATTTCAAAATTAAAACACTCGCAAGGCTGACTCAGTCTTAAAAAAAACGAGAATTAGCCCTCTTGTGAGCTGGAAAACCCCCACATTCAAGTGAAGTGTTTGATACAAGGGCTTAACATGTGAAAATGAACAGGTTCCACACGCAACATACGACTCTTTTGGAGCCAACACTATATGTGTAGCTGAGGAATCTACTGGCTAATAGCCACAACGCAACTAATCTACAAATATAGTGCAACTTCTCGCCGCGTTCTCTTCGAATGTCACGTATAGCGAGCCAACCACTTCAGTTCACTCCCTTTCTGACACCCTCGGTGCGAATCGAACCCGAGGAATACAAGCGCTCCACCAACTGAGCTATATCATGCCAACGACGATACCATGTTGAATGCACCGGCTCTCATCAGATCACCGAAGTTAAGCAACATTGGGCGCGGATGCTACCTGGATGGGTGACCGCTCAGGTACACCGCGTGTTGTTGGCATTTCTTGGACCGGTCCGTAGTTCAGTGGCAACACTTCGGACTCGTAAATGGAAGGTTGTGGATTCGAATCCCGGCGGAGCACAACAAATATACCATTTATACTCGTATTTCCAAATGTGCTCTTCGCTGGGTTGAAAAATTCATAAACCTTTACCAAAGATCGGTCACTGAAAGGTCCATCCTAACAACTGGGTATTGCTTGAGAATTGGCGCTTTCTACAGCGACGACCAAGCTCGCAGAGGGCTCTTGAGGTGTGATACATACAAAAACAGCGCTCACCAAATAAATCATCCTAATATTATTATTTATATCGACTGACCAAGTGACCAGTGACCACCCTTAGGAAAAAAGCGGCTGGATACAGTCACAGTTGTAGACTGTTAAGTGAGGGGCTAATTATGAATGAAACAACGTAGTTTTGTCTCTGTCTGAGTTGTGTGCAGCAGCTGTGAAGCGATGTCGCTAATCAGCATGTCAAATTAGTTGTCTGCCAGTGTGCGCATGCGCGGGGTGCCGGCAAATGGCCGCCTCGGCGTCCCTCTCACCCTCCTCTCTACAAAACTGACACTTCCGCACGCGTTTACGTTAAATGCCGGCATTTTCATGCTCGGTTAATTGTTCGTCTACATGTGTAAATAAATAATGATAGTTTATGAGTTACCTTAATATTATTTTTGTGTTTAGTTCAAGTCAGTGGGGTTGTTGTTAGATTAGATTACTTTTAGTTAAGATGCCATTACTTTCTGAATTAATAAAACATTTTATATGATTTCAAAAGAAATGCGCTTTTTGACTTGGAATAAAGTTTATCTTTAGAGCTAACGTGTCGCTGTTTGTCTTGTGTGGGTCCTCAAAGGCTCAAAGTCACAGGTATGTACCTAGCAGTGGCGAAGGGTGCCATACAACGCGATTCCGATCGGTTTCCCTTTTAAAATGAGGCAAAAATTATAATAAAGTAGACTGCATGGTTTCAATGGGGAAAAAATACGTATTGTTTCTTTGGTTTTAAATGTATTTTTTTACTTTGTGCCTATATTTTTTAACTACTTTGTTGCCTCATTTTAAAAGGGAAGCCGATGGGAATCGAGTTGTATGGCACCCTTCGCCACTGGTACCTACACACTTTTGATGACTGCAGAACGTTCACATTGCTTCTACGTATACATCGCCCCTGCTCCAGACACTTCCAGCAATAATGAGCGTAGCAACATAGCCGGCAGCAAGATGGCAAAGAACAAAAGCTTAGACGAAAGCTGGATCACTGGGCAGTGCGAGGAGCATGAGCACTAGCAGTGGAAGAAACGTGTTAATATTCTACCTTGCTCACGGTCCTGCTCACTTCCCGTCCAAACAGGGCTGAGTGTAAACATCATAATATGTAGGTAAATGGAAATGGAATACGTTAAACCATGACAAGGACATAAAAAAGTGGAGGCGCATCTGCGGAGGTACCGCCCCCCCCCCTAGTGGAACGGCGGCAGGATACAGTACAGTACATATGACAAAAAAGTTTAAATGAAGAATCTCCCTTCTCTGAGATCGGTTTCTCGTAAAAGAAATAGTATTAAATAATTAACTAAAATTCTTGGACGTTTATAATTTGCCATTTGCGAATCGATTGAAAAGGAAATGTATTTTTTTAATTCGGCGTGAATGATTGTTTTTTCACACAAGACTTGCTGTCGTTGCCAGCAGACTGAGACCATCTCACATCAGCTGAGACAAATGCACTAATTGCCGGTGTCGTAATCAAATACATCTGAAGAATTGATTCACTTTCAGATGCTCTTCAATTAATTTCTATTATTGTGATGCTGAAAATACCAAGAGATTGTCACCGCTATGACATACCAAACTTTTATTTTATTTTAAAATGCAAATCGACAGCAGATAACTTATCTGCTATCGAAGGACCGTAGTTCAGTGGTAACACTTCGGACTCTATGGGAAGGTTGTGGGTTCGATTCCCGGCGGAGCACAAAAAATATACCATCCATTTATATTGCAAATTTGCACTTCTAAAAGAAGAAAAATTCATAAAACCTTTACCAATGACCGGTTACCAAAGGTCCATCCAGCCTTACAGCAACTGGGTCTTGCTTGAGAATTGGCGCTTTGTAGTGACGACGATCAAGCTCGTAAAAAGGTCGATAGATCAATTGGTAGAATGCTTGCATATAGTGTAACTTCTTGCCTGCGTTTCCCCGAAGGGGTCGCGTTTGGCGCTTCGGGACCTATTTATTTTTACAGGTAAGGGGGCTGGCCTCACACCAACCACTTTCAGTTGAAGTGGGGGTTTCCCAGCTCCCAGGGGGGTTGGTTCTCATTTCTTGTGAAGGCTGAGTAAGCCTTTGAGATCGAACCCTTGCTCTCGGCATGGAATGCAAGCATTCTACCAATTGAGCTATCGACCTTTTTACGAGCTTGATCGTCGTCGCTACAAAGCGCCAATTCTCAAGCAAGACCCATTTGCTGTTAGGCTGGATGGTCCTTTGGTGACCGCTCATTGGTAAAGGTTTATATTTTGTATATATTATGTGCTCCACCGGGAATCGAGCCCACAACCTTCCCATTCAGAGTCCGAAGTGTTACCACTGAACTGTGGACCGGTCTGTTGAGGCTTTCATAAAACCAATATCCCTTGAAAAATTGGATAACCCTCATCTCAGAGACTGCATGCACAAAAATTAAATCTTTTTAAAGGATATTGCAGGGTATTCGGTGTGTGAGTGTGTCATTGAAATATTAATACTTTTTTTTTAATCAATGGTTTTTTGTAAGTTATGTACTCGTATTGATTCAGATGTGGTTTATTCATTGTTTTTGTACGTACATACTGTTGTTTATGTAATAAATTGTAAATATTAGTAATATCTATTGATTTGCTATTATATCAACCTTCTTACAATTGGAATAAACATATTGGATATTAATTAAAGATCTTCTTTTTCAATAGTCACAACATTTGGGTACATAACATTGATTTGAACATTACAATAATTATTAAAAGTTATCATTTATAATCCAGTCAGATTTTTATTTATTATTCCACAATCTGATTTCATTTCTATATTAGTATCTGTTGATATTAAAAAATGGTTAGGTTCAAACATTTCAATTATTTCTCCTTCTTCAAACTTCGTTAGATTACATTTTGCATTTTCATTGTTTATTAATTTCGTTATACATTTTTCCATACAATTATTTAACAATCTTTTTGATTCACAATAATATATTCCTTCTAGTTGTTCACATGGTTTATTTAGGAATTGATGTGAAAATTGGTTCATAGTAATATAAGGATAGGGTGTGATTATGGTTTTGGTCTTAAGATCTTATGTGATATAATTAACTGGGATAAGGGTTGAAATTGGGTATTTTAATATTGAATATAATAATGTTAGTATCATTATAATATGCTTGTAATTTCAGAAGTTCGTAAACATTTTCAATTGAATATAATGTTATGTTTTGATTTTCTAGATGATCTCTAAGTTGATCTCTGTAGGGTGAATAATATATTGGGAAATCACTCCAAGTTCAGCTAATGTTATAGATATGTGTATTTCAGCCAAATGCGTCTTCAATAGTTCAATGTTATAACTCAACTGGTTAATTATTTGCAGAAATGCTAATGCCATTCTTACTTTAGTTATTTTCTTCGAATTGGATTTTATTTTTCTATTTATCTAATTTTACTAATTTCTAATTTTAAAGGTTGTTCAATAACTAAACCTTGCGTTTCATTTGTTTCATTTATAACCTTAATTTCGCTATAATATTCATTACTTTTATATATCTCGTTACAAATACTAAGATCTCCTACTACATATATAGTTTCTTGACAAAAAAATATCGCCTTCTTCTACATCGACTGTTAGTCTACACATTTTTGAAGTCTTACCAGGAATTTTATAACATTTTGACATATAATTGGGTTTAAATAATAAAGGTATAACAACATTAAGGGTTGTTATAGTATTAGTTTTTAGGTCAATTCGAGCATTCAGTTGTTGCAATATATCTATTCCTATCAATCCATCAAAATACGTGTGGAAGTTAAACAATATAAATTTTAAGGGTTCATCGTTGTTTCACTCATGAATACAATTATATGTTATTTGTTAATTTAAAACATGTTCTTGGAAAATAGTGATCACTGTGTTTGGGGACATTTTTTCTATTCTATTTTCTGCAACTATCTTTGGGTCTACAAAGGAAGTGCTGCTACCTGTCTCAATTAAGAATTTTAAAGTGGGGGGATTTTGTCTTTGAATATTAATATAGGGTAATTTATTTAATGTATGACTATTACAATCTATCCGATCGCCTTTTCGAGGCTATCTCTCGAAAATTTTCATCGTCTTCGACATACGAATCAAGCTCTATTTCTTTTCTACCAATAAATCTGTTGTTTTTACTCTCAATGTTGAACGTTTGAGGTGTGGTTTTATTAGGATGATTTATTCTATCAAAGCCACTGGATGTGTCCATAGGTTGGTGGACTCTATTTAATCCGCTACCTTGATTATTATGTCTGTTATTATTAAAATTTCTAGGTTGAAATACATTGAACGGTGGTTTTTGGAAACCGTTATTCTGATTATAATTAAATTTATGAAAATTATTAAATGGTCTCTCGAAGTTATTATTAGGTCTCTGAAAATTATTATTAGGTCCTTGAAAATTATTATTGTTTGGTTTTTGAAAATTATTATTATTATTGGGATTGTTATTATTATGATTGTTATTATGATAATTATTTTTGTTAAAATTATTTTGATGTTGTTGAGGGTTATTTCTTCTAACATAATAAATATTCTGTGCTTCTATACATAGATTAAAAGCTTCTGGTAGTGAACCAGGTTTCATGGACCATATTGTCGATCCTAGGGGCTCCTTCAGTCCCGCTAAATATGCATTTAAACAAAGGTCTTTGTAAAAAGACTGCTTTGCCATACGAGCAGTTTGTCCTACTTCGTTCAATTCGGCGTTATTATTTAAGCTCGAGAATATGTCTATTATTCTCGAATAAAAAATTTCAACTGGGTCGATTCCTTGTTTTATTTGGTGCAGATCTCGGATTAAAGAAATTTAATTTCGCTTGTCTGCGCAATGAGTAATTAAGTTTTCTTTGACAGTTTGCCAATTAGATGAGCATCCATATAAATTAAGAATATTGTTGGCATTTCCAACTATTTTCGCTATTTCCGTAAGGACTTCCATTTAGTGAAGGTAAAATGGATATGATTCTATCTACATGGTTTAGAAAACTATGCAATTGACTGGGGTTAACGTCAAACGGGGGAATGCTTTTAATAGCATCGGGTATTCTACGATTTTCGAAAATTTCGTTGGGGATCACATTTACTACTTCAGCGTTATGTGCCATTTTAAAATATGAAATTAATTAATTCCCAAAAATATATATGTAAATCTAATTAAATGAGTAATTACATTAAGAATTAAATTTAAGCAATATTAGTAATAAAATAAATGTTGGAGTAAATATATCTAGGATTTGATTTGTGAACAATATGGAAAGTTGGTTATAAACTCACGTTGCCGCACAAATCGCAACTTGAAGCATCACGGTGGTCAGGGCCGGTGCTGATTCTTCCTGTCTGGTTTTTCTTTCTTCTTTTTTTGTTTCTCTTGACGTTCTTCTTACTCGTTCTATTCTCGTTCATTCGTTCACTCGTTCAGTTCTCGTTCTCCTTGATCTCGTTCCGTTCTCGTTCTCCTTGTTCTCGTTCCGTTCCGTTCTCGTTCTCCTTATTCTCGTTCCGTTCTCGTTCTCCTTGTTCTTTTTATGACGTAAAGAATTGAAGTTCACTCCGGTAATTGGTTCAGGTCTCCGCTCTTCGATAGGCCGTCGAAAATGGTCTTCTGCTCCACTCCAGATCGTCTTTGCCTTGTTTTTGATTTGGTCAAAAATTATATCAGTATCGATATGCCCTCGATGGTCTGTACTCTTCTTGTAAATCGAAAACTTCAAGAATTTAATTATTCTTAGGATGGCTTTAATATCCTGTAATATCATGATAGTTTATCCTGCCGACTGCGCCAGTTTTGCTTGAGAACAGTTGTTTTACTTTAAAAAAAATATATATTTATCAATACAATTATTATAATTATTATAGTACAGAAAGAAGATGTTAAGTGGCAATGTAGTATGGTGGAATGACGCCTTTTTCACGTCGTCAAGGGCTTATATAGCCTTATATGGCGTGGGTCCAGCCTCTACCTAGATCCTAGATCCTAGGTCTAGGTATCGATTCCATGAGTAATATCCATTTGTCAATCATCTGTATTATCTGAGAGCTTTCAAAAGACATTTTAATTAAAAAGGGTTTTCTGTGGATCTCAATAACAATAAATTAGAAGTGCAGGTGTTGCTGCAATTCGTATGCTAATTAATTACAGTGCATGTTTTCTTAAAAGGTTCATCAGAACGGAGACATAACTCGTGCACGTCGCTCCAATCAGGGGACAAGAGAAAAGATGTTCATTGTTTTGCACGGAGCCACACTCGCAGGTTTCTTCATCTCTTTAACCCCATTTTTTGAGGTTACTGTAGCAACGGGAGACACCTGTTCTGAGTCTATTGAGTGCTCTCCATGTTGTGTATGGTAGCTTGTGACCCACTGATATTTCCTCCGCCTGAGGGATCAACGTGGGCTCGGTATTATCTCTCCATAGAGACAGCCGTCGGGCGCCAGGGAGGCCAACCACCGGGGACGTCGTCTCCAGGAAACTTCTTCTCGACTTGAGTCTGCATTGAGGTCGCACCTGAGATCCGTACATAGGATGTCGAGGGTCGGTGTGTTGTTTATTACGCTCAATCTCTGCCGCGACACTTCTTCTGATTTTAGGAGGAGCAATTCCGACAAAAATTCTATGAAGTAAAACATATGTAAATAGTTTCATTCATTCAGAAATAGTTTTTGTACACAATATGCATAATTAACTCTAGACAAATTTTGAATTGGAGCTTTTTTCGCAGCGGGCATACGTCATAATTGTATAAGATTGCAGGCTTTATTAGTAACCAATAACGGCAATAACAAAATATTAGCTCTCCAGCTCCCACAGACCACGGCAACAGATCCCGCAAAACAACTCTCCAGCATCATCAGCCGACCGTGTCTCCTCCTATTCTCTCCTCCTATTCAAGAAAATATTCGTTCATCTTTTCCTTAGCAACCCAACCGTCATTCGTTACAGTTTTGTTGTCATTTGAATTTATTCCACGTCCATTCCATAATAAAACATAATAGACTTTCTTGTTAAAGTCAGCATTTAAAACAAGAAATACAGTCGACCATATTTTTTGTACCTTCTTTTAATTGGAGCATTGCCGACATGTTTTGTAGACATTTAGAGGGAATAAGGGAAATGGCCTGCAATTTTGTAGCATAAATATTATTTTTTAGTGCGTATAAGTTTGGGGCCATAAAGATGGCTCTTCTATTATTCAACAGAGCCATAAATTTGACTGGGGCGTCTTTACAAATCTACGAGACGTAGACAATATTATGCTACAGGGGTGGGTGGAGGGGAAGCGGACGACTTTTAACTTTTACGACTCTAGAACTGTTCAAATGGTTCTTAGGCATTTGGAATAAATAAACCGGCGACTCTCAAATATCACTCCTGAATCTTAAACGTGTCACGAGTCACGACATATCGGTAAAAGACAACTCGTCCAACGACAGCTAGGCCATTGACAAATCGGTCACACGACATTTCATCGAATGGACATAATGTCGTGTGGACGAAGTGTCGAGTGACCGATTTGTCTATGGCCGAGTTGTCTTTGACCGAAATGTCGTTGGCCAAAAAGTCGTGTGGACGAAGTGTCGTGTGACCGATTTGTCTATGGCCGAGCTGTCTTTGGACGGGTTGTCGTTGACCGATTTGTCTTTGGCCGAAATGTCGTGTGACCAATTTGTCAATGGCCGTTCTGTCGTTGGACGAGCTGTTTTTTACCGGTATGTCGTGGAATCTTCTTAAATGTCGTTTTTATAAATTTATCAAGTATCAACAATACCCAAAGAGATTGACTACGCCAATTGGGCATATGGAATAGATTTAATTTCATAGATAAGCGAGGCAGCCTCAATAGTCAAGATAGAAGAAAGAAAAATGAACTTCACATGATCTACTTGACGTTTCCTGAAAATTTGGTGGGACATTGTTAAGCGGTGTATCCAGGCATAGTGATAATTGATTTCAGTTGCTATGTATTTATGTATTTATTAAGATTTTGCCTTAAACGCTTGTGGGCATGCATTAAATGTCAATATATCTTTGCAACTTAGATTAAACATTATAAATTGGCTACAAGGTGTGTGAGACTTTCTTGAGAAAATCGCCTCCTGCACCTTTGAATATACATAGTATTAAATCAAAATATAAATAGTGATGGCTATATTTTAAAGATATTTTATGGATACATGGAATAAATATTAGCAAGTTTGGGAGTCAGCGTATTTTAAACGCAGTAACAAAGTTTTTTTTAATCATTTATGGTCCGTAATTTGAGTCAATATGAGCGGTCCTTGGAGGGACTGCGTTTTGGGCAAGGAATGCATTGTCTTTCCAAAAGCGGCAACTCTCAAAGTTCGGCGACCAAGTCAACGCTCTTCTGTCAACAAACAAAGAAAAATGAACCCAAAATATTGCATTATCTTCATTCCCAAGACTGTATTATCCTTGACTATTTATGGCAGATAACTGATCAATACGATTGTAAATTATTTTTCATGTTTACAAATGAAGCTTTCTCCAAAACAAACCGTCTTGTTGGTACAACAACCTTTTCAGTTGAGATACCGAAAATATTGTTGAAAGCTGATGTAAGTTATGGCTACTGGCTAATGGAATATATTGCTGTATTGTGAAATGTGAAGGGATGTCATAAATCAAATTAAAATGGTAAACGTGTATTCACAGAATATCTTATTCCGTAAGTTAGTAAATAAAATGGTTTTCCCAACCCTACGATGATAAGATTCTTCGCGTTCCCTAATCTGAGGATGCAGAGTTGAAGATACACCAACGGATTCAGAACTAGAAGGACCAAGTAACAATTGTTGAAAAATGTTTATAGAAAAGCACTTAAAAAATTAACTCTTCACACGTTTGCATGAACAAGTGCCTTTGGAATGATCTAGTATCATGAACAGGCGTACAAATTCCGAATTTTAAGAATTGGAGAGCATCGAAAAAAGAGAGAAAAATCATCGAATGATGGAGTACGAGTATGGCTCCAAGTAAAAAAAATCTGCAAAAGCTCGACGATAGATGAATAGTTTTTGTCAAACAAACTAAATTCCTAAGTTGATAAGTCATTTTATAAATCGCATCCAAACGTTGCATTTACACGATTCTGTGCAGACTTCTAACAATGGCAGTCCCAGCAGAGCGCAGGTATAAAAGTGAGAACGACGTTGTTGCATAAGACGTAAAAAATATGAACGCAGCACTGACAGGTAGATTAAACAAATGACACACGAGGCGTTCAGCGGCCATTGTTCCCAATGTGAGGCAACTTTGAGGAGCATCCGCGCCGCTTCTGCCATTCTCTGCGCTGCTCACAAGTCTCCAGAATGCAGAACTTGGGAACACGAAGTGTCAGTAGCCCCGCGGGCAGGCTTTGTGTGAATTTATTCTATTTATCTAGCAAATCGTCTCTCAAAGTTTATTTTTCATGGTGAAATATTTGCTAGATTTTTGTATTTGCTTCACATATCACCAACAGAAACAACTTTTTCAAATCCTTGTGACCCATAAATATAAGCGATGAATATTTTTGTAATAGCCTGGTTGGAATGAGGCGTAAATATTCATCATTTTGCTTATAAACACTCAATCTGATGTTTTTGTTTGTCGGGTTATTAACAGTCGGGTTATTCTTTAAAAAGGGTTATTAACAGTTTCCTGTCGCAACAAAAAAATACAGAAATTTAAACTTATAATGGCTTTTATCAATTACAATTTTACCTTGTTTTTAAACGTAATAAGTTGTCATTTTTTTAATGATTTTTAAGCTTCTACCTTCTCGAATCTGTTGAGATTTCTTGTGTACCTACCGCGTTAGGGTGCTGCGACTTGGTTTGGCAAACGCTGAACAATACTGTTTGTAAGGGCGAAAAAAAAGTTATAGAATGTGTCAATTTTTTGCTGCATCTGATGTGAGAATGAAACGTCACTATTGAGTTATAAAGGACGTTACTTCAGACTTGCTGAAGACATAAATTTACCATTAGGAGAACGTGACAAAATATTTGAAATGCTTCAGTAGTTGGTGTAGCATTGTGTTTTTTTGGATCCAATGCTGTTTGCTAATGGTTTACTTGAACTTCAATTATAAAAGCCGTGAAGCGTGAAGTTTCTTTCTTTGTTTCTTTAGGAATGTTATTTTTATTAAAAAAAGTGAAAGGATGGCAAGAAATTCCAAAGAAATAAGATTTGGTATACTTAAATCCGTAATAGTTTTTGATTTGTTTTCACGTCCTGATTCTTTCAAATAAAAGGGACAACTGAAAAATATTTTGGTGAGTTGACGTAAAAAAAAATGATCATAAGGTGAGTTCGAGAATGTTACATGAGATTTAAAAAAGACATATCGACGGATAGTGTGCCAGAAAGGCTAAGAAAAATGGAAGCAACTCAACATACGCTCTGATCCCACCACCAGAGGGATATTGGAAGAGTTACAGTTAAAGTTATTTGAATATATTGTAGCTACATTTCTGGGTACATTACTAAACAATTTTTCTTTCCCATTGGACAATAGGCAAAAATTGGATTAAAAAATAGAACAATAATTTCACACATCTCATAAACATGTTTCGCACAATACAATGCGAGTAGGTATTACAATTCCATCAGAGCCGCTACAAAAAAAGGATTGTCCATTATCAAGAATGTAGTTGCAGTATTTGTCTTGGGGGATTATGCGTGTCATTTGACGTTTACAGCGCGCAAAAACAATGGCCGACTATCGGGTGCGGCAGCAAAAACTGGTCCAACCAGTCGTCCCCTGACAGGGCAACTTCTTTCTTCTCGTCGTGTTCAATAAATCACTGCATTGTTGGAGAGACCATTTAGCAACTATTTCCATATTTGTTTAGCGTTTAAACTGGGCGCGAAGGGTCTAATTAATTGCTGCCGAAGTTAGGGACAAGCTTTGTTAGCGACACATTTGTACTGCGTGACAACAGCACAGCACAATGGAGGCTACGTCTAAATTATGCGAATGTCTGACCCACTAACACACTGAAAGCCAACAACGATTTGTCATTGCTTCATCGAAACAAAATCAGTTATTTTAAAGCTACGATTGGTCTTAATTTTACTTGCTGCGATAAAATTGTGAAAATAAAAAAGGGATGCGTTGAGTGTCCACTCACCTGTCTACAAACTGTCGATTATTCTAAGCGCATCATAATATTACAAAAGGGCAAAATAAATAAAAAGTGATGAAGTTATTCACATACGGTAAAAGACTAAAAGACATTTAATGCGATTCAACACCAAGCTTATCGAACTCCAGAATGGGGGCGAGGTTTTTGATTTCGTATTTTCAATATTGCGAGAAAAAGGAACGGATGTCTTGAAAGCAATGAAGTTTGATAGAGATAAAAGACCGCAAAAAAAGTACACACATACTTTGTAGAAAGAAAGAAAAAAGTGTAAAAATCTTATTCGGGTTCGCTCCGCTAAAAGAGTGCCATCGAAATAATACTTGTGGCATCTTACTGATATGAAAGAAAATAGATCTGATGGAATATGTAAATATAAGTAGAAATAAAATTCTCAAAAAAAATGTTATAGAATACGATTCATAATGATTCTTTTTTGCAATGTTCATTTATCGTGTTTTATTAACACGGCATTTACATGGTTCGCCATGCCCTCCCCGGGTCAGTCTGCTTGTTTTGTGAGTAATGATCTCTCAGAGCGACTCCGCCCTCCTCTGATGGACCTGGGCCCCTTTTTTTTACTTACAATGGACCTGTCCTGCCCCAACAACGACCCTGTAATTTCTAATAAAGGATGACATCTGCGCAAAAATAAGTCAAACGCTTCGTAATAAACAAAAACAAATCAAATAAAACATTCGGAATACAATTTTAATTTCCTTTTCATCAAAATATGTAATGCTTGCTTACTAAGTGGAATGTTTGTATGTGATATATTTGGCAGGGCAGTGAGCAAGGCAGACTGTAAACCCGTTCATTCCACCGCTCCCGCTCATGCTACAGGCGCTGCCAAGCGATTCAGGTTTTGTATTTTTTTTTTGGGGCTTCAAACTATGTCGTATAATGCTGATTCGCCCATTATTGCCGAATTGGTGAGAGCAGCAGTTAGAGCAGGGGCGGTCTAATCTAATCTAATCTAATCTAATCTAATCTAATCTAAGCTGCAAGGATATATATCATTTAAGATTTATATTAAATGCATTCCCACAAGGAGACATGTATAATTTCGCGCTAACACATGCCGCATGTGGACCTAAGTACATTATAAAAACCCAATCTCAAATGAACATAAGCCCTGCAACTCTTGCCGTCCTTCCCTGAAACAGGGGTGACATTGGCAAAGTGAACCATTTTTACAGTATGGGTGGTCAGCCGCATAACAACCTATAAGTCAAGGAACAAGTGGCATAATGTAAACGAAGTGTAAGGTTTGAATCCCAAGGACCTGAGAAATTATTACACCATCTTAATATTATTTTTTTAACCATCAGTAGTGGCCAACGGGTACTTTGATCAGCTCCCACAAGAAATGAGAACGTACCTACTTTCCGGGAGGAATAGAAAACCCCGCATCCAATAAATGGGTCGGTATGTGGATAAAAATGTTTTTACCGACCGTTTAAAAGTTTCACGATTTTTTTGTTAGGTCAACTTTTATAATTACGAGTGATTAACCAAACGATATTAAAAATGATTAACCTTTTTGATGATGCAGCGCTTGTCGGAGGAGGGCGCGCCCGTGACATTGTGACATTTTCATTGATCAAGCAACGTCTGACGCCCCCTAGGGCCCATCAGGGGGCGCAGGGCGCTGGGAGGGGCGCAGGCACTCCTGTCGGGCGTGAAGGCGCCCCGCTGTCTTTTTTTGTCGCAAATTAAGGGGTGAGAACGCCTTTGTGACGTCATAAGTCCAATTTAATTCGTGACTGGCGTGACACTGGTAGCCAAATGTCTAACAACCTATGAATAAAATAATATATACACAATATCTGATGATCTCATTTCTACTTTTTTTTATTTATTTTTTTTATTTCATAAACAATTTTTACAAGAAATATTAAATCTTAAAAATTAAACATTTTTGTCCCGATAAACCAAAAATTTTCAGTTTGTCATCGGGTGCAACAATCAAATTAAAAAACAAAAGTCTTAGTATTTGGTGCTAGTATGAAATAAAAAGTAAATTAAAGTTAAAATTAGGAGACAAGAGTAGAGTAAAAACACAAATATAGTTAAGGTAATTAATAAAAGAAAGTTCTTTCTCCCAGCCAAATCTTCAAAGATATTATAATTTTATTAATGTTTGTAGATTCCTTTTTAAAGTCCTTTGGCAACAAATTAAATATTTTTGGCACAAGGTAGTCCAACGTTCTTTGTCCATATTTGTTTTTAATTCTTGGCACAACTAATCCTTCATTAGATGTAAATCTTCACTGAAGGGAAGAATCTACAGAAGGAAGAATCCACAAGAGGCGGTAAAGAAGTAACCTGCAGAGATATAGGGAATTTCAACAAGGAAAAACTTATCGGAAATACATTCAAAACGTCCTCAATTGCAATGATTGCGAAAACAAGCTATGAAACATCGCCGCGTATGAACAGCTGATCAGGCTGTGAATTGTTTTCCATATAATAATCGGATATAAATTATCCGGTGAACATTTGACCGCGAGATAAGCTGTACACGTACGGCCATATTTTATCGCTTTCTATCTGCCTAAATAATCGGTAGATATATCGAGACTTTTCACCAAGATGAGGAAGATGTATGATTAGGTAAGAAAACCTTTATCCTGGAGAGACTTAGATTAGAGATAGCTACATATTTATGGGCTCATGATGATGATGTTGAAATACCGGTTAGATTTACGAGTTGACTTTTGTGAAAGAAAAATAATTAAATCGTGTAATATCCATCAATACAAGTTAACGTGTGACAGTGATCTGAGTCAAGTAAGGCGCTTATGGGATTATCCAGGCTTTACATGTTATTTCTGACTGAACCGTAGGCAAAACAACGTCCGCAGGGTCTGCAGATAAGTCAGAGTGACGTATGATGGGTACACACTGTTATTCTGTGCACCCAGCATCCCTAGTGGAAGTCCCATGCTGTGATGGCTGAAATAAAAATAGTTCGTGCCTTAATTTGCAATGAGATTGAACCAAAATATATATAGTATTTATGTGAGTATTTAATTATACAGCGAAAGAACAATCAATTGGATTTTTTTTATCAGAGGTGTTAGGATTAAGTTATCTTTTTGGTTCTACAATCGTGAACTGCTTTAAAACGCTCACTTTTGTTCAAGGTGGAAGTCAATGAATTTGAACAGGGGATAAAAACAATCTGAATCAAATTCTATAAAATAATCATAAAAAAATGCTCGAGAAAATCCGTAGATTGGTATAAAAGTAATGATACAACTATGAATAAATTAAATTTGAGCTCAATACCTATCAACCAGATGCTGTATACCTACCAACAAAAATAAATTGTAACATGGCAATATTTTTTTGGTTCGAAATTCAAATCGAGGGTGACATCATTGTGTTTTTCTTTTTTAATTTATGGCTATTAAGAGTTTATGATGAAAAACGCATCCATGTTTTTTTTTAACTTACAAGAATTAAAAGCACAATCCAAATAATACTGGGTCCTTACAATTTAATTGATTGTTTTTTGTGATTTGAAATTAATGATCTTTTGTTCATTATGTTTTCAATCTTCATTTTTAGTTTATTTGACATACAAATACGTAGTACGACCCATTTATATTTTTGACGTTCACCATCTCTGATGTTTTCTTTTGATGCCCAGCGGGACTGCAGCTCTCGGAAGCTCCATTGTTTTGCAGGAACGTGATGTGGAATAATGAGTGCAGTTGCAAGAATTGCGTTTCTTTACAATCAGAGAAACAACAAAAGAAACGGGAGCGTTCTATGGAGGCTGCTTTTTTTGTTCCCCCGTCTCCCTGCAACGCAACGCCCTGCCCTAATTCAACAACAAAGAACTGTGTTACTGTTATAGCAATGCCTATTGATTATTCTAGAAAGAATTTAAAAACGTTTTTGGTTTAAATGAAATCAAAATACTTGGTAAAAGGTTGTATTTCAAAGCGACAAATAGTAAACATGTTACAGTTTTCTTTGATTGTACAAAAGTACAAAAAAAAAATCATCAATATTGACATGCCAAGAATCTCTTGTTTTGTTTACTAAAAGTATTTGGGAGTGTTGTTTCCACTTAAACACTATTATCATCATCAACAACCTTTGTATGGAAACCCGGGATGGGTTTTGCTGACATCCTCCTTCATCGACAATAATTGGCAACACTGCCGCGTTTGTTCATTGCATTTGACACTCAGATTCAGTAACTTGGATTTGAACTATCAAATGAAGATTGAAGAAGAAGAGAGAGACGAATGGGAAATATGGTCCATTTTATTTCTAAATGTATGCGATTTCAAATGTGTTTTACAAAAAATAGTTTTAGAAAGGTGGGTGGGTCCGATGCGATTAAAAACCCTGGAAAACATAATGGACTTGGAACATTTGTGAATTTGGATTTTTTTTCTCGTCTAGCAAACGCCAGTTTTGTATGGAACTGTCATCCTTAGCGACCAATAACAATATATTTGTTTGCTTGCATTCCATGCCAAGAGCTCGAGTTCGAATCCAACCGAGGGAGTCAGAAATGATTTCCCGTTTCGTTGTTTATTTCAAACTCAAAATAAAATACCGACAAGGTTTACTTAGTCTTCACAGGAAATGAGTGCTAGCCTCCTCGGGAGCTGAGAAACCTCCATTTTAACTGAAGTAGTTGGCGTAAGAGCGGCAAGAAGTAACATGATATGTGTAGCTTAGTCACGTTCGAGGATCGAAAGAAGACTTTAACCACCCAAAGAAAATTTTCTGACCTATTTGATAACTAAATTTATTTATTTAAAGGGCTTCATATGACATATCTCTGCTTTTATGAAATAAAAATTCAACCACAGTAAAGCCAGTACCCTTAGTGCGAGTTGCAAAACTTGAGAAAAGTAAAGTTTACGGAAAATATTAAAGCGTGATTTCTCCCAAAATCTGCCGTTTTTGTTTCTTACACTTTGTGGTCTTAGCAAAAGAGTTACAGTGATGAAGAAAATCAAGTTCAAACAAACAAAAACGGCAGATTTTGGGGGAAATCACTCTTTAATAAATGCCGTAAACTTTCCTTTACTCAAGTTTTGCAACTCGTACTAAGGGTACTGCAGAAGCCTTTTGGAATGCTCGCTTGATGGAAGGTTCTGGTAGATCTTGACTGGTTTCTGGTCGCCTCGTTGAGCCAGCCTCAGTCAATTTCCGCCTGAGCGGCCCCGCTGGCTGGTTGATTGTTTTTTTTTCTTCATATTTTGTGGTTTTGGATACAATAGCTAATAATAATATCGCGGTGGAAGCCTAATCAAATCCACTCAAACCGACGACTCGACCCCAAGTGCGTCTAAACTGAACCATAGCCTTGTACAAAAACTGTATGGGAACTATAGCAATCACCAGGTGACTGGTTTAATTTCGATACATTCTTTGATAACTGCTGTAGTTGAGTTTGGACGTGATGTTTTATTCTCGGCTTGCTTGTAGTTTGTACGTTTAATAATATAATATTACACGTGATGTGAGTGCTGTGATTTTATAATGGGAAAGGTTTTCTCCTTGCACTCCATCACGTTTCGCATTCCACAACACAAATTCTCAAGAAAACGTACAAGTTCTATCTAATAAAGGATAAGTGCTGATTAACTAATTTGAGAAATGATGGATAAAACATTCTATTGGGACTACTTTGTTACCTCCAATAACTCGTTATGAACTATTACTGATGACAAACTCCTTAACTACAGGATTTTCACACTTTTGCAGTATTTCCTCTCGTAGAAAATAGGAAAAAGTGCATTTATCTGAGAAACCCTTTTTTTTTTAAGAGAGCCTGTGCGGGAGACTCCCTAGATTCAAGAGGCTCTAGGGGTCTATGACACTTGTTGTAGTGCGGCAGAGGTGTTGGTGATGTGGCAGTTGTCCTTATCCGGTTGCAGGGTCGTTAGCTGCGCAGTGCTGTGGTGTATGTTGCGTTGCGTGTTGGGTTGCTTTGTTTTGAGACACTGAGAGAAAATGGCGATTGATATTGGATTTGAAAAGGGTAAGGTTAAATTGGGAATGAAACACAGATACCGGTAACTCATTTCATGTGTAGGCGCGAACCTACACGGGCCTGTCTGTGGGCATGCATTTAATATGTGCCTTAAATGTTAATATATCTTTGAAGCTTAGATTATGGATTTATAGATATGAATTGTCCTGATATGAACTCCTTGATTGATAGGTTGGTATGCGGCTGACCACCCATACTGTAAAAAATGGTACACTTTGCCAATGTCACCCCTGCTTCAGGGAAGGTCGGCAAGAGTTGCAGGGCTTATGTTCATTTGAGATTGGGGTTTTTATATTGTAGGTCTACATGCAGCATGTGTAAGCGCGAAATTATGCATGTCTGCTTGTGGGAATGCATTTAATATGAATCTCAAATGATACATATCTTTGCAGCTTAGATTTAGATTTAGATTTAGAATTGTAAAAGAAAATAAATTCTCGAGTAGGTACACTGTCGTCATCATAAGCTCGACAGGCTTGTGTGGACCTTGGCTGAATCAAGGGTTCGCCTCCATTCCTGCCTGTCTATCGCATTCGCTCTCCAGCTGCCGGCTGCGTATGCCTGCCTTGGTGAATCTGCGTTGAGACCGTCCATCCATCCATCGCATTTTTGGCCTTTTTGGTCTCCTTTGGCCTTGTGGTGACTTCTATATAGTTAGGTCAAATGTCAGAGATACCATCTAGATCACAAAGTACCATATAAAGCTCCTGAGAGATAATGGCTCAAAAATTATTATTAGCTTTTCAAAATTGCTCTCTGATAAGTATTGCTATGCAACACAGAAACTTGTTTTTATTGTCTTGCCAAATTCAAACTCATCTTTATCTCTGAGATAAAAATGTGAAAAAAGTGTACCAATCATATTTGTTGCAAAAATATGTCAGATTTATATTCTGGCTTTTGGAAGTTCTCGTTAAGTCAGTTTGTTGTTTAGTTCATTGGAATATCATATCGTGGAATTATTTTGATAAAGCAGCAGTTTCCCATGATGGTCCTCTTGGTTTCTCACGAGGTGAGGTCAGACGGGCCTTATCAGGGCTTAGCAGGACCACACCAGGGTCCAGGGGGCGTAGGGGAAGACGCAGGGGGAGCGGGGGCAGGACCCCTTATCAGCCTGGGAATGGGAACGTAATGAACAATACAAATTACCCAAAATAATGTTATCAGTTGTACGAGGGAGAATGTTGAGCCGTATAACACGACCTACATTACATAAAATAATTACGCTAATTAAGTAAACAAATACTTGCACAATTTTTTTTTTTTAATTGTGAGATTAATGAATGATAATGGAATAAACTCATAAAGAACGATAATGCAATTAAGCAGAATATTCTGCAATGCAAGTTTTTTATCCCCGACAAAAAGGTCGTTTCCAGATTGTTTCATTTGCACATGAAAAAAAAAATGGCAAGGAAGTGCACAGATACTCAAAAGAGAAACGTCTGAGCAGTACTCGTAGGTACATCTATTATTTGAAATGTTGAAGCATCCAACGTTAACTTGATCACATCGTTATAAGCAATAAGTTTTACTTTATCATTCTATGGAATGATGTATCATGTTAATAAAAAAAAGATGGAATGATTCTTTAAAGAAGACTTCCTTATTTATATTATACCTTAAGCTGTCCATCATTTATTCACGTAAGATTTCAAAACTAGATAAAGAGATCGCAAAGAGCGCCGCCATTGTAATGCATTTTTTACTTAAATAGATACTTACCTACTTTAAAAAAAGGACGAAGCAAAAAAAGCAGCGTCACTAATCTGCAATTATATCGTTATCAACATTCCCCTCTTGATTTCGTTCTTTATAAAGCCCGCTACAGATGGGCATTCTTGCGTGGCATTTCTGCTTGTATAAGAATTTCCTAGGCTGAAATCTCTTTCTTAATACCTGTGGACAAACAAATTCCACCCAGTACTCGTTACCCCTGTAGGCTGTAGTGTAACTGTGCTAGAAGCTGCTAACTTTTATTTTATGAAAAAAATACCATAAACTGTGGATGATCCATGGATTGAATGTCTCACAACAGTATAGTAAAAGTAAAGCTAAGATACTTAATAACGGGCCGGTATGAGGAAATACAAAATTTTAAGCCTCACTTTGGTTGATTAAAATTCCTTGACTTATAGGTTGGCATGAAGCTGACCACCCATACTGTAAAAAATGGTTCACTTTGCCAATGTCATCCCTGTTTCAGGGAAGGTCAGCAAGAGTTGCAGGGCTGTTGTTCATTTGAGATTGGGTTTTTTATATTGTTGGTCCACATGCAGCATGTGTGAGCGCGAAATTATGCGTGTCTGCTTGTGGGAATGCATTTTATATGAATCTCAAATGATACATATCTTTGCAACTTAGATTTAGATTTAGATTTTAGACTTAGGTACCTCCTAGTCCTACCTAATACTACTACTCAAGACTCTTTATGCTTTCGCCCTATAAAACATATACTTACCTATTGTAAATCTTATGAAAAAACTAATTTACATAATTCATTCACGCTTTATAACATTTTGACATTCTCTACCAGGAATACCTACGCATTTTATCGATATTCACACTAAAATGACGGGCATCCATGTCAGTTTGTAGCGAGCATGAAATGCGTTCGAACATTTAACGTACCAACTCTGCTGCTCTCTAAAATGGCATGTTAACAATAAAACTCGAGATTCGATGCACGTCCCTGTGTATGTAGGCGCGTAATCTTGTCTATTTTTGCAAGTTTTGAGTGGGCAGGCCCTCGAGAAGCTGAGCACAAAGGATGGAGAGGGAATGCGTATGCCATTTAGTTGAATGTAAGCAGATGAATAGATGGATACTTAAATAAAGTATCTGTTCCAATAAACCGGAAGAGTTTTTTTTGAAGTTATGTATACTTACGAGTAGGTGCTGATGTGTATCGGAACTTAAATGTAAAATAAATGCCTGAATAAAGATATCTTTAAAGCTCTAACAAATACGATATATTTTCTGATTTTGTAATAACTTAGTTAGGTTTAAGTTAGAACGTCGCTACGTTGCTGACGAAACGTATATAATAATGTAAGTTCTCACCGAACGGTTCGTTAAATATCCGAAAATTAATATAATTTAGTAATAACTTTATTGTTTCTTTATTTATTCCAAAAAGTCGATTCAAATTAAATAAATATTAGAAAACTTAATTTGGTGAGCGCTGTTGCAGTAAATTGCACCTCAAGAGTTCTCTGCTAGCTTCGTTGTCGCTACCCGAAATAAACTTGCTTGATTTGGTACTCTTTCATGATGAAACAATTAACCCCTAGTGGCATCAAATGAACTAACAAAATGGAGCCATACAAGGCGCTTTGAGCGAGTTATAAATAACGAAAAAATGGATCAACATTGCTGCAAACCAAGCCTAGAATTGAAACAGAAGTAGGTGTCGAAGTTGGATGTCAGAAAAAAAATAACGTACAGCAAAAAACTGCTGAAAAATAATTTTAGCTCTGGCAAAAACTATTTTCCAATTTTTGTGTTAGTGTTTTTTTCTTGTATGCATTTTTTGCAGATAAATATTTGTGCCTTCCCCTTTTGTCATGGAATTATATAAAAGGTAAAGATTCTTACAGCTCAACAAAAGACCGAATACGATGTTTATTTTTATTTTTTATTTTCGCGTCATTGATATATCAAATAAAATAAAAATAAAAAAACTATTTGTGCTATTCAGAGTCTATCGCTTAAACTAAACTATACATTTCATTTTCTCTCTACCCAGATGACCTATAATAATAATCTATAATCTAAGTTGCAAGGATATATTCATTCAAAGCTCTCAGATGTATGCCCACAAACAAACACGTGTAGTTCGCGCTTACAAATGCTGATTGTGTACTTACAAATTAAATCCAAACCTAAATGAACATAAGCCCTGCAACTCTTGCCGACATTCCCTGAAACAGGGGTGACATTGGCAAAGTGAACCATTTTTTTACAGTATGGGTGGTCAGCCTCATACCAACCTATAAGTCAAGGAATATGAGTAATAAGTAACATTTAAGTATAAATATTTTAAGTATATTTAAGTATAAAAAACAACAACAAAACCTTAAAAATAAATCTATACAAAAAAGTCAAAAATTTCTTATGCAAAAAATGTAGAAAACTAATAAACTAACATTACAAATCAGCATTGCAGACCAGCCGCCACTTCTTCCTGTCCTTGCAAACTTCTTTCATTTCATCCAGAGTCATAACCTTTTTCATACAAGCTCTCCTTTTATCATGACTCTGGATATCCCATTCACTCGCTATTTCGAAAATTTGGTCCATCCATACCTTTCTCGGTCTTCCTCTTCCACGACATCCATCAATTCTTGCAGCATACACTTTCTTCGTCAGTCTTTCCACATTAATTCTCTCCAAATGTCCAAACCATCTAAGTATACTTCTTTTAATCTTTACTTTCACACTTTATCTTACACCACATTCCTCTCTAACAAAATCATTCATCACTCCGTCTTTTTCCAATCATACTTCTTAAGTAGTCCATTTCCACTGTATGGACTTAACTAATCTCACTTTCACTCACCGGCTGCTAGAATATTAAATTTCATACTCTGATGGAAGTAGCTTCAAGGAAGACAGTCTCATTCTGACATTTGAAGATACCGCATGTCACGTACTCCTGCCATTTTTAGATATAATTGGTTTGCAATCGGAAATTATTAACCAATTTTTGTTACGTTCATCATTGAGATATAGCAGAGATGTGTAGTATTTTACAGGGATGAACACCCCATACCCCATCATTCCAAAGACAATACTATTCCAAAGGCCGGCGTTGTTTCTTCGTTGTTGTAAGAAGATCACAGCGACTAGCCAACCGCTGATAATGCCCATCGGAGCAATGGGCGAAACTGTGCGGAAAGAATCTACCAGACCACGGCTACATAGACCGAAAAAAGTGATTGTTGTGTCACACACCCCATACAGGCTTTCTGTACACACATCACCTTAATTTCTGAGGAACGTCTCTTTTTTACCCGGACTAACTTTATGATCTGAATTAAAGAAATTTTTATTACATATCTTTTTAATTTGATTTTGTTAGTTTAAATTAAGTCGTTTTTGAATAGGAGATTTCCGCAAAAAAACACTAGTAGGTCTGTTTTTTTAACTCAAATACATACGGGACCGACTTTGAATAGCGCAGTAGAACGTGGATGTTTGCATTTTTTGTTTGTACAAACTTTATTGTGTGAATGGCTGAAAGGAAGGAATCCGTTTCGATTTCGACAGTGTTGAATATCGCATCACACGGAACGTGTCAATGGAGGAGCCGAGAGGTGTCAGCGGGCTTTATAGTAGTGTTATATTGTGTGCGGACCTCGCTAACTTCACAGTTGACGGAAAAATAAGTGTAGAAAAATAAACATATACAGATTTCTCACAGGTCAGCATTGTAATCGAATGCGCATAGCGCGAGATATTTTTTGGTTAAAATTTGAAATTAATAATGCTATGTAAATAACAAAGACTATAAATGCTAGGTAAGTAGGTAGGTGTATTAATAGCCGATGAGAGTTGGAGTAATTATTATAGGTACCTAGGAAAGAGACATTCAATTATGTACCGACTGGAAGCTTTTTGTTCTAGAAGAATCCAGCAAAACTGGCTTCTAGAAACTACTGTATTTAGGAGTATAAAGGGCTGCAAGCGGCTCGCGAGAGTCAGTCGATATACGTCGCTCTGCTTTTGAACAAGAAAGAGATAGAAAGTGAAGGGCATATGTGAACTAAATGTAAAGTACTAAACCATAAATGTGAATTGTTAAAAAGAAATATAAATTGTTAAATAAATCTAAGTGTAAAATAAATATTCATGAAGGAAGATCAGTTTTTTCAATTTAAAGACTTTGGAACCCTAAAAACACAACAATAATGTCAAAATAAAACAAAGTTTTCTTCACGAGTTGACTTATTTCCTCGAGCGCTTTCGATGTTATCACATCATTATCAAGAGGACAACTGTTTTTTACCGTTATCAAGTTGATATAAGTAAACTCGTGAAGAAAAACTTTAAAATTAATCTTCACAATGTCAATACACAAAGTCTTCAACTTTAACTAGATGCTAGTGTGGAAAATTTATGTTAAAAATAATAAAAATACAAATATTAGGATGATTTATTTGGTGAGCGCTGTTTTTGTGTGTATCACACCTCAAGAGCCCTCTGCGAGCTTGGTCGTCGCTGTAGAAAGCGCCAATTCTCAAGCAAGACCCAGTTGTTGTAAGGTTGGATGGACCTTTCAGTGACAGGTCTTTGGTAAAGGTTTATGAATTTTTCAATCCAGCGAAGAGCACATTTGGAAATATAAATGGTATATTTTTTTGTGTTCTGCCGGGATTCTAATCCACAACCTTCCATTTACGAGTCCGAAGTGTTGCCACTACGGACTACGGACCGGTCCAAGATGCCAACGACACGCGGTGTACCTGAGCGGTCACCCATCCAAGTACTGTCCGCGCCCAATGTTCCTTATGGTTCATAATAACATTTAATAATAAAAAATAACCACGAAATTAATATAACCTAGGTATAAACAATAAAAAAATAAACAAGGAATGAATTAAGTACATACTGTAGGTACATTAAAAAGATTACATGAGAAATAATATTTTATAGTTATTACATCTCCTGAATGCTTCTCTGTTTGAGACAAATAAAAGGCAGTGTTTGCGTACTTAAAAGAAAAAATTGCTATCGATCTGTTAGTCACACGGTCCATTGGGCCAATTTATATCGGATAATGTGTCTAAGAAGCAGCTCCTCCCCTTGCGATCCGGCATCATGCGTCTTGGGTCTTGCGTCCTTTGTAGATCCTCATGCAAGTCCTGAATGGCAGACAATAGACCCAAGGATTTCCTGTCGAGAAAGCTGTCATCAAATAAATTATAATTGGATCTATTTAGTTGTTTAATTTTAAACAAGTGCACATATTATTCTGCGATTCCTCTTACTTACGTACCTTAAAAAAAGTTAATCTTTTCGCAGTAGGTACAATAACTAGGAATTTTTCAATAAAATTCAGTAGGTATATTTCATAAAATTTTATGGACTCAGTAGAAATTACATACAAAAAAAAGTGATGTCTAGGCCCGCTAGCGAAATGGCAATAGTTATTTATGCCACTGCCTAGTAATGATAGTCTTTGTAACACGAGTGCTAGCAAGAGTGTTACAAAGACTAATTACGTGCAGTGGCATACAACACTTTTTCTACGACCATGAAATAAATAACAAAATAGTAAATAATAGTCATTATAATGTACTCGTCCATTTGAAGTAATTAATACCCCACCTTTGTCAAACCGTGTAATTTATCATTCCCCTCGATTATCTAATCTAATCTGCAAAGATATATTACATTTGGGATTCATTTTAAATTTATGCTCACAAGCAGACACATAGAAGGTTGCGCTTATACATGCCGCATATAAGAGTTAACATTCAAACCCAAAACTCAAATAAATATAAGCCCTGCAACCACTGAAGCAGGGGTGTCATTGGCAAAGTGAACCAAGTTTTTACGGCATAGATGGTCAACCTCATACCGGCCTAATAGCCAAGTAACTGTTTAAGTTTGTTTTTTTTGCGGTGCAAATATCTTGCATTATTTTCCTTTCAAGCCTTCTGTTTTCCTTCGAAAAAAGGAAAGCTACAATTTGGAGTATTTTGATAAATAACATTGATGAATTATTACACTATTAACGATTTTTATTTGACTCTTCGCATAAAATATATTCATTTTCATTTGAACAAAGATTGAACATAGTGGGGAGGAACTATCAATAAATTGAAAATATTCATGTAATGGCTGACGTTTAAACGTGGTTGCTATGGAAACGGCCAAAAATAGTTTGTTATCGGTCGCTTAGAAGGATAGCCTCATACAAGGTTGATACTCGAAATTCAAAAATGGTTCCATTTCTGACAATGCGCATGCGCACATTTTTATTTCAACACCGTTACCAGTTGCGTAATGTAACATTACGCAACGGGTGTGGAAATGTATAGCATTGTGATTGCGTTAGCCGTTTTGTAATTAGTAAATTACCAAATGGGAGTAGAAAAACTTATATTTTGATATCGGTCGCTATTGCTACTGCACCTGTGACGTTAGCCCGCAAAGAAAACATCTATGTTTGAATTCTTTGCTGAGTACATTGTGAATCCAAGAAAAAATTAAAGGTTGTTGATTTTGCTTCACAAAAAATACATCATTATCTGTTTATTTAAAAAAAAACATTGTCTAGGTTAGGGATGTGATTGTTTTTAATTAATAGGCACCATTATTGAACAATGGAAGGCATGTTTTTTTTGTTAAATATACCAGGGACTAGATGGCGTGCCGATTGTGAAATATAAATTATCAGGGTGGATATTTGAAAGTTTGAACCTCATTTTTTACATCAGCAACGAGTGAGCGAGATCTTGTTTTGAAAAAAACTGTCTTGTATAAACAATACGTATAATAATAATAATTGTACAATTGTATATAGCGCCGCGCAAATGTCATCATACAAACAGCGGATTTTTTTTCGCAATTTATTGATTACTTTTCATGTTCTGAAGGGAAAAATTCAGACGCGCTTCGCTAAAAAAAACATTAGAAATGGTGGTCTGAATTTAATATGATAACTAGCATTAAAAGAAGAAGACGATTTTGACGTCTAATCTCATTTTGTCTAATTGTAAAACTCTCTCTTGTGTTCTACCAGCCCTACTGTCAACATGTGTTTGCGGCAGTGAGCCAAATAAATGGCGAGCCAAAAAAATACATCAAGTTTGATTTCTCCGAGTTGTAGCCCTCTCCACCTTTGCCCAGGATTCCCTAACATCTTTTCTTATTCCTACATCTGAACCATTTTTAGACCAAATGGAAATAATCGCATATTACGAGCATGTAAAAACTGATCTTTATTTATGGAAATTCTTTTTTATTATGTTTTCTGTCACAATGTAGGCTCTTAATTAATTCTATCAGTGTTACCTAGAGTCTCAAATGTAGGTATGGTTCATCCGCCGTCTAATGTGAATTTGTATACAAAATTATGGTGATCCTTGAATGATCTACATATGGGTTGAATGTTTGTGAATAAGGCTGTGAGTCTTAGGAATTGTTTAGTTAGACGACAGGCGGCACCAACCTTTCATAAAAAAAACTTTTTCTTCTCTCAGTACATTAAGGCAGCGCGGCGCGTCTTTCGGCGTTCGGAATCTGTTCGCGCATAAAGTTCCAAGATGATTGTTTTCCCGCCTTTCAAAATAGCTCTGAGCAAGCAAACACGCCGAGCTCCTTATGGCCGCCATTAAACATTAATTACAAACAAACAATCAAACGTCAGCGAGGCAAGAGCAGTCATAAGATGGCGCTGGGAAGGAAGGGCAGCCATAACAATATCATGGACTGAATAAAGTTAACGACTGACTGGCTTGTTTACAGACAAGATTATTACCAGCAATATTACGATAGATCTGTCTTCACAAGAAACATCAAGCATATTATCGTACTGTTTTCCAGCTTTCTGAGTGTTTATTCATTTAAAACAACTCTTTTCTTCCTTTTTTTTCATTAAAATGACAGTTATTCAGGTTCGTAGTCCAGTGGGAACGTTTCGGACTCGTAAATGGAAGGTTGTGGATTCGGATCCCGGCGGAGCACAAAAATATACCATTTATCTATATTCGCAAAAATATGCTCTTTGCTGGGTTGAAAAAAATCATAAAGCCTTTACCAAACACCGGTCACTAAAGGTCCATTCAGCCTTACAGCAACTGGGTATTGCTTGAGTATGTAGTGACGACCAAGCTCGTAAACACCTCTGCGGCACTACAAAAAGTGTCATAGACCCCTGGAGTCTCTGAAATCCAGGTATGAGATTTAATTAACTTATTGATTGCTGATTAAGTATCAAGAAAGTTGTCTTCTCATTCATGTTTTTACTAAACACTTTTGCGAGAGCATTTCACAACATCGACATCCATATTTTTTGTTCCTTGTTTTCCATAATGTTTTCTATAAATATGTATCTACTGTTTTCTATAAATATGTATCTACTGTTTTCTATAAATATGTATCTACTGTTTTCTATAAATATGTATAGAAATAAATAACAAGGAATCCGAATACTCAGAACTGGTGTTTGAGTCGGATGAGGAAAATTTATGAAATAAAGAACTCGACACATGACGAAGTTTCCGAGAATGCAGGAGGAACACTTTGATTTCATAATTAGGTTTGATAGTTTTGTGTAGGCACTAGAATTCAAAGTAAGTGGCAGCCCACACAATGTGGTAATTTAATACGACCTTGACATTAAGTAGGTAAAGCAAACAACATTTTGTATCGTCTTCAGAAGCAATATTAACAATGTCTCTGCAACTTTGATTAGATATCGATTAAGAGTAAAATAATTGTAAGCAGTAGCTGCGTACCTACTGATAGTGTCAGTTCATTAAAAGTATAAAAAATGTAGATTCTCTACGATGAAACTTTGAGAAAATTGATCATGTCCTTAGTTACAGTTGGTGAAATGCATTATTTTTAATTTGTGATTCAAATTTCTGTGGACCATAATTTCAATCTAAAGTCATTATTAAAAAAATACAATTCCGTCGATAAATTTATAATAGAAGTAGTTTTTTTGAAGAAAGCCTGTGCGGGAGACTCCCTAGATTCAAGAGACTCTAGGGGTATATGACACTTGTTATAGTGCCGCAGAGGTGTTAGTGATGTGGTAGTTGTCCTTGTCCGGTTGCAGGGCCGTTAGCTGCGCAGTGCTGTCGATGTCGTGTGTATTGCGTTGTATTGCGTTGTGTTTTGAGACACTGAGAAGAAATGGCGATTGATATTGGATTTGAAAAGGGCAAGGTTAAATTGGGATGGAAACACAGATACCGGTAACTCATTCCATAAGCGGGCAGTTTGGCAAAGGAATGAGTCGTGAAAACACTAAGTTCTCATAGGTTTGATATAGATACACACGAACTATAGATAGATGTTCAGTGTTTACCTTTGAGCTATGTTCACCCACATAAAAAATACAAAAATTCGATGCTAGAACGGGAGTCCGTCCCAAAATCGGATTATAAACTAAGCATTCATGTTTTTTTATTTGCTAATGCCTTTTGGGATCCATTTCACAAAGCTCTCCCGCCATCATCGGCAGGTAGCTCCCTCAACCATATCTCCATGACAACGTGATATTTTTGGCATCAAAACATTACACTATCCGCGATTCTACCTGCTCGATCTTTGATTCATATATTCCATCAAAAGGACATTTTTTTTTTGAGAATCGCCAAAAATAATGTAGGGTTTGCAATATTTATTATTTTATTTTAGGTTTTTTTTGTTATCACAAGACGCCTATTGAATGTAGGTATTATATTTTCTTAGATGCTGCATCTATTCTTATTTTTATTCCCTACCTTCATATCATATTTTTTCTAGAACAGTCTATCCCTATTTTTTCTTACTTCCGCATTACCTATACTTGCTTATCTAAATCTAAATCTAAGCTGCAATGATATGTATCATTTGAGATTCATATTAAATGCATTCCCACAAGCAGACACGCATAATTTCGCGCTCACACATGCCGCATGTGGACCTACAATATAAAAAACCCAATCTCAAATGAACATAAGCCCTGCAACTCTTGCCGACCTTCCCTGAAACAGGGGTGACATAGGCAAAGTGAACCATTTTTTACAGTATGGGTGGTTAACCTCATACCAACCTATCAGTCAAGGAATTATCAAGCTTGTCAATAAATAAAAATAAGGTTCATATGAAATATGGATCTATTTAATGATTATTATCAGTTTACACCTCTAATCAGAGGTTACGGGGTTTAAATCCTTAATTCTTACTTGTTAGCCTCATTGTAACTGATTATTCCTTCGACCTGTAGCAACGCAAAGATCCCTTGATGTGTGAGTTACCTGTACAACAATGCATATGCAACTCATCAAATAAAACCCAGGTTACTTACAGAGATACATTTAACATTACGAGTGACTGATAGGTTGGTATCAGGCTGACCACCCGTGCTGTAAAAATCGGCTCACTTTTGCCAATGCCACCCCGGTTCAGGGAACGGGCGCAGGAGTTGCAAGGTTTATGTACATGTGAGGTTTTGCTTATTTGTATGCACACATGCAGAATGTGTAGGCGCGAACCTACATGTGCCTGTCTGTGGGCATGCATTTTATATGAGCCTTAAATGTTAACATATCTTTGCAGCTTAGATTATAGATTATATATAGTGTTGTGTGAATATTCATAACACTATTTCACTTCCTTTTTTGTGTTCATAAATATTTGACGTAAACATTTTATACCAGATGATTATCGAATTATTTTTATTATCTTATAATTTTAGGTGAAAATTTAATAGTAGGTAAGCTTGTTTTTTTTTTAATATTTAAAAAATTAAAACTGTTTGATCATGTGTTTGAAAGATGTCCTTATCTTTCGAAATATGTGTTGTAAGACACACGATTTTCGTGAGAAGGGCAACGTTGAGAACTTATTACCCTGAATGAGAGCACGTCCCTGGTGGTTCAGGGTTCATCCCATCACTTGCTGGATGTGCGAGCAGGTACTCTGTATTGATCCGACTGATTACTTTCTACATCATACAGAAGGGACTCCCCATTCGTTATGTTATCCCGTGTTCATCTATAACCATTTTGGAGAAGGCTCAAGATGAGGTGAAAACGTTTGACTTTTATAGTATTTTTTTAAATCAAAATAGATTTGTAAAGTGAACATGAACTGTGTTTAAATGAATTATAAATTGAATTGATTTTTTTAAATTGATTAATAGTTCATACATACGAGTATATCATAATTTTAAAGTTGCACAGAGTTCAATGCTAAATTACTGATATTAAAAAAAAAACAGCATCCGAATCAGTTTAATGTATGGAAAAATTATTATTATTATTATTATTATTATTAAAGCAATATATTGTTTTTTTCGTACTAGACAAGTAGATACCAAAATGAAATAAATAAATAGCAATAATTTTCTCGTCATTTCCATGTACTCACTTAATATACGAAGAAATCCTAGATTGCCGTCTTTTTTTTTTTTAAGAAATCCTGTGCGGGAGACTCCCTAGATTCTAAGGACTCTAGGGGTCTATGACACTTGTTGTAGTGCCGCAGAGGTGTACGAGCTTGGTCGTCGCTACAAAGCGCCAATACTCAAGCAAGACCCAGTTGCTGTAAGGCTGGATGGACCTTTGATGACCAGTCATTGGGGTAAAGGTTTATGAATTTTTCAACCCAGCGAAGAGCACATTCGAAATATAAATGGTATATTTTTGTGCTCCGCCGGAATCCGAATCCACAACCTTAAATTTACGAGTCCGAAGTGTTGCCACTACGGACTACGGACCGGTCTTTGATTCTAGACGTCTCAAATATTTCATTTCGCTGCAGATACAAAATATGAATATTGAGGTATTAAAACGATTGTTGGCTTGTTATTCTTGAGTATGTGTGTACCTACATTTTGGTTCTCCTGCCAGGTATTACTATATAGCTGTGTAGAGATGCCCACAGCCCAGCGCAGATGCGGCTGAGAACTCTCTGCCTCTTACAAGTGTTCGCCACTTACAGACAATCATGCGCAAAAACAACAACGCAAAACGTATTGCACCGCGCCGCAAGGGGATTATGGGATTCTAATTTCATCCCAGCCGATAAAAAATAATCTGTCGAATGCAATACTTCCCCGTATTACATGCTGTGGGAAGTTACAACAGCTTTATAATTTTGTACCGTAAACGGTACAAGAAATCAGCTGAACAGTTCCCAGAGAAACATACACTAATTTGATGATCAGAAGGTTTGAAATTCTACGGGTATTGATTTTTGGAGAAGGATGAAGGCTGAAATTTCTGTGCAAATTTGCAACTCTCCCTTAAGGGTAGCTCTGGCCAAGGTCCATAATTGTGAAAAATTGTAAAGCGCGATGGTTCGAATTTACATCAATTTCATTATTCGGATTATAATCTAAGTTACAAAGATATATAACATTTACGATTCATACAACATTCATTCTCACAACTAGGGACGAAAAAATTCTCGCTTGCACATGCCGCATATACCCATAATATAAAAACCCTAATCTCAAATGCCCTACATGACACAAGCCCTGCAACTTTTGTTGACCTTTCCTCTAAAACAGGGGGTGACATTGGCAAAGTGAACCATTTTTACAATACGAGTGGTCAGCCTCATACAAGCCTATAAGTAAGGACCTGTATAAAAATTTCATTAGTTGAATCTCTCAACAATGACAATTTTCGTTCTATATTTTCAAGTGTGAAGATCTATAAAATTTTTGAACGTGCGATGTGGCTCATTTCAATTCATGCGTTAAAAATCCAAAGAAACAAAAAACAGAAATAATCACATCGGTCATGTTAGCAAAGAACCTTGAAAATGTCTTCAAACACTGGGTTAGTAGTTTAAAAACGAAAGATAAATAATTGACTCAAAAACAATAAAACGAACAAAAGGCTCGCAAATCTTTAAACTTTTAAAAACATCCCTTCGTGGAAGCGATAGTCGTAAGTCATTTGCCACCCTTATGTGAGCTAACATGCTGTATAGAATGCCGTACATGTGTCTGATGCTTTAAAACAGGGATGGCAAAAAAACTGAAACACAAATTTTTTGAAGAACGTTCACAACTTCTTTAGAATAAGATACAGGTATTTTTTTGTAATGTGGATTTAGACAATATTACAATGTATGTTTACATAACTATTTTAGATTCATTTGTGCTCTTCAGAAGCTCTAGTCATCCTTAGTAGAATGGTGATAGAATAGTAGTTTTTAATAGGTAGTTGATAAAATGAGAGGGAGTGACAACTTGGTATGGCCAGAGTCTCTGCAAAATTAAATTGACACTACCTTGGTTTGTTATTCAAATAAACAACACTTTTAACTTTTAAACACTGTTTTTAATTTCACAAATACAATATAATTAAAAAAAAAAAATTTAAATTATACTACTAACGTTTTCGACTATTCAGTCATCATCAGGTAGGAAAATATTGTCAAAATATTGACAACAACATGAATTTTCACAGTTACCTTAAACCTGTAAAGACTAAAAACATAAGTGAACACAAACCATCTGTGAAATAAATAAATGTAAATTGCTAAAGAAATGTAAAAGTGTAAAAATAAATTTAACTGTAAAATAAGTATCGTAAAAGAAGACCAGTGTTTAATTTGGAGACAATTAGAACCCTTAAACCTTAACATTACATTGTTGGCACCCCTGTCTCCTATAAGGCGTCCCCCCTCCCCTCACCCCTCCCCGCCTCCGAGGGCGGAAGTCGCGTGCCTTGCGTCATTAGCCTTTCTGTAACCTGATCTATAATTGAGAGCATTTTTTGCCCGTCCTCGCCGATAAGCTGTTGTTTTTTGTTTAATATTTATGTTTTATTTACGTTTCGCCTTTGGGGCTCGGCAGATTGCCACACGCGCTCGTTCCAAATCCATAAACCTGATGAGAGAAGCAGTCGCCACCCTCGATACATCTGATACTCCTAATTCCACTAATTTATTTCATTTTGTTACGGAATATTAAAGATGTTGAAACAGTGACCTTACCGTTTTTTCACTGGGAATTGCAATACCTAACATTTGTTAAGGTTTGGTGGTTTACACAGTGAAAGTCCATTGTATTGTTTTTTTAATTACGCAGTTTAAGTTCACTTTTATATGTAAAAAAATCATTTATTACTCAAATATTTACGCCTTAAAAGGCATCTTCAGGAATCAGGAGTAGTCAATACCTAAGTACATTTACAGAGAGTTGTCTATGCATTTTATTTTTATCACAGTTTTCTTTTGTAGACGTCCATTATCTACCTATTTCCTATCACCCAACCATGCTTGTATCTATGTCTCTTACAAACTGTTCAGTAATTTATTAAAAAAACATTTCAGTATAGAATCAAAGACGACTATGTACTTAGGTTTTTTTTTCTGAAAATAGCTTTCGAGATAACTTTGGACAAACTGGATATTTCATGGAAACACGGCGAAGAACCATTCTTCACATTCGGAAGAATCCTAGATTGAGATCTTTGAATGCTCCTTGACTGATAGGTTGGTATGAGGCTGAACCTCCGTGCTATAAAAATTGGTTCACTTTTGCCAATGCCACCCCGGTTTCAGGGAAAGGCGGCGGAAGTTGCGAGGGGAAGTTGCTTATGTTCATGTGAGTTTTTTATTGTAGTATGCAGAATGTAGACATGCAGAATGTGTAGGCGCTAACCTTCATGTGCCTGTCTGTGGGCATGCATTTAACATGCGCCTGAAATGTTAACATATCTTTGCAGCTTAGATTATAGATTATAAAATCATTTAAAAAAATCTATTTACTTTTTCTCTACCAAGGATATTAAAAGAATCAAAACTTTTCTTTCTTAATCTTAAATGTTATAAAGATAGCCTTGATTCAAATTTTTTTGTAAAACAACGGCCTTGAAAAAATTGCGTAGGCACTTGAAACGTTCACAAGACTTGAAACGGCTGTCCTGAAAATTGTATAAAGGGAGGGAGGTATCATTATGGAAGCTGAAAGCCGCTGAAAGCCTTCTGCCTGCTATAGGGGATGTGAAATTACGTAAGTATTGTATAAGGTATAGCTCGGAGCCCTTAGCTCGGGGCGCTAGGCTGCGACACTTGGGGCGGCCCCTTTACAGATCACAATCTGGACCAGCTCTAAAGGGGAGAGGACGCCGACAAGGAAATCAAATACTTAACTCGGAGCATAAGTACAAGCGAGCAATGTGGAGGTCAGGGTCCCCCAAACTGCGGGCCGGGAGAAGTTTCAGGGGACTCGCGAATGTTCGCCGAAAAAAAACCATCATGTTAATCTTCGCATGTTATCAAACGACTGATTTTTCCATCACAAATTTTTACCCAAATTTTAAATTGCATGAACCAGATAACCTTGCAATTTCCCTTTTTTCATTAATTAAAAGACACGACTTACGAGGTTTCAAAGGTGCAATTAAAAATAGATGATGATTTAACTGTTTGTTTTTTTTCTAATCTTCTTAATCCTATTCCTCATTACTGAGGATTATGACCCTTATCATTTGGATTTTCTTGGGAAATTAGTGCAGTGGTTTCCCGTTGCCTTCTGTTATTCTAATAAGTGACGAAATTGTAGATTTTTGAATATAGTAGGTATGGGAAAAATTATACATCCTTCTCACTAAAAACCTAATTGTTTAAATATTGAAGAAAATATTATAATTTTTAATCAATGTTTCTACACTCAAAGGTTTTGGGTTTAATAAATCATATCAATAATGACCTAATGTAAGTACTCGTAAAGTCGTAAGTATCACTATCTTCCTGGATTAATAAAATGAAAATAAGTGTGTACCTTCAGAACACTATGATTTTCCGAATTCCTAGATATTTATAATGTTTATACTTAGATATATATTTTTTACGACGAAATTCCCTTTACCTGCGTGTGCCATAAAGTGGAAAAGTTTGTTGGTCCACGGTTCAGGCGCTTGCGTATCACGTAGATACAGATCTTTATTCGCAACTCAATCATGCATCAGTCATACACGTAAATAGTGCTCTGAACACAAAACGTGAAGCGCATCTCACTTACAGGGGATGAGGGAAAAATGGAGGTTCCCTTTGATGTTGCCGATTGTCGGTATATTGTAAAAGATAAAAAATATCATTACCTGTTCATAGGTGTGATTGTATCTTCGAGATATCATTTACCTGCTTAAAAACCTTATCTTTCCTTCTTAGATACCTCTCTTAAGGTTTAAAATATTATTTCATGTAAGTACAATAACTAGCATGATTTCAACCAAGTGTAAAGTAAACTCTACCTAGGTACTGGATGCTTTTATAAAAAAAACCTTTACAAATTACATCAAGAAATCGAATAATCAGGGGCATGCTAGTGATTTAGGAAGTGCGGAAGTGAAGCATGATCAGTTTATGATTGGGGCATAATTTATTATTATTACATAGGTACTTTAGTACCTATGCACTGTGGAACTGAAAAGTTGAGAAATGCAGCGAATGAAGGTACGTAGAGTTGAATAAAAACGAGGGAAATCCATGTAAAGTAACGAGCTTGTGAACGAAAATGTGCAACTTTGCGTATAAATAGGGGAGTGGCGTCAAAAGTTGCAAAAGAAAAGTCTGTGAAGGACTGTGTGTGCTTGATCAAATCGGTGGAATATTGAAGATAACGAGATTTACAAATCTAAAAGGAATAAATTGGAAAGAAGAAGAGTGGTAATAGATTTTGCAGAAGCTCACGACCACGATCAGTGGAAAAACGACACAGTAACAGATACGATCACATTATTCCCAAAGAAAATCCTTTAAGTGCAAAAAATCAATAAGACTACAAGAGGCTTCAACCCCTCGCACAGCAAACGAATATCTATTTCCCTCCGTGCAAAAAACAGATTATTGAAAACTCTCCCTGCTTCCCCACAAGTCCAGACTTTTCCGCAAGGGGACCAGGGGAAACCCCGAGACTCCGCCCCCGGGGCAGCGGACCAATCAGGAGAGAGGAGCCCCTTCCTGTAGGCACGGGGACACGCCCTCGTGGGCCCCCTAGCTCAAAAACACAATGAAAAATCAGTGTAGCGCTGGGCGCCGACGGGATAGTGTGTTGTGTGAAAAAACGAGTTTACCGTGAACCGGAATTTCGTCATAAACTTGTTTTTGATTCATCGATTTTCTGTGAATTGTTACGTTTATATTATTTTTCAAAAATAGTGCTCCAAAACGTGTTATATAAAATACGTTGCATCCAGGAAAGTGACTTTTATAATCAGAGAATACAAAGTATAATTCAATAATCTTTTGTTTCGAATTAGTAATTAAATAAAGAAGAAAATCGCTGAAGAGTGTAATTTATAATTTACGTTTTTCGCAACCCTGTTTGTTCTCCTAGTGAATGTGTTTGTTTGGTGAGACGTTTGCATGAGTGTCGCGAGTCAGGGTTGTGCCAGCTGAGAGTGGATGGACATGCACTCTATGAGTGACGCGGCGGCCCTTGCCGGAATGCTTCCCTTTGACTCCATGGGTCTTTACGAGCAGCCTAAGCCGAGGTTCATATTCAAAATGCCGCGAGTAGTGCCTGATCAGAAAGCTAAGTTCGAGTCTGATGACCTGTTCAAGCGACTAAGTCGAGAGAGTGAGGTGAGGAAAATTAATGTGTACCTACTCTTTTTCCTGTAAATACTAATTGTTTTAGATTTTTCCGTCTACCGTGTACTAATGATAAAAAAGATGTTGTTTACAAAGATTTTTACCAATAGCGTTACATTAGGGGTGTGGTGAAGGAAGGCCTTTTAAAATATTTTTTATCTAATCACAAATTTGCTGTTAGCAATGTTACGGTCAAGGCCTTAGAGCGATTATCAAATTTGAAAAGAACTTTCCGACCAAAGGGATTTCTAAATATTGTATGTGAAAAACTAATAGTTATTATTGATGGCTTGACACATAGAGAGTCAACGACGTTAGCCATGTTGAAAGCACCGGTTCCCATAGATCACCGAAGTTAAGCAACATTGGGCGCGGACAGTACTTGGATGGGTGACCGCTCAGGTACACCGCGTGTCGTTGGCATCTTGGACCGGTCCGTAGTCCGTAGTGGCAACACTTCGGACTCGTAAATGGAAGGTTGTGGATTGGATCCCGGCGGAGCACAAAAAATATACCATTTATATTTCGAATGTGCTCTTCGCTGAGTTGAAAAATTCATAAACCTTTACCAAAGACCGGTCACTGAAAGGTCCATCCAACCTTACAACAACTGGGTCTTGCTTGAGAATTGGCGCTTTCTACAGCGACGACCAAGCTCGCAGAGGGCTCTTGAGGTGTGATACACACAAAAACAGCGCTCACCAAATAAATCATCCTAATATTATTATTATTATAGAAGGGAAAAAATAACAAATTTGTGCTTCCACGATAAAATAATATTCTTCAGAATTCTCAGAAAAGATTTTTTATTCTTTCAAAAAATAGGTACGTGAAATGTTGAAAAAAATATCCCGCAAACATTTTTTGGGCACAACGGGTTTTTACAGTGCACCCTCACACAGTCATTAACATGCCGGGAGGAACTGTTTAATTAAATATTTTAAATTATTTGAAATATATCTCATTCAGTGGAGTTTACAAGAGTTATTATGTAAGTGAAAGCATGTTGCACAAGACCATCAGTTCGGAAGAGAGGTAAATACAAAATCATACCTTCTGCCACGACCGTAGCTATCCGGCACATCCAGCAGAAATCTCTCCAACAGGGTGAGACTGCCAATAAGACCGTTATCAATCAGAGCCCCACTTCAACTGAAAGTGGTTGGTGTGAGGCCGACCCCCTTACCCGTAAAAATAAATAGGTCCCGAATTGCCACATGGGACCCCTTTGAGGATAACTCAGGCAAAAAGTTACACTATATGTGTAGCTTAGTTGCGTGTCATAAGGAAACCGCTGTGCCGAGATTCTAAGCTCCTGAAGCAATTCCACTCGATGCATGAATTTAGGAGAATTTCCATGCTAAAAATAAAATCTTTTGGGAGATTAATTAACTAAAATCAATAGATTAGAATCAATGAATCGTACAGAATCAACCATAACGTTGGTCCAACTGTCTTCAGCATATGTTTAGTAGGATTGAGTCTAAAATAAATTTAGCATCTCATTATATATTTGAGTGAACCTTTGATCACTTAGCACACACATAAACGCAAACGCAACTAAGCTACACACGAAGTGCTACCTTTTGTCGAGTTATCCTTGAAGGCTTTCACATGTGGCCAGTGGAACCCTTTGATTTTTACAGGCAAGGGACGCCAACCACTTCATTTGAAGTGTAGGTTACCCAGATCCTGAGGGGCTGGTGCTCATTTCTTGTGAAGGCTGAGTAAACATACATTTTTTTGTGCATAACAGGTTTCCCTAATTATAGTGCACCCTCTCAGCGATCAACACGCTGAGAGGAAATCTCTAGTTGAATTTTTAAATCTGGATTGCAATGGAAGATGTATATATTAGATTCATTCAAGAGTTTTATACTCCAAGTTACAGGATGCTGTGGGATGACATCCGTACGGCTTTTGGTAGTCGCCTGGCACACACAGCCTATAGCACTCCAACAGGGTGGGACTGTTTATTGCTCCGTTGATGACTCAATGAGAGAGCACCATAAGGAACCTGTTCCTACTGGTTTACAGATTCTGAAACTTGTCTCCCTCATGAGCATAACTTTAGGTCAAGAGTATATGTGGATTTTGTGGTCCCCAGGTGCGCTACACGGGCTACAGGGACCGTCCTCTGGAAGAGCGGCAGATGCGCTTCCAGAACGGCTGCCGGGAGGGCCATGCTGAAGTGGCCTTCACCGCCACGGGCACCAACCTGCAGCTGGTGTTCTCACACTCCTCCTACCACGCAGACAGGGAGTGCGACTTCCAGAAAGAGCGCGGGAAAGTGAGTACAACCACCATATCGTAAGTTCTAAGAGAAAACGTGCCGGCAAGAGACAAAGATGAAGTCTGGAAAGAAGAATCACTTGGCCAGCTTTTTTTAAGGAATCCTGTGCACCTACACAAGGCATACGCCCCGCACTGTTTTTGGAGACAGAGCATTCAAGGCAGCCGCTCCAATGACTTGGAACGCTATTCCCGCCGCACTGAGGGAACTGGATATGGAGAGACCATTTAAAAGAGGTCTCAAGACTCACCTCTTCGTCCAATCATACGGACAAGCGCCTTTGTAGTGACACACTGTCATAAAAGGCGCTATACAAATTTTGTCTTATCTATCTATACCGATCCTTGTCAACACTACAAATAAAAAATAATTACTTAAGGCTCGTGTTATGAACATTCCTAGATGTCGGGCCAATACATACATTCGAATATGATCACCCTTTTTATATTCATAATAGCTTAAACGGCCGAAAATGGTTAGCGGACCGAAAAGATTTGAATTTGTTAAGGAATCCTGTGCAGGAGACTACCTAGATTTAAGAGATTCTAGGGGTCTATGACACTTGTTGTAGTAACGCAGAGGTGTTGGTGATGTGGCAGTTGATGTCCTTATGAAATTGCGAGGCTGTTAGCTGCGTATTGTTGAAGTGTGTGTTGCGTTGAGTTGTCTTTGTTTTTTGAGAAACTGAAAGGAAATGGTGATTGATATTGGTTTTGTATGGGTAAAGTTAAATTGAGGTGAACAGAATTGCGGAAAAATCAGATAGGTACTGTTTAAATATAACTTGATGAATTGTAGGTAGGTATGATAAAAACGGATTCGTCAGAATTACGAAAGAAAGGCAGGTCTCGGTCAGGGCGTGTTAAAAGAAGACGCGAGAAAATTATGGTACTGTCGTACATAACTGAAAGAAGTAGCCAGATTAAAACAAAATGGAAACGACTATGCAGAGGCTCTGGACAAAGGCAACAAACCAGGGCTGGAAGTCTCATCCCCACGGCAATTCTTACCTACCGAATAGGTATCGGAAATATTTGTATGAAGACCTGTCAATCCAAGATGGCCGCAAGTGAACAGCTGATTAGGCTTCATACTAATATTACCGATATTCGGTAGGTAAGAATTACCGTGGTGATGAGACTTCCAGCCCTGGTGAATTTATTTTTATTTATCTAACGTGTGCATGCGTAAACACGAAACGTTCATAAGTTATGACATTTAAATACTTAAATTGATTTATTAAAATTGAATTTTCACATCACAAATATGCAAAAATGAGAAAAATTCAAGTTAAATGTTCGACATTTCTTGCTTTAGACACCTATTGTCGATGTTAAAAGTGTACGTTATTTAACAAAGGCTTTGTAAACCAATTACATCTTTAAAATATTGTTAATGTTATAGCTTTGCACAAGTTAGCAATTTATACTAGTTGCTTTAATCGAATTGATTGGTACATCGCGGTTAATTGCATTTTAATACAAACAAGTTTCTTGCATAAACGCTCGCAGGTAAACTTGGTCAGATTCCATTAGTCACCGGTCTGTCCACTGATGCGTCGAGACCCGCAGCTCTAGGAAATGCCCCGCTCTCCGTGCCGCCAAGGTCTACCCAGCGCTCGCCGTTCACTACAACAGGTGCCGGCGGCTCGTACTGTCTGTGGAGTGCGGGGCACACTTCGCTTCTGGGAACAGAGGAAAACCCTGCGCTGTTTCCGCCGAAGTGACCGCAACATTAGCTAATTCAATAATTACGTTCCAAAGAAATGAGTTTGTGGAGTCAATGAATTAAAATTACGTTATGACGAACAATAATCAGCTAAATAAATTGAATTTATATTAAAAACTAACAATTATTTTATCACACTAGCAATGAGCAGGTCTTTACCCATGCTCGAGATGACAGTCGGCCAATTTTTCCGGCATGACGCGTAAAATATTCAATATATTTAATTTTAGTAGGAAAAACCTGTATTAAGATAATAAATACAATCCTTTTTAAGTTTCTGGTAGGCGTTCTATTTGAAATGTGACTACTAAAAATAATAATTTAGTCCTGGAACGTATAATTACGGCCAAGAAGGGGCTAGTGACTATTTCCTTTGTATACTCGCACATTTAGTATAGAACTGTATTTTTCGATTGAATTAAATCTTGAATACAAGTTATAAAGTACATATACACATTTTAAAATCAATGTCGCTTTAAAATTTCGTGTTATTTTTTGCACTGTGAATTTTGTTTCACGTTGTTAAAATTATTAGAAATTAAAATATTTATTACAACACAATATCGGGTAATAAAGGAATGTATCCATACTCATGTTTGATTTTATTCTTGAATGCGGTTCTCGGCACGAGTCAAAACAAGTTGTTTTCTCTAATATGATGATTCTGAGAGGTAATCTTTTTGGGACCGGACCGGAAGACGCTGATTTGGGTCTTATGGAATCAATTGCGGCGTTTTTTCTTTTTGCCTCTCTTAAAATAACAATAGTTAATTATTTAACAAAAGACCACACAGCTCATTTGACTTTTCTATTTCTTATTATTTTCTCAGAAGGACATTGACAAATCTAATTAATGATCGATGCACAAGAAAACGATTCTAAAAACTTTACATCATTGCCGACAATATTTTTTGCCCTTGGTAGGGTGATTTCATTTTACAAACGATAGGATCCCCCGTATCGTTCTTCAGAGGAACCCCAATGGGAAAAGACCCTCAGACAGACCACCGAAAGGATGTGTGATAGCTTAATGTCTGGATCGCAGGAAGACATGGTTAGGATCTTCAAAAGGAAGAAGAAGATGTGTTCACAAATTATCATTTTTCGTCCACAATAAACTTGTACAGTGGATCAACAACCTCTAGTGACGATTTACAATGTTTAATGAAAAAAAAAAAAATGTAATCCCAGCCTAAACATGTGCTTAAAGAAAATACTTTGTAGGACGCACATAAAAATCTACGATACAGAAGGCTTCCCCGAAACTTAAAACTAAAATATTAGAAAAGTAAAAACAGAAGTTATTTAGTAAATAGGTATACCCCATATCATGTTTCGGGCTGCACTACTCTGCAAAAATCCTAGGCACCGTTACTCGCGTTATTTTATGACAGAATAACAGTTACCCATATCATTGCTATTGTAATCCCAAAAAACTTTTAATTCAATCCATAGCATCATGTACTTACATAAACAGACTGTACCTTTTAACGGTGGCATTAATACATAAGCCATAAATACATATCTTAATAAATGGCCTTTTTATTTGTAGCCGTGTGTAACTCGAGTAGCACTTCAAATCCTCTTAAACATGTACAATATTTTGATCCGGCATCATATATAAAGTCTGAAGGGTCCTCAGTCGAAATGAAATATGCTAGGAAATCGCATTGTGTCTCACAAAGGGCGCGCACATGGGTGCCTCGGGGCGCAGCACAATACCGGCAGGGGCGCGGCCCCCTAGCGCGGGAAATGGGGCCCAAATAAACGGGAGGGGGGCTGAAACAGGAAATGTTGCAACGGCCATCTTGTCTCGCAACTACATACACGATAAAACATGGATTTACATGGATTTTTTTAGGATATAAGTAATCTATTTTCTAAATGACGATTCTAATATTTAAAAAAAAGTTAGGTAAGACAGAGAAGTTAAAGAGGGGTAAATTTAAACGTTGGTATTTTTGGGAATAATTTTGGCGGAGAAATGGGGACGTCATTTTTGTAATAAAAATATAATACCTATGGACCTCAAAAAATCATGTTTATTTATATGGATAAGCACCTATAAAAATTCACATGCGAAACAAAGTCCATGTTTTATCTTTCAACAATCTTCAGAAATAATAAAAAAAGTTAGACAAAACAGTTTTCAAGACAAATATTATATTCGTAGTATCTCACAATCATAAGTTGGCTTAGAAAATAGGTAGGTAAAAATTACAAAAACAACAGTATTCAAAATTGAGTTGGTACCCCTGTGACAAAGTATTTGAAAATAGAACGCTTTTCTCCGACGCATGCGCAAAATTGGAAAAATAAAATCTATCTACACTTCATAGTTTTTTGTAGTGGGTAGGTTAGCTTTTTATTAAAAATTTTTTTTTACTTTCAATGCTTAGTAAGTAGTTATCGAAGCGTAAGTTCTATAATAAATGGTATGTATACATAAAATATGGCAAGACTGAATATTTGAGATTTTCTAGTCAGATCTGGTTAAGTTGGTGCTCATTACAATTCACGAGAGTGTTATTTGATTGCCCTGATCTGGGGTTTCCCTGTTCATTACTTATGCTCGCTGTTCTAGTGACAGTCAACGTCACCAAAACCAAACATTTCAAGATAAAAACAATCAGACAGTGAGTCAGAAACTATTTGGGATTCTGTTGCCGTATCAACTGCTCGTAATTTGGAATAGAACTATATGGTGGTCAAAAAACTTTAGATGTCCACAACATTTACTTATTATTTATATTGTTAATAAATGTTGCATGTATATTTTTAATCATCGAAACAAAAGTTTGCGCAGATATGTTGAATGTTTTTGTAAAAGATTAGGATAAGACTATGATAATGAAGTTGAACAGTTTATATTGTAGTCTAGTGCGGTCAATTTCGCACAAAAACAGCGCCTACTGAATGAATCATCCTGAAATTGATTTATTTGTTGGCTTTACAGAAGCACAATTTTTTTTTGACAATGTAAGGTCAATGCGTACACTTTTAAATATTGAGTTTGATGGAGTACCTACATCTTACACATTTCGAAAGATATTGATGATTGATCGATGATGAGTTGATGAGTTGGTGATTTCTTTATAGCGCCGTTTCGCGATGTAGTCACTCCAAAGGCGCGATCAATATCATTAATGTACCTAACGGTTCACACTAACAACGATCATCTCAAAAAAATCACGACGTTGCAATTTTAATTTTCTATTTCATAATCTTTGTTTATAATTAAATACATGAAATACAAATACTTTAATATGATTATAATATAGCTGGTGTATTAGTATTCATTTGCTGCAGGCGCGCTCCGTCTGAGTGGAGTGGAGTGCAATTAGCCACGCCTGCAGATGCAGGAAAACCAAGCGCTGCGTGCGACATCACTCCACTTCGTGAACGATCATGTAATAACGAATATATTATATTTTTTTCATTAATTTAATTTGTTGTTCTGCCTTAATTTTTTTTTTCAGCTTTTCATAGGCCTCATCTATAATTTGATTGAAGGATTTGTAAATTTGAATCACTTGTTTTTCACATGAATATGTATTTTTTTAAGGCTCAGTTGTCTCGGGAGACTTGCGCGTGCACTGGTTGGGTTAAGTTTTTTTTTAAATAATTTTCAGGATAAATATTTTTGCATCTAAATTATTCTCGTGATTCAAATATCAAACCACAAGTTTCAATTCAAAATCGTAATTTCAAGATTTAATATTTTTTTACCATACTATGTTGTTGGCTACATTATGCATGTAGGGGATGCTCTCTCTGGAGGGTTCTACAACCTAATTCTTTATTGTCTTCTGACAATTCAATAGGCGATTTCTGTTATGTTGCGAAAAAAATATTGGTTTTGTAGTTATTACGTGATGTCTCGTACAGCATTTGAAAACTGAATATTTTAATTTTGATAATGGCGTGAGATATAGGTAGATCGAACCGCTTGCACTATGACTAATACTCCAAGACAATAATCACCAGGTTACGAACAGGAAAATATCGAAGTTAAATAGCGAACGTGTTGATCAATTAATTTGAAATACTTGATAGCGCCTAAGCAATGCTCAGACTTTTCACTGCCGCTGGAGGGCGTCGTTTGTTTTTCCCGCGAGGCTGTAAGAGAGAGAGATGCCGCTATACATGAACACGTGTGAGGATGTGAGAGGAAAGAGAGCCAGCAGATCGATACAGCATACAGGGGCGGGGGGTGGAGGGAGGGCGGGGCGTCGGGACGCCGGCGGCCATCTTGTAGCGGATAATTTACGATGGGACTCTAAACCAGAAAAAACAAACAACTTGCAGAGTTCCATTCCATGCAAGAGCTTTGTTTACTGAGATTTAAGATAAGGCGCACTTCACCGGGGATTATCTGAAAAAAAAAAATCTCTAATCTATTAAGTAAAAAATTACTTAATTCTTGCTCGTAGATACCTACATATGCTACTAAAAAAAAGAGTAATACAATAGCAATGATAGTGGATTGAGTCTTAAAAACATAAGCAAATACTAGACATAATACAAAAGCCAGGGGCATGCATCCCATACAGGCACATGCGCCTAATAGGTAGGCAATATATGGTAAAAAACGCATTTAAGCTTGATATTAAGATCTTAAATTCAAAATTTAAGTTCTATTGGAGCCATCGTTAGATCTTCAGTTATTTTCAAATGAGTTATTTTAAAAGAATGGGAGAAAGTATTTATTCTGAAATGTATTTGCCAATACCCTATGCAAGCGCCTGACAAGCCCATGAGGCAAAAAAAATAATAGTCTTTATCAGTGTGACTACAAAACAAAAAATAAATAAAGCAGAAAGTAATTTAAAAATTTTCAGTCATAAGATTTAAAATGATGGAAGAAAAAGATATCCAGGTTACAAGATCTTTCATTTTTTAAAGTATTTTTGTGACGCATTCAGCGTTGATGAAAACTATGTTCCTGCGTACCTATAGTAAAATAACCAACTGTCAGTGGCACAAGCTGTAGGTCCGTTATTTTCAACATTAGCTTATGTGACTTTAAACCGATTAAAAAAACTACCCACACGATTGGCATACGTATATGCGTCCTTTTCATTCAGTATAAAGTCGTTATGCTAACGTTGTACATGTATACAATACAGAGCATGTTGTTAAACAATAGCATAGCGACTTAATACTGAATGAAAAGGTTAAAATTTTTAGAAACTTGCAGGAAACAACACACCTTATTTGTTTTTAAAAAAATAATAAAAAATAGTATTCGCGAATTGGACATACAGAGCTGGCGCTAGGGTAGGGCGCGGTTGGGCGACTGCCTAGGGCGCCAGGTACAATAGGGCGTCGCAGGCCCATTTTTTACCGTTTATACACCCCTTTATATGTTTTTCGTATGGATTTGAATGGTGGATAGGGGGCGCCTTAGAAAACTCGCCCAGGGCGCTGGTAGTGCTAAAAACGTCACTGAGGACATATATATTATATATATTTTTTAATATCAACAATAGCACGCAATGAATGTAAAGGTAGCAGCGCAAGTGTCCGACATGCGCATGCGTGTGTAACATGTAAACCCTTCTGGTCCACAGTGAGGAGCAATCATAGCAATTAGTGGGATAATGACCGCCTTGTTCCGCCATATGACGCGTCAGGTGGGCATGACGCCAGCATTGTGAACCGGCCTTAACAGACTGACGTGGTGTTACTGATCATTCATAAAAGTATCCAGAAATATAGGAGCTATTGAAGGTGTTTGTTTCATTGAATGGTTTAAACTGAATAAAAATGGTGAACTTTTCGGAGTCGGGTAATACGCTATTATATGCAATTCAGTTTAAAATTATTTAATCTGTGGCCCTGTATTTTCAACGTTAGCTTATGTGTTTTAAAACTGAAAAACTACCCATACGATTGCCAAAAGTGCGTCTAATCTAAATCTAAGTTGCAAAGATATGTATCATGTGAGATTCATATTAAATGCATTCCCACAAGCAGACACGCGTAATTTCGCGCTCACACATACCGCATGTGGACCTACAATATAAAAATCCAATCTCAAATGAACATAAGCCCTGCAACTCTTTCCGACCTTCCCTGAAACAGGGGTGACATTGGCAAAGTGAACCATAGTTTACAGTATGGGTGGTCAGCCTCATACCAACCTATAAGTCAAGGAATGAAACGTCAACGTTGAAAAAACCGGGCCTAGAGATATTCTTAAAATCATGGACCGGTCCGTAGTCCAGTGGTAACACTTCGAGCTCGTAAATGGAAGGTTGCGGGTTCGATAAGGACATCAACTGCCACATCATCAACACCTCTGAGGCATTACAACAAGTGTCATAGACTCCTAGAGTCTTTTGAATCTAGGGAGTCTCCCGCATAGGGTTCCTTAAAAAAAATTGTCAGCATTTCCGATGTAAGGGTCCTACACTTGGAGTACAGAGACAGACAACTAAATGCCCTAGAAACAATAATAACTTAACCATATCCTGAAGGTTAGAGTTAATTTCCAAATTACAAGTTGATATTCCAAATTACAAGTTGATATTCCAAATTATTACGAGTTGATATTCCAAATTGCCTCTTCATAGACATCTTCATCCCCACTAATTCACGTATTTCCTTGGTTCCCCAGGTGCACATCGTCTCTCGCTTCATCATGAACGGCGTGTGCGTGGCCTGGCGCGGCTGGCTGGACCTGGAGAGACTGGACGGAGCCGGAGGTCTCGAGCTGGACGCTGAGAGGGCGGCTCATGAGGACGCGCTGCTGAGGGAGCAGATAGAGAGGTACAACCAGAGGCTGCGCGACTTCGAGGACAAGCAGAGGGCTTACAGGGACCACGCGCACAGCGACATGGAGGTGAGGACTAACAAATAATACTTGAGTTTATGAATTGTAAAGATCAAATCCTAAAAAATAGACAAACCATCAAAAATTATAACCATGAAAGACAGACAAAAATATTTACTCAAGTTACAAATCGATACTTTGAAGGTAAAGCTGAATAAGTGGCATATTCAGTTAAACATGGGTTTCTCAGATCAATGCACGTTTTTCTTATTTTCTACGAGAGACAACACTAAAAAAGAGTGATAATTACTTAATTTAGAAGTTTGGCATGAGTATTTCCTTATAATTAGTTCACTTAATATGAGAAATTACTCCCAATGAAATTTTTTATCCAACACTTATTCAGTTTTACTGGTGACGATATAATCATTTGTCAATATATGTGTCCCTGTACATGGATTATCTCGACTTGGTGTTCAAAAAATGTGTCGGAAAATTCAAAACAAATAGACGGGTGCCTATATGGTAAAACAATCTCTTAACTAAAAAAATCCTATTTTTCTCTACAGTAAAAGCTTTGCAATTAGTTCATGTTTTTCTGCCGCTTTTTTATCGTCTGAATCATAAATCAGCATTGCTGCAGAAAGGAACGGTTAACTTATTTTTCATTAAATTTTCGTGTCACAATTTCACTGGAGGCAGTGAGAAATCATTGGTCCCCAACCATGGATCTAATATAACAATGCCGAGATATCTTTCCATATTTTATGAGTTGTCTTCCTGTTGGAGGTTGATCGTTTGGCATCTACGATGTGTTCTTGCTACAGAGAGTAGTTCCACATGTTCTCCCTCCTCTGACCCACGCCCTGGATATCCATCCCATCTAGGGGTGTGTCACAGGCAGGCCCGGATTTAGGGCGGTTCGAGCGGTGCGACCGAACCAGGGCCCCCGCCGCCTGAGGGCCCCCAAAAGTCTTATTTTTTATCATTATTGTAAAAAAAAAATTGTATACATTCAACTTTTCATCGCTTCCGGTTCATAACGCTACGTTTTATACAGACAAAGACTTCAATAATACAGAAATAAAAGCTTCTCACAACAAATCTTCCGGGGCCCCACAATAACTGAATAGGGCCCCGAACATTCCAAACAGTAATAAATAAATAAAGTTTCTCCTTAAAACTAAAAAAAATAAAGGTAAAGAAAGATACCAAACATGTGCCATCATAAACTCCCAGGCATGTCACATAATGGAACCTGTAGGATTATAGCAATAAACTGCGCTATTGTTTCTGCCATGGCGGCAAAACTTCCGACGCGACAGTTATAAATCTTTCACTAGTAATGTTATAAAATGTAAACAGTATAAGTTTCGATACAAAAAAATAGTGTATAGCGACTTAGGGTAATGAATGGTCAGTCTTTGCTTCCACGTATTGTGTATATTGCTTTGTCGGTAAATTTTACCTGAAAACTAGGGTTCCTTTAAATTTCTGTCTTTCTTTTTTATCTTTAGAAATGCATCAAAATATGATAGGTAGGTACTTCTTACAGTATTTGTATAATTTTTGCCCAACAACCGGTTTCATCTTACGTTGATTATCAAAACAATCAGCTTTATAATCCGTGTTGCAAAGATCTATTAACATTTGAGGCTCATATTAAATGCATGCACACAAGCAGCCACATATAATTCACGCTTAAATACGCTCCATATGTACATACAAAATAAACCAATCCTGTCATGAGCATAAACTTTCCAACTCCTGCCGCCTTTCCCTGAAGCAAAGGGTGGCATTAAAAAAAACGCAACTAAGCTACACATATAATCAGGCCCGGATTAACCCCTCTGGGGGCCCTGGTGCGAAAAAAAATGTCGGGGCCCCCTATAGCCCCCCCCCTTCCCCTCCCCCCTCCCCCCTTATCACAAAATCCCCTCCCCTCGCGCTTATATTTTTTCAGAACGCAAAATATACAATTTACGAACATGCTAATTGAATGGTTGAATCCCTTGATTGTATTCTTGACTTTTAGGTTGGTATGGGGCTGACCAAACTGTAAAAAGATGGTTCACTTTGCCAATGTCACCATTGTTTCAGGGAAGGTCGGCAAGAGTTGCAGGGCTTATGTTCATTTGAGATTGGGTTTTATATTGTAGGTCCACATGCGGCATGTGTAAGCGCAAACTTATACGTCTCTGATGATGATGTCTCCATCCTTCCGGGCTTGTAGACCATGTTCAATAATTGTAGGCTGCTTTATTCTTTTTTCTTTTTGTAAGGCTGCTACGTTTCGTCAGTGACGTACGACTGACTTCTTCAGGGCTTGTACTTCGACTGATCGCTTTGATTAGAGCATGCGGTATTTATGTGTCATCTGTGGAGTGGGCGGGGCTTGTTAATTTTGTCGGGAAAGGCAGAGTTTGAAACAAAAAGAAAAAATAATAAAGCAGCCTACAATTATTGAACATGGTCTACAAGCCCGGAAGGATGGAGACATCATCATCATCATCATCTGAAGCCAGCCATGAAAGCCTAAAAACACTTATTATACGTCTCTACTTGCGAGAATGTATTTAATATGAATCTCAATTGATTTTCGTCTTTGATTTAGATTTAGATCAGAATCAAAAACGGCACTAATTAGGTAAAAAAAATACAAGTACAATGCTACATCTTAGAAATTTTCACTCCGAATTTGCAGAGGTCTTTTGAGGTGTGATTCACACATAATAGATAAAGCTTATTTGACACATAAGTTTGTGTGAAACTGACCTCTATAATCTATAGTCATAGTTGCAAAGATATATTACGAGTGCCATAACTAATTTATTAAGTTAAGCCTCGTACATTCTAGATTCATAATAAGTACATTAATTCGCGCACACATGTTCCGCATGTAGACTTACAGCATAAAAACTCAATCTCGAAGGAACATAAAGCCTGCAACTCTTGCCGACCTTCCCTGAAACAGGAGAGACATTGACAAAGGGAACCGTTTATTTATGGGTGGTCTATACACCAAAAGTATCAGAAATCTTTGGGGGGAATGCAGCAAGAAGTTTTTCTTTATGTGTAGCTTAGTGGCGTTAGTAGCGTTTTCTATAAAAAATCTTCTTGTTCTTACAATAATAATACCAGTGATGATAATACCAGTAATAATAAAGAATACCTTTATTTGCTTCCACACATAAACTTGTTTTTGGGCAAAGGTAATGCATTCTTCCAATTATTTTATTTGCAAAGCCAAATGTATTGACGCAATAAATCAAAAGAGATAGTTTGAAAACAAAAGTAAATACTGTTCAAAGCCGCCGCCTCGCCGCGCCGGCCGCACCTTCCCCTAACGCCTTTGTTTCATTTTTCTTATGAAATTACTAGTACAATGAAAGGAATATATTTTAAAATAAAAATCTTCCATGGTATTCACTGAACCCTGAAACGTTTACCTTTTTTTGTGATGTACGAAAAGAAGAGCTTGTATGAAGAAGGTTATGACTCTGGAGGAAATGAAAGAAGTATGTAAGGACAGAAAGAAATGGCGGTTGATCTATAATGTTGGCGAATAGGGTTTATTAAATTGGAATTTGTTTTTGTTTGTAAATGGATATTTTGTATTTGGATATTATTATTTAATGATGTATAAAATGTAATTTGTCGTGTGTGTGTGTTCCTTGACTTATAGGTTGGTATGCGGCTGACCACCCATGCTGTAAAAATGGTTCACTTTGCCAATGTCACCCCTGTCTCAGGGAAGGACGGCAAGAGTTGCAGGGTGTATGTCCATTTGAGATTTGGTTTTTATGTTGTAGGTTCACATGAGGCATGTGCAAGCGCGAACTTGTACGTGTCTGGTTGTGAGAATGCATGTAATGTGAATCTTCAATGTAACATATCCTTGCAACTTAGATTAGATTAGATTAGATACGAACACTTACGTAAGATAACCATCGCATCTGTCAATTCAAGGTGTCAGTTCAAAAACAAAAATCTGATATTTTCATTTAATTAATGTTTATAAAAGCTGCACTTATATTTTGCAGCATCAGCATCTTACCGTATGGTCAGCGAAAGGATTGCATGTGGCGAGTGGAACCTATTTAATTTTACAGGTCTTACTTATTTTACTTATTTTAGTTGGGTTTGAAATAAAAATTGAAACGGAAAATGATTTCTGATACTCTTCGTGGGAATTGATTGAGCATTCCACAAATTGAGCTATGGATACATTTTACGCGACAATATAAAAAAACACGACTTGATAATCAAGTACTTGCGTACCTTTTTACGATAAAGGAGCTACTAGTTAAAGTTTTTACGTTTTGCTTTTTACAAATAAGGTTTTAGAACAATAATATAAATTAACCGAAATATATCTTCAAGGTAATCGAAAAAAGAAGCTGCGGATAAAGAAAGAAGTCTTAGAAAATCGCAATTAGGTTAGCATTCCAGGGTTTAACAATTTATACGTTGCATTTGATAAATTAAGATTTACATAAAATTCATGCCCATCAGCAGACACGCGTAAGTTCGCTTTTACACATGCTGCATATGCACACACAAAATAAAAACCAAAACCTTCAATGAATATAGCCCCGGAAACTTTTGCCGACCTTCCCCAAAACAAGAATGACATTGCCAAAGTGAACCACTTCTCACATTTTTGTTGGTCAGCCTCATAACATCAAAGAACGTAAAAGATTTTCATTTTGTAAAAAAATATACTGAAATGGAATAACTTTTTTCATTTCAAATTAATTGAAATATCACTGGCGTACTTATGTTAAGCAGAATGTAAATCTATTAACTTGTATTTATCTATGATGTAAGTCTGGTCGATATCTCAGTTGTTAGAGTGCTTGCATTCCATGCCGTGAGCTCGGTTTTCGAGTCCCACCAAGGGTGTCAGATATGATTTCTCGTGTCGGTGTTTATTTCAAACCCCAAAATAAAATACCGGCAAGGCTTACTCAGCCTTCACAATAAACGAGTACCAGCTCCCTTGGAAGCTGGGAAACCCCCACTTTAACGGGAGTGGTTGGCGTAAAGCCAGCCCCCTTAACTGTAAATATAAATAGGTTCCACTTGCCACTTGCGGAACCCTTCAGGAATATTGCTATTGATATAGCAAAGATATATTCACATGCCTACAAACAAACACGTGCAAGTTTACGCTTACAATTGCTGAATAAGTACTTACGAATTAAAATCCAAACCTCAAACAAACATACACCCTGCAACTTTTGCCGACCATTCCTGACACAGAGGTGACATTGGCAAAGTGAACCTTTTTACAGTATGGTAACCAACCTATATGTTAAGGAAATGCGTGTGCATGTGGTGAATTAGTGTGAATTAATCAATTTTTGAAAGGAAGATCTAGTTAGATTAAAATAATATCGAAGCTCTTTACAGAATAGCAAAAATTATTTTCAACACTATATTTTTTTCAACCAAATATTTCGTTTTGATATTTGCATTGTTTATACTTTCTTATCTTAGTAGAGAAAGATTTATAATCCTGTCCTCGGAACTGTTGCCGACATGGCAGGAACAAAAGCGCTATAATCCCTAAGGCTCTATTGTTTGACATGGACGGGTACGACTGCACATCTTCGGTACCTTTGCTTGCTTTGTTTTTTTTTTTAGTGTGAGGAGAAACTTTTATTACTTGATTACTGTTTGGAATGCTCGGGGCCCTATTCAGTTCTTCTGGGGCCCTTGAATAGTTGTTGTGAGAAGCTTGTATTTCCTAAGTATTGAAGACTTTGTCCGTATGAAACGTAGCGTTATAAAGTGGAAGTAAAAAAAGTGGCATTTCTTTACATTTTCTGTGCTTTATTTTTTAGAATAATGATAAGAATAAAACTTTTGGGGGCCCTTTGGCAGCGGGGGCCCTGGTTCAGTCGCACCGCTCGAACCGCCCTAGATCCGGGCCTGCATATAATGTAACTTCTTGCCTGCATTATCCCCGAAGGAGTCGCATGTGGCGAAATCACTTCTGACACCTTCGGTGGGATTCGAACCCGAGCTCACGGCATGGAATGCAAGCACTCTACCAACTGAGCTATCGACCGGACCAATAGAATCTGCAAACAAATATATTTAAAATCTCGTCGGGCATATGTCACAGGTCAATGTGACTAGGGTCCTTAGCAACCAATATTTAGCAACGCCATTTCTTTCACACACCCGCGGTCACTTGTGGAATGTGAAAATTAATATATTTATTTTTTAATGTTGAGGTGCCGCCCTTACACCAATCACTTAACTTGAAGGGAGATTTTCCAGCTCCCAAAGATTCTGGTTTTCATTTCCTCTCAAGGTTGAGCAAGTCAATGGATAATGCCTAACCTAATACCTATACGCAACGCAGCTACGCAACTAAGCTACACATATAGTGTAACTTCTTGCCGCGTTATCCCCGAAGGGGTCGCATGTGGCGAGTTGAACCTATTTATTTTTACAGGTAAGGGGGCCGGCCTTATCCCAACCACTTCAGTTGAAGTGGGGGTTTCCCAGCTCCCGAGGGGGCTGGTACTCATTTCTTGTGAAGGCTGAGTAAACCTTGCCGGTATTTTATTCCGGGGTTTGAAATTTATAACTTGAATTTATCATTTAAACATTATCCATTGATGTATGAAAATTTAGAAATGTTAAAAACTAGTCGAATTCTTCTAAGAATCTTGCGAGAGTCTCAAGAGAACGATTGATATAAATTATCCAGAAAACCTTATTGAAGAGAAATTGGTAACGATACGATATAACGATAACGTTCCTTGACTTATATGTTGGTATGACAGTATGAGGCTGACCACCCATACTGTAAAAAATGGTTCACTTTGCAATGTCATCCCTGTTCCAAGGTCGGCAAAAGTTGCAGGGCTTTTGTTCATTTGAGGTTTTGATTTAAATAATTTGTAAGTACACTCTCAGCATTTGTGAGCGTGAACTTACACGTGCCTGTTTGTGGGCATGCAATTAGATATGAGTTTTTAATTTAATATATCCTTGCAATTAAGAGTATAGATTATTACAGAGATATATAATCGTAAAAAATGCATTTTTTGTCCTTTGAAAAAATAGGGGTGGAAGGGGGAGGGGATTTTTTACGAGGGGAGGGGGGCATATGGGGGGGCCCCCGAGCTTGTCCCCGCACCAGGCCCCCAGAGGGGTTAATCCGGGCCTGGTCACAGGACTCCCATGCAAAACATTTATAAAAATGCAAGTTGCAGAAGGCCCTCCCGTGAAGCTAACACTCTCTCCAGTGTAAAATAAGACAAGGTGGCACAGAACACAAGCAAGCAATGACAGCCATAAATGAAGGAATTTAAAAACTCAATGATTTTAAATTATACCTGTTGGATTTCTGTTCTGAGCATCTTTTATAGGTACACAGTGAGCGTGATTTTAGGGAACATTTTGGTGAGGCGAATAGCAGATCTGGGCTGGATGTCTCATCACCACGGTAATTCTTACCTACCGAATATCGGTAATATTTATATGTAGTCTAATAAGCTGTTCACTTGCGGCCATCTTGGATTGACAGGTCTTCATACAAATACTACCGATATTCGGTAGGTAAGAATTACCGTGATGATGAGACTTCCAGTCCAGTTTAACAATGATAACTAATATTAAGTTTGTGTTTTTTGTCAGCAGTTGCGCATGTCGGGGGGCCTCCACCAGCCCCGGTGCCACCAGCAGCCCCCTCGCCACCCGCAGCACGGCCCCGCCCTCAAGCCGCACTCCCAGGGCGGCATCCTCTCCTAATGCGCACACCACCCCCATCCCATCACAGACTCGTGGACTGCCCATGCCGCATGGAAGTAGACAGTTCAGTGACAAACACAACATAAAGTGTACTAAACAAAAAGACAAAGAAGTGCTACCAGATAAATAAATACCAAACACTAATTAACCCTTTTTTTCCCAAAACTTGTTGGTGTTATTCAAATTCAACCTTAGTTTCTCATTCACATTTGGGATTATTTTTATACCACACTGAATTTTTATGAGAATGTTAAAACGTATGAAGTTATTTCAGCAATTAGCTACTATTCAACCAACGGCTATCTTGAATCTAAAATCTATGTTGCAAAGAAATGTTAACATTTAAGATCGATATTTAGTGCATGCCCACAAGCAGACGTGTATAACATCGCGTTTAAATATGTTGTATGTGTACCTACATACAAAAAAAAACTAATCTCAAACGAACATGAACTCTGCAACTCTTGCTGCCGTTCCCTGCTACAGAGGTGACATTGTCTAAGTGGACCATTTTATACAGTATGGGCTTTCAGGCTCATACCAACCTATAATACTGAAAATGAATAACACTACAAGTAACGCTTAAAAGATGTGAATTAATATTAGATGGACGTGATTCAGATTTCGAATCGAAACATTTGCTTTGGTTATGAAATTCTCATATAAGTATCATCGCTAAAATAAACCAAATTAACATTAAATTTAAAACTTTAATCTCTGGATTGTTTTCGCGATTCTTCATAAAAGTATTTTTTTCAAATTCATCAAAAAAATATTAAACTTATTGATGAATAGAAAATAATTCTTTTTGGATAATGTTTATCCATTACCATTTTTTTTTCACTGTCAAAATTCCCAGATTTTCCATAAAGGTACTCAAACAAAAATGCAATATAAAATCTATGCAGAGAGTTCACTAAAATAAGAGACAATCTTTTAGTGAAGTGTGTAATTATGTAAGATTTTTAACAAGATGTTGAAAGTAAGAAAGAATCTCATTTTAATATCTGATAATTATTGTAATAATGATTTAGCTTTGTAAATATAAAAAAAATGTTATTTAAATTCTTCTCTACTTCTTAAATTCTCATCTACCTAAATGTTAGTGCCAGTACCTACCTTATAGAAAATATAAAGAATAAATTAATTTTAATTTTTTTACCAGCCATTGAAATGATTTTTAAAAGAAAAGTGCGTTGCTTTTTTTCAAACAGATTCATAAGTTTTTAGTATTTTTGTATAATTTTTATTGAAATCAGTAAATGTGTTATTTATTTTTAAGTTATAATGTTGCTATAATTATTTCTATTGATAAGTCTATTGTTATGGATATTAGCATTATTGTGTTGTGATATTTGTAAATAAACGTAATATGAATAAAACAATAAAAAGACGTTTTTTATTTTTATTTTGCAATAGGTACTCTAAAAGAATAATTTTCGAAAATTAAAATAATTTATTTTTTGCATCACGAAGAAAAAGTACAATAAATTAAAACTTTATTTGATCAAGGAGTGAATTTCATCATGAACATGGAAAGGAGATTGACTACACTGGTACTTACACTTTATGGCTGCAATCAAATTATTTTTTCAGCCATTCATATTACAGGAAAAATAATTATTAACCTTCCTCTACAAAACAAGATGGTTTTGCCAACTATGATTTTCGCACTGGCAATGTTATCCTGTTACGTACCTACCTATTATTTTGAATTTGGAACAAAAAAATTTTTTTATGGCGAATGAGATGATTTTTAAATAAATACCTTTTCTACCTACCGCCATTAGTTTTTACAAGAATGAAGTCAAGAATGTCGGCGAGCATACGTCAGCCTTGTATAAAACTGCCGTCCTTAGCAACCAATATTTTTTTAAGAGTAGACCATTGAAAATTAATAAAATCTATGCTATAAATGTTTAACCTATTTTATAAAGAAAAAATAACTGATAAAATAAAATATGTTTTTCACTTTGATTTTGAAAAATAAATAGTTTTGTCTATCGACCCTCCATCTTGCTACAAGCCTGTACATTTCACGGTTATGGCCGTGGGGTCACAACATGGCACTCCGTTTTGAGATAATTACCGGCTAAATTGTTACAAATAGCAGGTCGATTGTTGCTCTCACGCACGCACATAAATATTATAAGCTGCCCGTACTAAAGTTTACATGGCATGGCGGAACAAAGCGCTGCCGGAAGTCCGAGGGTCTAGTCTCCCTTCAAGTTATCACGGACACCAGGTGAGGGTGGAGACTAAATAATAGACTGGTAAACTAATGGTCGATGATTCCGACGCAATATCGGAAAGTATCTGGTTCAAATCCACAGATCAACTGAAGATATGACCACTTTGATAACTTTACATAGCTACTTAAAATGTACCAACATGTCAAAATAAAAATGATAGGAGTAGGTGCTAAAAAATAATCTAGATCGAAAAAAATATTAAAATGAGAAGTTTCTAAAGTAAAATATAAATATAATTCTGCTCCTGAAGATGCCTCATTAGGCGAAAATATTTGAGCAAACAAAAAAAGAAATAAATAAGTGAATCAAAACTCTGTTTTTATCCAATTTAATTTTTAAATAATTAAAGATGGACTTACACTGTGTAAATAGATTTACTCTTAAAAATATATAAATAGGTCATTTGACCGGTCCGTAGTCTAGTTCGGACTTGTGATTGGAAGGTAGAGGGTTCGACTCCCAGCGGAGTGGGAAAAATATATAATTTTTTAGAATATACAAATACGCTGGGTTGAAGAATTAATCTGCTTTTACGAAAGACCGGTCACCATGGGTCCATCCAGCCTTACACCAACTGGGAATTGCTTGAGAATTGGTGCATTCTACAGCGACGACCTAGCTCGCAGAGGGCTCTTGAAGAGTGATTCACACAAAACAACGCTCATCAAATCAATCCACAGGTATATATTTTTAAGGGTACCTAACTCTGTTAGCACAGTGAAAGTCCATTGTATTTTTTTTATAAATTCATTAGGAAAAACCAAGTTTTAATTCACTTTTTGCTCTAACGTTATATCACGAAAAGGTTGGGAATAAATTCATAAACATAGTCGGTAGGTACTGCTGTAGATGTTATAATCATTTTGTCCATTAAAATTTACAAACATGCTTTTTATTGTTTTAAAATATGTTAAATGATTATAACCTGAATTGTTAACTAATGCGCTTGCGTTGTCTACGTTTTCACGCTACATGACCCTTTGAAATGGGGCCACATTTCTAACTATTCGGAAACCCCTTTTAACGTCCCCCCTGAGGTCCCGATGCACGGCAGAATTATTGATATATCATGTTGTAGCGTAATTACGATAAGGCCCCCCTTTTACAAAATAAGCGTTATTAATTAATTAAGGACGTAAAAAAGCGTGACAGACTGCAGTTTTTCCTTATTATAGTTGTACCTTAGAGCATAAACAACGGAAGTCCACTTTTTTGCGTTTTTGAGCTAATGATGCAGAAATTATTAAAATTAGCTGTTCTATAAGTGGTTAATATATTGGAGTCCTCGGACTCATAGTTACTGAGATATCAAGTGTAATAAATATGGGGTGCACATAAAAGTGCGAGCATAAACCACGGAAGTTCCACATACGTTGTTCACATTACTTCACATTCAATAAATATCGATAAAAGAAGATAAACAGTGTTTACAGATCAAAAATATCTCGTCTAGTTTATAAGTTATGATGGTTTTATAAAAGTGCACATTTTCACTAAAACTCGTCTCCTGCACATTTTACTAAATGTGACTACCGTTGTTTATGCTCTACAGCTTGTTTAGTCAATTGTTGATGATAATATTTTTTTTTTTTTTTTTTTTTATTTAACAAAATATAAATACAAATTTATTTTAAAACAAGTAATATTTCTAAATAATAATAAAAACTTAATTGTTATTTCCTCACCAATTGAAGAGCCAAGCTCTTGTGCTTGGTGAGGGAATCGCAGCTATCTTAAATAAATTATGTTCTTAATTTATATTCTATATAATATAATGAGATAAAAACTTAATATAATACTTAAAGGAAAAAAATATAGGTAATACACAAGAATAAATCAAAAAATAAATTAACAATATAAAAGATGAAAAAAACCAAAAATTAGAAACAACCAATCAATAAGTAGAACTATGAATATATATATTTTTTTATTTTAAACTTAATTTTTTTAACATCCTTAATTATTTTGATTTCATTTGGCAATATGTTATAGTATTTTATTCCCCTACAGATAAAATTATTCTCGAATTGTTTTGTTTTAAATTTAGGAATTGTTATAAAATTTTGTCTTCTCCTTGATATAGCTCTTTCAAATTGTTTTGCTTTGTCAATTTTTATTATTTCCAGAATAGAGTACAGTTTGAAAATTTGTTCTATAGTTGGTACCTTAAAAATTTTGAATAAAGATTCTGTTGAAAATGTTGGTGGCTTTTTTAGAATTACTTTAATAATCAATCTCTGAGCTATTTTAACTGATTTCAAAACATTATCATATGATCCCCCCCATCCAATTATGCCATATTGCAGCATTGATTGTACAATTGAGTAGTATACCATTTTTAATTGTTCGATTTTAAGAATGTTTCTGAGTCTTATGAATATGTAAATACATTTTCGTATTCGTTTGACCAGTTCCATTATGTGATTTTTCCACTTCATATTTTGATCTATAATAATGCCTAGGTATTTTATATTTTTAGTTGAAGCCAGTGTTGAACATGTGTTTTCACAGTTTTTAGTTTCATTGCAATTCTGACTGTGTATGATGATTTTAATTGGCGGCTCTGAATTAAATTTATTTATTGCGAAAGAAATGAATTGAGTTTTTTTAATATTTAGTGATAATATATTACTATCGAACCACCCCTTCAGTATATTCATGTCAAGATTTGCTCGTTCATTAATAGAGCGCCAATCTTGTCCCTCCAATATAATGGCAGTATCATCTGCATAAGATATTATTTTTCCATTGAGTTTTAGAGTGAAAATATCATTTGTGTATAAGATGAATAGTAATGGACCCAGTACAGTACCTTGTGGGATACCAAATTCACCGGTTGATGGTTGACTATAAGAACTATTAATTTTAACTATTTGAGATCTCTGATATAAGTAACTTTTTATCCATTGTAACGCTTTTAATTTTATCCCAATTGAATTCAGTTTTACAATTAGTTTTTCGTGAGAGATGCTATCAAATGCTTTTTTTAAATCTATGAAAATTCCGATACATTTAAAAGATTGGTCAAGTGAGCTATGAATTAAGTTCGTTATTTTCGCGATGGCATCTTGAGTACTTCTATTTTCCATGAATCCGAATTGGTTATCGTGTATTATATTGTTGGCTTTTATAAATTTAATTAACCTAATTTTTGCTAATTTTTCAAAAATTTTTGCTATGTTAGATATAACAGAAATGGGTCGGTAATTGTTTACTTTTTCCCGATTTCCTGTCTTAAATATGGGTGTTATTATTGTTTTTTTGTAATTTGAAGGAAACGTTCCACTTTCAAAACTCAAATTAATTATATGTTGTAGTGGTTTCGATATTTGTTCTTTAATATGTTTTAAAGTTTCAGCAGAAAGAGCATCATATCCAGGCGCCGTACCGTTTTTCAGATTGCTAATTACTGTCTCTATTTCTTCCCTTGTTGTGGGTTGAAATATATATATCATGTGTTTCTCTTCTATATTGCACTTTAATTCGGGAGAAGTACTTTTACCAGGTATTTGCTGAGCTAAATTTTTTCCAACACTTGAAAAGAAATTGTTGAAAATATCAGCAGCTTTTGAGGGATTTTCTCTACAGCACGTGGTTTCGTTTTCATGATTAATGGCTATTATTTCATTTTTCATGTTTTTGTTTTTTTCAAGAAAATCGTTTATAACAGACCATACATTTTTAGGGTTATTTTTGGTTTGTTCTAATTTATGTTTGTAATAATTTTCTTTTGTGGATTTTATTAAATATGTAAGCTTTTTTTTAAATTTTTCAAAATATTTGAGCAATTTTAGATTGTTCGGTTGTTGACGGGTTTGTTTATACAGAGTTTCTTTATGTCGGATTGATACTACTAGCCCATGTGTGATCCATGGTTTAATCGGCTTATATTTGTGTTTTATGTTATGTTGCACACTTGTTGATTCTTCAACAAGTTTTTTCATTGTATTTTCAAACATTATACAACATTCATTTACATTATTCATTAGATAAAAATCGGACCAGTTCACAACATTTAATTTATCTTTTAAACCATCTAGGTTTATTTTATTATATTTTGATACTTTATTTGTTTTTTTTGTCTCTATCTGTGGAGTATTATATTTATAGTTAAATATACATGAGAAGTGATCTGTTATAGATGTGTGAATGACTGCGGAAGTAATATTATGAAAGTCGGGGATGTTTGTAAATATATGATCCAAACATGATGGCTGTTGTCCTCTAATATTTCTTGTAAATGAATTAATGCAGGAGAAATAATTCAATTCTGCCAGCATATTTAGGTAGATATCTTTATCGTTTGTGTAATTATTATCAGCAATATTTAAATTAATGTCACCAACCAAAATGTTTTTTTTACTTGTGCAAGTTACGAGTATATTTTTTAATCCTTCTATAAATTGTGATATAATTGATGTATGAGTACGATAGATTGCAAATATATTATAATTTTTATTGTTATTATTAATTTCAAGATTTAATATATTTACGTAAGGTACAGTGTTAATTTCATTTACGTTTATCATAATATTACGATCCGAAATAAATATAGCCACACCGCTATTCTTGTTAATTTTGGTACTTGCAGCTAAATAAGTGAACCCAGGAATATTATACTCTATTTGTCCGGCAGAGTGGGTTTCACTTAACACAATAATGTCCGGTAAATAATTTAATAATTTTATTGAAATAACAAATTCATCAAAATTTTTTTGTATACTCCGTATGTTATTATGTAGGATTGTTAAACTGTTTTCACACTTCACTAATATTTGATTTGCTTCATAGAATGAGTCGAATATTAGTTCATTTATATTTAGTTTAGAATCTATGTAGCTTATGTTTATGTCAGTCATAAATATGTAAATTTAGTCGTAGTCAATTCGATCTATGGCAATTTTATACATTTTTTGTCTGTAAATACATTGAGGGCTAGTTGTCTTGTGGGTAGTGTCGTTTTTTGTTTTGTATTTTATATTTAAAAAGTGACAGTTACTGCAAATCGCATCTTTTTCTAAGTTGTTACATTTCGCGTAGGTATGTTCTTGAGCGCAGTGTGGACAATTTGGTGGTTGTGTTCTTCCTAGGCATCTTTGTGCTGTATGTCCATATTTTAAGCAGTGATAGCACTGTACTAATGGGTTGCAGTCTTCTACGTATGCTCTATTATATTTTATATTAATTTTGCCTTTTTCTAAAAGAATTTTTCGAAGTCTCCCTGTTGTTTGTATGATATAGTTGGTAGTTTCTCTTGGGTTAATACTTTTCAGTTCTTTTATAAGTTTTATGTTCTCTTTTTCTTTTTCTTCAATACCCTCATTTTGGTTTACGATGCCCATGATGATTTCTTTTTCTGTGAGGTTTTTTTCTAGTCCCTTTAGTATGATGTAAGGTTTTTTCTTTTTCATTTCTTCTGTCGTCAGTTCCTTTCCAAGTGTATTGGAAATTTCTTTTTTCAATTTTTCTGCGCTTGTTTTCTCAGTACATGTAATTGTTATCTTTTTTTCACCAGTCTTTTTTATACCCGATATACCAATTTTTAGTTCAGTAGGGTTGATTTCTTTTTGGATCTTTTTTTTTATTTCTTCGGCACTTAATGTGTTTTTTTATTCTACCATGATTGCGTAATTTGTCACTGCGTTTTTGTCTTTTTTAACATTTTTATCTTCCCCAGCCACCGCCGCGTAGGTTTTGTGGCCAGATTCGATAAACTCTTCCAACTTTTTAGTGTAATGCTTGCTGTTTGTTATTACCGTTTCTTGGAGTTCTATGATCTTTTTCTGAAGGGAGTCCCTTTCAGCATGCATCTCTTCTTCTAGTAGCATGATCTTCTGCTCCAGTTGAAGCTTTATTTTAGTCTCCTTCACTGATCCCGTCATTTTACTAATACACTCCTTTATATCACTTAGTATTGAATCCATTTTTTTTTCAAAAATATCTCGCCCTGCTGGGCGCGACTCTTTTTAGTTTCGCAATACAAACAAACACAAATGTGCACTTCGTCCGCGTGAACACGTCCGCCTTGTGCAGCGTTCGGCTAGCGAATGAAATATCAAAGATGAAAAAATAATTTAGTGAAAAATATTCATTATTTTAATGAAAACAATGAGGTACACACGTGAATAGGCATAGACAATATTGTGTCGTCACCCAGCCGGGTTGCTACAAATATTTTGTTCTTGGTTTTTATTTAAGGATGGCAGTCCCATACAAGACTGAAGTATGTTTACCGAGAAAAAAGTTTCTAATTTAAAAATGTTCCGAACTCATAATGTTTTAATTAGAAATATGTTTTTATCAAACGTGGTAGAAATAATATTTATCTTTTTTTTTACAACGAAAGTTGTTCCGTATTTTGAATGTCTACACCACTATTGTGTTTGACAGGACTGTCTGACAGTTATAAACCATACATACTCCAATGCCGTACTCCAATTTCTAGTCCACTAAAGTATACGTCAATGGGCAAAACAATTCCGATGGTACTTAAATGGACTCAGCACAAATTTTTCTGAGGGCAAACATGACACTTGTGTGGGAGTGCGATTCTTAGCAACCAAATAAAAAAAATATTGGTTTGCTTTTCCCTAGCAACCCGGCCGTGTGACGACACAGTTTTGTCTATGTCATCGTTATCGCATAGTGTGTTCTATACCCACGAATATTATGACTTTTGTAAGCATTCAGTATGTGACAAAAATATTCAAACAGTGTCATATTTTATCAAATTGTGCAAAAGATCAATAAGATTTTAAACATATCAATAACAATACAGTTCAAACACCTGATCTTCGTATTTCACAGGTAATAGATAAGTTTATTCTTTGTGAGACCGCTCGGACAGAGTGTCAGGTGTCTCTAGCTGGAGCCCCACAGCGCTTGGGGCCCGTGGGAACAGGGAATCCGCCACTGGATTAACCTGTCCCCGAATGCGCCCCATTGTCAGACATGGCAGAGTTTTTGTAAGTAATCTCCCAGATGTTCAATGAGCCATTCATAAGGGTATTAGCAGTATCAATAAACTTGGCCTTGAAGGTAATTTTATGACACAACTACTAGTTGTATAATGTATGTGGAAGTATCAATTTTATCGTGATTTTAAGTATCATTTTATTTTTATTTTTTGGACAGAACTTGAATCAGGACCCTGAGTACGAGTTTTTTCACTTTACTCGAAATATTGTGTATTCGAGAAAAATGTATGTGAATTTGTAAAGCACCCCTGGCATAAAAGGTTTCGAAACTTGTGCTTTCACATACATTTTTCTCGAATACTCAATACTTCGAGTAAAGTGAAAAAACTCGTACTCAGGGTACTATAGTTAGAACAGAACTTGAAACTGAAGTTATTCAATATAACTATTGGCATTAAAAATAGGCTTCTTGCAAGACTAAAAAATGATAAATGCTGTAATTAAAAATAAAAAAAATCCAAAATATAGCACAGACAAAAAAAAAACGATAAAAATGTGAAAAAACGTGTAGACCATAAACAAACCCATTTAGAAACAAAAACAGTGGGATTTTGGTATAAAACGCTATTAATCCTAAAAATTCGTAGCTTTTGTTAACGTTATTTTTTTTTAATTACATATTTTAAAACCGTGCTTTCTGGCTTCTACTTAAATTAAAAATCTAATACAAACGTAATATTGTATAATATAGCACGGCTCATAAAATATTCAATATCAGAACGAGCCTAAGCAAGGTCAAGTCAAAATGTTTTCAATATCAATAGCACTTCGATGTTCTTTTTTTTTGTGGAAAAATGAGATATTTTGTGGTCTGAGACGCAGTGGAGCGGGTCCGAGAGAGCCCGTACAAAAGTGAACTAAAACCATCATCATGTGCAGTAGAAAATGTGGTAGACTGTTGTGTCTGTGTGGAGTAAGGAGTGGATCAATTACTCGATGGCGGAATATGATATCTCAAAATTGTGATAGCCTGCACCTGTAACATATGAAAATATTATTGGATTAAAATGTAAAAGGTTGGTATGGTCGAGTGGAAAAGGCTTCGGCACTCGAATTTTCGTTATTAAAGTCTCTAGTTTGAACCCCGCTTGCGCCGTGTCCTATCGACAATACTGTTGCAAACTTCGAGTACAGGCGCTCGTACACAGATAAGTACATCAAAATTACTACACACACCATAGTTGTTTAACCATAGTTCCATAATTGTTTAACACAATTATGGATCATTGTGTTAAACAAGCGAATCTGGAAGGGCATGGCATACAGATTGGAGAGAGAAAAGTCGGAGTTCTGCTTTATGCTGATGATGCAGTACTAATTGCTGATTCGGCAGCAGAGCTTCAGGCAATGCTCTCTAGTCTGAGCCATGCTCTGTGTGTGAACAAGTTGAAAATTAATGCAAGTAAGACGAAAGTACTGATTTTTGACAGAACGGATGAAAATAAAGAATGCACGTTTTTGTTGAATGGTACGAAAGTTGAAATTGTGGATGAATTTAGATACTTGGGAAGTATGTTTGAGAAGAATGGAAAGATGACAAGAGAACTTGAGAATAGGGTGTGCAAGGGAAAACAAGTGGTCGGTGCAATAGGAAGAATAGCAAAGAACAAGCGATTGACGATGGATCTGAGAATGGCGGTACACAATGGCATATTGTTACCGACTTTGTTGTATGGAAGTGAAGCATGGACAGTGAACGATAGCGAAATGAGTAAAGTATGTACGGTGGAAATGAAGCATTTGAGAAGCATGACAGGAAAAACTCTGAGGGATAGAGTTAGGAATGAATGGGTAAAAAAAGAATGTAATTTGAAAGAGGATGTGAAAGTTAAGGTACAAAAGAATGTGATGAGATGGTTTGGACATGTGGAAAGAATGAATGATGATAGACTGACAAAGTATGTATACAAAGAAAGTGTGAAAGGAAAAAGAGGGAAGGGACGACCGAGAAAAGTATGGAGTGATCAGATTGAGGAGATTGTGAAAGAATGGGATATACAAAGTGAGCGTAAAAGAAGAAAATGCATGAAAAAGGTGATGGATATGAATGAATTGAAGGAGGTATGTAAGGATAGGAAAAAATGGAGGCAACTCTGCAGAGGCTCTGGCCACCCCTAGTGGAATGGCGACAGAGTTACAGTTACAGTTACACCAATGCACGTAGTATAGAATCATCTAGCAGGCCCTGGTAGTGTGCGTAAATATTCTGTTGATGGAGTAGTCCAGAAATTGGGAGAAAGATCTCTCCGTTCTACTATATAAGAGGTCAAAATGGTAGGACAGTGAGCAGTTGCAAATAAGCACTTGGCTAGATAACTCATACACCAGTGACTCACAAGTGTGAAATAAATTGTAAAAAATAAATTTCGGCATTTTTAATTAAAAAGAATCCAGCAAAGAATGTAACAATATCTTTACCCTGATAATTGATTAAATAATGGATTATTGAGTGATAATTTTAATACCTGTTTCTGGCCATGCAAAATAGGTTTCTGTATTGCATTCCTGTAACAAGTCTATTAAAAAAAATTCAAATATTTATTAACATAGACAAAATTGTTATAGGTATTGTTAGCTAGCATTGACCAGCAGAGATATGAGGCTATCCCACAGATCACGGAATATAAAGGCTATCCAGACTGCATCTATAAACAACAAAAATATGTACACACTTATTAGAATTTAGACTTTTTTTTTTAATCGAGATTTAAAAACAATTCTATCAAGGCGATAAGGGTTTTAGCTATAGACTAGAAACAGATGTACATGGATACGAGTTACTGAATTCAGATGACAGCTAAAGGAGGGCGCTGTTGTGACTTGGCGGCCTTCAAACTACTAAAATAAATGGGTATCGTTTTGTTTTTTCTTCAACAAAATACCCTTTTAATTTTAGCGATTCAGCTATCATCGCATTGAACCATCAAAATCGACGTTTTACACGATGGTGACCTTAGATCTGATTTGCACCACGTTCACTATAAGACGTATCTGGACATAATTGACTACGGTCAGAAATTCATCTATTTTTTTTTTAGAAATTTATGTTACATGAAATGCAGAGGACACATCGATATGAAGCGGATAAAATAACATATCGTCACCTTAAAGGTAAAACTGAATAAGTGCTGATTCAACTATTAGAGAAATTGCATATAAAACATTTTGTTGTGTGTAACTTCTCACAGTAAATGGACCAACAGGCTAATAGTGCAGTGATCATGAAATACTTCTAAACTACAGGATTTTCACACCGTTATAGTTTTTTCTCTCGTAGAAAATAGGGAAAAGGTAAATTTATCTGGAAAACCCATGAAAGCTTAATATGTCACGTACTCAGTTTTAAATTTAACTTCTATTAAGTGTCGATATAATCCTGCAGACACTAGATTGAGAAAATAGACCCCAGAAAGAAAACAAAATTGTAATGCTTGAGACTTCAGAGCGTCGCGTCGCGTCGTCTACCACCAAAAAGATGAAAAAAGAGTTGGTTGTCTTCAACGCAGAACCAAGGATGACAATCGGTCCACGTCTGCAAAGAGAAGAAATACAATAGGTACATTAATATAAAAAAACAACTTTTTTTTTTGTCATAAGTTACTCTAAAACTTTTTCTACAAGAAGTTTGTTGTGTAAAAGGTGACAGGAACACAGTAACATGAGGAGCAAATGGGCAATGTGCATTGGTGTGTGATATGATAATGAAACCGAATGAAATTGATGACGGGCCTGCAGTGGCGGGGCTTCCTGTGCTGGGATCGAATCCGAAACCTGTTAGGTTGTCGCGCTGATGAGATACCTCAGATACCTGAGCAACACCACTCTTACGCACCACTCACCACCAATATCTGGAAGAAATTCATAAATAAGCTATGATGAAGAACAACCAAAAATGAGGCTGATCAACCATACTGTAAAAAATGGTTTACTTTGCCAATGTCACCCCTGTTTAAGGGAAGGTCGGCCAAAGTTGCAGGGTTTACCGTTCATGTTCATTTAAAGCTTGGATATTAATTTGTAAGTGCACATGTATCTACTTTTTTTTTTTAAAGAAATCCTGTGCGGGAGACTCCCTCGATTCTAGAGACTCTAGGGGTCTATGACACTTGTTGTAGTGCCGCAGAGGTGTACGACCTTGGTCGTCGCTACAAAGCGCCAATACTCAAGCAAGACCCAGTTGCTGTAAGGCTGGATGGACCTTTGGTGACCGGTCATTGGTAAAGGTTTATGAATTTTTTAATCCAGCGAAGAGCAAATTTGAAAATATAAATGGTAGGTATTTTTTTTTACTCCACCGGGATTCGAACCCACAACCTTCCCATTCAGAGTCCGCAGTGTTACCACTGAGCTGCGGACCGGTCGGAATATGAATTTTAAATGTTAATACTCCTTGACTGATAGGTTGGTATGCGGCTGACCACCCATACTGTAAAAAATGGTTCACTTTGCCAATGTCACCCCTGCTTCAGGGAAGGTCGGCAAGAGTTGCAGGGCTTATGTTCATTTGAGATTGGGTTTTTATATTGTAGATCCACATGCGGCATGTGTAAGCGCGAAATTATGCATGTCTGCTTGTGGGAATGCATTAAATATGAATCTCAAATGATACATATCTTTGTAGCTTAGATTTAGATTTTTAGAATATATCTTTGCAACTTAGATTATAGATTATCAGGGCTTTTTCAGACACATGCCCATGGATTACCAGAAAAACTGTGTAAAAGGTTGCATTCTCGCACTCGTACATCTCCATACACTAGGTACTGAATTCCGAGCAAAACGGTGGCAGAATGCTTTATAGCTCCTTTAAAAGTCTGGATATCGGAAAGGTCTGGGTACTTACAAAATCTCTGATGGATGTAACTTATACATGAGAGATACTTGCTACTTAAGAGCGTTTTGTCTTAGAATGATTGTAGGGAAGCAGCTGGAGAAAGGTAAAAACAAGTGTGAAAAATCCTCGAGCTGATGGTATTACGCAAGAAAAACAGTGCGCGTGCGTCCGAATTATGGAGGTGTGGAAAATCAAAACGAAAACCCATCTCCAACAATGGATCCAAAGTGTCTGGAAATATGTAAAATTAGAATCAAATCATGTGGCACAAATCATTTTCTAATCTAATCTTAGTTGCAAAGATATGTTACATTGGAGATTCACATTTGACATTACATGCATTTTCACAACCAGATCGCATGTGAACCTACATCATAAAAACTAAATCTCAAATGGACATACACCCTGCAACACTTGCCGTCCTTTCCTGAACAGGGGTGACATTGGCAAAGTGAACCATTTTTACAGCATGAGTGGTCAGCCGCATACCAACCTATAAGTCAAGGAACTTGTAACTATTTATATTTAATTGGTGGGAAATCACTTAAAATCTCCTTCTATCCTTTTTCTAGTTGAATATATCCCAACATTTTGGATCAGGATTAACCATCCGCCTATGATCAATATTCCTCAAAGAGCTTTTAAATTCTAAAAACACTTTTTAGTGTATTGTTCACGAAATCGAATCAACGTCTGCTGGGTGATTTTGATCCATAACAAAATTACCCTCCATTGTTGTCGCGGCGGATGAAAAGTAAATTGTTTATTTGGGCTCCGCGCCGTTCCTCTGCGCGCGACGATCCCGCATCACATCATCATGCCAGAGCACCAGCGACAATGCAATCCCGCTTTAAAACTTTCAAATATTTAACCTTTTTGTGATCGAGCCATTATCCGCGCGGGGATAATCTCGAGGATTTGAAATTGCTGAAGGCTGAACACTGAACAGCTAATAAATAACATGTATCGTTAGGTGACAGGGTAGAACGGCACAGTGACAGAACGACACATGACATAAGGACACATGACAGAACGAGACATAACACAACGAGACATGATAGAACGACACATGACATAACGGCACATGACAGAACGAAACATGATAGAACGACACATGACAGAACGACACATAAAAAACATCACAGAAAAAATCATCACATGACAAAACAATAAAAACATTTATTTTGCTTCCACGCGCCATATATCTACGACTCCTTCAGAGATAACCCGGTAAGAACTTGCTCTTTATGTGCTGCTTAGTTAGTTATTTTTTTATAATCTTTACCAAATAATACCTGCATGAGTTCCATTTTATCATGTCTCATTGTTTTGTCGTGCCGTTTATGATGTTTTCTGTTTTGTGATGTTTTTTTATTGTGATGTAAGTACATACTTCTCTGCGATTTTTTGTCATAGTGATGCTTTGACATTGTGATGTTCTGTCATGTGACGTTCTGTCATGTGTTGTTTTGTCATGTGTTGTTCTGACAATTATATTAATTTTTAAAACTGAACAATTTCACAACTTAATTTAAACCGGATATTTAACGAACCTTTTAGAGGGAACTTACATCATTCTCGACGTTTCGTCAGCAACGTAGCCGACGTCTTCAGGAGAACATCCATTCTGTACGACGACTGAGGATGAACTCAACTTAAACCTAACTATGTGTTGTTCTGTCATATTTCGTTATATCATGTGTCGTTTTATCGCTGTGTCGTTCTAACATGGAACCGTATCGTTAAGCCCGCGCGATAAAGGAACGACGTAATCTTTTATCCTAAATAAATTGAAAAATAAAAATTCAAAACGTTACATAAAAACATGGCTGCAATTGTACTTGGTGACGAACCGAAAGGGGTATGAATAGAGATTTGTTTTCAAAGCAGAATAACAGGGTTCACGTCCTGAGATCAGGGGCTCTAAACCTAGTTAAGTTTTTGAATATCGTGAACCTCAATGTTTTTGGATTAAATGACCAAAAAATTAAACAGTTACGAACCACCAGTTTCAAACAACTGACAAAGAAAAAATATTTTTTAAATAGCGAAATCCCCATGGAGGTATACTCGTATATATGGAGGGGCTGTGAATGTGATTTAGTACCAATCGACATGATGCAACGTCTTTGACACCATACATTGTTAATAGTGCTGTCTCGCTCACGACATATGAAATGCTTTTGTTATTTTCTATGTAAGCAACGTGTCTCTACTCCGTCTTAAATCTATGTATATATATCACCATGGAAACCCATTAAATCACTATGGTAACGTGTTTGTTACTAGTGTTGTTGAAAGTATGAAAATATCTGATAAATTCCGAATTCAAAAATGTTCCCACCTCATTATGTACGGGATGATTTTCACAATTATCTATTACCGCGATTAAATCGATATCTATATATATAGATTCTATAAATCGATGGAAATCCCAAAGTAATTTTCAGGTATGTCATTTAAGAACACGTGCAATTAAGACCCCTGAAAAACATACTGGACTCGGAACATTTTTGAATTTGAACCATTTTCTCGGCGAGCAAATTTCAGCCTTGTACGGGACTGCCATCCTTAGCAACCAATAAGAAAATGTTTGTTTTCCCTTTCCCTAGCAACCCGGCCGGGTGAAAAAAAAATTAAATGCCTATGTCGATTCACGTCTCGACCTCATTTTATAGGTACAATAGGTAGGTACATATAATATGTATGCCTACTATAAGATAAATGAATCGTATAGAACTAAAAGCAGTAATCTAGGATGTTTTCCAAAAATACGATAAACATATGGAAACACAAAAAATTACATGGAAACAGACATTTAGGTACCGAAAAAATCCTGAATCGACATTTAGTTCTGACCTTTAAAACGACTCAAATATATGTAGAAAACTTCAGAAAAAAAAATATATGCTTTTCTTAGACATTTTAGTCGTCGGTTGAGCCCACACTTTGACAAACTAATGGTGCATTTGTATGAAGACCTGTCAATCCAAGATGGCCGCAAGTGAACAGCTGATTTGTCTTCATACAAATATTACAAAATTCGGTAGGTAAGAATGACCGTGCTGATGAAACTTCCAGCTCAGGCACCATTAGTTTGTCAAAGCGTGGGCTCAACTAATGACATAAATGTCTAAGAATAGTTAGTGGTTCCATACATTTTTTTTATTTTCGGAAAAAAACATCAATTTCAATTTTGCATTTTTTTTTTATCATTATTTGCCTCTACGGAGTGCTCGCCCCTGCCCTTATATACATTCACAGCACTCGGTACATACAAAAATAATATTACTACATTTTATTCAATTTGACTGCAGCTGAAATTGGATTGACAAAGGCAGTAAAATGAAGTGGGGGGCCGGGAGAGATAATTATTGTGAATTATGTAAATTTGTGCACGGGGGCTCGTCGCTGATTGGCTGGCAGCTCGGGAAGGGGCCCCATACGGCAGGGGGCGCGCTGGGCCCCCTAGGGACCCGGATAAAGGGCGGATCTCCCAGAGCAATGTTATCAAACATCGCATCAGCAAATGTATCGCATGTCCTTTCATAGCAGATGAAAAGAATTGAAAAGGATGTATTCAATTCTGACAGATATTATTAGGGACATATGTATGTATACTATTTATAAATCAAAAAAACTATAATAATAAAAATGAAACAGATGGGAAATGCTACGTCATGGATACCCAGAAAATGGAAAACGTCTAAGGCTCGTTGCCCCAAAAAAGTGCGCCGTTTTCCCGTCGAGAAAAAAGAAATTCAAATTTGTGCCAAATCCATTCGTGAAAAAAATAGTGCACATTTTACATGAGAGAAACAAACTTTCGTTGAAAAATACAAGACTCGGCACAAAATTCCAAATGACGTCCGCATGTGAATCGGCATAGACAATATTGTGTCGTCTCCCGGCCGGGTTGCTGGGCAAAAGGCAAACAAATATTTTGTTATTGGTTGCTAAGGACTGGCAGCCCCATATAAGGATGACGTTTGTTCGCCGAGAAAAAAAATCAATGAAAAAATATTCTGACCTCATTATTATTTTTTTCGGCGGGAAAATGTCATACGTCTATGCGACTAGGGTCCTTAGCAACCGATAACTAAATATTAGTAAGCCTTCTCCTTCACAACCCGGCTATGTGACGTCAGAACTTTGTTCATGTCAATTAATGTGCGAACTTAATTTTTTTTATCGCAGCATGTCATTTGATCTAGTCGTTTATCTAAATAAAGAACCTATTTTTTTTTATTTTTGATAGATGGTTGGTTGATGGATATTTTAAAAATTCATTTCTAACATTTAAGAAACGTAAAATATCTTCAAAATGCATTCAACTTGACTTCAAGGAACAGATATTATATTTCTAAGGTCCTTGGCAAGCAAGACATTAATTTGCATTTTTCCGTCCGTGTGACGTTACATATTTTGTTTATGGTATTTGTGCCGCGGTTATTATGAAAAAGGTTACAAATGAGAAAATTCTAACAATAAAACTACATAAAATATTTCCTAAGAATGGCCTTAAATCTGAATTCTAAAATCTGAAAATATTGACAATAAGGGAAACAGATAATAAAATACATAGGAAATGAACTCTCTTTCTAAAATAAACAATGTTGAAAGCATTTAAAAAAGCATTAAATCTATTTTCAAACATCGAAATCACAGAAAAATTATGTTAAAAATGCAATTTAAACAATGGAGAAAAGTACTCACAAGTTTCCTGAGTGAAAAAGATGGTAGAATTTTAACCTTATCCCACAAGCAATTTCTAAATATTATCCACAAAATAATTTCATCTGTTCGAACAATTATCTATTTAAAAAAAACTTGCAATGAAAGTAAATTCAAATAAGCAGGAATGAATATGCGATTGAAAAAAACACACAGAAATGGCGACTTGATAATGGCGTAATAAACGCGTCGGTAAAATAGATTTCTATGATATTTGACCGTAATGAATCGTTACCATCAGATCCTAATGACATCTTATTGGTTAATTGAATTATTGTTGCAAAAAAATCTCTGATATATCTCTACGGCCAAAAGAACAGTACATAGATCGACAACCTTTGTTCATACTTTGCATTTTATCAAAAAGATTTTACTAAAAAAACATTTTGTAGTTATTATTCTTCTTCTTCTTAGGTTGATTCTGTAGATTGGACTGCACATGCCTTAAAAAATACCGGTAACAATATGCTATTTTTAATATTCTAGACATTTTTCCTCACATGCGAAGTGATTTTAAAAAGGAAAATCTAAAAAAGTTACAGTGCAGTAAGAAGGCATGTGCATTCTTGCAATGTGACTGGTTTCATTACAGGATCCAGCCCCTGACCAGAAAAGTAAGAATTGCTGTGATTTCTGTAAAAATAATATACTGAAAAACAGAAATTTGAGAAACAATAAAGACTGAAAAAAACTCCACTCTCTGCCAAGGTTTTGATGACATTGAACGTGATTAAAGAAATATTTACTCTTGATTATATTCGGAAAATTAACATTATGATTTTTAGTTCTACTGGAAATCGAATATTTTTATTTTTATTTTGAACAGCTATCTGAGATGTAAAGCACTGATGGACCAATCTAAACTATCCATAATGTAGTATAACAACTATTTTTATTGAAACAAAAATATATTATGGACCTACGTATTATTGAGTACGAAAAAAATATAATCACGAACCAATGGTTGGTAATGGCATACAATGATATGAAAGAAAGGCCACATTATTCATGCGCCGGAAAACCTGTATTTAAATATAGCACTTACAGACATATCGTTTCAGTACTTTTCTTAAACGTCAATCCAATTCAAATAAAAATGTTCCAAATTTAAAGTTCCTTCCTCCCACGAAAATATTCAAAATGGTAAATTCCTCCGCTGGTACTATTTTAATTTGCTATCTCGTGTGTGTAATTTACGCACGTAGAAGAGAAAAGAAGACAGACAGATACCCATGCTACGCAGGACAATCTTGATTTTTATTCGATTAGTAAAATGCATCAATAATTAAACTACCGTACGTCATGCATCACATTTTTTGCTTGCAATTTTTCCATGATTTAGTTTTTGAACGCGTTTTAACAGACATTTGAATAAATTTCGTATCATCTTAAATAAATAATTAAATCGGACGACGCGACGTCAATATAAGGAATTTTACTAAAATCAGTGAAAAATATCATCAATCAATCAGTGAAAAAATAAAGATCATTGTTAATTTGAAAAGTTTGAAATTGATGAAACATTCTTTAGTGATATTTTTACATTTGGGTGAGTCCATTATTTTTGTACAGGATTTTTTATTACTTTTTTTTTCAATTTTCTTTGAATTACAATCAAACAACATTCTGTAGGCTAAATTTTCCCATAAAAAAAAGGTTTTTTTTTTTTACAAAATATGGAGGTTCTTTATCCACCCACTTTCGAGTTAATAGATATTTACTTTCTTGAAAATCTCTTTGAATGATTGAATTTTTGTTTGTTTTTGGACCTCATCCAGCATCCTTGTTATATGTTATTTATTATAACCAAACTCATTGATTATTGATTTTATTTAAGAAGAATAAACGGCTATATAGCCTTTTACAACATTGCGATAAATATAAATATGTAGGTACATAAGTAGGTACTGTATCTATAGGTATAAAACTAATATCTTAAAATATAACACAAATAAATGACACATAAATAATATACAAAGATGTAAATATACGATGGTTATAAAGCAATAGAACTAACAATTTAAAAATAATAACAATAAACTTTAAAAATAATAATGCAAAAACCATAAACCAGTGTAAGCAATTGTTGTATACAAAAATTGTTGTAATAACAACAAATCTTCATTATTTGATCAGGGTTGTCACAAACATAATATACTAAATCAGGTGTAAAATTTGCTAAAATTAATAGAATAAACAAAAGATCATTTAAAATTTCAAGGATTTTTTTATAAAAAAATTTCATACAATGCAATACAACATACAATTTACAATGTGTTGTGCAAAGAAAGAAAGAAGATGTGAAACTAAAGGTACAAAAAAAAATGTGTTGAGATGGCTTGGGCCTGTGGAAAGAATGGATGATGAGAGACCGACAAAATGCGGATACCTACATACTATTTTTTTTTTTTTTAAATGTATAGAATCCCGTGGAGAAAATATCAACCTCCAGCTTGTTTGCCTCCCTGGGCAGTCGCTGAAAAGGCGAGTAATACTGGTAGTTCACGGCACAGTCTGCCACATCAAAAGTATCCACGTTACGCGTGTTCCTTATTGGGACACGGAAATTAATTTTTGATAGGAGTTGGGGCGCGTCGGTCAAGCCATTAATGAGTTTGTATAGAAAAACCATGTCAGCAGCACTTCTCCGAGCCGAGAGCGGTGCAAGTTTATACGATTCTCGGAGTTGGTTATAATTGATATCCGAGATGGGTATTCCGAGTTTGAAGTTGATAAAGCGAAGTAGTTTGTTTTGTACCTTTTCTATACTACGTATATGTACCTGGTAGTGAGGAGACCACAACACGGAGTTATACTCCAGCAATGGCCTCACCAAACTTGTAAAAATATAAATAAAGGTGTGCACGTTATAAAATTTTTCACACAGTCGTAAGGAAAATCCTAATGTTCTGAGTGCCCTATCCACAGTTGCCTTTATGTGTGGTACAAATGTTAATCCCGCGTCCAACAATACTCCCAAATCTTTGATTTGCGCAACCGACATAAGCTGTGTACCATCAATCGAGTAAGGGTACACCGTGGGATTCTTAATTTTGTGGAAACGCATTACTTGACATTTTTCTATGTTTAAAGTTAAATCATTCTTCACACACCAGTCATAAAGCACGTCAATATTTCTTTGTAATATCTCGCAGTCACCAATACAGTTAACCACTCTGTAAATTTTCAAGTCATCAGCAAACATGACAAATCTCACCCCGTCAAACCCGCTCAGGAGATCATTGACAAATATATTAAACAAAATGGGTCCGAGATGTGAGCCCTGCGGCACACCGCTCTTCGCCAAAAAAGGAGATGAAACAACGCCCGACACACAAACCCTAAGTTCCCTTTCAGCAAGATAGCTCGAAAACCACGCAAGGAGTGCACCATCAATACCAAGAGAAAGAAGCTTTGCCAACAATATTGTATGGGAGACGCGGTCAAACGCCTTGGAGTAGTCTGTATATACACAGTCCGTCTGACTCCTGGTAACAAAAGCATCCATGATATCACAATGAAATTCCAAAAGGTTTGTCAAGGTCGATCGGTTTTGCATAAAACCATGCTGTTGGTCCGATATAACGAGTGCTAAGTCACTCTTAATCTTACTGAGAAGAATACATTCGAACAACTTCGGTATGCAGGATTGTATACATATTGGGCGATAGCTAGTGACATCAGATTTATCTCCCTTTTTGAAAATTGGAATAATGTTGCCAGATTTCCAAGCTGTTGGAAAAATTCCCGATTCAATAGATTTATTAAATATTTTTTGTAAAATCCAACACATAACATTTGAACAATTCTTAATAAAAACAGGCGGCAGTTGATCAGGACCTGCAGATTTATTAGTATCCAGCGAATCAATACCACGCTGCACGTCCGACACGGAAAATATCACACGCGCGATATGAACTCGATCAGTCAGCGGGAGCGCCGGAGTGTTGACACCCATGAGAACGTCCTCGTAGATTGACAGGAAATATTTTCTAAATAAGTCCACTACATCACTCACGCTATTGGCAGACCTGTCATTGAAATACATTATTTTCGGGTAATCGCTATGATCGTCTTTTAAAGATTTGGCAAGTTTATACAAATTCACGGAGGTTCCTGGTAACTGACTCTCTATGTTTCTATAAAATTCACGTTTTAGCGCTGCTGAAAGCACCTGGCACTCCTTTCTTACCCTACTGAATGCTTCGTAGTCACTGGGGTCCCCAGTTGCCTTATACTGGGCATGCAATCTTTTTTTCAAACTAATCTTATCAACAAGTTCGCGTGTGAACCATTTGGGGTAGTTCCCCCATGGTGGCCGTTTGATAGGCACAAAATCGTGAACGGAACTATTTATAACGTTGTAAAATTGTGACACAATTTCATTTACGTCGGTATTTGTATCAAGGAAAGACCAATCAACCTCATTAAGATGGTTATTTATGACGTCGTAGTCACAAGTTTTGAAGTTTTTTGTAATTCTTTCCGGCAAGGACTCCCTTTCATAATTCACAATAAAATCTATCTCTAATGGGGGGTGATGGGCATCAGCCGGCAGGATGATCTCCGCGGCTGTGGAAACATTAAGACCATCAATATCTGTAAATATTAAGTCCAGTAATCGGTTTAAACTGTTACGTACCAGATTACACTGAACCAAACCAAGGAACGAGGACATGTTTTTAATTTCGGCGGTACACTCATCATCTATCACCGCATTGGCCTCACACTCACACCATTTGGCACCCGGCAAATTGTAGTCCCCAGCAACCAAGATTTTAGCGTCTGGATATTTAAAACGGATTCTTTCCATATCTTTACAATGATTGGAGTAGGATTCAGAGTCTGAACCTGGCGGAATATATACGCAAGCCACAATTAAAATTCCAATCGGGAGAATGATTTTAACAAATATTTGCTCCAATGAAGTGTTCAGACATTTTATTATACAGGACCTGAACCTTTTGGCAACGCAGATCATAACACCTCCTCCCCTGGACTTGCCACTATCTTTACGATCACGATCTCTCCTATACACACAGTAACGGTCAAAACCAAGCTCTCCGTCACGCACACCTTCATTCAACCAGGTTTCTGTAAAAAACAATATATCATATGAAGTTAAAGATGCACTAATAGATAATTCAGATAGTTTTGTGTTTACTCCACGGACGTTCTGATAGTAGGCAGTTGCGCCGATTCTCCTGGTAAGTTTTTTCGGAGCTTTACAATCTTTGGAATTGAATCGAAAAATTTCACCGTCAGCTCCTCCTCACCAGCCATTCGCCTCTCCTCGACTTCATTCCATAGACCCCGTAGATGTTCCCTCTGTGAGAGAGTCAGATCAGCTTTAGCTCGCACACCATCGCCAAGAAGCCTATTATTACGCAGCACATATCTGGCCTCCGAAGAATCAGCAAAGGAAACTTTAACAGGCCTTACTTTGTCAGCCGCCACTCTTCCAACTCTGGATACCTTGATACAATCCGTTTTGACTTCATCGAACTTACTGACGATATTCATGACAGTGTTGCGGTCATCATTCAGTCGCTGCACCTGGGTAGAGGCCGCGCTTTCTGGAATATTCATCAACATTACATTCTTAGATTTTTCACGTCGTTCCTCGAGTTCGCTAATCGCATCGAAGATAGAATTATGCTTTGAGTCCTCCGACTCGCCCATTGAAATGGGCTTACTCTTGAATGTCTGCAATTCCCCTTCCATTTTGCCGGTTAAAACTCCAATCAGGGACATCGTTCTTGCCAGTCCCGCCGTCGTGGGTAGCAATTTAGAAGTCAACTCCTTAACTGCCTTCACTGCAGAATTATTGCCATTTATTAGCGCCAGTTGCATGGTATTCAAAAGGTTTGATGCCTCCGTTATTAGTTGAACAACGTTTGATTCCATTGTTAAAAATCGTTGGACAAGAGGAAAAAAAAGAAGTTACTTGTAATTATAATATATATTTTTTTTCTCACGGGTTATTTAAGTTTTATATTATTTAAGTATAATATTATTGTTTTATGTCACAGGTACAATTTATTTGATTATTGTGTTTATTTTTATTTATCCCAATTGCAGTGACAGCCCTGCTACAAAGTCTTCAGCAATAATATAAGCAATTATGTTTATTGGCTGCAATTTATTGGACAGATTTGCAAAAATAGTCCTTATTGATATTACAAGCGATGAAACATTTATTTTTAATTTGAAAAAAAAACACATAAGCAGCAGTCAGAGAGAACCGCGAACAATTTGTGATAAAAAATTGAGTTAGCTTTACACTGTAAACACCAATACACTTCACGCAATTCAGTTATTACAGATATTTATAATTATTTATTAGCAAGCAAAAATTTGGAGTGCACTACTTATGATATCATTCAAGTCTATCTCAAAGTATTCGGTTTAATTCGCGACGTATTTGTAAATACTTTTGATCTCTCGATGATTTGGAAACAATTATCATGTACCTAGGTTCCTTCTTACAAAAAAACGTTTTCACAGCCTTATAATATTATAGTCGTACCTACTAATTTCTGAATTGGACTACGCATCTAATAAAGAACTTACAAATCCTCATGGCTAAAATGTTTACATGCCAAAAATCTTTAATTTATCATTTCATTAATCATTTTGCGATCTACAATATAATATATACTTAATTTAAGTTGCAAATATATATCAACACTTAAAGCTCATATCAAATGCAAGCCCACAAACAAACACATGTAGTTCGCGTTTACAAATAAAATCCAAACCTCAAAAGAACATAAGCCCTACAACTTTTGCGGACCTTCCCTGACACAGGGTTGACATTGGCAAAGTGAACCATTTTGTACAGTATGGGTGGTCAGCCTCATACCAACCTATAAGTCAAGGAATATTTTTCTCATATTTTTTAGTGTTGATCTGTTAACACAGTGAAAGTCCATTTTTTTAAATATTTAAGAAATTGAAATGGTAAAACATGGTTTTAATTCACTTTATTCTTTTTGTTTTTGCTCGAACATTTTCGCCTAATGAGGCATCTTCAGGAGCAGAATGGTTATCATTAGGCGAAAATGTTCGAGCAAAAACAAAAATAATAAAGTGAATTAAAACCATGTTTTACTATTTCAATTTTTTAAATATTAAAAAAAATATATATCTAATTTACGAAAAAATCATAGTTTTCCGTCTTTGATTCTATACGACTCACACATGTCTTTGCAACATTTATTTGTCGTTTTTTCGTCTTATCGCATTTAGTTTATTTGCCATACACATTACTTGGGCGCCATCCTTCCCTTTTGAGGCCCGTGGGACCGCGCCACGTTGTTCCAACACTGCCCCCATAAGCCTCCGCCCCTGCGCCCGTGCGCCCCTGCCCCACCCCTCAACAAATATCACACAAGGACTCGATGCAATTAAACAATGCTAACGCGTTCGCCACTTCGAAATAATGGCCATTCTTTGAGCCCAGGGCAAATAGAGAAAACAAAAACAGTGGAACTGTTTGAACCATGATCTAGCTAGCATGTGTTGAGATTAATTATTTTTTTTCTATCGCTTTCAAACATTTATTCTGCTTCATCGGGTCACCGCGACGTTGGCGATCACCGTCGCAAAGGTCCGAAAAAAAAATAGAAACATTGAGAATGTCAATACCATGTATCATATTTCTGTAGCTGTAACTCTGTCGCCATTAAGCTAGGGGTGTCCAGAGCCTCTGCAGATTTGCCTCCATTTTTTCCTATTTTTGCATACCTCTTTCAGTTTACAATTCTAGATTACCATCCTAGATTTTCATAAATTTCCTTCTTTTTCGAAAACAATCCTAAATTCTTCACAACAATTTTAGATTACCATCCTAGATTTTCATAAATTTCCTTCTTTTTCGAAAACAATCCTAAATTCTTCACAACAATTTTAGATTACCATCCTAGATATTCATACATTTCCTTCATTTTCCACAAAAATTTTAGATTACCATCCTAGATTTTCATACATTTCCTACATTTTCCACAAAAAATTTAGATTACCATCCTTGATTTTCATAAATTTCCTTCATTTTCCAAAACAATTCTCGATTACCATTCTAGATTCTCATACATTTTCAAAAACAATCCTAGATTGTTATAAAATTATTTTGGTTCAAGAATTACGTACCTATTAGAAATCATTATTTGCTTATTATATTGACCCTGCTCCACTGGTTTGGATAAAAACAAGTTTCTATTAAATTTATTCTCTTAAAAGCCAATTAACTCTACACATGTTAGGCTTATCAAATCTGTACCTTTTGCGGTCATATCCTGTGTGACCGCAATTATGTAGTACAAATATTTAATTCATACCAAAATTTTGTTATTTCATTTATAATTGAATTCAAATTTTCCTTTATCATTAAGTACATTCTTATTGTAAACTATATAGCTGTGTTGGCTCTTTTTTTACTATAAAGATTCTATAATCTATAGCGCAAATTGCGAGAAAATGTTATCATTTAAAATTCATATTTTATGCATGCCCAGAAGAAAAACCAAGTTTCCACGTAACACATGATGCATAGAAAACAAACAACCTTTGGTTCTGTACGAGTACGACTCATATAATGGAAAATGGTTTTTTCTCTGTTTCAGAAAGAGCAGATTCCCAGTTCTTGTATAGGCCGCAGTCACGACACTCCGCTGGTCTTGCGGTGTCAATCAAAGACAGCAAATTCATGGATCATCTGCTGTCGAAACTGAATTTCTTATACAAAAAATAATCCATCATAGGTATACTGTAATTTTTTTTTTTCAATTTTCATTTTATTTCTTTGATTCTATTCCTCACTTGAAATCTTTGATCCAGCCGGGCTTTGATGAAGTGTGACGTCACCCAGCCGCCACGTGTCCGCTCTCAGAGCGCGCCCCCTGTATTGTCTCCTAATTGTATGCAAATACTGCTGCACTCACACTAATACACAATACCATACAAGCAGCGGCCCTCTCCCTCCCCCATCTAAATATCGTTTATTATTCATCACAGAGCACCATAATGGACAACTTGTGCACGACATTTGTACTTTCACCTTTTATTTTTTACTAGCATTTCTTGAATCTTATACCTACTTAGGTACTGATAAAAAAAAATCGATTTTAAAGATATAGCTGCGTTCGTAAACACGGACAAGACGAACGCAGTGGGTATTTTTTTTTTCTCCCGTCTATCACATGATTTTTTTTGTTGTCTTTTATCAGTTTGAGTTTACGAAATAAAAATACAAAATTTTACTACACTAAATAGGAAGAGTATTTTTTCATACTTTGTTATATACGTGTTTTATGTATATTACTGTGCAAGACCTATCACCTGGTGCGAAAAAATTCTGACTTCTTTTCTCTGACTATTTTTTGTGGATGTTTATTTTAATATACCTATTGCTTTTGAATTTGCCCTACTATAAAACATTTATGTTTGCATAGGATGGCGCCTACGCCCTGGCTAAGAGAGTTGAAGAAGGGTAACCACGATGTTAATATTTCAGTCATTTAAATATTCCTGCATCTTTTCTTAATTTTCAATTCATAACTCTGATCGAGTAATATCTGTGCCTGCAATTGTTACGTTTTCCGCTGGATTCTATTTTTAACTAAAATGCCATACTTTATTTTTAAATTTTTTTTTTTTCACAATTAATTTTTAACAATTTTCAATTTATTTCACAGTTTGACCGTCACTGGTTATATGTGTTGCTTAGAGAATTGTTCTCTTGCGACTTCTGCTGTCCTACCATTTTGACCTTTTATATAGTAAACCGGAGAGGTCTTTCTCGCAATTTCCCTATTCCCCAGTATAATACTTCACTAAACTTCAACAATAGCGTACACTAAAAAATATATAGAAACTGAAACAGCTATTTTTAGTGGCCATTTTATTTTCCATGCATTTTCGGCCAAACGCTCTCACGGAGTTTAAAGTTTAAACGTTATTGGGGTACCCCATTGACTTATAGAATATCTGTGGACTAGAAATTATTTTATCGAAAATAGACATTGTATATCTGTTTAAACTTCGTTACGAAAATGCTCCTTAGTAAGAAAGAGAATAAAGGACTTCACAGTTTTGCGGGTGTACAAAAGAACTCGAGCGAATGTAAAAGTGTTTCTAGAAAGGTGGCAACATTGCCGCGTGCGCACTATGCCCCAACCAGTCCGAACGTAGTACGCATGCGTTTTAAATCTTGTGATCGATAAAATTGACGAATTTTAAAGGAAAAAGGCATTATTTCAAGTCATTATGGCATGTGTTATAAATGAAAATCAAAACACAAAAAGAGAAAGTGAGAAAACATAGAATTTGAGTCGTAAAAACATGTTTTGTATGACTACACCACTGCAACGTTTGACAGGACTGAGACATAATGTGTGGGCTTTAGAGCCCGTTCCCACTTGTTGGGTGTCGGATCCGTATATTCATCGGAGGTTCCAGTTGCAGAACATTTCGGACAAAATCGGTTTCCGATTAGTGTGAATAGCTCCATACATAATGTTCTGCCACTGGAACCTACGATTAATATACGGATCCGACACCCGACTAGTGGGAACGGACTTTTAGTATGTATCAATGCAGTAAGTTAGTTTCTGCTCCTCTGTTATTACTCTATGGGGTACCCACTGAGCAATGTTTACTGTCGAGATATCCGCCGGCGCGCGACTGTTTGTCTTGAACCTGTCATAAAATGAGTTATTTACAACTTAACGACTGAAAAAAATCAACAGCCATTATAATTGTGTACAGAATGCATCTCTCATCCGACATAAAGCTTAGCGAATAGCGCATCACTGCAGGAAAACTAAATAAATGACGTAGTTAGCAGGGACGCTTTCAGACTTGTGAATCTAAGAGCCCGTTCCCACTTGTCGGGTGTCGGATCTGTATATTAATTGAAGGTTCCAGTGGCATAGCATTTCGGACAAAATCGGGTTCCGACAAGTGTGAATAGCTCCATACATTATGTTCTACCATTGAAACCTCCGATTAAATACGGTCCGAAAACCGACAGGTGGGAACGGGCTCTAAAGTATATAATGCATTTTACAGATTCTCTCTCCACACCTACAGGGCTCGTGTAAGTTCACGCTTACTCATGCTGCGTGTGTATTTAAATAAAATACCTGAACCACAATGAAGCTCTACTATAAAGTAAGTATTTGTAAAAATTACATTACAATTTTTTGGTTGTATTGTTTTATGTTGTTCTAATTAAACATTTCTTCTTCACCGTGTTACGTTTATACGTTTTTTTATTGTATTTGTTTACTTTTGATTGAATTATGATTTGATTGAAAAAAATGGTTCACTTTGCCTATGTCACCCCTGTTTCAGGGAAGGTCGGCAAGAGTTGCAGGGCTTATGTTTATTTGAAATTGGGTTTTTATATTGTAGGTCCACATGCGGCACGGGTGAGCGCAAAATTATGTGTGTCTGCTTGTGGTAATGCATTTAATATGAATCTCAAATGATACCTACATATCTTTGCAACTCATATTTAGATTTACATAGATTTAGATTAGTAAAAAATAAAATCGATTGTATTATCAACATTTTAGTTGTTTGTATCCATGGGAAATGCATAATATGGTTGCGAGGTAATTAATTCATGTACCTACCGTTATGAATTGAACAAGTCGCCATAAAAAGCGCAATGTCGCTGAATGCAGGGATTTGGCTTTATTCCCTACCTGTGGGGATTTACTGAGCAGGGATTATCCTGCAGGCTAGCAACACTCACAGCTTAATGGGGACAAGGGCAGGAGGGGAAGGGGTGCAGGATTAAGGGGAGGGGATTAGAATATTATAACTGCAATACCAGCGTGAGAAGGAAGTATAATTTATAATCGATTTCAAATATACCTAATTAATAATGGTAAATTTATATATTTTTTTAAATATTTCACGGGCAGATGTTGGCATCCCACAGCTCCTGTGGAATTTTTCATGAATCACCGCTGATAATGCTAATCGTAGATATGAACGAAACTTTCGGCAGGTGCGAGTACATTATTTCAACAAAATTTTATCGAAACCGCGTTTCTCCGACTTTTTGCATGATTTTTGCCAATTTTTGCCAATTTTCCTGGATTTAATTTTTTAATAGTCAAAATATTAAATTAATGCTTAATACACGTACATACCAATGTATTTCAATCAATAAAATACCATGAACTCACAATAAAAAAAACCTCGTCCCTAGTTCGGTCGACAGCACAGTTGGTAGAGTGCTTGCATTCCATTGATGCCGACAGCTCGGAGATAACGCGGCAAGAAATTACACTATGTATGTACTTTGTAGCTCGTGTCTGCTTGTGGGCGTACGTTAAATCTTAATATTATATTTGTTAGGGGTTGGTGGTTCACACAGTGAGAGTCCATTGTATTTATTTTAAAAAAATAACAGTTTTAATTCACCAACAATTTTATTTTTATTTTTTGGCTCGTGCTGCTCCTGAGGATGCTTTTTTTAGGAGGCGAAAATAATCGAGCCAAAAAATAAAAATAAAATTCTGAATTAAAACTGTTACTTTTTAAAAATAAAAACTTAAGTATTGATATATCTTCGCAACTTAGATTATAGATGGATGCAAAATCAACCGTTTATATCCAACGTCACACACTAGTTGAACAATCATTTCTACATCTATTTCTTCATACTTCACGGCAGATTTTAAAATTCAAATAATTTCATTGCGGCTTATTTCTGATATCGATCTCCATTGTACGAGTAGTAGGCTGATGTGTGAATATGTAAATTAATATGATTTGTGTTTTCCCGCCCCCTGCGTGTAGTTTTTTTACAGCTGAGCGGCTGTTGGGTCAGGTGCAAGTAACGACTCTACAATCTGCATACTGTTTAATAAAATCTAACTGAGCCGCGCCATTAATCACGACAGAAACGAACAAGTGTTAACATTTAAATTTGCATTAAATTATTAAATCCGATGTGATGCTTGAACAATGTTTTTGAATAATGTGCATTTTTACTTTATAGCAGTCCGTAGGAACTGTTGTACAGTCTTGCATTTGTCGGCTAAAAAAAAAAAGGTTTTGACAGAAATGAATTGTCCTGCACAGGACCCTGAATACGAGTTTTTTCACTTTACTTGAAGTATTGAGTATTCGAGAAAAATGTATGTGAACTTGTAAAGCACCTCTGGCAAAACAAGTTTCGAAACTTTTTCAAGTCTCGAAAAAAAAAAAAAAAACTGGTACTCAGGGTACTGGACATGTCAAAAACCTTAATTTGTCGAACCTGTCCGTCCGTATGTAGGTACCTACGTTTGTCCCAGCCAAATCTACTGATTGCAGAGACACCATTTTTAAATATTAAAATTGTAAATAAGTACCTAAGGTGTGGGATGGATTTCGCTCATGAATTGAAGCAGAAATAATTTGGACATCATAGGACCGGGTTGCTAGAGAAAAGGTAAGAAAGTGTAGAGTGTAGCGTATGCGGATGCCTGCCGAGGGAAAAGTTGTACATTCATTCCATTTTAACTGTAAAAAACTATGATCTTGAAATACAAACCCTAGCACGGTGAATTTTATACCAAACACTTTTTTAAACTTTTTATAAAATTGCAGACTTGAGACTGGGAATGTTGAATGGTAATTTATGGACTTGGCACAAATATAAGTTTTTTTCTTGACAACTAGGTACCTAATTGGCACACGTGTGTGTGACTAAGATCCTTAGCAACCAATAACAAGATATTTGCCTGCCTTTTCCATACCAACCCGGTCGCGTGTTCCCATTCCACGACCTAAAAGGAATCTGTACTCAGACAGCACACGGAAGTATCATACCCTAAATCTACCGTTATTGTTTCTTACACTTTATGGTCTTAGCAAAAAAGTGACAGTAATGAAAAAAATCAAGCATGTTTAATAATTTTTTATCTTAATTATAAAGTTTAAACAAAATATATAACTTAAAAATTGCGACCACAAAAAAATATTTAAAAAAATACGTTTTTTTCACTTCTGTAGCTACTTTCTCGTGTGTGCTATGTTTTGGAAATATTTTTTTTCATTCTATTTATAGAACTATACATTGTCTAGTGTAGTATCAAAACCGTTTTTTTATAATGTCAATAGTTTTTGAGTAAATATGGAAAAACTGAAACTACTTGATGAATTATTTTTTTTCCGTGTGCTTGTCTGAGTAAAGATTCCTTTTAGGTCGTGGAATGGGAACACGCAACCCGGTCGTGTGACGTCACACTTTATTATTTTTTAACTTTGTTCCGAGTCCACAATCTATACCTACCTAAATATAAAATCTATTGACTGTTGAATGCATGTCCACAAGCAGACACATGTAAGTTCGCACTTACACATGCTGCATGTGTGCATACAAATTAAACCAAACCTCACTTGAACATAAACTTTGCAACTTCTGCCGCCTTTCCCTGAAACCGGGGTGCCATTTGCAAGAGTGAACCCAGTCCTTACAGCATGGAGGGGTCAGCCTCATACCAAACTATTATTCAAGGAAAACAAACATTTTTAAATAAAGTGAATTAAAACAATGTTTAACCATTTATATTTTTAAATATTTATACAAACATTTTTGTTTCGATAATGAGGTTTTTTTAGCGTTTATATTATATCAATAAACAAAACTTTCATAAAATTTAAATATAAGGACATCTAATTTTTGATAGTATTATGAATCTCATTCTTCCTTTTACTTTCCACCGACAGATGGCAGTGCGCGTTGACATTTCTTCAATTTTTTGTCACAATGAAACTGTCAGAATAAAAGAAGAAAACCACGCTTGCCAAACATGTCAAAAAAGACGTGAAACTAATAACACAACACAATTTTTTTTCTTCACTTTTTCAAGAAAAGTAGTTAGTTTAAAATGAATTTACTACCCAAAAGTCACACAGATTTTAGTCAAAAGGAATATTGGAATACGTTCTTCAAAAAGAGAGGCAAAAAAGCTTTCGAATGGTAACATAACCTAAAAAAGACATGTTTTACAAACTTGAATATTTTGCAATAGTTTATACTGAAACGACATTCATATTTTTAGGTATGGAGAGTATCCAGAGCTGTGCGGCCAACTCCACAAGTACGCAAAGCCTAAGGATGAGATTCTAGTAGTTGGTTGCGGTAACTCTTCCTTGAGCGCAGATCTATACGATGTCGGCTACAGACACATCACCAACATAGACATTTCCCCTGTGGTTATACGCCAGATGAATGACACTAATAGGTATTTCCTAAAAAAACGCTACTAATCTAATCTAAGTTGCAAAGATATGTTACATTGGAGATTCACATTACATGCATTCTCACAACCAGACACGTACAAGTTCGCGCTTGCACATGCCTCATGTGAACCTACAACATAAAAACCAAATCTCAAATGGACGTACACCCTGCAACTCTTGCCGTCCTTCCCTGAGACAGGGGTGACATTGGCAAAGTAAAAAATACTAAGCTACACATATAATGTAACTCCTTGCCGCTTTATCCCCGAAAGGGTCGCATGTCTAATCTAATCTAATCTAATCTAAGCTGCAAAGATATGTATCATTAAAGATTTATACTAAATGCATTCCCACAAGCAGATATGTATAATTTCGCGCTAACACATGCCCCATGTGGACCTACAATATAAAAACCCAATCTCAAATGAACATAAGCCTTGCAACTCTTGCCGTCCTTCCCTGAAACAGGGGTGACATTGGCAAAGTGAACCAATTTTTATATTATGGGTGGTCAGCCGCATAACAACCAATAAGTCAAGGAACATACATGACAAATTACATTTTTTAAATCAAAGAATAAAAATAACAATATATACATGGACATAAAAAACTAAATCATAAAACCAATTTCACTTTAACAAACCCTAGCCGCCAACATCACAGATCAACCGCCATTTCTTTCTATCCTTGCATACTTCTTCGCATGTGGCGAGCGAAATCAATTTATTTTTACAGGTAACGGGGTCGGTCGGCCTTACGCTAACCACTTCAGTTGAAGTTGAAGGAAACCTTGTCGCCGGTATTTTATTTTGGATTTGAAATAAACATTGAAATGGGAAAAAAAAAAATGAACACCCTTCGGTGAGATTCTGAGCTATTGACCCTACGATCATTTAAGTAGTTGTATTTGCTGATTTAAAATTGTACACAATGTGGTTCCAATAAAAAACATCTGAAACATATTTTTATGAGTAAACGCAGTCATGTGATAAATACAAATATGTGTTTATTCGCCGATTTCAATAGTTTGTTACAGCATTTATGACATTTTGCAAGATTCGGGTTGAATATTTTTTTGGAAAATATGAAAAATATTCATGTGTTAAACTACTTAAGTAAGTTTATTGTATCTCAACAAACCTGGCTGTAATAGCTTTTGTTATTTTTTTCTAACATTATTTTCCTGATATATTTAATTATCATTTAGAAAACGTCCAGAACTGAAGTTCCTACAGATGGACGCCCTGTCCCTCCAGTTTCCCGACGACAGCTTCAGCGTTGTTCTTGACAAGGGAACCCTGGACGCTCTCATGCCAGATGACTCGGCAGAAGTTCAGGAGCGGATAGACAAGTTCTTCGGTGAAATATCTCGAGTCTTAAAACTGGGAGGAAGGTAACAAAATATAAGAATATGATCTTTTTAATTCAGGAAAACATCAGGTAGTGTTACTTGTAAAAAAATCCATTCTGGCAATAGAAATATTTATCAACTTACCAGATTTTGCATTTGTTTGCAAGGAAATCAGATGAATGTTTCTTTGTGTCATTACATAAATACATGTTGATGTGTCTTCAATAATGAGTTTGTGTTCCGACAATGATAATGGTGAAGAATCAGCTGACTTTTTTATCGGCTCCGTTTCATATCATTGTAGTCTAAAGGCACCTTAAGTCGGTAGAGACGAAGTGACTGTTGTTAGCAATGTCTTGAACCATAGGTGGCAGTCAGTTACATGTTTATGGAGCTGTCAACAACCCGCTTCATTAGTGAAAAAAACTCTTCACGATAATCTTTATTCTTTTTTTTCCAAAGAATGGTTTCTCCTGAAAACATTGGAGAAGGCTCCAATAAAACTTAATTGATGTAATTGTCTTTATGGATACGGATAAAAAATATCTTTCATAATTAATGCACATTTAATTTTTGTAGTTGTAATCAAAATGATTTTTATTATTATTCACAGATATATCTGTGTATCCCTCCTACAAGAGCACATTATCCGGAAAGTTCTGCGCTACTTTGCAACCACCAGCTGGATGGTGCGTGTTGTCAGGTGTCACGAGGCTGAGAGGAAGTCAGCGGAGAGTGGGGAGGGCAACACCATGCCCGTGTTTGTGCTTGTCATCACCAAATTCAAACAACTCCCACAGCTGGTAAATTATTAACATCCATTTCAATTTATGGCTACTTGTTTCAATCATAACAATAATTTTATAATGGGAATAAACAATGTCCAAAAAAATACAAAAGCTTACATATTTTACAGGTTATTTTATATTTGCTCTCAGCGCATTGAGACTATGTTTATGAGAAAGCATAATTTTTTTTAAAACACAGTTTTATTTTCACAGATCGAGTATTTATTTTTCCTCAAGTACTTTCGAATATGATTTATGGTTTTAAGTTTTACTTGTTCCAGAACTCTACAAAAAATATTTTCTACCACAAGGGACTAAAATGTTTTTTTACAATAAAACAATTCTATTTTTTTTAGAGAATCAATGCATTTCAATGTCATTTTTCAATTTAGTGACTTAATATTTTTTCTTTTAGTGTCCTGTAAGAAGTGTTTGCTTTGCTGCATGACACAGAATTTAATTAATAGTGCTACATTTCCAGTTCCTTGAAGTGTGTATGGGCGGAGAGACAATGCAAAGGCTCAGCTCTCCAGAGCAGATCCTGGAGGCTGTACGCTCGGCCCAGGATGCTTCCCTGGTCACCAATGGGCTCGTCAATAACAGCCTAGTCGGGCTCAACGAGGTACAATCAACATTAATCTTTACCAGTTTTCAATTCTATAAATTTACTTTTTACATTAACACTTCATACCAAATACACAAGCTGGAATATTTATTAAATTAATAGATTTACAACTCTTGCCACTACTTTTCCTTTTAAAGATACCACTCATTGTAATAAAATATTTGTTAACCGACCCACAACTTATTTTGTAGTTCTCCTTTTTAATCATTTAATTTTGCGCTGAGATTTCAGTTACTTGAGATTTAGTAAATTACAATTTATAGCATTATCATACAACAGGCATGCAAATATGCAGCCCATCAACACAGTTGTAACCTGACTTTAAATTGAAATATAGCATGGAGAATGTTACTCCTCCCGTGATTGACGATTTTCATTGATAATTGTGTCAGCTATCCATTTTTATTTTTGAATTTTAAATAATGTTTTTCACGGTGGTTATATATTTCCAGGTAAAGCTAGATCTCTCCCGCCCAGGTGACGCAACTCCTCGCTACACCATCCACGTGCTGGACCAGACGCTGCCCAGAAGTAATGGGAGATACGCTGCATTCATTGTGTCACAAGGCAGGTAAACACAATTCATATTTCTCAACAAAATTTCTGTTTACAAAATCTGTCTAGTGAGTCTTTACTACATATTTGTAGCTGTTCAAGTATGACCTTTTACTGCAAAGTTAAACTGTTTTAGAACTCTTGGGAACATGATAACATGATGGCGTTCCAAGAAATAGATTATATGTTGCCATTTTCATTTCGACCAACCCAATCTGCAAATTTACGAGGGTACTGTAAAGCTTGCTTGTTCGGCTGCTAGTTCATTTGTAAAATTAAAACATTTTCTTTGCAATGTATTATTTTTATATTTTAAACTGGAATTATGTACCTATATTTTATGTTGAAATAAAAAAATATTTCACAAAACATTGTGGAATAATATCTAACTCAAGCTTCTTTTTAGTGCGGTTCGTAAAATCTATTTTGAACTGAATATAGATGATTAATTTTAGCAAACTTGTAACATATTTGCAGAGAGGCAGACTGGCTGTTCTCGACGCCTCAAGGTCGCAAGCAGCTGCTGCAGTCTGCGGGCTACGAGCGCCTGGCCGTGGTCAGCATGCACCGTGACCATGTCTACACGGACCTGGAGGCCGTCAACGAGGAGCTGGCCGACAGCATCAAGTCACTGGCGCCCAGGGGGATCAAGGGCAATGTGAGGCATTGCATAAAACCTTTTTTTTTTAATTTCATAATATCTGAAATGTTGTTTTCTTCCAACTCTCATATTAATCATTAACACGTTCGCGGACGACACGGTTATAGCCGCTCTATGAGCTTGTCTAGGACTGGACGAAACAGTAATAGCCGTCGTGATAAAACGTTATTACTAGGGACGAAACGGCTATTTCTGATAGAACTTGCATACATGTAGCATCCGTGCGTCCCTACAGAAATCCAAAGAACACGGCAATAGCCGTTTCGTCCCTGGATAAATGATAATAAAAATACAATTTGAGATGATGAAATAAGTGTGTTTTTTCTAGCCTACTTCACATTTTTTTGTGCCCGCGAATGTGTTAAAAGAGAATGTATATCATCAAATGTCAAAATTCAAATGTCATTTCATAAAATATTTCAAATGTCTTTTTCATTCTTTTAAATGGTGACAAAAAAATTTGAGAGACACAAATTATGTGTTATATTTACAAGAAAACAGGCTTTTTATTATATTTTTTAGGGTTTGGTGGTTTACACAGTAAAAGTCCAATGTATTTATTTTGAAAAATAGTGCAGTTTTAATTCACTTACATTTTTATTTTTTGGCTTGAATATTTTTGCCTCAAAATCCTGCCCCTGAGGATATCTCTTTGAGGCAAATATATTTGAGCTAAAAAATAAAAATAAAACGGTACTTCTGAATTAAAAATAAAGGCTTTTTAATTTTTTTACTTTCTTATACTTTTGTTGCACAAATTTTCCTTGTCCTGTTTAATCCTTAGATATGCTTGGAATGTGCGGATGTAATAATCGCTGAATGAAATATATTATACAGGCCTTCATAGTCTCTGTTCAGCAACAAAATATACAGAAAGTCAAAGATGATATCGTTGTATTGGTTAGGTGTACATATACTATTAAGGTCATAGTAAGTGTAATGTGATTGATATCTATTACAGATTCCGTATTTGTCCCTGGGCAACGATGTTGGCGAGAGGAAGATAATCCACAAAGGGCACTCCGAGTTCTCGGGTGATTATGTTGTCGAGGACGTGGTGCATGATGATGGCAACACCTACAGGAGACTCATCTTCCTCAACAATCAGCTGACCGTGCAGTCCGAAGCCAAGATGAGCATGAGTAAGTGATGGATGATAACATGGTTTTAAAAATATTTCACACATCTTGATACAAAACAACTCCAATAAAATGAATAATAAAATGAAATAATAATGAATGCTTGATACAGAAGTATTTTATTTATTTAAAATACTATTTTCTTTTGGCGGTCACTATTGGTTTTGTTGATAAAAGTTATTCTTGCACTGTAATGTTGCTTTATGAGTCGCAAGTATCCTAAAGAAACGCAACATTTCTACAAATTTAATATTCCGGGTCCAACAAGGTTACCGCCCATACTGTAAAAAATGGTTCATGATGTCAACCCTGTTTCAGGGAAGGTTGGCAAAAGTTTGCTGGGCTTATGTTTATTTGCGGTTTGGAATTTAATTAATAAGTACACATGCAGCATTTGTAAGCGCAAACTTTCATAAATGTCTGTTTGTGGGCATGAATTTATTATAAATTTTAAATGTTAATATATTTTTTCAAGGTAGATTACAGGTTATAAACAACATCTTTCTGTAGAAAATTTCGCAGGACTCATTAACTCAATAGTATTCAGCTATTATTTTCCATTCAATAAATTTTAAAATGTTTTTTTTTTTCAGTAAAAAATCGTCACGGCAAGAAGAAGCTCTCCATCGACACTCGCCACCTGGCGTGTGAGCACCACAAGTATATGTCGGTGGGGGTCGCCATGGCAACGGCAGGCCGCGGGGAGGGGAGGGTGGCCGTGGTGGGGCTGGGGGGAGGGGGGCTGTGCTCTTTCCTCAGGAGAGGGACCGCCCCCCGACTGTCCATCACAGCGGTGGACATAGACCCGGCCATGCTCCACGTCGCACAACAACATTTTGGGCTGGTCTGCGATGAACAATTGACAGTGTGCATAGACGATGGGATAAAATTTATAGAGCGCTCTGCTAGCAATGGTGAATACTTGTGTTATTGATTCCAATTTTCTGCTTTTGCTTACTTGTCAAATCTTGAAAGTGAAAAAAAAAAACCTTTCCCGTCATCCAATTGAATTGAATGAGGTACGCACGTGAATTGACATAAACAATATTGTGTTGTCATCCGGCCAGGTTGCTAGGAAAAAGCAAACAAATATTATGTTGTTGGTTGCTATCCTTGCAGTCCCATACAAGACTGACATTTGCAAGCTGAAAAAAGTTTAACTTCAAAAATGTTCGGACCTCATTTTAAACATCAGCAATAATGCATTATTTCATATTTCTCTCTGATATTGTGATTGTAAAGATTATTTTCACATTGTGACAGCGAGCCATACTCGCATAAGTTTAAGCAGTAATAGAATGGTGTGTCTATTAAATTTTTCAAGTATCACATGAAAATCTAGACCTTGCTTATTGAAGGCTTTTCCTTAAAAGTAAATCATTCTATGTTGCATGATGATCTATTTTGATTTTCCCATAAAAAACATTTCATAATATTTAAGAGCTGTTGTAAATATTTTCAGGTGACATGTTTGATGCGGTGTTGTTTGACGTGGACAGCAAGGATATGACTCTTGGCATGTCGTGCCCTCCCAAGCAGTTCATTCAAGAACAAGTATTGAAAAATGTTCAGCAAATCATCGGTGAAAAGGGTAAAACTACTTTTACACGTATACAACTCTTTTCTCATTGCCTTCTGTACTTTTCTCTCTCTCATCTCCTTCCATCCTTTACTCATGCTTTCTGTTACATATTTTATGAAATGTATCTCTTATTTCTCACCTTTTGCACTTTTTATACTAAATTTCTTGTCTTCTTTTATTGGGGCATCAGTAGGGGATAAATCTTACTTACTAATGAAATCATATTGATGTTAAATCCACAACTGCCATTGTTTTGCTCATTTAGGAATAAAAACCCTTTTTTGATCCAACGAGCTATTTTGAATTTCCTAAAACTCAAGTATACAATTTTTATAATCTAATCTAATCTAAGCTGCAAGGATATATACCATTTAAGATTTAAATTAAATGCATTCCCACAAGCAGACATGTATAATTTCGCGCTAACACATGCCGCATGTGGACCTACATTATAAGAACCCATCTCAAATGAACATAAGCTCTGCAACTCTTGCCGTCCTTCCCTGAGACAGGGGTGACATTGGCAAAGTGAACCATTTTTTCACAGTATGGGTGGTCAGCCGCATAACAACCTATAAGTCAAGGAACATACAGAAAGAAGTTTATTTTTTCACAATACTTGTCATGTTTAATTTTATGTCAAATAATTAAAAACAGAAAAAAATCTGTCTCTTCTTACATCCACTATATTCCATAATTAATATGAAGCAAAATAATCATGATTTCTTGTTGTATTTACAGGATTCTTCATTCTCAATCTGGTCTGCCGGGACGACGCCCTCCGTAAAGAAGTTGTTGTGATCCTGCAGTCTCTGTTCAAGCACGTGGCCTCTTACTCCCCAGAACAGGAAGTGAATGAGGTGGTTTTCTGTACAGCTAATCTGGCTGGTAAATGGCCAGAACAGCTGAAGGCCGCGGCTGAAGCTGTCAATGCCTGCGGGACGCAAAACAATCCCATCATTGACATAACCTCACTCTTAGAATCATTGAATATATTGTGAAGAAAATAATGATGGTAAATTAAAGGCCTGAATCTTGTTTTAATACCTAAAGACAAAAACTGCATTTAAAATGAAACTGAACCATTGAATTGGTGCTACCTATAAAATAAATTAAACTTAATAAAGCGTAATATTAAACAATTTTCGATGAAGAGACAATAATTCTGTGTTTCCATACATTTATTTCATTTTTGTCAGCAAATCTAGATTTCCGCCTTTGCTTCAATACTACACATTTTACAGTAATTTATCTGGATAATTTTTAATCCTATGACCTCAATTTATTTTTATGTATATTTATATTTTTAATATATTATTTGTAATGATACTGTGGTGCAGTCTGTCTTCATATACATACAATGTAGCGCCACTGCGTTTCCCCCAGTCAACTACAACAGAACGCCACTGGTCACTGCCCGGCGAAAACAATAGACGGCCCGGAACAAAGGGATCTACGGCAATCTCTCATTGGCCGACACTAGCTAGGAGCCGACAGTGGACTTATTAACTGTAGTATAAAGATAGGCCGCTGTCGGCTGGGAGGGCAGTACAATCTCAACACTCGACGAATACACACGCCCGCCCGCTCGCTCTCGCCTGACACCAACACTTCGCCTGACGACCGCACACTGCCAGCACCCTCTCCGCCACTCTTCAACCGCAAGAAACTCGAGGAACTGCATTGCTGCCTACAATACCTGGCCACCACAGCTAACTGCTCTCAGGATCGAGAAACCTCTCCAAACCCATCCTTTCCTTCCGAGCTCAACAGACGCAAGTTTCAATCCCATAGTGGACCTTTTCAGGACCACTCTTTCTCTCAAAAGTTTAAGCCTTGCGTCTAGTAGCTCACTCCTCTTTCCGCTAACCTTCACCCTCCTCCAAACTCTTCCGCACTCTCGGACATCCTCCGCGAGACCACGGGAACTATTTGGAAACCGGAGATCGACACGCCGCGACAGTCTCTGGAAACAAGACTGCCGAACGCCCTTCAAGAAATCACAACAATATTGTAAAAAAGCTGTACACCGAATTTTTCCATTAAACGAAGTTTCCACAGTGGTGAACCCGACGTTAGTACTCAGAATAACTACATGGTGACCCTCAAACATTTTAAAAATAAAACGTGTGTTGTACTCACAACAAAATTAAATCAGTGCCTAAAAAATATCGCTTAAAAATAATATGTGTGTTTTAAAAATATCTCTAAATATTTTTTTTTTCCCGCGCAAAAATAATTCTTGTCCATACGTGTTCTACGAACTCCGCCGGCAAAGCTAATTTACAACAACAATAGTGCGTCATATATTGAGCCTGTGTTTTACAAAATGGCACAAGAAAATAACCCAACCGAGGTCGTGGCCAAAGTCACTGTAAATATGCCTCCATTTTGGAGCGAAAATGTTCTGCTGTGGTTGGTGCAAGCGGAATCACAATTTTCAAGTGCTGGAATTACGGCAGATGCCACTAAATACCACTGCCTTGTCTGCGCGCTGAACCAAGAAGCGCTAGGCAGCGTCAGCGACGTCTTACTAGCTCCACCTTCGCACGGAAAATACGAGGCTTTGAGGACAGCATTACTCGCTCGCTTCCAGGACTCTGAAGAAACCAGAATGGCGAAACTCCTCAATGGATTATCCCTTGGGGATAAAAAACCATCTTCACTGTTGCTTCAAATGAAGCAGTTGGCAGGCCCGCTTCTTGCTGAGAGTCCAATCCTGCGATATTTATGGACGCAGCACCTCCCACAACAAGTGCAAGCCATCATCTCCGTGTGTTCAGATTTACCACTCACGCAACAAGCGGTGAAAGCAGACAGAGTGATGGGAATTTACCAAAACCAACAAATACACAGCATCAACAAGTCAACCACTAGCAGTGAAACAGCGCTACTTCGCTCCGAGCTCAGTGAATTATCCAAACTCATACATGTAATGGACAAAAACTATGAAAATACGTCATCAAATACACATAACAGTAACCCTCACAAACGGCACAGTAACTGCAACAGCATTAAAATAAAACAAACACAAGACAAATGTTTTTACCACTCAACATTTGGTAACCACGCGCGGAAATGCAAACAACCATGCAAGTTCTACAAACCAACAAAAAATTTCAACATTGCATCATCATCATCATCATCTACAAAATCATGTGCAACGCTAAATCAACGAAACGAAAGCCGCAGATTACAAATCTGGGACCTGAATTCCGCGACAAAATACTTGATTGATACTGGATCGGATATCTCGGTGATGCCGCCAAATCGCAAGGGCAAAATACAAAGAATCTCCCACAATGCAGATATATACGCTGCTAATGGGACAAAAATACGAACCTACGGTTCTCAAACTATGCAAGTCAGCTTGGGACTTCGCAGAGTTTTCACATGGACGTTCATCATCGCTGATGTGGACCAGCCCATCATCGGAGCAGACCTCCTGCATCACCACAATATCTTGGTCGACTTACGGCATAGATGCCTAATCGACGGGACAACTGGCCTCAAGTCAAAAGGCCAAACAACTTTTGGAGCAGCTCCGGGTCTTTCGACAATCAACAATCAAGACCCTTATCATCGGATAATCTCAAAATATCCGAGCCTCACCCAAACTCAAACAAACACAGGAACTTCTGCACATTCAACGGTTCACTTCATAGAAACAAAAGGACAGCCAGTTACTGCGAAAGCACGCAGACTGGCACCAGGACCTCTTGAAGCCGCCAAGAAGGAGTTCTCCATCATGATGGAGCTAGGCATATGCCGCCCTTCTAAGAGTAACTGGGCGAGCCCACTTCACATGGTTAGGAAGCCTAGTGGAGGCTGGAGACCATGTGGTGACTACCGCGCGCTCAATGCCCAAACCACACCGGATCAATATCCGATTCCTCATCTGCACGACTTCGCGCACCGCCTACAAGGTTCAACCATCTTTAGCACAGTTGACCTTGTCAGAGCCTACCATCAGATCCCGGTGAATGAAGAAGATGTCAAAAAAACGGCCATCATCACTCCGTTTGGACTCTTCGAATTCACTGCCATGCAGTTTGGATTGTGCAACGCAGGCCAAACATTCATGCGGTTCATGCACCAAGTAACGAGAGATCTGCCATTCTGCTTTGCATACATCGACGACATCCTTATCGCTTCAACCAACAAAGAGGAACATCAAAAACACCTCCACATCCTGTTCAAGAAACTGACAGAGTACAGTCTTATCATCAATCCTGAGAAATGTCAGTTCGGCAAAAAAGAAGTGAATTTCCTGGGATACAAAATATCCGACAAAGGCACATCACCCTTGCCTGAAAAAGTGAAACAAATACTGGAATTCACCAAACCCCAGAACGCAAAATCACTTCGAAGATTCCTGGGCATGGTGAATTTTTACAGAAGATTCATCCCACACGCCATGAACTGTCAGCAGCTCCTGTTCGAGGCAATAGTAGGACACAAGAAGAATGACAAACGACCAATTATCTGGACAGCAGAAATGGAAACTGCATTCAACCAGTGCAAGACGGACCTGTCACAAGCCGCCATGCTAGCACACCCCAAGCAGGACGCTGACATTTCACTGGCAGTCGACGCATCTGATAACGCCATGGGAGCAGTACTCCAACAACTTCATGATGGAGAATGGCAGCCACTTTCTTTCTTCTCGAAAAAGTTCACAGAAGCTCAAAAAAAGTACAGTACATACGACAGGGAACTCGCAGCCATGTATGAAGCCACAAAATACTTCAGACAGCTCATCGAAGGAAGAACATTTCACATCCTCACGGACCACAAACCGTTGACTTTTGCATTCAACATGAAGAAAAATTGTTCATCCCCAATGCAAGGAAGACAGTTGGACTTCATATCACAATTTACCACAGACGTCAGACACATATCAGGACAAGATAACATAGTAGCTGACGCACTATCAAGAGTCGATGCTATTACAATTCAACCCGACATCAACTATGAAGAAGTCGCCAAAGCTCAAATAGCCGACCCCGAACTCGTCGACCTGAGGAAAAAAGACACCGCATTGGATCTACAGCTCACACAGCTACCCAATAGCACACTCGCTTTATGGACAGACAAATCCAAAGGCGTATCGAGGCCATACATACCCAAAGGTATGAGAAAGCAAATCATACGTGCTTACCACGAAACGGCGCACGCAGGAGCAAAAGGCACATATAGAACTCTCAGCTCGAGGTTCGTATGGCCTGGATTACAGCGCGACGTCACACAATACGTTCGCACATGCGTCACATGCCAACAAACTAAGATCTCAAGGCATACAAAAAGTCCTATCCACACTCTACCAACGCCGGATACAAGATTTACCTACATACATGTAGACCTGGTTGGCCCACTCCCACCATCTCAAGATTACACATATCTGCTCACTATCATAGATAGATTCACAAGATGGCCGGAAGCTATTCCACTCAAAAATATAAATGCTGAAACAGTCGCAAACGCCATCCTGAACAACTGGATTTCAAGATATGGCGTGCCTACACACATAATTACTGACCAAGGACGACAGTTCGAGTCAATGTTATTCAAGGACATTACACGACTAATGGGCGCAAAACATATTCACACCACAGCCTATCATCCACAATCAAACGGACTAATTGAAAGATGGCACCGCACAGTGAAAGCCGCAATACGAGCACACACATCATCAAAATGGACTGAAGTCCTACCCATGATTCTATTAGGACTAAGAAACACCATCAGAGAGGATATCAAGTACTCTCCAGCTCAACTTACATATGGTACATCTCTACGGATGCCTGGAGATTTTTTTGAAGACTCAGCACCCATGGAACCCGAAACTTTCGCCAGGAAACTTCAAAATACATTGAGAAGCATCAGACCAGTACCTACATCAAACCACAGCAAGGAACGACCTTTTGTACATAAACATCTACAAGATTGCACACACGTATTTGTGCGAGTAGACGCATCCCGTAAGCCTCTGCAAGCCCCCTACGAAGGCCCATTCGCCATTATAGAGCGAAACGACAAACACTTTTCCGTGGACGTAAACGGTACACAAAAAGTTATCTCAATCGATAGATTGAAGCCTGCATACATGCCGGAAGAAACAGCTGCATCACAACCACCGCGAAACACAGAACATCTACCCATAACGACAGTATGTTCCAACGCACCAACACAACTTCAAGGACAAAACAACACGCCTCAAGAAAATGTGTCAAGAAGAGGAAGAAAAATACGATTTCCAGACAAACTGAACCTCTAACCACGATTATCGTATCGGTGACGTCACAACTCACCTTACCACCGACACTAGGGGGGACTCATGTGGTGCAGTCTGTCTTCATATACATACAATGTAGCGCCACTGCGTTTCCCCCAGTCAACTACAACAGAACGCCACTGGTCACTGCCCGGCGAAAACAATAGACGGCCCGGAACAAAGGGATCTACGGCAATCTCTCATTGGCCGACACTAGCTAGGAGCCGACAGTGGACTTATTAACTGTAGTATAAAGATAGGCCGCTGTCGGCTGGGAGGGCAGTACAATCTCAACACTCGACGAATACACACGCCCGCCCGCTCGCTCTCGCCTGACACCAACACTTCGCCTGACGACCGCACACTGCCAGCACCCTCTCCGCCACTCTTCAACCGCAAGAAACTCGAGGAACTGCATTGCTGCCTACAATACCTGGCCACCACAGCTAACTGCTCTCAGGATCGAGAAACCTCTCCAAACCCATCCTTTCCTTCCGAGCTCAACAGACGCAAGTTTCAATCCCATAGTGGACCTTTTCAGGACCACTCTTTCTCTCAAAAGTTTAAGCCTTGCGTCTAGTAGCTCACTCCTCTTTCCGCTAACCTTCACCCTCCTCCAAACTCTTCCGCACTCTCGGACATCCTCCGCGAGACCACGGGAACTATTTGGAAACCGGAGATCGACACGCCGCGACAGTCTCTGGAAACAAGACTGCCGAACGCCCTTCAAGAAATCACAACAATATTGTAAAAAAGCTGTACACCGAATTTTTCCATTAAACGAAGTTTCCACAATACAATAAAAATTCAATGGGATTGTTCAAATTGGTATTTATTTTGAATAACATGGTGTTCACAATAAAACAAAACATTAAAATTCTTACATTATTGTTTGTAATATTAACATATTTTTAAATGAATATATTTCACTGGATTGTCTGGGCCAGGCCTGCAAACTGTAAGTAATTATGTTTTCTTTCATGTATTTTTGTGAAACATAAATTTCACCTAATCAATGTCATAGATTATGAAGCAAAGAAATATATATTAAATAATTTAAAGTTTGTACAAACAATGAGTTTTTACTTAGAAGTAGAAACTTATGGTTTGTCCGTACTACTATAGTTTGGGTTTTTTTTTTTATTGACAACATTAAGCTTTAATTTTCCTCGTAGGCTATTCATTTTATAATTTAACAATTTGGATAAGTGAACACTAACGACACTTAGTTGCAAATAAATAATGTTGCTTGTTCGGAAATGCGCATACAAATGGCGACACTATGACTAGTATAACGGTAACAATTAAAAAAATACTTTTCATCTTTTACCATTCTAAAACATTTAACATAGCACTTTCCAAACCTTAAAAACAAATTAAAAAGAGTAAACATTAACAGTGTTATTCATTAGAATTTTTAAACCAGATTTCTTTAGAGATCTGGTTTAATTTTTCGATTTAATCTCAATTTACAAAAAAGGTGATTCATAAAAGATTTATAATTCAGTTTAACACTAAACGTGTTTCAAAACATGATCACATTTGTAAACCACCTCGGAGTAGGTTTATTTCGTTCTAAACTAGATCGACATACGCAAAATGGCGATCTTCCTAATTCCCCAGCTGATCGTAATGTACGAGATAACTTTCAGAATAAAAGATTTATGAATCAAATAAGAGTTTCAGCAATTACAGTAACTTTAACACATTATAATTTTACACTATAACAACAAATCTACGGTATGCAGCAACGAAACAAAATATAAAAACTGTGACAAGAAAACAAGTGACAGATGCCGCGTCGTGTTATTTTTCAAGTCGCCAATTTTGTAAAACTGACACTTTTCTTGTAGATAAAGTATGAAGGCCCATCTTTGAGATTTTCTTCGTGATGCCTACAGCCAAAACCTGAAGTCACAATGAAGTCATGCTTTGAAAAATACTTGTTTCCATTTTTGGTTCATTCGAAGTCGCAGTCGACATGAGTTTGACAGCTGGAGTGTCGAGAAACGTTCGGGAGGGGGCGTTTACCTGAATGCTTCCGAATGTCTCCGAAAGTTGTCAAAAATCATGCAAAAACCCACAAAAACTTTAAAAAAATTCATAGACACCTAAATACCTACATAAATGTCGAGCATTTCGTATTTTTTCATACAGAAAAAGCTACCGGAAGTCTGTTTAAGCAGGATTCGGTAAACCAAAAAAAATAATGCACGTATTTCGCTAATGAATCACCTTTTTATTTATTTTGGTTTAGCGGGCTGGTACAAATTTAAATTGGTTTCTCAAAATCTCGCACTAAACAGGTATGGGCGGAATCTAATGAATAACACTGTAATTGACCAGATCTATCAGTGGATCAAAACAATAAAATTAACAGCTCTCTCGTGTGCCGTGGAATTAATATTACATGAATACAGAAAAACCTATGACTGTCGGTGATCAATCAATCTGTGATCATTCAAAATCTAACCAATAAATTATGTAAAACTAATTAAAATTATTTAATTAGGTACCTAATAAAACATAGTGTCATATACCTAAATGATAAATTACTAAGAAAGAAATGAAAGAAGAAAAATTGGCATGGACTTACAAGTTTTTACTAACACTAAATTGTCATAACAGATTATCATTTTCATAGCATGCTACACAATAAACTAAGGGTATTAACATTCACAGAATAAATAACTAAAAACGAAAATTAGGAAGAGCTCACGTGAATAGTACACCTAGTACGAGTTTTCATCTTACAAGCCGGTACCAAAAATTTTGCATGTGACTTTGTGACAACCAAAATGTTTATAATGTTTGGTTATTACCTAGTAAAGTTATTTCCGAATCTAGGGAATATGAGCAGATGTAAAATTTCTAATAACCAAAAAATGTTATCTCTTTTGGCCTCCCTCCACACAGCTTTACTTATATAAACTGATTACATGAATAATCCTATTTGAGAATACTTATTTCCAGTTACTTGTAAAGCAGAGATTATTTGATGACTCCATTCATAGAAAAAAATGGATTCAAGAACATTTAAAAAGAGTTATCAAGTGAGTTATTCCCAAAATAGTAGAAGTACTCGCCAAGACTGTGTGGTTGAAAGGGAGGATTTGAAATAAAACAAATATAACTAAGTCAAAACACAAAGTAAGAATAGAAGTAATTAAGTTGGTCCTTACAAGCTAAATCACATTAGTTGTTAACGCAATAGGAACACTTACACAGTACGAGTATTTATAATAATTACTTACATTTGGCAAAGTTTAACATTGTAACATTCCCTCACATTCATCTATCCAAGAACATCATCACATTATGGTGATGTTCAGAAAATGCCTTTTTATGTTAAAAAGTAATCCTACATATAAGTCTTCGAGTCCTGTAGAAAAAAGGTGGTAATCTACATTTTTTTTAAATTATATAAATGTATGGAAATATAGAAAATCCTTTTCTCATCATTTCTATATATTTATCTCATTCAAAAAAAAACCTAAAGTTCCACCTTTGGTTCTATATGGCTCATTTCTACTTTGAAAATCCTGTTACTCTGCAATATTCTAGCTATGTCATTTTACAAAGTCTGACAAGTTATTGTCTATGCTACTCTATTTTCATCTGTTTTGATAAAATCAATTTTAATTAGAATGGTAGTTATTTCATTGCAGCTGACATGGATGATGGTTTCAACAAAAGTTAAGTTTACTTAAAATTATGCAAATTTTGTAAGTTTGTTTTTTTGGCCAGAAATTCACTCCACTCTTGTTGAAAACCCAGTGTGATATCTGATTAACAAAAAAGCTTGCATGCATAACTGCTTCTCCAATATTATATTTATTCTAAGGTAATGAAAATTAGCATTTCAAAACAGATTAATTATTATAAATGTAGTTTTTTTTTTCTAAAATGTCATAAATTTGATAACTTATAATAAATTAAAATTGATTAATATTATTTAAAAATTGGTTTCAGTCCTAAATGCACTGGCAACACTGTAAAAGCCTCTTCATCACACACATGAAATAATGTCTCCAAAAAAAAACAATTTAAAAGCAGGAGCTGAAAAATTACACTCTTCAGTACAAAATATTCATTTAGAAATGTCGATTTTACTGAAAATAAGATCTCGATATAGTAGGTTATAATCAACCCATGTAGAACAAGTATGTTTTATTTGCATGCACAATAAAAAAACTAAACATTTCCCAACATGGCGGTGCATGGAAAGTTTTCACTATGAATTTTGAAATTTTATTTTAAAATACTTTCTTGAATATATTTTTGAATGCGCGTCCTTTGGTGCGTTTGTTCTTGGTGGTGAGATCCAGGGGGGCCTGGGACAGCTCCCCCGCACTGGAGCCTGCGCTGGGCTGGGGGGAGGGGCTGGGGGAGGGGGTGCCCCGCTCAGGAGGACCCTGGGACAGCTGATCCTCCACCACCGGGGGAATGCTGCGCTCACTGCTGAAACTCGTGTTGCTTTTGGAGCTCTGCCTGCCCATGGCCGCACGGAAGAAAGCTGGAGAACTCAGCCTCCTTAGTTTTCCAGATTTCTTGTCTTCGCTGAGAGGAGACGACTTCATTCCAAAGATTAAGCCATTTGTCTTTGGGAATTCCTTTTTTGGCGTTATCAAACCTGTATTTGGAATCTGAACTTCTCCTATTCTACTGAAATCCACTGGCTCGACTTCTGGAGCTAAGAATTCAGCTTCTTCCAAAGCGACTGGAGTGTCTACATTGATTCCAGGAAGTTCAGCAGAGGGCCACAGGCCTTCCTGCTTTATATTAATGTCTCCTGTTTCAGACATTTGCATTCCAGCTGAAGCTGGGATTGAATAGCTGCGGTGAATGATGGATGTCTTTCTTTTCCTCTTTTTCTTCTCTGGTTTGACATTCCCCCCATCTTGTATGACACACACGCTGTTTAAGCATTCTTCAGAGAGTCGCCTTTGCTTTTCGCTTTCTGCTACTCCTGTGGAATGTCCGACAGCTCCCTCTGTGGATTTCCGTCTCATTCTATTCTTCTCTAACTGTACTCTTTTTGGCTTGCCCGTCTTTATTAGTTCTGCATCTGATTTATCTGGGGAGGTTTTTCTCTTGAAAATAAATACAACTATTACAGCTAGAAGTATTTGGAACGCCATGACTTTGAGTAGGATGGTGTTGCCAAAGAGGCTGTCGCTCTCAGCCAGCAGGACGTTGACGGCTGTTGACAGCTGTGCCAGCTGCTGCTGCAGCAGGAGCATCTCCTCCATGTTCCTCTGCTCTCTCTCCTCGCTCTTCTTGCTCTCTTCGTTCATCACTTGAAGAGTCTTGTCAAATGTTCTCTGCATTTCCTCAACTTGTTTTTTGTATCTGCGACTGAGCTCCTCCAAGTATTGCCCCGACAAAGACATGTTTCTTTCTAACGCCTAAAACAATAAAAATGGAATTAGAGGTTTCAAAAAAATATGTAGAGAAAAAAAAGCATAGTTGTTATTTTTATTTCTAGTTTTTTTCTTGTTCATGCTCTTTCTTAAATAGTTAACCCCCAAACTTTTGATTATATTTTTAAATGAGATTGGTTCGGAAAAAATATTTTTATTGGAATTGGAATTTTGACAATTTTAAAAATAATCATACATGGCGGTTGATCTGTGATGTTGGCGGCTAGGGTTTGTTAAAGTGAAATTGGTTTTATGATTTAGTTTTTTATGTCCATGTAGGTATATATTGTTATTTTTATTCTTTGATTTAAAAAATGTAATTTGTCATGTATGTTCCTTGACTTATAGGTTGTTATGCGGCTGACCACCCATGATATAAAAATTGGTTCACTTTGCCAATGTCACCCCTGTTTCAGGGAAGGACGGCAAGAGTTGTAAGGCTTATGTTCATTTGAGATTGGGTTTTTATATTGTAGGTCCACATGCGGCATGTGTTAGCGCGAAATTATACATATCTGCTTGTGGGAATGCATTTAGTATAAATCTTAAATGATATATATCTTTGCAGCTTAGATTAGATTAGATTAGATCATAAATAAGTTGGCTTACCTTGATTCTATTAGATAGTCGTAGAAAGACAGACTCCTTCTGTCCCTGATGCTGCGTGGGCAGGGTGCTCTGAGGGGGGGCAGGGGTGGCGGGGTCGCCCCCCGCCTGCTCCAGCTCGGACAGTAACTTGTCCAGGGACAGCTGGTCCTGAGTAGAAAGCTTCAGACCATTCTCTTCCCCTGCATCAAATGATCCATTCAGGTTATCTCCATCACCGATGCCATCTTGAGGTTCAGTCCTATCCTTGTCTGACTCTGATGAAGCAACTTCTGGAGCTGTATCTCTGATGACTTCACCAGACTCATTTGAATCAGAAATAACTTGTAACTGTTCTGTTTTCATTGTTTCACTCTCATCAATGCTAGATTCAATTTTCACACTGCCGGAATGATTGCTGTCCACTTGAGCAGTCCCTGTATCTCTCTTGTCAGAATCCACTAGCACTGTAATTACGCTTGGCTCTATTGCATCAGCATCGTTTTGAAGTGTTTTTGTTGGTTTGATATCGGCTACATTCCCACCAGGAACATCAACTGTTATAGATACTTTTATTGGAGGTGTGTTATCTAAACTATCAGCCAATTTTTCAGGTTTGTCTTTACACTGTGTTCCATCACTTAGGCAAGTTGTGAGGGAATCCTGTAATAATCCGTTGAGAATGTTTTCTTCTGTAACAATAGGATTCTTGCTGTCTATGGTGAGGTTGGATGTGACATTTAAATCAGCGTCATAGCTAGTATTCAAAACCACTTTCTTTTCTATGATGGCCAACATGTTGCAGAGAGCAGCTACGTAGCTGGGGACCAGCAGAGCGGAGATGTAGCTGGCCATCTCTGTTTTGAAAGATGAAGTCCGTTTGCTCTTGAAGTCCAGCCCGTACTGCTGGCAGATGTCTGTGTTACACAATGTACTCCGGATGGTTGGTGCTTGTATCAGTGCATCCAAATACTGGCCATCACAACTCATCAGGTCATACACATCAGTAAACAGAGAGTTACTGCAGTTGTCACACACAATTATGTGACTGGGGGTTCGACACTTCTTAGATTCTGGATCAACAGTCTCCAAGAGGGTGGTTGCATTATTAGACTCTCCGCTTTTCACTAAAACCTGAGCAGCTTTCTTCATTATAGACATGACGGCATCCCGAGCTGAACCAAACAAGTTACGAGAGATGTCTCCCTGCTGGTTCTCATCTAAACCTTGCAGAGTATCATCATCATCATCGTCATCATTTGGATTGGGCAAATTTTCTGTTTCAAAAACCTCAAACTCGGATGTTCCGTATACTCGGAAGAGAGAAATGGGACAGTAATGTTCAGAGCCATAGTAAGAATGTAACTCTACTCTTATGAATTTCCCAAAGAGATGTGGATGAAGGTTAAAAGTCTGCACATCTCTCTCATCTTTGGCAATAAACTGGCCAACACTGGCCCACTCTCTGGTGGGAAAGCGATCACTGACGGACACAGAGAAGTTCTTGGGTGTAGATGAGAACAGTTCAAAGTTGGCCAGATCAACTTTCTTAGCCTGCACGGCCTCACACAGCTCCACGATGAACCAGATGCGGCTGTTGCAAGTGTTGAGCATGTATTCATCTTTACTGGATGATAGAATGTAGCCAGCAGAACCTGCTTCAGGATTGGCTGCCATTATTTTAGCCCCACAATCTGGCGAAGCATAGTTCTTGGATCGCACTTTTAAATTGACAGCAGATGTGACAGTGCCTTGAGTTGTCAGGGAGGAGTGATTCACCACATTTTCTTTATTCTTTTCTGCTTCCTCTAGTTGTTTCTGCGCCCACTCGGAAAACGATGGAATATCTTCTTGGGGTTCGCTGGGCTTGGGGACAGCCTCCACTTTCTTGGCTGCTTCTTCAGCTGTAGCCACAGGACTCTCGGCTTTTAATTCAATCTCCTGGGTGTGGTTGAATATTTCAGATTCATTTGTTTGGTATAATTCTTTTTCTATATTTGTTTCTTGGAATTCTGTTGCTACAGCGTGAACGGAGAATTCCTTTTCAACCTTTTTATGTATTTCGTGGGACTCATTGGCTGCGGGGCCCACCTCCCCTTCTGCAGGTCGACTACTATCTTCCCCTCGCTGCGCCATAATGCTCTCTGCCTCCGTGTGGTTGGAGGCCTCCACAGGATCAGCCTCCAGGTCCAGTGCCGCATGATGAGCCAGCTCCGCTGCTGCCGTGTCTACCAGCGTCACCAGCATTGGCTGACCTGTCTCTGCCAACCTGCAACACCAAGTGCATCACAATATGAGTTCAATGGAAAACAGGAAATATTATTCTAATACACGTTTCACTAATTGTTCAAGATATCAACCAATTATTGTAATTACTATCCAGTTAAAAATAGTCGGCATATGTGGAAGCCTATTGAAAGAAACATGTTGGGTTATTTTCTTAATTGATTTTTTAATTAGCACCTGTGATAAGGAAATTAAGTAACTATGCAAGCTGAATTATAATTACAGGAAAATAAAGATAAAAACTCAATTGCTGACTGCTGAAAGTTCCTATGAAAATTTCCTGCATTGTCCAGGTAAAACTGCCAATTATTTTTGAGGACAATTTAGAAATACCGGCTGCTGTCGCGTCTGTGGATTTCTTGTCCTTACCGATAGTACAGGTCTGTGGAGAGGCTCTTGGAGGCGGGCTGCATGGCCACCAAGAAGCACAGCAGGATCTGGAAGACCTTCCCCAGCATCTTGTCACACCACACTAACGACCTCTCACCAGAAACTTATCACAATATGTACACTTCATCACAGTATTCAAGAAAGTTAAAATTCCTTGTTAAAAAGTGTCTCACACTGTTTCTTGCACAATATTTTCGAGTCTTCATTTTCAATTATTGTTTATTTGTTACAATTAACTAATTTAATGATAGTTTCATTCATAAGCGAGTGACACATTTTAATGTGCATTTAATGTAATTTCTGTAATGAAATAATTTTATATTGCATCTCTGAACAGACACAGGATTCAGAATTTTGGTTTTTAAAATTAGAGCGAGATTTAAATTTCGAATTTTTTGTGACATCTGTCAGCTGCACCAACTGTTCTCAACAGTTTTTGAAACAAGATCACTACTAAAAAATTGTTTTTTTGGAAAACTCGCGTAGTTTTTTTACTAAAGTATTCTAGAATTTTCGATGTATTTTTCGTGTTCGTAGTGTTGTATAGGTAAGTGTCGTCAGGCGCGCGGGCTATCACTCCGGCAACTAAATTACTAATGATAGTACAGTGGGTACACTATACTCGTATGTCCCACAGAGCGCCAACCGCGAATACGTATGGACCACGTAATCGTGAAACTAAACAGATTGTACCGATTGATAACGCTCCAATGTAACTAATGGGTACCTATTGGTTTTTACAACTGCAATGTGTTGGCTCATGACGTAGCGAATAATAAATATAAGTCACAATTCACAGTATCATAATTCATAATAACTCAGATAAATAAACACTTAATTTTCTTGATCTTGAATTTTTAAACTATTTTTTTCAACCAGTTTTCTTAATTATACTAAAAATTATTTCAGATCAGGCGTAAAAAAAAACACTTCTTAAATTCAGATATATTTTAATTTATAAACAACTCATCGATTAGATAGTCTTTTTTTTTTTGAGAATTGATTATTCTTGATTATATTTTTTCCATGAATTGCAATCATATTATACTTAGTACGTACTTCTTCATTTTTCTGGGAAATTGAAAATTATTTACTTAGTATTTATTTAAAAATTCTGAAAGGGATCTTGTTCACACCCATTTACAGTTGGATCCAACTGATCCAAGGGCAAACTTATTTTACAAACCCAACTAAAATAAAAATGAGATTTACGTTGTAATCTTACTGATCGTATTTTCTTAATTTTTCGTTTCAGGAATGCTTCTAATCTTCATCTCTAATTGCTATGTACTAAAAAAGAAGAGAAAAAAAAATTTGAACACTTTTACGTACACCGAAGAAATTCTCCCCTGTAAGCGTGTGAATAAATATCAAATGTCCATACCTGTAAACGGCAGTCAACGGTGCATACAAATTAATATTACGAAACATTAATTCTTTTGTAATGAGACTGTCAACAACAATATTATATGTATTATTTAAGAATAAGATTAATTGCATATTGCTAGAACTACGTTTGAGTCCAAATAATATCTACGTGATGGATAATGATACTCTTATTATTGTTCGGTAGCAGGTGTCAAAAATGCATAATTAATGCGATCAGAAATAACTGTTGCAGACATTAAGTGCGGCCCGTGTCAGCGCATCAAAAATTCATGAATCGTGACGTCACGGCATCTCATCAGTTTCATGCTACATTTGTACCGAGGCGTCCCGCATCGGCATGCAGCGTGCGCCGCAATGCAATGCATGCTGCATCTCACAACTATGTATGATACGTGGATTTTAATGGCTGAAGTCCGATAAGAAAATCATGAAAATATATACGAGGAAAAGTTGTGTGAACGATTCTTCGATGTAGCACTTGTCTACCGAAGATTTTTCAATGGACCATTTGTTATATTATGTTTGTAGGTGATTTATCAGTGGACCATTTTGTCCGTAGGCAATTGGTCAGCGGATCATTTATCTATCGTTTTACACATTAATGACAAAACATGTAATTTAATATGTGTATAAAGTACAAATATATTTAAGAGCATACATGTGCACTTTTTCGTATTTCATTTTATGAAATGGAATTTGATAGCAATCACGTAATAAAGTTAAAAAAAATGTTTGAAAAAAAAAAAATTACAAAGTTTGAGCATCTTATAAACTTTGTGTGTAGAGCAAATTTAGGTAATGTTTTTTTAAGATTTAAAATGCAATAAACGAAATATCTTTTATGCTTTTTTTCAGTTAAGCTATAAAAAAGAAAATCTTATTTTGGAAAATAGTTTTTATGTTTTTGCTAATTTTCTTTTGTAACCATTGTGAAACAAAGAATCCTAACACGTATTGTCCGATCACATCAACATCCTTTAAAATGTAAAATGCAAATCAATAATAAAGCTGACGAGGCGTGGAGCAACAGAATATTGTATCGGAGAATTTTTCGCGTACACAAATTGCATTGTCAATGCCAACAAAAAAAACAAACACAAAATATTCACGAGTTTTTTTGCTGTCTTGTTATGCAAACTTTTTACGCAATAAACTTCCGTGTGGCGAATAAATATTATAATTACTGAAGCAAGTACGCTTGCTACTGAGTTTTTCTTATGTCAAATTTTATAAAAGACCGATGTCAAATTTTGTAAGACCTGTCTCAAGTTATCAAAGTCAAGACGACCCCACGTTGGTGTGGTACGTGTTATTTAAGTGACTTATTTTAAAAACACTATTAATGAGTGATGTCTCCTCAATGCCAGCGGCTAGGAGATGAATATTTATGTCTGTCATGTGAATTTTATTTTCTATTTGCAAAAAAAATAAACAACACTTTCCAAGGTGAGTTTTAGTTTACTTTGAATAAAAAAAGAAAAGAAAACAGATAACATTTCGCAAATAAAAACATTTTATTCTTCGTAATAAATGTTCTCATACATACCTTCGTAAAATACATTTTTTATTTATATGGCAAACATTCCAAATTCAAATCTGGAATTCCTTCAAAAAAGAATGCGAGCAATAATTTGAAAAAGGAACGTTGCCACGCATAGACAAGGAATTCCATTTTTGTACATAATGATAAACTTGTTTTTTCACGATAAGAAAATTTTCCACGTTTCATAATACATAATACCTACTTAATCATAAAGGTATTGTAAATATTGTGTAAACAGCAAATTTTGCGATAGGAGAGATATTTGGAAATCTCGTACGATACATTGTTCGGAGATAAAATTGAAGTGTGGGGAGGTCGATATGAAATGTTAATGATAATGGTGATGGATGAATGAGAGGAAATACGCAGGAGGCGGCAAACATGAGCCTTGGAGCGGTATCATGGTAGACAGTACGGAAGGAGACTAGGACCTCCATAAAAGGGCACGATAATTCTAAAATAATAATTCATTTCTAAGCATAGAAAACGACAATAAATAACGCATTAGAGGTCGATAGCCTGAGGCTACATTGAGGTGAGTAGGTATTATTGAAGGCGGACGGGGTGAAGATGGAATAAGACAAAAAAAACTATTTATTTAAATTAAAAATTTGCACAAGATTTTTTTTTGGTTAAGTGATGCATATAGATTTACAAAACAGATAGATGTGTTTTGTTATTTAAAATACAAAGAAAATAGCTGCAGAGATATGTATGTATGCATTTTACTATTTGAAATCCACTTTCCGTGAGCATACACAAGTGAACATGTACGGATTCGATCGGTCCGTTCTATTGGTTTAAGCTTTGGACTCGTGATTGGAAGGTAGTGGGTTCGAATCCCGGCGGAGCACGAAAAAATATGCGTTTTTCAAATTTGCTCTTCGCTGGGCTCAAAAATTAACCGGTCACCACAAGTCCATCCGCAGAGGGCTCTTGAGGTGTGATTCACACAAAAACAGCGCTCACCAAATAAATCAGCCTAATATTATTATTATTCGAATACACATACGCTGCAGGTGTACTATAATCTATAATACTAATAAATAATCTAAGTTGCAAAGATATATTAACATTCCAAACTCATATCACATGCATGCCCACAAACAGACACGTATAAGCTGGCGCTTACAAATGCTGAATGTGTTCTTACAAAGTACAACCAAACATCAAATGAACATAAACCCTGCAACTTTTGCCGACATTCCCTAAAACCGAGGTGACATTGACAAAGTGAACCATTTTATACAGTATGGGTGGTCAGCGTGATACCAGCCTATAAGTCAAGGAACTCACATAAAAAAAGAATAACCTCTTATCAACATCAATGCATATTGTGTAAACTGTCGCCTTTCTCTGGAAAAGTGGTCCCAATTTATAAATTCTAGAATCTAGATATTATAGTAACTCATTAGCTGACGGACATAAATAAAACGGAATGTCAATTAAACTGGCAATAACATATTATCCACTATCTGGTAGAAACAGCACACAACTTTCAGTTTTCATGCATTTTCCATATTGGGAGCGCACTGATGTATTAATGTGACAGCTATTGCAAAACTACAAGCCATAAACAATCCCTTTCTAATACCGACATTAATAATTGTATTATTGACTGCATTTAGATGTGGATTGGCTTTCTCTGAGGCCATGTCAGTTACCCCGCCTCGGGTTTATGTATTTTACACGAAGAAGTAAGAGGTAACATAACTGGTAAACGTGAATGGCTGAAGAGGTAGTCGTCATCCAACTGGCTGCAGAACAGTTGACAACTCTTCAGGTGAATGACTGCAGCCGAGAGAATGCATTTCCCGAGAGAAAGATAACCGCTGCACACAAATATAAAGAAGCTGTTCTTGACATGGCGGCAATTTATAACCTCATTTATTAGACAATAGAGAAATTTCACTTTTTTTTTTAAATTAACGATTTCGATTGTTCCCGACTGTATTATAATAACAAGGCTCTTTTGAGGATAAATAATTTGCATACAAATGACGATTTCAGTCGATGGAGTCCGCGCATTTGACACAGAAAAAAGTTGTGATGTCACACGGCTCGGTTGCTAAGGCAAGTAAGCTACAACTTAATTTATTTGAGTCAAATTGAATAAAAAAACGGCAATATAAGATTTTTGGCCGAAAATGAGATAAATATATGAAAACAGAGAATGTCAAGGGGGCACACAAAATTACATTTATTCAATTTTTAGAAAAAATCTAGACTGCTGTATTTGCTTCTATAGTGCTTCAATTTTGTCAATGGTTGCTAAGGATCCTAATACCAAGGCATGTGACATTTTCTGGCCAAAAAAAAAAACAAATTTAGAACATTCCGGAAACGTTTCTAGCTATCTACATTGTCTATGCTTTTGATGAGTCTCGTAAACTGTAGTAGGATGTTGGTAGCGCGGAATTCGATTTTCAAATTAATTCCAAATTCAAACTAACTTCATGGTATTTCAGTATACACGCATGCAGCTCGTTGGTATTTGGCGTTCCATTTTCAAATTAGATTTTTAATGAATACCTACCTACCTATAAGCTATGCAGCTGGCCGGAAAATTCAACTAACTGATATAAAATATACGTCTCATATTAAAATTTATGTGACATCGCATCGGTGCTATTCGTAATGCGAGATTAATAAAATAAAAGTAATAATTAAATCAATGTTTATTGTGAATCAGGTCTCCAGTTAAAAATTAAATAGCACTTATAAATAAAACAATGTACGCGGCTTCTCCTTGCTTTTGAATCGTGAGCACGAAAAATCTAGTGCCAATCCGACGACCAAAATAATTACATTTTGTATTTGAATAAACACGTCCAAGTGTTTGTTAGATTAATTTGCGATTTTTTTTGCAAATCACGATTTTTGCCAAATCTCAAATCAACAATCAGTATATCCTAAATACATAATAATTAATGTTTTTTTTTTGTATTCTGATGGTAAACTTATAAATGAACTTTTGAGAGAATTGGGTAGGTACGTATCAACAATGGATTTAAAGAACAAAATATGAAATCAGATTTTTTCTCGGTGAGCAAACGTCACATGTCAATGTGGCTAACAACAAAATATTACGTTTGCCTTTTCCTTAGCAACTCGGCCGTGTGACGTCACATTTTTTTGTCTTTGGAATTTGTGCCGAGTCCATCTTCGTTAGCAGTGTTAGTAAAGTTACAAAATACATCTTTAGAGTTACGTCAACAGTCTTGAGTTAACCTTAGAAAAGGATCCAAAAACTAGTCAAATTTTTTAAACATTTAATTTTATTAACTGAATATCGTGGTTTAGGAAAATATTTTTCTTGTAATATATTTTTTTCCGATTGCAAAATCTTACTAATTATATAATACAGGCGGGTGCATAAGGTATAGGCAAATACACTTCAGAATAAATATTCTCCACCCATTCATTTTAAATAACCATCTGAAATTGACTGAAGTGCTAACGATGGCTCCAATCAAACTTAAATTTTGAATTTTAAATCTGAATATCAAGATTAAATGTTTTTTTTACCATATATTGCCTACCTGTTAGGCGCATGTGCCTGTATGCGATGCGCGCCCCTGATATAATAAATAACTTGATGTTTGTATTAAAACAAAATCTTATTCATGTGTAAGAAAACAGTTTAGTAGAAACAAAATGATTGTTGCAACAGAAATGCAGGTTTTTCATTGTTCCACGAGAAAAGTAGCTAATATATTTAGCAATTTAGCATGTTAATAAACGATTGTTTGATTTTTGCGACATTTGAAATGTTTGTTTTTATTGATATCGACCACGAGCATTGTTTGCTTCAATAGGTGCATGACTACTCACAGCTCAGCCTGTATTTGAGGTCATTCATCAGCGATTTGCTAGAAACAAAGATAGGATGCGAGAATACAGAAATTATTTATTCATTTATAATCATGGTTTCCTTATAAAGTAATACCTACTATGTAGACCGAGGGTATCGGAAATGATTTCCCGTTTCAGTGTTTATTTCAAACCCAAATACCGGCAAGGTTTACTCAGCCTTCACAATAAATGAGTATCAGCCCCCTCGGGAGCTGGGAAACCCTCACTTCAATTGAAGTAGTTGGCGTAAAGCTGCCCCCTTACAATAAATAGGTCCCACTCAACACATGTGACCACTTCGGGAAAAACGCGGCAAAAAGATACACTATATGTGAAGCTTAGTAGCATAGACACTTCATTCCTTTCACAAGTTATTTTAAATTTTCAAAGTAAAAATACCCCATAATTTAACTGAAATATTTTACAGTTCTTTGTTTTTAAATTTATTCAATTTATTTCGTGAAGTGGATGGCGTAAGGCCGGTCCACTTACCTCTGAAAATAAATAGGTTTCACTCGCTATATTCGACCTATTCGGGGACAACGGGGAAAGAAGTTGCACCATATTGCCAGCCTCATTGAATTTTTGCTGCGTTATTTGCTCAATTAAAAATAACAAAAACACCTGTAAGACTGCTTCGGGTCAATGTCAGTGGCCATTTTAGGCAAATATAGTATCTATTCTTTTTTTTTTATCAAAATCAGTATTTCCTTCAGACGCCAATATACCGGTAAAACTTAAATTTTACAAAATTCATTCGTCTCGATGTTCCGGCGATATATGTTACATACATAGATTTCTCATTCCACACCTCACATACTAAATGTAAATATTTTTCAAGTGAGAAAAAACATCTGTCTAAATAAACATGACGAAGTGTGCATTGTAATTAGCGAGCGAGACAGAAAATATCTGATTAAAAATGCAATTGAAAATTTGTAATGGGAACACTAAAACGACATTAAAAGTGTGCTACGGCCCCCTCAAGGTTTACACAATCCTCATTATTCGGAAACAACAGCTAGCAGTCGACAAAATATATTTTTATCACAATGCGTGTTTAATTATCATTTAATTTCAATAAAGTTTATTATAAAAATAAAAAAAAAAAACAAGTGATGCGAATTTGATTGCTTGCGCAGTGTTGACCTTAATTTGTTTTTTAGGTAAATAAAAAATGAGAACAAAAAATATGTTTCACACTTTGTATTGCAATTGACTCGGAACATTTTTGAATTTGGAACTTTATTCTCGGCGTCATTTTTCTACAACTCAACATGACACTAACGCCCCTCATCATGGGAAATCGTCTCCTGATCATAATGTACTCGGAATTTTTTTGAATTTGGAACTTCTCGGGGGGTAATAGTCAGCCTTGTATGGGACTGTCATCCTTAACAACCAATAAGAAAATATTTATATGCTTTTTCTGTAGCAACCCGGCCGCGTAACGACACAATATTTTCTATGCCAATCCATGTGCGGACCTCTTCGTGTTGAAATTTACGATTTGGCAATAATATTAAGAAATAAAAATGTAGAGTAAAATACACTAAATCTAAGAGTATTGCTTTATATTCCGTGATTTGTGAGTATTGCTTTGAAACAAAGGTACATAATATGTAAAAAAGAAAAAAGCGGTTGTACTTAGTTCACAGAAAGAAGACACAGAACATTCCATCCCAGATTATTTTTCGAGGGAAAAAATTCCCGCCGCAGAGTATCTAAGAAGTTTTATGACTACGACTTTCATGGAAATTTTCTTTTGTAAATTAGTCAAACGCAGAAAAAAACATCCCTGCGCCTGCGACAACGAAGACATTTCGTGAGGAAATAGACACGCAACGTATTTTCCATTTTTCGGCCAGCAGACGTCACAGGTCTATGGCTATAACAAAATATTTGTTTACCCGGTCCCTAGCAACCCGGCCGTGTGACAAATTACTTTCTATGGATTTTTTGTTGACTTCATTAAGATGCCTCTGGTATTTTGGAACCACTTTTAGTTTGCGGTGTTAGCCCGTATGATTGGACGAAGAGGTGAGTCTTGAGACTTCTTTTACATGGTCTCTCCAAATCCAGTTCCCTCAGCGAGGCGGGAATAGCATTCAAAGTCATTGGAGCGGCTGCCTTGAATGCCCTGTCTCCAAAGACAGTGCGAGGCCTTCTTGCAGGGATGTCCAGGCAGCTGCTTCTTGATGCAGCTGACCTCAGTGTTTGTCCGCGCAAGGTTGTAGTTGCTGGAGACACCAGCTCCATCAGGTACCCCGGAGCACTCCCACGCAGTGCTTTAAAGGTGAGCAAACCAACTTTAAAGGTGATCCTCTCAGGGATTTTCAGCCAATGCAGAACTTGAAGGTGAGGAGGGATGTGGCAGGACTTTGCAGCCTCATATATGAGTCTAGCTGCGGCGTTCTGCAGTTTTGTAATGAGAGCTAAAATGTAAATGATATTATTGATGGCGTCAAAATTAAAATTGATCAGGTCGGGCCGGGTCGTAAATAGAAGCTCGCTGCAGCGGCGAACACGAAAACAAAACAAAAACAAAGCGGCGAGGAGTCAACAAGATGGGAAAAGTTGGCATGGCGGCCAAAAATATTATAACACGTCATTCCCGGTTCGTGATAATGGCTTTCAGATGCAGCGAGTTGGCGGGACACGTAGGAGCGGGCCCAAAAGGACGAGGACAATGATCTCGGATAGTGCGTAGGACGCGGCAGCATTACATTACATCAATTGTAACCAGTAAATAGGTAGACGTTGTTACAATAATCAGGCTTGGGATAAAGTACGTCGGCGTTTATCTTGTGCAAGAGTTGACTGAATGCGCCATTTTGAACGCGTTGGAGTGTCAAATCATTTAAGAAAATTTGAAAATAGAACACGTCGCAAGTTTATGGAAGAGCAACACTGTTGCCATAAAATTTTGAAATTGGAACGCATCATTTTGTCTGTACTTTTTTGAAAAAAGAACAAAACTAAAACGTTGCCTTTGATTTCGAAAATGAAATCCGTCTGCAAGTAAGATACCTACCAATTATAAAAATCATAGGGAAATGTATTACAGGATTGCTACTGCGGAAAGATTTTTTCTTTTGAGAAAAAATATTGATCAAGAGAAACTGATGAATGTAGGGCATGTGTTATGTGTGTATACACACTTGGTTGTTTTGCAGCCGAGAAAATATCTGTTTCATGATAAATGCATCGACTTTACGTACTTTGGGTGCAACGTTATTGCCTTCGGCTGCATATTATAGCGAACTCATTTTTAAATCAAGGTAGGGCAAACTGCTTTCTTTAAAAGGCTTGATGCCATAAACATTATTTTTTAAATAAATAAACGCGGTGTGACTGTAGCTCTGTCGCCAACCCACTTAAGCTGGACAGAAACTCTACTCTCATATTTCTCCACTTTTCAAAATGTCAGACATTTCACGTGAAAAAAAAAAGTTTTAAAGAAATGCCCCCGCAAAAATGGTTAGTTTACAAAAATAGCTGAAAATAAATGAAGGTCGCATAAAAATAACAATAAATCATATTGGGATGATTTATTTGGTAAGCACTGTTGTTGTGTGTATCACACCTCAAGAGCCCTATTGATAAGATGGCCTGGAAGAGAATGTACCAACACTCGATGTAAATAGATATTTTACAGATCGTGAATTGAAAATAGCGACTGAATTTAGGGCAAGTGTGCCACACCCAGAAACGTCCCGTTTTACGAGTGCCATAAAACTGCAGTTGCAATAACGTAAGTTGCTTCTCCTGTACTCCGACTCGTGTAAGAACTTTTACGACGTAAGAAGTTATCGAGTGTTCTGAAATGAATTGAAAAAAATATACAGAGACGCTATGCCAATTTATACTAAGTTTGGAATACTCACTATCGTAATTACTTAGTAAGTGTAACGATGTACATTTGGTAGATATTTTGGCATTATGGCTTTTCCATAAATTTGTCTTGATCGTAGAGTTAGAACACCCCCGTAATATGGTCGACAAGCATGTAAAAAATTAAACCATTTTCACCCGGAATACATATTTTTTATTGTATAATTTTCTTCCATAAAACGGAGAAAAGGGGATTTATTTTATCACTAAAAAGAAAGAAATCGTTTATGTCACTATTTTATCATTAGATATTCCAATTAAAATTGGCAATGATTGTGACGTAGGTCTTAATATAGGAGTCGTATTAGCGTATAGAACCAAAGGCAGCAATCTACTCTTTTTTTCAAATATATTATTGCGAATGTGTAAATTGTGTCTGTGTAAGTTGTGTCTGTGTGAGTCTGTGAAGTCTCTAGATGTAGGTACATAAATAATTGTATTTGTTCAACATTGTGAGAGTGTTTACTCGAATATTCTAAGTAGAATGTTCTAACGAAATCTCGCATGTGCCTGTTCTCAATGTTTCATGAAAAACCTTTATTCTCACCCATAAATAGAGACCGACATGCTCTGTAGCCAGACTAGTATCTAAGCCGTCGAGCTGTGTACCTACCAACCGTATCTTTTAAAATAAATTACGCAAAATAAATAACCGCAATTTTTATTAAATAGATCCTGCTAAAAACGTAACGATATAGAAACACAGGAAATAATTTTCTAATCGTCTCCATACATTTATCTTATTTCCGAAAGAACTCCCAGATTGCCGCCTTTGGTTCTAAGCGACTCATATTATGATCGATCATGTATTAATTCACGTGATGATAAATTAAAACACAAGCATTCCATCTAGTTTCAGATGTACCTAAATAATGTTAGATTAAATTACAGATTTGCTTCAATGGCGGCGATCATGTGAGGTACGCTCCGCGGATAATAAACATGATCTGTAACCGCGGGCTATAAAAATGGAGCATAGAGAAAAATTACAAACAAAAAAACATAAGTGAAAGCATTTCACTTTAGAGCAGGCATTCTGTAAAGTAAATGAGTCTAAGTATAAATATGATAATTAGCTATTTACAGCATTATCATAGGAAAAAACTGAGCATGTCTACTAACTGACTGACCATGAAATATATTACATTAAAGCTGATAATTAAATACGAAATTAGTAGAACAAGTTTTTGCAGAGGAGCATTATAAGAATTAAACAAATATATTATGTGGGTTGCATTCGACACAAGCCAAATCATTGCAATGAATTTACACTTCGTATTTTTTTATTTGTTTGTGAAGTTCATGTGATTAAATATTTTTTAAATGAGAATGTTTGTAAAAAAAATTGACAGTTCATGGCAGACAACGAGTTTATAGATGGCGTTGACCACTAGACTACGATCGGTCATAAAGTCAAAAGTTAGCCATATGTAAAGCAGATCTTGACGATCTATCTTAAAATAAAGGTCAATGCAGAACCACAGTATCTCCTGAAAAAACACGTTTTTAGACTACCTAGACTTGAAAACATCTTCTTTCTTATTCATAAAAGGGGTTTAGTTTTTAACCGGTTCAAAGTATTTTTTTTCCATACAAAAGAGTTGATTTAATCCTAGCTTTATCCTTAACCTATGTTGTTTCAATTAATGGTAAGGTCATTTAAGTCTAGTAGATGTCTTCCATTACATTGAACTAATCTTTTACCCAAGTCAATGGGCCAAAATTATTTTCAAATACTTTTTGCTACAATTATATTATAAAGCGTTTTCTTTCATGTCATTTCAAAAAAAATTTGCATAAATCATTTAAAATTGATATGAATCACAAAATCATTAAAAACACAATATATGTTAATGTGAGACGTCACGGTGCAAAGTGTAAATTTTCACGATGAAAACGTGGAAGTCTTTCGTATGAAGACTTTAAGGTCCGGACCACAGATCACGGTCCGGACCGTGTAAACTGTAAAGGCATTTGATATGTGGAGGAGCATGGACAAGATGTGTTGCAAGAAAGTCCAAAGAAAATAATAAATATAAAAAAAATATATAAAAAAAATGGGCTGCAGGACGTAGAAGACATGGAAGAGCTCACATGTCACATTTTGAAGAGTAAAACCAAACTAATAACACATTTCTTAACAACATCTTTGAAGGGAAAATCTTGGGAAGACAGAAAGGAGGTCGCCCAAGAACTTCATACTTCCAGGATTTGAAGCAGCTCATGGATGTCTACTCCTATTCTTAGCTCAAGAAGATAGCCACCAATTGAGACAAATGACTAGCACAACAATGCTCTGCATTTAGATTTTTTGTGACTCAGTAAATTGTTAACATTATTAGAATCATTTGCGGGAGACTCCTCAGATTTCAGAAAATCGAGAGCTCTACGACATTGGTGCTTGGATTTCTTTTTAATATTTTTTGACAGCATTATACGGGTCGTAGAAACCATCCAGCCAACGAAGGAACTAGAACCAGCGTTGCTTGATAAAAAATACACTGATTTCAAACAATCAATCATCCACCAATGTTCGATAACATGGCACTGAACGTAGAATTATGCTCTCTACTTCAAGAGAACAAGGAGTCCTATACATTTTTTGTTGGGAAACTACACAGGAAAGAACTTTTATGAAATGTGCACTTTTAATAAGTTTGGTGACACCAAGAGCAGGATTACCGCAGTAATCTAAACACGCACAAACATCATAATAGCATTGTTTGAGAACATGGATGTCATGAAGTTAGTCATAGATTTCTAAGACAGAGCTGTCTAGTAAGATGCACCGTAAGCTGGGGAAGCCATACGCCATTCCTTGGTTCGCTTCTATTTCCGTCCCTCTAACAATGTGTTGCCGCCCTCACTGCTCTAGCATCCACCAACACATGCCTCTGTTTACGATAGTGGATTAATGCTTAAATCCCCTCAGGTGAGAGAATACATGCAAGTGTTCAACTCATCATTCTTGACCTTTGAAAAGGTTATAGCAAAATGAAAATATTTCAAGTTCAACCATTATAACGGAACATCTGGTATAAGAAAATCTCGAGTTTTTTCAAAAATCACTTTTTGGTTTTTGATTCAAGTCGTGTAAGAGTATGCGTTTTTTCATGTTATATATATTACTGGTCATAAAAATGTGATTCAGCTTCTAAAAACTTTATTTCGTAAAAAAAGGAAATGTCAAAATAAACTTTTTTACGAGTCATACGCATTCCTTGACTTATAGGTTGGAATGCGGTTGACCACCCATTCTTTGGAAAATGGTTCACTTTGCCAATGTCACTCCTGTTTTCAGGTAAAGTCGGCAAGAGTTGCAGGGTGTATGTCCATGTGAGATTCGGGTTTTTATGTAGTAGGACCACATGCGGCATGTTTAAGCGCGAACTTGTGCATGTCTGTTTGTGAAAGTGCATATAATGTGAATCCCCAATGTTACATATCTATCTCTGCAATTTAGATTAGATTAGACGTAAATAATCAGAAATATACTGACTCCTTTCTATGCGTATGAAAAGCGATATTCTTGGAAAACTATACCTGTACCTACAATAATTTAGGACGATGGTTTATCAAAGATAACTTAGTAATTAATAAACAACAAATGTGCTAATTAGTACACCCGTTTGATATCTAGGTTGAATGTTTAAAAATGAAGGATATGATGCAATGTATGTAAATAAGAATCATCAGTCTTTGTATGTTTCGAAATGATCGTAACAAAATAAATTTAAAATGCAGCTGCAGTCAATGAATAAAGCTATGCTATCGCTTAGATCACGAAAAATCATTTCATCAAACATACAAAATTATCATTTACAAAATCAAAATTAATAAAAACAATTGGATGACTCACTTACAACTTGCAGTAGTAAAAACTCTTACTAAGGGTAAAACAGCCTTTATATTACAATTACAGTACCCTTAGTATGAACTTGAGTAAAGTAAAGTTTACGGAAAGTATTAAAGAGTGATTTTCCCCAAAATCTGCCGTTTTTGTTTCTTACACTTTATGGTCTTTACAAAAAGAGTTACAGTCTAATCTAATCTAAGTTGCAAAGATATGTTACATTGGAGATTCACATTACATGCATTCTCACAACCAGACACGTACAAGTTTGCGCTTGCACATGCCTCATGTGAACCTACAACATAAAAACCAAATCTCAAATGGACATACACCCTGCAACTCTTGCCGTCCTTCCCTGAGACAGGGGTGACATTGGCAAAGTGAACCATTTTTACAGCATGGGTGGTCAGCCGCATACCAACCTATAAGTCAAGGAACGTGATGCAGAAAATCAAGTTCAAACAAACAAAAACGGCAGATTTTGGGGGAGACCACTCTTTAATACTTTCCGTAAACTTTACTTTACTCAAGTTTTGCAACTCGTACTCAGGGTACTGATATCGAAACTGTAGCATTAGTAATTATTAATTCTGATATTGCATACATTGAGATAAGAATCACCACACTATGTTTAGAACATTAGGTAGACACCACTTAATTTCTTTTATCGATAATGAAAATACGTAAGTTTATGTTTTCATGTGAAATTAGCATCTGGATGCGAAACTCGTGTAAGATAAGGATATTTAACAAAAACTGCAAAATAAGCAGAAAACCAATAGACGCAATAAATTTGTATCTGTCGTTAACTTGACGACGCAATAACATTTGAAATTGACTGAAAAAATCTAACATTTTTATGCAGGAATACAAAGATAAATAATTAAAGAATTGCAGCGCATCGTAAATGATTACAATCACATAGATCTTGGATGTCAATACATGGTCATACAATTGAAAGGTTTTAATAATTAGCAAAAATTCAGTTTTCAAAAATAAATAAAAATATTAAAAAGCTTACACTTATGTAAGTACATTTAAACTTGATAAAATTTAGTACTTTTTATCTTCTTTTATGCGACTTTCACATTTATTTTTACGTTTAAAATTAACACTGAAAATTTTCATCATTTTGAATATTTATTCAAGTTTTTAATCAAAATACTATTCATTAGAGTTTTCACACATTACGGAAACTGTCAACAGTAAATAATCAATAAGTACTTATTTATTCCCTTTTTTTCAATGTTCAACACAAAAATTATAAGCACTCAAATTAGCACGTAATTGTTTTTTTTCGATAACTTTTGAGTGTGTACTTTTTTTTTGACATTTCACTTTTTTTTATATATATCGACGCGTAATCGAATCGTATGGAGCGGCGCGGCGCCTGCAGACCGAGTGAGCGAAGTTGTGGAGAGAAAGACGTCACAGCAAACCACTGCCAGCTGTTCTGGGCGGTGTGTTGGTGCATGTGTGTATACAGAAGGTACGCTGTGAGAGAACCCACACACGCACTAATCACAATAACCTGACGTAGTGGAGATGGGAGTTCAAATGGAAAAAGGTTTTAAATGAAAACGATTGGAATTAAGCTAAATTCCTTACACTTTGGATATCCATACAAGTCGGAAGCGCTAGCGCTTACGAAAGAACTCCATAGATAAAAAATCACAGTAGGTACACCTTATTTTTGAACACGAATCGTAAGGAATTTAGCAGAATAGCGCTTCAGATCCACTTTCCATGTCGCAAAGCTCAAAGATACATGATAAACTTTAGATCTATATTTTATAATTTAAGTTGCAAAGCTATATTGGCATTTGAAATTCATATTAAATGCATGCCCACAAACAGACATGTGTGAGATCTAGCTTACAAATGCTGCATGTGTCCTTACAAAATGAAATCATAACCTCAAATGAACATACCTAAACCTTGAAGCTTTAAGCATTAGCAAATTAGCAACATTAGCAAAGTGAAACATTTTTTACAGCATGGGTGGTCAGCCTCATACCAACCTATAAGTCAAGCGATGATTCCTGAAATTAAAGAAAAAAAAGCATTGCCCTGAGAATGATATGATACGCGATGCTATGGTGTAGGGCAGCGGTCTCCAAAGTGCGGGCCGCGCCTCCCAGGGGAGCGCCAAAAATATGCATAACAATATTAGTATGAATATTAAAATATTGAAACGTAAAAAGGGAGGCGCGAATTTTTTTTTTTTTTAGGGAATTAACTTTTCAAAATACGTGACTACCCCACCCCTCCCTGTCGACAGGAATTTCATGGACAAAATAAACTTTTGAAAATTGCCTTGAACAACTCTTGTCATTTGAGAAACCCTGCCGTTTGAGATACCTTGCCGTTAGAACAACTCTGTCATTTGAGAAACCCTGCCGTTTGAGATACCTTGCCTTTTGAGCAACTCTGCCATTTGAGAAACCCTGCCGTTTGAGATACCTTGCCGTTAGAACAACTCTGTCATTTGAGAAACCCTGCCGTTTGAGATACCTTACCGTTAGAACAACTCTGTCATTTGAGAAACCCTGCCGTTTGAGATACCTTACCGTTAGAACAACTCTGTCATTTGAGAAACCCTGCCGTTTGAGATACCTTGCCTTTTGAGCAACTCTGCCATTTGAGAAACCCTGCCGTTTGAGATACCTTACCGTTAGAACAACTCTGTCATTTGAGAAACCCTGCCGTTTGAGATACCTTGCCTTTTGAGCAACTCTGTCATTTGAGAAACCCTGCCGTTTGAAAATTAATTAAACTAAAACGTACATTTTCACGTCTGAGCGGCGCCTGACTATATTATATACCCATTACACTGTGCAGTGTATACAGTCTTGTATGTGCGCTGGGAAGTAATAGAATTTACACTCATGGCGACAAGTGAGTGTGTGGAAGGAAAGTCTAATCACTCATGGAAATAATTATTATCATAGGCAGCGTGACGCACTGGGGTCAAGGTCACATCAAATAAAATTAATTCGCTTTTATTGAAATAGATCTCTGCTGGTCGCGTATCGCACACGATGTGGAATATTCGAGTGCGTAATAAACTGTGTCATTCTCTATATTTGTAATATTATATATTGCGAGTGACATATTTTGTAAGGGTCATACATTGTAAGAAAAATAATTTGGAAGTGTACTGTATACATTGTAAGTGAAGTTCCTTGACTTATAGGTTGGCATGAGGCTGACTACCCATGCTGTAAAAAATTATTCACTTTGCCAATATCACCCCTGTTTCAGAGAAGGTCAGCAAGAGTTGCAGGGCTTATGTTCATTTGAGATTGGGTCTTTATGTTTTAAGTCCACATGCGGCATGTGTAAGCACGAACTTACATGTGTCTGCTTGTGGGAATGCATATAATATATCTTTGCAAAATTGATTATAGTAAGATATTTAAGTGTCATACATTGTAACTGTCATATATTATAGTCAAACGGTGTTATGCACACACAGCAAATCCATGGCTCAACCTCCACCTAACGTGAATTTTCCATACAAAAAAACGATGCTCCATGGATCAGCAATGGATCAAATGTGTTGTGAAAAACGCTGTAAGTGTCATATACTGTAAATGTCATAAATTGTTATGAGTGTGATAGCAGTCAGTGTGATGGTAATCAGGGAGATGGTATTTGACATGTAAAATACTTGAATGTAACATATTGTAGCCTAATTTATTGCAAGTGTAAAAGATGTGATACTAAAATCCTTTTTGAAACAAAATATGTTTGTTTATAACAAGAACTTATACTTTAGAACAGTGATGGGCAAAGTACGGCCCGCAAAAACGTTTAATCCGGCCTGCCGATGGCCTTTTGAAAAGAATACTACATAGCCCGCGACAATTATATTTTGACGGTCCACAAGTATAAAGTAGCATTTTCCCTATAATTGTGGCCCTCTTCTGAAATTTCTGAAACTTTCTGGTCCCCCCATTACGAAAGTTTGCCCCACACTGCTTTAGAATATGGAGCTGATAAATATTCTAAAATACACACAATATTATTGCTAGAATCATTTCTTGTTGACAGCACGGCACCATATCCTGCTGACGTTTAGCTCCACATGCTGCCATCAGTTGGAGCTAATTGTAAGTGACAGGGACAGCGTGGTGAAATACTTGTGTATCTATTTGCCAGATAATGTTGGAATGTCTCCATGCATTTCTCAATGTAGTTAATCAATTTTCATTTATCCCGAGCCAGTGTTGCATTACGCTACTGGCTGCTCAGGACGGTCTGAGATGTATGCAGTCAAAAAATAAGTGGACTGTGAAATAAACTGCAATAATGAATTTCAATTAATATTCTATTCAATTTATTTAAAACAAATATTGATGTCCAGTCGATAGTTCAGTTGGCAGAGTGCTTGCATTCCATGCCGGGAGCTCAGATTCGAACCCCACCGAGGGTGTCAGTAATGATTTCCCGTTTCGGTGTTTATTTCAAACCCAAAATAAAATACCAGCAATGTTTACTCGGCCTTCACAAGAAATGAGTACAAGCCCCGTCAGGAGATGGGAAACCTCCACTTCAACTGACGTGATTGTTGTGAGGTCGGCTTCTTCACTTCTAAAAATAAATAGATCCTACTTGCTACATGTGACCCATCAGTAAAACGCTGAAAAAGTTACACTATATGTGTAGCGTAGTTAGCCAACAGCATTTTATATAATTTTGATTGCCCATAGTTAAGCCATAAAAGCACTTTTAATTTTTATAAAAAGGGGAGATGTTCTTCATCTCCCCTTCTTTAGTGAGTATAATTATATAAATGCCTTAATAATCAACAGTTCTTTTACTTTTCCTATTGATGTGAGTCTATCTACCTATTGCATCCTGGTGATCACTGCAACAGGGGTGGTTAATAAATCAGGAGAAGTAAGTAGTAGAAGTAAGTATAGACAGCAAGTAAGATTCCACTTCAATTCAATGGTGGGAGGCGACTGAATTTTAAATAGCGACGTACTCAAGAAAACAAGAAAGGCACTAAAGTAAAGAAAATTGGAATAAAAAGACCTGGTTCTGAAATCAAATAATTCAACAACTTTCAAGACCAGTCCTGCTAAATATTTTCAAAAATGATTTACCTCGTAAATATAATAAACAATCAGGATAAATTACACATAATGCTGGCACAACCACATCATTTTATAAATAGACTGAAATTTCAAGTGCGGAGTTGGGATGTTTACATTTTCATAATTAATATTGGACAAAGCTGACATGTCTACGTGACATGGCAGCATAGAAAACATGTCATGGTCCACGGATGGTTATGACAACAAAATATTTACGTCCCATTTCACATAAATGTAATTATAAAACATAATTTATGTACGCTATGCTGGGAAGACAACTCGTCACTTGTGGCCAGCATTTGGTCAACTCGTCACAAAATAATTGTTTATTTCACTCACTCACTCGACCTCTGTAGGACAGTAGTAATGGGTAAGTTTGATTGTTCTAACTATGTTCACTTATGCTAAATAAATGGTTTTGTTGATTGTGTGAGTAAGCCTTTGGTCTTTAATTTTTACATTAAATCCGCAATTCCCATGGCTTGTAATTTTAATTCTCTCAAAAATCAAAGGCATCTTTAACCCTTGGTAGACAAACAAACTTACCCATTTGAGATGGCTGAGTTTTGTGACAGGGCGTCTGCAAATACAAACTCCTGGTTTGGTATTTTAGGCTCCTCATCAATGAAAGAGGGCGCAGGCCCTCCTGCTGCGGCTTCTTGTGAGACGACATTTTCCTGGGAAGTAGCTCCGGGCTCAAGAATGATCAACTCTTCGTGATTGTGCAATACATCACTGGAATTACTGAGACTCAGTGAGCTCTCATTGTTCAAATCGACATGGGGTGCAGTTGGCACGCTCGGAGAAGTTAACGCAAACAGGAAACAACTGAAAAATAAACAATCATTGCACATTCATTGATACATCTCAAAGTAAATAGGAATATTAAAGGTTAAGTGACGAAACTGTTGGGCTTTTTGTTCACAATACCTTAACAGAAAGAATGTGAATACAAAGGGCTTGTGCAAGTCCCTCTCTCCAGCTAACATGTTAAATATTTTTTAGGCGGCACTTTATTAACATTTCTTCGTTAAATTGATACAAACATTGTCACTATAAAAATTCCATACAAACGCAAAAACTTTAAAACTGACGTGTATCGACGGTGAAACAAACCTCAAACATAGCGATATATACTGTAAACAAAAATAGTAATCCTGAATGTAGGGAAAAAACGTTGATGCTATTGCACAAGTTGAACTTATAGTTTGTCCACGATCGCACTTAATCCAGAACCACACTTTGATATATTTTTTTAGAGATTTTTCTTTTGTGTAAATAGTGATTCTGATGCATTCCCACTATTTACCCACGTTGTGCTTATTTATGTGACGGTAATAAATTCAACCGTTGCGTTGTATCGTTCGCTGTACAGCTGAAATCAAGGTTTATGTAAAATAAAAAGGTGAACATTTGAAAATTTTTAGGAAAAGTTTTATTCAGTTGCTGTTTTTGTGTAGGGATATTTTGAAGGTCCCGGTTCTGTATCTGTTTCCGAAGGTCAATATTTCATATCCGAGGGCGTCCTTTGCTGCATTTTTGATAAGGTGGATATACAGGGTGCGAAGTTTCGGTTATAGCACTAACGGCGATCAATGTGGCGATCGCTGCTTGCTTGCGTATTCCATGGTTAGTTCGCTGTTCAACCAAAGTACGGCGAACTATCAACCACGAAACGAAACACGAAAAAAAATGTAGTCGAATTTGAGCTTGACTAATAAACTTACCGTTTATATATTTTTTCATACATTTTAATTAAACAAATTCAAGTCATTCATTAAACCCACATAGCATTATTTTGTAATTTTTCAAAAGTTTGTATTTATATATATTTTGTATTGTTTGTGTACTAACACTGTGAAAATTCATACTGTTTTAGTTTACAATTTTGAAGGAATTCAAAAACACTGTTTATTTTCACACAAATGTATTTAAAAAGATTACAATCTTTAGAATAAGTTACAAACGCGTTTTCGACCTAAAAGGTCATCATCAGGTATGATTGATACCATGAGAATCATACCTGATGATGACCTTTTAGGTCGAAAACGCGTTTGTAACTTATTCTAAAGATTGTAATCTTTTTAAATACATTTGTGTGAAAATAAACAGTGTTTTTGAATTCCTTCAAAATTGTAAACTAAAACAGTTTGTATTTATTTTGACAAAATTCATTTTTTTTTTTTTTTTGGATAAGAATAGTTAAGCTGTAAATTATACTATGTAATTTTTAATTTATGTGACAGTAAGTTTTGAACATATTTACCCACTCTATGGACTCTTAAAGGATGGCGCTGTTATGATTTTGATCATTGTGAGTTTCAAATTCTTGAAATCAATGGGTACGTATTATTTCGTTTTTATTTCATAAAATACTTTTTATGAAAATATCAAAAGTGGCGTTTTATAAGTTGGTGTCTTTAGCTTTAGTTATCATCAAGTTCAGTTAAAGCCGTGTTGATATGTGGTATCGGCGTTTTGTAAAAAGGGGCATTATGACAATCTGCCAAAATAAGGATGGAATATTTTTAAATTTTGAACTTTTTTCTCGGTGAGAAAACGTCACTCTTGTACAGGACTGCCGTCATCAGCAACCTATAACAATCTAAGTTGCAAATTTATATTACAATTTAAAATTTATATTGAATACACACCCACAAATAGATACGTGTACACTCGCGCTTACAAAAGTTGCATGACGTGTAGGTACTAAACAATGCAAAAATAAACCTGAAATGAACATAAGTTTGGGTGGTCAACCTCAATGCAACCTATAAGTCAAGGAACTAACAACAAAATATTTTTATGCTTTTTCCCTAGCAACCTGGCTGGGTGACGACACAAAATTATGGTCTATGCAAATTCACGTGCGGGCCTCAGTGCATAGTGTACACACCCTTTTATACACACCTTGGCAGAAAGAACAGCGCAGAAGAAGAAGAAGACAAAGAGTTAATAAACGTCAGGGTGAACCAGCGTGTGCGCTGTGTGCAATTTTTATTTATTTGAATATTGTGTTAAAAGTTTTAATTCAAACTAAATTAAAATGGCGAGAGAGCAGAAAAGGGCCGTCCTTTCGAAATCCATTTTAGAAATGAAATTTATGAAGCGGACGAAAGAAAAAGTTGACAAGGAGTTGGAAGAGACCGAGGGCCGAGAAATGTACTCCGACAAAATAACCAAGGAAATGAGGGAGGCCGCGGGGAGCTTCGTCGTGGAAACCAGCTTTACCTTTTGTGAGGATCTGCTAGTCGGCAGACTGTCGTACCGCGGGATGAACCCTGAGATAGAGAGACTGATGGAGCTCGACAATCTGGATGCTTCCAGGATTATAGACAAGCAGAAGGAAACGGAAGTTTCTGACAAAGAGATGGCGGCCTTCTTCAATCCCCTGGTGAAGACGATGGGCTCTAAGTTTAATAAACGGCAAGCGGCTGACGACACAAGGAGTAGTGAGCCCCCACACAAGCGGGGAAAACACAAGGCGGACTTTTTCCCGCAGACCCCGGACAGGAAGCGCCCCCAGACCAGCACACCGCAACATCACAATAAAAAACAAAAGTTCATGAAGCCGCAGGATGACTGACAACACTGTATACTCTCCTTAATTGTCTTTGACATAATAAATTAAATATATTATCTTATATTTAGGTATTTACTTCTCAAAAAGATGCCCTCATCATGTTGGCTTCAGGTTTTGAGGGCGATGGTGGAGATTGTTTGAAGAGCTTGTCTGATTCAGTGTGTGGCTGAAGTTTTGTTTCCCAGATGTGTACAGTATATTTTGTTGAGTGGCTTGCCGGCTGTCACTGTTCTGAGGATGTCCACACAGCTCTAAACAAAATGTCAGTCCCAGCGACAAATATTGAACAACGGCCAACAGGCTTTTACAAAGGAATCTGCCATAATCTCATTTCATTTGTGGGATAAGCTTTTTATTGAACTATATTCATAATGCGGTGAAAGCATTTGATAGATTATCTTATGGTTAATGAGTAAGGGTGTGCTATATTGTGTTCATATATTTTTTAGGGCTCATATTAATTGACAACTGTTAACCATATTAAACAAGGACCTACTGTATCTTACTGAGATGCAAGCATACAGTATAAAGTGTAGCTTTATTGAATCCTGCTCTTAAGGTAATAACACAGTATAGCCCTTACGCCCTTTTCACAAGGCACTGCCCCGTGTCGGGTTGGAAGTCTAGTGGTGTACGGCCATGTATGTAAGCTTTCACATGGTCTGTCCACTGTCTAGTAATCTCATACATTTTGCAACTGAAATCATAGACAAACCGGACCAAAAATCTTCCATGTGATAAGGCACTTAGCGTGGAATTTCTTAGACCCCAAATTTTTTTGTAAATATATAAGTATGTATTTGAAGCGTGGTTGAAAAAATAACCATTCAGACATTGGTTACTCTTGTTTAATTTTCTAGAATATTTATATCATATATTTTTCAACTTCTTTTGTTGTGTTAGATTCAATCAAATCCTGCACGTTGCACTTATTCTTTTAAAGATTTATTTTATGGTACAAAAACAAACTGCAAGTAATATAAATATTTAAAACATTCATTTTATTTATATTTCTACTTGTTTATGTATTGAAATAAATAATATTTTTCGTGGAATATTATCAGATGTAGAAGCAAATTGTAGAAAATCATGGATAGCCTTATTTTATTGTAAACTTCCATTCATAGTCCTTTCATTCCTTCCACTATGAATCAATTGAATGTCTGTAATCGACGTCACTAAACATAATGTATGAACGTATCAGAATGTATCAACATAAATGGAATGTATGTGGATAAAAGTATATAAAACATTGCATCAATACGTAACCATTGTTAAAGACTTGTTAACAGAAGTACCTTATGCATGTAAGATACAGCACCTCTTGTTATTGTTATATTTGTACTTTTTTGTTTGGTTTGAGTATTTACTCAAATGTTCTATCCTTGGGGTACACATACTATTTTATTTTAAATCTAGCATAAAAATGAAGGGTTAACTCTGAAAATAAAACATTACTTTGTGAATCTTTTTGATCAACTCTATTTAATGAATAAATAGCATTTTCAAATATTTCTTTATTTTCTTTTTATTAAAATATTTTGTAAAGCTCTGAAATTCGCCCGACTTTTCAATCTGAAATTACCAAAAGTTTTATTATTATTTTTTGTCAATCACACCTGTTTCAGGGAAGGACGTTCACTTTGCCAATGTCACCCCTGTTTCAGGGAAGGACGGCAAGAGTTGCAGGTTGTGTGTCCATTTGAGATTTGGGTTTTTATATTGTAGGTTGACATGCGGCATGTGCAAGCGCGAACTTGTAGGTGTCTGCTTGTAAGTAATGCGTATAATGTGAATCCCCAATACTACATTATGAATGCTGACTTATTTTGAAAAGAAAAAATAAAGAGGGAATTGATATATGATTTATTTTTTTCATAAATATTACAAAATAATTGTATGCAAACATTAATTCCTTAATTAAAAATACAAAATCTATCAAAATGTAATTCCTTAATTAAAAATACAAAATCTATCAAAATGTAATTCCTTTATTAGAGAATGTAGTACTAGAATACTATGCATGTTTTCTGAATATTATTATTAGAACACAAGAGGGGAAATTCAGTTTCTTTTAGCAATTTGATTTATTTTATCATTGACTGAAAACATCATAATCTTTCAATGGCCTTACTCTAATACATCATCTCAATAACTCAAAAGCATAAACTATAAACTACTTACTTATCATTCTACCTTCAATGAATGTGTGTACAATCAATTATGGTGAACAAGCTTACAACAACAATGGAACCATAACTGAACATAACCTCAAAATTATCACATAAAAGACTAGTGAACAATAACCTTAGTTTCAAATAAATTATCAATCTTAGCATTCACTAAATCCTTTGAATTCAGAATCTGATGTAATGGCTCATTCCCAGGATGAGAATGATGACGGCAGCAAACGTGAATGTCAGGCAGAGGTAGCGGCCGGAGATGGGGATCCTGAACAGCCTGGCGGAGAGGCGCAGGGAAGAGGCGTACAGCAGGACGCTGTTCAGCTCCTCCTGAGGTGTCTCCTGATGCAAGAAGGGGCGCACACTGATCTCATGTCCCACGCAGCGAGTCATACAGCATGCTGATGTGAGCCTAGCTGCCTGCAACATAAAACAATTTATTTTCTGGGAAACACTAGTTTTTTTTTCAAAAACTGGTGATGTGTAAGATGACATGTTTTTGTTTAGCTGAACAAGACCTACACATCTGGGATCGTAGTACAGCAGACAAAAGATGAAGAGCTAATGTTTAGAGAAGGGAACTATAGTATTCTGATCATATTTGTCCAGTCGATAGCTCAGTTGGTAGAGTGCTTGCATTCCATGCCGTGAGCTCGGGTTCGAATCCCGCCGAGGGTGTCAGAAATGATTTCCCGTTTCGGTGTTTATTTCAAACCCCAAAATAAAATACTGGCAAGGTTTACTCAGCCTTCACAAGAAATGAGTACCAGCCCTCTCGGGAGCTGGGAAAACCCCCACTTCACCTGAAGTGTTGGTGTAAGGCCGGCCCGCTTACCTGTAAAAATAAATAGGTTCAACTCGCCACATGCCACCCCTTCAGGAATAACGCGGCAAGAAGTAACACTATATGTGTAGCTTAGTTGCGTTTGTTTATTGTACCTTCCACAATCTATGTATTTTACAATTGTGTAAGAAGATAATATTTGCTGTATCAAATCTACATATTAAATTATATTTAGAATCCTGAAGCAATAAATCTAAGAAATTGTCCGGTCGATAGCTCAGTTGGTTGGTAGAGTGCTTGCATTCTACCCCGTGAGCTCGGGTTCGAATCCCACCGAGGAAGGTGTCAGAAATGATTTCCTATTTCGGTGTTTATTTCAAACCCCATAATAAAAATACCGGCAAGGTTCACTCAGCCTTCACAAGAAATGAGCACCAGCTCCCTCGGGAGCTGGGAAACCCCCACTTCGACTGAAGTGGTTGGCGTAAGGCCGACGTAAAAATAAATAGGTTCAACTCGCCACATGCGAACCCTTCGGGAATAACGCGGCAAGAAGTTAGACTATATGTGTAGCTTAGTTGCGTTGCGTAGTTGCGATATATCATGACCTGTGATCATGACCAACTAGAAGCAATGTCGCAAATACAAAATATATTTTTAATTGTACATTGAAACTTTTTTCGGGCTATGTAGCCGTGGTCTGGTTGATTCTTTCCGGATAGTTTTGCCAACACCAGATCCTGTAAGAAGATCACAGCAACTGGCAAACCGCTGATTATGCCCATCGGAGCAATGGGCGAAACTGTCCGGAAAGAATCAACCAGACCACGGCTACATAGCCCGAAAAAAGTGATTGCCGGCCAACTTTTATTTATTTTTTTACCACAGATGATCAAGGCCTACTCACAGATATGAAAGGCACAGCCGCTGCCATGATCCACAGCATGATGTTGGACACTGTGATGGGGATGAGAGGAATGGAGAAGAATGACTCTATGTTGTCCTTGTTGAAGAGCCACAGGATACCAGACGACGCCCAGGATATGTTCAGGACAGTAAACAGGCAAATGGCCGGAGCTAGGACTTCATTCAAATGAGCGAGGAGTTTCTTGAACTCAGCTACTTCCTGAAAAACATTATTTCATTCTTTTCTTAACACTATGAATATTAAAAAATATACTAGCACCGTGTCAGTTTTTAATTTTTTTTGCCGGTTTTGTCTGTGTCGAGCTATACTCGTAAAATTACTCATGTAGTTTTTATGTCCTCAGATTAGAAATGGTGCATTGTTCAATATGCTTCAGAGCTCAAATAATATTTGATGAAGTAAGTAACGCAAGGAGAATAATCTCACACCTACTACATATGTCAAGACATTATAGTAAAAAAGATTCAACCACTCCTACAGAAAATAGGTATTTTTAACAATATTTAGCTGAAGTCTTCACGCCACTTAGTACTATCAACTCACCTGACAGCCTAGCGAGAATATTGTCTAAATATGGAAGAAGTGTCTGTCTAGCAGATGATAAAATAAAGAAAAAACTCCACTGTATATTTCCTTAATTTCAGAAACATTTTACTCTGACTGTTTGGTTTTTGGAGATATTTGAACTTATAGGTTGGTATGCGGCTGACCACCCATGCTGTAAAAATGGTTCACTTTGCCAATGTCACCCCTCTTACAGGGAAGGACAGCAAGAGTTGCAGAGTGTATGTCCATTTGAGATTTGGTTTTTATGTTGTAGGCTCACATGAGGCATGTGCAAGCGCGAACTTGTACATGTCTGGTTGTGAGAATGCATGTAATGTGAATCTCCAATGTAACATATCTTTGCAACTTAGATTAGATTAGAAGATGGATGACTTCTTTCCTGTGGCGCCATTTAAAGGTCTCATTTTTACTGGTTTAAGGCAGCATGAATTTTTGTGTGCAGTATTTTATTTAATCCCCTTCTAAAGTTGGTCCATTCACAAGTAGCTTGCTCCAGGGGACTGGCCAACTACCCAGTGAATTTAGCTTGTATTGTCTCACCCGCATCCAGTCCAGCGATGAGATGGTGCGCGTGAGCAGGCGGTTCCTCAGGAAGTGTAGGTGCGTGGTGAGCAGCTGCGCCTGCAGACAGTAACTGCTGATGATGGTGGCCTGCACCATGTCGTGGGCCAGCGTGCTGATGCACAGCAGGACCTTGGCACCAGTCGTCATGTCTACACTGGAATACACTACATTGTACAATTTTTCCTGCTGTTTCCCTCTCCGTGATGAAGAAAACGCATTTAAAAATATGTATTTTGAAAAAAATGTAATACGACTTTGTTTTTGATTACTGTGATTATATTCAGTTCCACGACCGGTTTAGCAAACAAATTGCTTCCTCAGGTGGTTCAATGATTGCTAAATGGTCAAGATACGGAATCAATCTTTGAAAGTGGCATCGTGTGAGGGAGGGAAGTGAAGCAGGATTATCATATGTCGAGTTTGGAACATCTGGGTGGAACTGAGTATACTCACAATAATCAAAAACAAATTTGTTTTATTTTTTATATTGTAAGATGAAAGATTTCAACGTAAATGTCTCGACAATCAATAAAATTGTAAAACTAAGTTTTATTTAAAAAATGAATGAAAAAAAATAACACTCATTAAAAGTAAAGAAAAACAAATACAGAAAAAAGATGAGAGAGTGCATCATTCTTACCTGTCTCCGATCCAAAGAAAGGATACTTTCCCTGTGAGGATCATAAAGATGACTGTGAAGAGAGCTGATATCATCCACAGTATTCCAAATATGATGTACAGCCACAGAGTCTTGAGCAGCCTACGAGGACTGGTGTACGGAGTGCCCTGGGGAGGGAAGGACGATAATAGGAAGACCTGAAATGTGAAATTGATTAAATTTTATTCCAACATATTGTTGTAAAAAGCTCAAGCCCTTGCAAGTGATCCTTTAGAATACAGTCTTATGTATTTTCAATAGCTCAGGTAGTGTATTATGGTCAAGCACAAATCACTATGAATATCTATTTACTGAGTGGAGTCAGACCTACATCAGAAATGCTTTCCTTTCATTATTTTTTATTCTAGCCCTGGTTGTTTCAACTTATTTGCTAAATTTATAGAATGATAAGAATCACAATGAAATCAGCCATCTCTGGTCCGGTATACCAAAGAGGCTGTGTGACCAACTTGATTCTGTGCAAAGAAGAGCGGTGAAGCTGATTGATGATCCCATTCTCACAGCCAACCTACACCCTCTTGAGCACAGAAGGAAAGTTGGAAGGATCAGTCTCTTCTATAGGTACTACAATGGCGTCTGCTCTGATGAAATATCCTCACTTATACCCCCTCCTCTCGTCACAACAAGGGCAACTCGTAGAACGGCTCACATTCAACCATTTGCAGTCGATATCAAAACTATGAGAACTTGGTGTTTTCACGACTCATTCCTCTTCCTAACTGCCCGCTTATGGAATGAGTTACTGGTATCTGTGTTTCCATCCCAATTTAACCTTGCCCTTTTCAAATCCAATATCAATCGCCATTTCCTCTCAGTGTCTCAAAACAAAAGCAATGCCACACACACCACAGCACTGCGCAGCTAACGATCCTGCAACCGGACACGGACAACTGCCACATCACCAACACCTCTGCGGCACTATAACAAGTGTCATAGACCCTTAGAGTCTCTCGAATCTAGGGAGTCTCCCGCATAGGCTTTCTTAAAAATAAATATATATATATATATTCTTACTCTCTCCATTAGATTCTGAAGCTGCTCACTGTCGGATATCCTGAATAAATAGATGGCATAAATATAGCCACTGAAATGTATGACGCTCGGTCCTATGTAGCTGAAGAATGGGCTTCCATAGCAGACATTGTGGTAGGCATTCAGCTTCTCATGCACTGATACATAATCATCATACATCGTGTTTTTACCCCAAAAACCTCGGTCCCTCCTGAAAATGGCCAAGAATAAGTTGTTTATTTAGATATGCATTAGATACACGAACATTTGAAGAGGGTGAGCGATTTACATTATTTCAAATCCACTTCTCGCGGTGCATACACAAACGGGTTGTGTAGATTTGAATGAACACATGCTGCTAGTGAATTTACAAATGGAAAACTAAAAATAATCATCAATTTTTTACCTACAGTTTTAAACTTTCACTTTCATGATCGGTGTGAGATGACATAGGCGCCCCGTCGCTTGGAGTCTTGAAAATGTTCCCCGCTTGAGGGAATGAAATGTCAACAAACAAAATTATTGCAAATGCTCTTACCCAAGAAAAACAATGTCATCAATTCTTTACCTGTTACTATTTTTTCTTAAAACAAGTAATATTTTTTACAGGATGAGTGGCCATCCTACAAGGGATACCACTATTTTAACAAACATCTTGACAACATACAGTTGCAAAAAAATGCTGTGGTTGACATTATGATCTCTGCAAATTAGCAGGCATTTTTTTAGTCATGTTTGTTTTCCTTTGATTCCGAATACAATCAATCTGCTTACAAAATCATTTTTGTTTCACCACAATTATTTTCTAAAATTGCTGATTCATGAATAGAAGATTTCTTTTAATTTAAAAATATTTTCAGGTTTGTGAGTACCAACCTGAAACAGGCCATGTACTGTAATATGTACCCCACAAACATCAACACGGCCATCTGGAAAGTGTGGTAGTGGGACAGTACAAGCAGGAACTTGGAATTCTGAAGTTGATCCAGAGAGACAGGACGCAGGCCAACCATCGATAGAAACTTCAGGTATGGATACAATATCTGACAAATAAAACAGTTTCATATTAGGGTTGAAAAATGCAATGTTATTGTATGGTCGAATGCATTTATTTTGATGTTTGTTTTTTTTTTATATGTGAGCTGCAATAATATGTATTTATTGTTTGAACAGATGTCCGAGCTCACTCACCTTAGATTTACAGTAAAACAAAACAGCTGAAGTGCTCATGAGCTCCGTATCCTGGACTTCTGTTATCTCTCCAAACTGAAAATATAAATTACAATCAATGCAACACTTCTGAAAAACTTTTGTATTTATACATTTTTAAGATTCACTTTTCAAGTAGAAATTCATTTACTTATAATTGGTTAGGGTGTGTTCAGTTCAAATTCAGTCCAAATGCATCATTATGTGCAAACATGTATTTTAAAATGCATAAATATTGTGAAATAGATCAAAGAATTACTTTTATTAATTACTGGTGCATTCACTTTGTAACCTTTCATCTTGCGTGAAAAATGAGTCACTTAATTGTACATTGAAGCTTTCACGGCCAGTACTTGCTGACACAACAATCACTTTTTTCAGGCTATGTAGCCGTGGTCTGGTTGATTTATTTAACACTACAGCGACTAGCCAACTGCTGATAATGCCCATCGAAGCAATGGGCGAAACTGTCCGGAATGAATCAACCAGACCACGGTTACATAGCCCGAAAGAAGTGATTGTTGTGTCAATGAATCACTTGATGTTTCGTTACGGGAGGAACTTGGACAGTGTAGATTGACAATTGAAAACAATCATGGGTGTGTTTATTTAACTTTTTCCACATTAGCCAATAACATTTGTTAATCAGCTTATAATTGGTTTATATCACAGAGCCTATTTAATAAGAAATGTAAGTTGAAAAATGTGGTAAATTACCGAGAACATGTTTTGTTCAGTTAAAAAACTTTGAAAGCAACACTGTGCAATGTCCATTGCCTTGCAAGTGAGAGAATTGACCCTAAGTGGCATCTCAGTGATGTTTTCTAATCTATAGTTTAATGTATTTGTTTAATTATAGAACACGAGCTTACATCTGCCAGGCAAGAGGCCGCACTGTCCATGGTGATAGGCATGGCAGGAGACTTGTCTTCCAGCGCAGCATGTGCCGTGTGTGCTATACCCTCGCCTTGTATTGCTCTCTCCACATCTGTAGTGCACTCGAGGCTTGCAGGTTCACTGGGACCTACATCACTCGACATGTTTTTTTATAAAATATCTAATCAAAGCATTCACTTAAAAAAGAAAAAAAAAACATCTGCTTTGACAGCATAATAACAATGCACAATATATTTATTACTAAGCTGTATGAGTGTGCTGAAATAATACCAATTGCAACAATAAATATAAAATAATAATAACCATACCTACTTATGTGATGGGCTTAGCTATCAGATTTCATTGCTGCACTTTTTTTCTTCTTGTGTGAACTGAAGCCAGCGAGTTCCCAGCTTGTGCCACAGCCACTCACTACAGAAGGATCCGTTGTACACATTTTTTCACAAACTAATCATGCTGATAACCTCATATAAAGATAACAATAACCTTAATTACGGAGGTGAGCTTGAATTGTATTCTTTCTTGAAATTTCTGGCACTGCTTCAGCTAAATCCAGAGGAATCAATCTTCAAGGTAAACAAGAAAAGGTAATTTTGGACGTGTGATACTTTCCTTATATTAATTACAGCAATAAAGATTTACAAATCAAATATTACTTTTGTTTTACTGAAAAACAAGTCGTAATCATAAAAATAATTTTGTGCAATGAATTTGACAAATTGATTTGTACTTAATTTAATTAGTAAGTGCCGCTATGACATTCACGAGGCAGATAATTGTTTTAATTGTTGGTTTAGTAATAAGTGCAAATCATTGTTAAAAACTTGCAACTGAGGACTCCCGGCATCACAGGTTCAAATGCAAAGGTGAACACAGCATTGACAACATTTGTTGGTTGACAAAGAACTCATCAATATATAAATTGCTTATATAGCTATTTCGACTGTATTTTTTCATAAGGTGAATTATTCAGTCCAGGAACCCAATTTTTTTTTAATAAGATAATAAAGAAATTTTATTGCTCGCAATTTAAGATAAAGTTAATGTGAAATGATGTTATGAGACAATTGGTTAAATGATTATGTAAAAAGTAACGACCTATAATATGATAACCAATTAACCTCTTAATCAGATAAATCTAAACAATCATTCAAGAGTTTTTGCGTTTCACTTAAAAAGCCTACAATTATTTTATCAAACTTACTTATTTTTTTGTTTACTTCTCACAATGTATAATTGTTTACTTCTTATATTATCTCTCAACATATTTTAGTCTCAAATAAATGTACAAGAACTGTGAAATATTTCAATTGATTTATTTCAAATATTTGTTTTCAATTTAATAACATAGATTTTGTATTTCAGCGATGTTCTCTAGGATCAGTAGGCGTGGTCTATTGCTCAAGAAACCCATCAAAGATGTGGGTGAAACATCCGGAACTAAACACTCCGATTAACCATCGCTACTGATCCCAGCCATGGCAGTTACAATTACAAGTTGCATAAAGGTACAATAAATTTTGCAGTTGCATCACTCATGTCATCGTCGCTTCCCCTTCTGTGGTTTGAACTTGGGTTTCGCGAGGTGGTTGGTGGGCCTGAAGGCTTTCCTCCTGTCCTCTTTGTGCTTCATGTCTCTGTCCTTCTTATCCCGGTCTCTGCGATCCCCTTTCATGCTGAAGGTCATCTCCCTGTTGCCCACGGAGCCCAAGAACTTCACGTTGGTGTTTTCCTGCTTCAGCCGATCACCCAGACTGCTCCTGTAATGGTTAAATTTAATTGTAATGGAACTTTCAGTATTCTTAAATATAATAGTTGCAATAAAGCATTGAAAGGACAAAAAATATACAAGACAACAATATATAAAATCACTATTTTCTTAAAACTTCAATAAAAGTTGGAAGTGTGGACAATCAATAATAATTTTCAATTTTAGTGTTATTTTTATTCCATGTAACTCGCAGCATTTTCAGCAAATTTAAGATTTCCAAGGTACTCACCAAAGTGTGAACCATTAATTTTGGAACGGAGAAAGCCGCCCATTTACAATAAATCCAGATGGCATAAGGTTGACTGTCGCTTCAAAAATAATGTTTTTACAAGTCATTTTTTACAGTCAGTTTTCTGTAGGTACCTGTCAAACTTCCTGGATATCTTTTTGACCCCTTTGAAGCCTCCCTTGAACTCTTGTCCAGCCTTGAGCTCATAGAACTTGGGTTGTGGAGCTTTACGCTGCTCCTCGTGTTCCTGCAGCCTCCTCTTGTCCTTGATGTCCTGCTGCGCTTGCTTCAGTTTACTCTTGACATCAGCCGACCACGTGTGCTCATCGTCTGAACTGTCGTCATCAGAATCCTTGTACAGTTCCTCATCAGAGTCTTTCCTTTCTTCTTGTGTCTCCTGTATTTCAATAAAACGTATTAGAATTAAAATTTAACTGTTCTGAAATAAGGAAAATTTTGACTGTCTTAACACATCGTTTGCGGGAAACTAGTTAACTCGTCATACACCTTTTTATAGTAACGTGCGGGAGGCGTGTAAACTCGTTTCGTCGCGCCTAGCGGTAGGGCGCGGGAAACTTGTAAAAACGTGGCAAAAAATTTCAAAAAAAAAAAAAAAAAAAAATGAAAAGATGAAAATTTCAAAAAACACCCACTCTACGCCGCCATCTGGCGGGAAAATGCCCGCATACATAGTGTTAACATTATTTTAAATGAGTTAGTTCTGTATATGTTTTAGACATGAATTATTTTCTTTCATTTTTACTTGACGAAGATAAAATAGTAGGGTCAACAGTGCTTAAAAAAAGGCAGGATTATGAAAAAGCATGGCTAACCGAATAACGATTTTTTTGCATGGCTAACCATCTCGTAAAAATGCTACTATTTAGTTAAATGAAATCCTTACCTCCACAGGTTCAAACTGTTCTGTCACAACCTTCTTGTTTTTGCTTCCAGTTTGTTTCAGAGCTGACAGCACTGGGTTGAGAAGTCGGTATTCCTCAGATTCCTTGTCCACTTCAAAGTCAGGATTAGCAAACAGAGCCTGAAAAAAACACAAAATTATTTACAATAAACATTCTACGAGACAAAAACTGTTGGAGCAGAAGCCAACATTTGGTAGCAAAATTTTGTGTATTTATTTTTAAATTTAATTGAGTGCAACTTGGAAATGTAAGGAAAAATAATAAACCTTGAATCTGTTATCAGTGAGTATATCCCCTGTCTTCTTCTTCTTTTTGGCATACTCCTCCGACATGAGTTTAGCCGCCAGATCCCTGTTGACCTTGGGCAGGTCTGTCTTCAGCTGCAGGCGGTTAGGTCTCTCCTGCTCCAGCTGTTCTCGCACCCGCCGACGTTTGAACTCTTCAAATGCAAACGGCTCAGCAATGGACTTGGCTTTCTTGTAAAGACGCACATCCACAAAGTATCTGTGAATATTTAAAAAAAAATTGTGATATTAAATATGTCGGAGGGATGACATGAGAATTTCGCACAGAAAATGTAATAAATCATTTATGGAAGTACAGAAGCTAGGGGTAAAATGGTCAAGTAGAGCCATGCACGGTCTGCTTGCTAAGGGTTTCAATTGTGCATGATTGACAGACCCCAGCAATCTGATGTCAGTCTGAGAAATAAAGCCCACAAAATTAAATCTTTTACCATTTTTAAGAGTAGTTTACTATTAATGATTATTATTGATGCTACTAACCCATGCATGTAAGCCCTCAGCAGATTGGTTCCCAGCAGATGTCCCAGCCCGAGAGTCTCCAGCTCTTGTTTGGTGATGAACTTATAATCATCGTAGATGTTCTGCGCTGCTTCAGATTCTAATTCTTCCGTCAGATTGTCCAAGAAGGCACACCAGCGAGGGGCAGGACCTGTAATATTACCAATGAAGCATGTTAGTCTGCAGAAAAACAATCATTTGGCAAACAACATTAAACGTGCAGTAATTGACAAAGGCGATCAGAACTCACCTGATTTTCATGTTGAATAAAGCATGTTAATTGTAAACAATGAACTAATTTCTGAGCTTACCTAATGATGGTATGTAATATGTGAGCATTTTGGGATCTTCATTTGCCATAAATAAAAGCCCGGAACCCGGGACTACACACAGATTGTTGTACTCGTGTGTCGCCTCTATGCTGGTGTATTGCTTAGCCTGAAAATTATTTTAAAATGCGTTAGGTGAATGTCTAAGTTAACAGCATGATAGACTTCTGCTACTTATGTACTTATTTCTGTAGATAGAAGGGAAAAAATACTGTTTTATATCTCCTGAATAAATTTTTGTTTCAGGATGGAAAATACCATGATTTAGAATTAGAAAATGTACGCATCCGCATGCAGTTGAGAATCTTATTTATGGAAAAGAGTAAAAAGGCATTCACAGATCAACGTTTTTTGACATGATTTAACTTTGTTGTTCATGTAGATGGTTGGATACTGAGGTAAATAGGTGACAGGAAAAAAGGAATAAGAGACATATTTAGCTTCATATCATTACATGATCTACAAATACTAAGTAAGTAATATCATAAATCATAAATAAGAGCATGTACTTACAGTATTTTTGTCCCATATTTTGAGTACAGAAGAATCCATGGAATAGACATACTCTTGATCTCGATGGAAGACCACGTCTTTGATTGGCAGGCCGTTCATGTGATCTTTGACGAGCAGTGGCTTACTGGACCTGAGGTCATACAGGAGGACGTGGCCTGTGGAGGTGCCGACACCCAGAGAGAGGGCGCCGTGGGCGGTCAGGGCTGAGATGGAGGGAACTCCCGACAGCCTGGAACAATCAACAACATTATCTGCCATAAGAGGATGATAATTTGTTTCAAAATCATTACTCCTGCACAAAATACCGATGCAATGTAATATATCTGGAAGTCAAAGAAAATAATGCATTCAAAAAACTTTTGATTGTAGATTAAAGCCATCTAATTGGGAAGATTTAAATCAAGAATGTATTCAGGATGAGCTGGAGATGATAAGCTAGCTAGAACTGTAACAGAGATATGATTATATTACTATAACATAACAAAAAAGCAGTATCCACAACCTGATTCTTTATTTTTTAATAGGTGTTTATTTTATTTTTAATTTATGCATTTTATGTATAACCCTTTCCCCTGCTGAATTTCCTCACCTCCACTTGCTTCCATTTACTTGCCTCCAACAGTACTACTCACTTTTTAACTTCATACTTTATAATATTTTTAAGGGTTTGGTGGTTTACACAGTGAAAGTCCATTGTATATTAATCAAATTAACAAAGTTCCAGTTCACTTTTTACAATTTTATTTCTGTCTAGCACTTTCGCCTACAAGTCCTTTATACATTACTACATTTTCTACCTTTGTTAAAAGATGAAACCTCAACTTTACTTTGGCAGATTGCACTAATAGCAGAGACCCAAACACACTGAGTGCAAATCTGCTCACGTCACCTGTAAGCAAACGGTCAACACGATAAAGTCACAGGGCTTATTATGTAAGTCTCACTTGTCGTCTACATCAGCCGTGTGCATTGCGCAGTCCAGCGTGGCCTGTCTCTGCCGGGTGCGAGGATCCCAGCCCTCCAGGTGTCCCTCTTGCGTCCCCACCACCACCAGGCCGTGCTCCGAGTTGATGGCCACCTTGTTGATGCTGCTGCCGGCGCTGCTGTACGGCGGCATAAACTGACCAGCCTCCAGGTTCAAGCGGTAAATGTCCTGTCAATGAATCACAGTAATTAATATAATAGATCATTTCTCCCAAGGGTAGCTCTCACAATCTCCTAATACAGATCTATTATCTAAATAAAGAAGATCATTTAAAAGATAAGCTTGTTTTCAAACATGGTAACGTTTACTTATTAGCTAGGTGTGTTAGGGTATGTTTTGATTGCTGAAAACATAATCTGAAGCTTTTCCTATTTATCTTCTTTCCTAATAGATTCACAGAATAATGGAGTCAGACTAAAGCCAAAACCAAAAAATTGTGATGTCACCCTACTGGGATCTTAATCAAATATAATAACACCCAACATTTTGTTTTTGGTTGCTTCGGTGATCCTAGTCCCCTAAACTTGTGACATCACACTGCCAAGAGAAATTTAAATTATCCAACTTCATTTTACAAATATTGATATCGTTTCGGAAGCAATATCTTACAACTATTTGTAAGATTGTATCTTACAACTATACATGATTATGGCTGAGATTGCCCACAAAAAATGTTGTTATGAACATTAAAATAAGGTGTTTTTTCTCTGAATGCAGATGAATTGTTCTATTGTAAAAATGTAAAAAGTATTACAAGTAATGATTTGGATTTACCGATGATGCTCCAACTACGAACAAGTCACAGGTTTGTCTGTGGTAAGCGAGGTCGCGGCCAAAGCGAGGAACTCTCAGGCGGTAGTGGCGGCCGTGACCTATGTGGAACTCCACATAGCGATCACATTGCAGGAACACCAACTGAAAACAAATAATGATACCCATGTACATAAAAAAAATAAGCAACGGAATGCAAATATGTGAAGTAGGTTGCCTGCATGTCTCATAATGATAGATGTGTTGTCGTCCTTCCCCTGTAGACAGTGTGCTTCTCTGTTTACGATGAAGTGACACTGGGAGCACTTTTGTTCTCTTTCTACTTAACTAAGAACAATTTGTGCTTACACAGGTTGAAATGGATATAGCATCTATCAGTGTTGGAATAACTTTGGTTCCAGTTATATTAACTTCAATGTTTTTGTGAGAAAACAAGAATTATTGATTTTTCGGTCAACGCATAAGTATAGGAGGTTAAACAGGTGAAGACAGGTCTGTAGTCGAGTGGTTAACAGTGGGTTCGAATCCCGGCGGAGCAAAACAAAATATTTCGTTTTTTACTTAAATATGCTCCTTGCTGGGTTGAAAATTTATTTTGCCTTTATCAAAGACTGGTGTAGTCTTACAAAAACTGGGTCTTGCTTGAGAATTGGTGCCATCTACAATTATTACCAAGCGCGCAGAGGGCTCTTGAGGTGTGATTTACACAAAAACAACGCCTACCAAAAAATCATTCTAATATTTATATTGCTTTATTTAAAAAAGATTACGAGGTGTGATTTACACAAAAACAACGCCTACCAAAAAATCATTCTAATATTTATATTGCTATATTTAAAAAAGATTACGTACTTTGGTGTAGTCGTCCCCCAGGGTGTCAAATGCTACGACTTCAGAGTCCATGCATCGCTCAAACTTCAGAGACAAGTTGTTGACTTCATAACACTTGACTCGCGGCTTGTATATGCCAGTTGCTAATATGTAATTTCCATCTTTGGACACGCGAATGGTGTTGCTGAGGCCCGGCATGTTGAAATCCTGGATGAGCTCTATCCTCCGTCGAATGTCAACATTTTTCTTAAGCAGAGCGCGCCGTTTTCTCTCTGATAGCCACTGAAATTAAAAACATAATGCATGAATAATCACGATTTCACTTGATTCACCAAAGAATTAATAAAATGAGAGGTTATGTACTTACGTCGGGCAGAGACTTTCCCGCACTGAGATTGTATATTTTGACATTGTCTATTTCAGAGACTTGCATTTTTCGTCGTTTTTAAGCTGGCATTGAAAACAAATATGATTTACGCTTTAAGTAAAGTGCACACGGGAAAAACGCAAATTCCAATCATTCTGTTTACGTAGCTGTCAAAATTTTACCATGTGCTGGAAGTCTTCTTCTTTTAAATTGTTTTACATAAGCTGGTAGGTATAAAAAGCTATGTTTCAGGTTAGGAACATTGAGCTCTGCTCATTTCAACACTTCAAAAAAGTTGTGACATCACAAGGCTAGTATAAAAAAATAGGATTTTGCCTTTCCTCTACCAACCCGTCTGCGTGACGTCACTGTTTTTTTTTGGCTTTGTGCCTAGCCCATTTTAATACGAGGTCCGTATGTGAACTGGCATTGACGTCATTGTGTCGTCCCCCGGCCGGGTTGCTAGGGAAAAGGCCAACCAATATTTTGTAATTGGTTGCTAAGGACGGCAGTCCCATACAAGACAACCGTTAACTCCCCGAGAAGTTCCAAATTAAAAAATGTTCCCACTCCATTATGATGAATTATATTTTGCTTACAGGTGATTTTTCACGATGAGCAGAAAAATAAAAAGTTTACAACATGGATAAGAGCCCATAAGGAAAAAAATATAAAGTTACTTATTTTCTATTGTTAGGCAAACATCGCACATCTATAGAATCAGGACTCTTAGCTACTTAGCTGGTAGCTCGAATAAAATTATTAATTTGGCTTGGGAGACGAAGGATCATCAAGTTTGAGAAGAACACAGCGGAGGTGTAAAAGGCTCGTGAATAAACAATGATTACCTCTTGGAAAAAATATTTAACCACATCCCATGGTTTTCCTTCAAACATCTTCCTCAGAATCGGATCTTGCGTAGCACACAATACCTTCTGAAATATAGTGATACAGAGTACCTACTTCTTACTCGTTTTATTCTGTTTTCTCGTATGTATTCTCGTTTCTATATTCTGTATTCTCGTTTTGTTCTTGATGCTCCGACGGCCTGGAATTCTCTTCCTGCGAGAAGAAGAGAAAGAGAAGAGCATGCATGAAAAGAGTGATGAAATTAGATACGATGAAAGAAGTATGCAAGGACAGAGTCAAGTGGAGGCACTTGTGTGGAGGTACCGGCCACCCCTAGAGGAATGGCGGCAGGATACAAGACAAGACAAGGCGACCCTCAGGGAGCTGAAGACTGAGGCAGCTTTTCGCAAAGGACTCAAAACCTACTTTTTCAAAATGCGTGTATTATTATTATCTTTGCTTCAAATCCACTTCTACATCCTGCAGTAACAATCGTATAATGCCATTCTTAGACCCAATGTCAAAATACTTTTTCTTGAAGTTTTTTTTATTTCCCTTGACATTCATTTGAGGCTATCCACCAATGCTATCCACCCTTCCTATAAAATGGTTCACTTTTTTGCATATTTGAAATTTAAAAAAATGCCACTTTGAACCCCTTGCAATAGCTTTGATCCTTATTCATTCAATAAAACTGATGCTTGATTACTGGAGGTGGCCGTTTAAACGAAAAGCAGTTTAAAATAGCTGCTTTTTATTTTAAGCAACTAAGCGCGCTTACAATTTAAACGAAAAGTCGTTTTGAAAAAAAAGCGTATAAAAAGTTGCTTCTCGTGTTATAAAGCTAAATCTGCCGTTTTTGTTTCTTACACTTTATGGTCTTAGCAAAATAGTTACAGTAATGAAAAAAATCAAGCATGTTTATTAATTTTTTTTCTTAATTATAAAGCTTAAACAAAATATATAACTTAAGAATTGCCACCACAAAAAAATATTTCAAAAAACGCGTTTTTTTTACATTTTTAGCTTTTTTTTCGTGTGTGCTGTATTTTGGATTTTTTTTTGCTTTTAACTTACAGAACTATACATTGTTTAGGTTTAATACTCAAAATTTTTTCAATAATGTCAATAGTTTTTGAGTAAATAAGGAAAAACTGAAACTACTAAATGAATTAAATTTTATATTTACAATAAACCCAAAAAAACGAAGCGAAGCGTTTTTTCGTTTTTTTTACTAAGCCGTTTTTTCCATCTCTATTTATTACTTGATACTGTAAATACCTGTTTCTGGCAGGCAAAAATATGTGGCTGAATTACATTCCTCTTCACATTGATTTTTTCAATAAAAGAAAACATCCAAAAAGTTTTTTGAGATCATGCTTGTATTATAATATACAAAGGATAAAAAAATAATAAAACCAAACATTGCAATAAAGTCAGTTTTGTAAACAAACTGTAAACAAAATATCACTATTTTCAAATTCATAAAAATTAAAATGGAGTTCTATGAAGTTTCCGCTGAAACATTTAAAAAATTGTCATACAATGTGAGTATGTATATACAAAAAGCATATAAAACAAATAAATAAAATAAAATATAATTTTACTGGGATTGTTTTCATCTTAAATGAAATATTTTTCTATACAATTCAATTTATTTACTAGAAATAAATGCATTATATTTATTGCAAATGTCATGTAATGGAGTTGGCACAAAATTCCTATTATCAAATTTCTGTACGACATTACAGATTTAGGTGACTAGGGTCCTTCGCATTCGCATATCCATATGACGTCATATTACATATACAATTTTTTACTAGAAATCCAGCTGAGTTATATGTTAGCCCTTTACGCTGCATGTTGCAATTTGGTTAAAAAAAAAACATATTTTCATTTATTGAAATGAGTGCTCTAATTGCTGGGATAAATAATGTGAAATTGAAAAAAAAACAGTTTTAATAATCATATTCACCAACGATAGTTCAATAAATAGAGCCACTAATTTAGCTTAATATTTCACAAGAGGCAGGAATGATAGAATATTAAAAATTGACAGAACTTTTCAATAAAGACAATAAAAACCGTTAAGTGCTTTTGACACTAAATGCATTCTCCCCGGTTAGTCTATGGATTACCAAACAGACCGTGAAAGTTTTCAAAAATCTCCATACTAGACTTTTCACCCGATAATCCATAGCCAAATCAGAGACAAACCAGGTAGAATGTGTCTAGTCTGTAACGGGCCTTACAAGTAGTATCTTAAATTCAACTGATGTTCAATGACAGTTTTTTGGCATCTAGGCGTCCGTCTTGAAACTAAATATGAACAAAGGATTATTCCAGCTATATAATATGGCATCAAGTTGTTTTTTTTTTCAATACTGAATGAGGGAAAGGATTTGGTTTGTTGCAACACGTCTGCGTAAAGGGTAGATATTTGAATGGGCTCCATTGATGTTTAGTGTGTTTTGGTGTGTCGCATGAGCTCTGCGTGCTGCGTGAAGCGGTGCGAGCAGCCGGGCTTGGGACACAGCAGGCTGGTGGCCGCCTGTGCATGTGCCCGTGTGTGCATGCGCAGCTCCAACGCGCTGGGGAACGAGCGCGGGCAACGCGCGCACAGGAAGGCCTGGCTCAGGTGCCGCCGCGCATGCACTGCTAAACAAGACGACTGCGTGAAGCCTGGAAAACAATGAACTCTGTATATTTGATATTTGAGGAATATATGTGATGTCATCTGGCAGGGCTAAAAACAGGATAGAGCGTCATAATTTCAATAAAATATTATGTAGGTAGTTTGAAAAGACACTAAAGAGCACCATCCTGCATTAAGAATTACCGCCAACTATATGGATTTACAGTGTAGTGAACAAGAAAAAATCCTTACTTATCGGGAATCCATTTTTATTTACTTTGAGTGACGGCTCCCGCACGTTGAGCGTGGAAGAGGTGTTGAAGACCTTGTTGCATTGACATGGAATATGTTGTTTACCTTTACTACAGACATTGCAGACGTAAGGTCTCTCGCCCGTGTGTATGCGCATGTGCACGTTGAGCGTGGAGGAGCCGTTGAAGCCCTTGTCGCACACAGGGCACACGTGACTCTTCTCGCCTGTGTGTGTGCGCATGTGTTTGGTCAGCTCGTTGGACTGGCAGAATGCCTTCTGACACACGCAGCACACGTACGGTTTCTCCCCTGAGTGGATGCGCTCGTGGGCAATGAGGTTACCTGCAAATATTATGCACACTGAAAATATTTTACTAAATTACAATTCAGACATGTGACAATTTCCCTTTAATTAATTTTAATTAGCACTCAAGAGACACGAGGATTTGATACTGCTTACAATACAAGTAGAAAAAAGCTACAATTGTGTAGTTATACAAATAATCAGATTCCTTGTCATAGAAGAGTTTTACTTCTATTAAAAAATATCGTAATAAACGGTTTGTAGTCATTGTTAAAGTAAAATATACTTCCTTTCCATGGATTCTTCTTCAATGGTCCTAAAGCTCAATTCAAGCCTTGTCCTCCTTCAATGCCCTCTGCCTTTTTTTCGACGCCGCTGTCCAGTTTGCATCTTAAAAAAGCTGAGCCGCATCCTTCATCCTGTATATTTTAGCTATGGAGACGGCTGTGGGGGCTAGTTAGGAGAGTATACTGACTGGAGGTGGTGAAGGCCCTGTGGCAGGTGTCGCAGGTGTGTGGGCGCTCCCCCGTGTGCGTGCGCATGTGCTTGTCCAGGTCCTGCTGCTGCCGACACGCCTTGTGACAGATGCGGCATGCAAATGGCCGCTCATCATTGTGCATCCTCATGTGAACCTGTCAACACATCGCACTCTTTTTCAATTTATTTTCAACATACATGCCTTTAATTCTGTAAGATTCCTAAATCCATTCTAAGCTATAATCTAAATTTGCACGATAATCGAAGTATGTTTGGACTAGCATCATCAATGCTATGACAACCCGGTGGTGGGTCTTGGAATTCTAGATTAATTGCAGCCAATACTGCCTGTCTTAACTAAAAAGTCGGTTTTATAGCCGAGGGGGTAGAGGCGCGTGTTCGACTAGCGTATTTGGAACAGAATAACGTTGGTATGAATCTGCGTCTGGCCCACTTGACCACAACTTCGATCCAGGTTCAACAGATGCCATTGTATGCACACAAGCTTCTGCTTTTGCACAACTGGCAGGCAAAATAGGTTGGTGAATTGCATTCCTTTCCACAAATCTATTTAAAAAAAAAACCTCTCATATTTCTAGCTGTCTTTATCTAAAACTTCCAAGTGGCTTGCGCGCCTTTTTGTCTGAGATCTCAACCTATTTTTCCAGACTCCAATGGTCCAATCACCAGACATTTGACAGCCAGCCTAAAAGCAGAACCATAGCAGGGTTTCATGTTAGTTATATACCTTATAGTTGCCCCCATGTGAGAATCCCTTTTGGCAGATTTTACACTTGAAGGGCTGCTCCCCGGAGTGTGTCTTCATGTGTCGTGTGAGCTTCCCGTTGGAGGCAAATGTCTTATTGCAGACGGGGCACTTGAAGGCGTCCCTCTCCACCATGGGCTTCTCCTTCTTGATGAGTTTGCTGACTTTCTTCTTGGCTGCGGGCGGGGGCAGGGGCTTCATGACTTTCTTGTTGTGGTCGGGGGGAGCGCTGGAGCTCATCTGGGGCAGGTTGAACGTCTGCAGGTGGTTCCGGACAGGATGTTGATTTTGACCTGAAACTACACACGGTCCATTGTCAGATAAGTATATTTTAATGTTTGATTAGTTATGATTGAGCATTTCTTAATACATCAGATAAAGTCTGGTGTGACGATGGACTGTGCTAGATAATTTCAATTTATTCCAGACATCAATAAGACTGGACTGACCAAACATGAATTTATCCAATATTTGAATGGTTTCTATAAAACATTTTTTATTTTTTTATTTTAATAAAAATTAATAAAAATAGATTTGTGAAGAGGAATGCAATTCACCAACCTATTCTGCCTGGCCAGAAACAGGTACTAATATCATCATTTAATAATTCATTATAGTTTATAAATAATGAATTATTAAATAATAATTACCCAATTACATCTGTTGAACCAGGGTCAAAGTTAAAGTCAAGTGACCCAAGCGGGGATCGAACCAACGTTGTTCCGTTCGAAACACACTAGAAAGATCAGCCCTCTTGGCCCCCGCGGCTATAACCCCGACATGGCAACAGATCCAGGAAAGAAATGCTTCAGTGTAAATCTGCGGCTGAGTAAGCCTAAGCTCTCATCCAGTATCTGTTTTAGCGGCATCCAGCATGGCTTTGAATCAGCACTTACTATTTGCGGTAATTTTAAAATTTATTATATTTGTTTATAGAGGGCTTTTGAGGTGTGATTCACACAAAAACACCACTCACCAAATTCAATCATCCTAATATCATTTTTATTCTTAGCATACTACTGAAATATATGTATTTTCATATATTTCAGTACCTTCGAGAAAAAAATATTCTCCGCCTTGTATTTCAATATAAAAAGCAGTAAAATGCATCACTCCAGAAGCTGATGGAACAGTTATTATTTACAAATGTCCTGCTTTTCAGCTCAGACGGACAACAGTTCCTCACCATTGAGAGTCTCCAGGGTAATCATCTGTGGGCCCCCGGTGTGCGTGAGTGTGTGTGCCTGTATGTGTGTGGGGTGGGGCTGCATGGTGGGCGGGACGTTGAAGGAGTAGGCGGGGCTGGTGGTAGTGAGGGTCTGCAGGCTGTAGGGGGAGGGGGAGGCGGAGAGGTGCAGCTGTCCCCCTGCCCCGCCCCCCATCACGCCCCCGTACACCAGCTGCTGCTCCAGCTGCACCTCGCCCCCCAGCCCCTGCAGGTGCTCGTAGCTGTGCTGCGCCCCCGACGTGCAATCCGTGTAAGTGTAATTCTGACTCTCGTTCATCGTTGGCGCCATGGACGACAGCTCCTCGTCTTCCCTGTGCTGCTCCATCTCCCGTTGTGCCAGCCTCTCACTGTTCACCTCTGAGTCGAGTTTGTTCTCCAGGAATTTCCCCGACTCTTTACAGTTCCGTAACCTGATATCGCTTCTTTCACACAGCTTCTTGAACTGGTAGGAAATGTGAAGTTTTGAAACGCATTTGTTGCAGATCTGACCGGGGAGACCATCATTCTGCCACACCTGGAAATAATGTTGAGCAACATTGATGTATTTTCCAAAGAAATCTTTGATGATAGGATGGTATTTTTTCCACTCACCTGTATGGAAGCACAAGCCATAATTTTTTTATGAATGTTGACTTTGAAAACTGACATCATGCTTCCTTCAAAGCAGCAAACTCTGCAAATTTTACTGAAATTTAGAGTCTCAGTTGAAGTGTTCATGTTTTGTATTTTTATTTATCAACTGTGGAGAAATCTGACATTTCGTTTAATTCAAAATAAAAAATATGTTTGTAGCTGATGACGATATTTTTTTGGCAGCGAGCTACAACTTTGTGGTAGGTACAATCTGGCATTTTGTATTTCTGATTTTTTTTCTATATGCTGTTGATTTTATTGCTATAAATGGATTTGTTTTAATAATGTTTTTTAGTCAAATAATGCCTTTTAATTTGTAATTTTTATTATAATTTAAATACCTATCATTGTTTATGGTATTTGACAGGTGGATGCACTTATGGCCTTGAGAAAATAAACCAATCAAAATGATTCATTTCCATGGCATCCAATCAGAATCTCTCACGAATACATTTTTTTCTACTGTCAAATTTGAAAATATAAGGTACTTCTTAATTTTTCTAGCTGGACTATGTATATTTTAATTGATAAACTCCACAACTGAAAACCTGTGTATCCCGAATTCCTATGAAATATTGATTAATAATGTATTTATAATTTTTTTTAGAGATTTACTTTCACTGCAGATGGATTGACACATTCTTGAAATGCGTCAAGGCCATGAACATGTTTAGGTGCGTATTTCAAGGGATCTTAATATGCCAATAAAATTACAAAAAAATAGTCGACAAAGACAGCAATTAATACAATTTTCTAAAATACACACCATAGGCTATCGTAATATATTATAAAATCACCATGGAATATTATTATTCAGCCGTCCTGAGCGAGTCGATCGCGATTTGCTGTACATGCGCAATGCAATGTATTGAGTGGCCATGTTGAAAACAAAAAGCAGTGACGTCGTTTGCAAAGAACTGTCATATTATTTTGAACTCTATTTTTCGAGAATTTTCATTCTATTATTGGTGATTTATAGTGTCATGGACTCGCAATAAATCATTTAACGAATACTAAGTTGCAAAAACTGTTGACTGTTGTTTGTGTGCTGTTTTAGTTCATTGTTTATAAAGGGACCTTGAAAAATTTTCTTTCGAAGATAAAAGTTTATTCTGGGCAAATTATGCCAGTGCATTTCACGGGTAAGTGTCATGTGTATATTTAATTGCAATATTCATTGAAATAAGTGTAATCGGCTGTTATTCTGACGCCCAGATGAAAGTTAGGTTAGATCAGTATTCCTAGTGCAATGTCAACCTTCATTTTCCTCCCAGACGATGCTTCATTGATTATTATTATCATGCCGGACTTTTGTTTTATTGCGCAACATTGCAGGCGAAATGAATTATTTTGGATTTGTTACATTTATCATGACAAATTCATGTGTATATTTGTCAGGAAAACTGTCATTGTTTGTTATATTTTGATAATTTGTCAAAGTATTGACAGCACCATTCAGGAACACAGAACAACTATGATAGCAATGTGTACCTACCTACTTATACAGTACTTCTAGACAAGTCACTAGGAAAACTTATAGATATTCATTATTTTCTTACTTATAAAATTCAACAATTAGTAGTTTATTTGTGTCTTCTTCATCATCTGCATATTCTTCAAGAAATGAGCGAAGATGGACTTAGTTGTTATTGAAATCACCATTATCACATCACGTTTGCCTGTAGGTAGTACTATGAGATTTTGATACTGATGGGGTCTGGGACCCACCTCGATTTCTGCGACAATACTTAAGTAGTAATCAATTATCTAATGTTCTTTCAATTATTATCTTTGCCTTTAATTTCAAATACCTAAAAAACTAAGCTACACATATCTTGTAACTTCTTGCCGCGTTATCCCCGAAGGGGTCGCATGTGGCGAGTTGAACCTGTTTATTTTTACATGTAAGGGGGCCGGCCTTACGCCAACCCCTTCAGTTGAAGTGGGGGTTTACCAGCTCCCGAGTGCGCTGGTACTCATTTCTTGTGAAGGCTGAGTAAACCTTGTCGGTATTTTATTTTGGGGTTTGAAATAAACACCGAAACGGGAAATCATTTCTGACACCCTCGGTGGGATTCGAACCCGAGCTCACGGCATGGAATACTAGCACTCTACCAACTGAGCTATCTACCTACATATCTTACTGAATACATTTTTCGACATTAAATAATTTACAATATTTTTTCCAATGTTAAACCTTCGTTTTTAATATTCAGCCAGGAGCACAGAGGTGGTGTGATTGACCAGTGGTGGCCAGCCTGATTAGACGTAAATTTAGACTAAATCTACTTATCACCACCTACCTAACATATTTTTTTAACAGTAGAGCGGTGCACTATTTTGTACCATTCACAAACTAAGTTTTGTTTTATAATTTTGCAATGTATAATCTGAGTTGCAAAGATGTATTGACATTTAAGGCTCATATTTAATGCACGCCCACAAGCAGACACATGTAAGTTCACGCTTACACATGCCGCATGTGCACGTACTTACTAAATAAACTAAACATCACGTGAATATAAACCTTGTAACTCCCGCCGCATTGCCCTGAACGGGGTAGCATTGGCAATAGGGAACCAAGTTTTTACAGCATGCGGGTCAGCCTCATACCAACCTTTTAGTCAAGAAAATGTACAAGTTCTTGTTTAAGGACTTACAGCATAAAAATCCAATATCAAATGAAAATGACTCAACGACGTTAGCCATGTTGAAAGCACCGGTTCCCATAGATCACCGAAGTTAAGCAACATTGGGCGCGGACAGTACTTGGATGGGTGACCGCTCAGGTACACCGCGTGTCGTTGGCATCTTGGACCGGTCCGTAGTCCGTAGTGGCAACACTTCGGACTCGTAAATGGAAGGTTGTGGATTCGGATCCCGGCGGAGCACAAAAATATACCATTTATATTTCGAATGTGCTCTTCGCTGAGTTGAAAAATTCATAAACCTTTACCAAAGACCGGTCACTGAAAGGTCCATCCAACCTTACAACAACTGGGTCTTGCTTGAGAATTGGCGCTTTCTACAGCGACGACCAAGCTCGCAGAGGGCTCTTGAGGTGTAATACACACAAAAACAGCGCTCACCAAATAAATCATCCTAATATTATTATTATTAACTGCAACTCTTGCCGACCTTCCCTGAAACAGGGGTGACATTGGCAAAGTAAACCATTTTTTTAACATTATAGGTGGTCAGCCTCATACCAACCTATAAGTCTAGGATTACGCGATGTTTTATACTAGGGTTACTTTTCGTGATTTTCTGGATTAAAAACTGTTACAGGATGGTTGTCAAAGCTCATGGAAGTCTTTGGCAGAGCTCCCTTCCTCGAGTAGGTACACAATGCAGCGTGCACTTTTGCTATCTTCCTCACCATCTGTTCCCCTCTCCCGCTTCTTCAGCTAGCGTGTCACGCCTCAAGAGTCTCTTCAGGCTTTGTGCTTATCTTCTGGTGTCAGCAAGTCCGCTATCAGCAGATTATACAGCAGCTAGTGCTAGTGGCGAGTAGCTGGTTCCATGTTGGAACACCACAGTGACCAAACAACACGTGATATAATACAAGACAATACATCACATGGAAAAACATCAGACTGATAAAACAACGCAGAAAATACATCACAATGACGAAATAACACATGGCAAAAAATCACATACCTCAAGCAGAGAATTCCATAAACGGTACATGAAAAAACGCCACATGACAAAACATCACATATCATAGAAAGAAAACATCAAATCACGCAAAACAATTATATGTACATATATTTATTTTGCAACTTGGGCCGCCTTTCCCCACAACTAGAGGTGGCAATGGCATACTATGCAGTATTTTTTGCAGATGAAGTATCCATCTACACGCTGATCTGTAAGTCAAGGGCTCATAATAGGCAAAATTAATATTTTTTAAGGGTTTGGTGGTTTACACAGCATCATCAGGACAATCATTTTGATTGATCATTCAGATTGTCCTGATGATGCCTTGTAGGCGAAAGTGCTAGACAGAAATAAAATTGTAAAAAGTGAATTGGAACTTTGTTAATTTGATTAATAGGAAAAATTAATGTTTGCGCTGTTTTGTCACGTGATATTTTGTCATCTATAATCTAATCTATCTATAATCTAAGTTGCAAGGATCTCAGATGTATGCCCACAAACAAACACGTGTAGTTCGCGCTTACAAATGCTGATTGTGTACTTACAAATAAAATCCAAACCTCAAATGAACATAAGCCCTGCAACTCTTGCCGACATTCCCTGAAATAGGGGTGACATTGGCAAAGTGAACCATTGTAATAAATAATAATAATTTTAGGCTGATTTATTTGTTGAGCGCTGTTTTTGTGTGAATCACACCTCAAGAGCCCTCTGCGAGCTTGGTCAATACATGTCGCTGTAGAAAGCGCCAATTTGGTATAAGGCTGGGTGGACCTATGGTCTTTGGTAGAGGCAGATTAAGTTTTTAACCCAGCCAAGAGAAAATTTGAAAATCTTAATATTTTTCGTGCTCCGGCGAAATGTATTTTCTGTGTTGTTTTATAATTGTGATGTTTTGTCATTTAATGTTCTGTCATTGTTTTGTCATGTGTTGTTTTGTCCTGTAACCCGAGTGGCTAGTAGCCGGCCACTAGCCCAGCTGACTAGCCGCGATCTACTGTCTTATCTCCCAACTTCGCGGTTTGACCCGGATTATTCAGATACCTAGAGCTTGTAACTAACATGACGGTATTCCATGTTGTCCCTTGGATGAGTTTACGATAAATCGAAGCTCTCACGAATTTCGCAGCTAATTTTGCAAATTTACTGATTGGTCGTCTCCGTCAGTCCAACGGTCTTGCTCCGCTGATCGAAACTGCTTGCATTCCATGCCAAATGTCTAGGATTCGAGCCCCACGAAGGATTTCACAATGATTTTTTCTCCCATTTCGATGCTTATTTCAAATACAAAAATAAAATACCGGCAAGGTTTAGGTACTCACCTTTCACAAAAATTCAAGTTGTGAAACCCCCACTTCAACTGAAGTGGTTGGCGTAAGTCCGGTCCCCTTACCTGTAAAATGAACAGTTTCCACTCGCCACATGTGTATTCCTTCAAGGATTACGCGGCAAGAAGTTGCGTTATATACGTGTAGGCGTAGCTTAGTTGCGTTGCGCTCAACGTTTGCTGTAGCCTGAAGCGCTAAATTCCTTACACTTTGGATATCAATCCAAGTCGGAGCTTGCTAGCGCTTGCAAAAGAACTCTATAGATAAAAAATCACAGTACACCTTATTTTTGGACACGAATCGCTATGGGGCCGTCCATAAATTACGTCATCGATTTTGGCCGATTTTCGACCCCCCCCTCCCCTACAATCATCCTATAGTCATTATCTAATAACCCCCCCTCCCCCTCTTTCTGTAATAATGGATGAGCTTAATAATTAATAATGTTATATTACTTACATAATATTTTGAATATTTTGCAGAAATTGGTATTTACAAGAACGACGTCACTTTTGGTACTCGTACATCATTTGCCATCATCCGCAGACCAGACCCCCCCCCCCCCCCTTAATGCGAATGACGTAATATATGGACAGCCCCTATCTCGTCGCCTTAAGGTCGTAAGGAATATAGCAGAATAGCGCTTGGGGTTCTGTACTGTAAATAGAAATGTGTGTACTGATGTGCAGGTTTGATAGTTTTGGTGGTTCCTGCCCGGCATGACGTCACCTGTGCATAATAATTGAGATTGCACCTCATCTCGCGGTCTCGTGTTTGGGCGCCGAGTGTGAGAGACCACCGCACAAGGAGCGCCAGGGTCGCACCGTGCCTGCTTATTCTATTCTAAATGTAGTTACCTGCCTGTCACAATTATATTCGGCATAAATGCATGACTTCATTTCTTGCGGTGTGAATTTAAATTAAGCTTGCAGATGACAGAAAGTTTCATCTTTTCGATTGAACCCTATTGGACACATTCCTGCACCATCAGTCTTTTTGACAGCTCTAAAAAATGAAATTTTATTAGATCAGTCAGAAATTATATCATGCATGGTTCACTTTGCCAATGTCACCTCTGTTGCAGGTGAGGACGACAAAAGTTACATTTGAGGTTTGATTTTTGAATTGTAAGTACACTGCAGCATTTGTAAGCGAGAACTTACACGTGTCTGTTTGTGGGCATGCATTTAATATTAACTTTAAAAGTAAATATGTCTTTGCAACTTAGATTAGATTAGATGTTAAACTCAGATGATATTGCTGGCCGAATGATCTACTATTACTATTATGTTGACGAAATTGGGGGCCGCAAAGAACCAAGGACAAATTTATTTTCATCAAAACGAAAGTCGTGAATGGGGTGGGGGGAGAGTTGAAACGCACTCGATTTAAAAAATAATGGATGTCAAATTGAAAAGGCCCGAGTGATAGTATTTTTTTAATGTCTCGGCTTGTTATGTGTTTGACTATGTCCTTGGTGTTTGACATGCCTGAATTTTATTCTTACGGGGCTATTCTTAGACATTTTAGTCGTCGGTTGAGCCCACGCTTTAACAAACTAATGATGCGTTTGTATGGAGACTTGTCAATTCAAGATGGCCGCAAGTGAACAGCTGATTTGTCTTTATACAAATATTACAAAATTCGGTAGGTAAGAATGAACCTGCTAATGAAACTTCCAACTCAGGCACTATTAGTTTGTCAAAGCGTGGGCTCAACCGACGACTAAAATGTCTAAGAATAGCCCCGTTAGAAGTTGCAAAACTAAAAAGACCCCAGCCGAGTCTGCAGCAAATATCTAGTGTCAAGATTGAAGAACTCTCTTTCACGCGAAATACAAATCTTGACGGGACAAATCATTAAAAAGATAATTTCGTTATTTTTAATATTTTTGATATTTTAGCTATTTCATCTACGTGAAGCTATTGGTAAGCGTGACTCTGCTTGAACAGGTACCCAACCGTATTAGTGACAGTATCTGCCTCTCCGTACAGAGGTTTCGGCTCCTTGCGCGACCTTGGCGATGTTTTGCTCCACTGCCCGCGGAACGAGCGCACGGTGCCGCGATCGTGGCTGCAGCCATCACCAACCATCTGAATATATCCCAAAGTAATGGCCGGCAGCAGACTGTATTGACTGGGTCACATCCAGCGAATGGACCATCGTAACCTGGAAAAGATGACACGAAGGGACACAGGACATTGGGAAGACTCAGATTAAGATAAGATGTCGGTGTTATGGCCGAGGGGGCCAAGTGGGCTGATTTTTCTAGCGTGTTTAGAATAAAACAACGTTAATTCGATCCCCGCCTGGGTCATTTGACCATAACTTGGACCCTGGTTCAACAGATGATATTGGGTAATTATTAATTCATGATATTAATACCTTTTTCTGTCCAGGCAGAATAGGTTGGTGAATTGCATTCCTCTTCACAAATCTATTTAAAAATATAAAGATGGACGGAGGTGGCGTGCGGTAGGAGTATGGAACTGGAGGAGGAAGGCGTTGGACAGGTAGCGGTGTCTGCGGTTCATCAAAGAGGCCAAGATCCACCCTGGGTTGTCGTGCCGTTGATGATGATGCTTTATTGTATTAGTATGTAATTCTCGTGATGAACCAATTTAAATGCGTGTCACTTATCCTAACCTGTGAGATTGTGATCTACGCAAAATACGGCAGTACGCAATCTTACTTTATTCATCCTTGTACCTTACTTTGACTGAGTACTCGCAAACGCAACTACGCAACTAAGCTACACATATAGTGTAACTTCTTGCCGCGTTATCCCCGAAGGGGCCGCATGTGGCGAGTTGAACCTATTTATTTTTACAGGTAAGGGGGCCGGCCTTACGCCAACCACTTCAGTTGAAGTGGGGGTTTCCCAGCTCCCGAAAGGGCTGGTACTCATTTCTTGTGAAGGCTGAGAAAACCTTGCCGGTATTTTATTTTGGGGTTTAAAATAAACACCGAAACGGAAAATCGTTTCTGACCCCCTTCGGTGGGATTCGAACCCGAGCCCACGGCATGGAAGCAAGCACTCTACTTACTCAGCTATCGACCGGACAGGAACAAGGGATTTTACGCACTAGCACAATTTTGGAGGCACAGGTACAATCTGGCGGTTAAAATGTAAACGCGGAAGTAGCGCAGAGGCTGGACCATGTGAGCAAGCACACCAATATCTAACTTACGTCTAAACTTAGACGTGGCGTGTATCAAAATATGTGCGGAATCTAAAATAGCGCTGCAGTGCGCGTTTTAGTTGAAATTAATTTAAATGTAATGATGTATACTTGTGGTGGGGGGGGGGGGGGTACCTGCATTGAAGGTACAGGTGGTGCTGGTACCCTGGGGGGGGGGGAGGGTAGAGGTAACCTCGCGGAACGCTGCCCAAGGCTGGAGGAGGCCTCAGCACATGTGCGAACTAATGGATCATCTATGAGGTGTTGTAGCATGATTGGATGTGGATACAAATAAATAAACATCTATTTTGTGTTGAATTTTTATTGTGTGCCCTTAGAAAATACAGGGGGGCTTTGTTTTTATTTAACTTAGGGGCTGTCCATATATTACGTCATTCGCATTAAGGGGGGGGGGGGAGTCTGGTCTGCGGATGATGGCAAATGATGTACGAGTACCAAAAGTGACGTCGTTCTTGTAAATACCAATTTCTACAAAGTATTCTCCTTGACTGATAGGTTGGTACGAGGCTGACCACCCGTGCTGTAAAAATCGGTTCACTTTTGCCAATGCCACCCCGGTTCAGGGAACGGCGGCAGGAGTTGCAAGGTTTATGTCCACGTGAGGTTTTCTTTATTTGTATGCACACATGCAGAATGTGTAGGCGCGAACCTACATGTGCCTGTCTGTGGACATGCATTTCATATGAGCCTTAAATGCTTACATATCCTTGCAGCTTAGATTATAGATTATAGATAGATACAAAATATTATGTAAGTAATATAACATTATTAATTATTAAGCTCATCCATTATTACAGCAAGAGGAGGGGGGGGGGGGGGGGGTTATTAGATAATGACAAAAGGATGATTGTAAGGGGGCGGGGGGGTCGAAAATTGGCCAAAATCGATGACGTAATTTATGGACGGCCACTTAGTACCTACATTTTGTTTTTTTTTTACCTTAGTAGGAACATACATAGTCCACGTGCGTAGATACTCACAGCTGTTATAGGTGACCAATATTTCGGCACGCCTCTGATTTGCAAGTTTTTTTTTGTATTTTATTTTATAAATTGATATTTTAATATAATCATTGTTGGAGTTAATTGCCCGATTTTTATTTAACAAATAGCCGCATTATTGTGTCTCTCGGCTCGCCAGTGTCGCAAATTTCTGATCGTTTCTGTCGAGTCATTATTTATCGTTTAATTTTGCTCTGTTATATTTTTTGTGTATCTCGCCTAGTTGCCCCCTCCCCCCGCCCCCTCACTCCTCCCCCCGCCCACAGGTGCGCCCTGTTATGGGCTGAAAGTGAACTAGGCATTACTCCTCAGTACCCCGAGTATAAAGCATCGCACAATTCACCTCGATCGCGTAAATAATAAAAGGTGTATGAAAATTAAATCACTCACTATGAGTGCTGTTTTTATCTACCATACATGTTTGTATTTACGCGATCGAGGGAAGTGCATATAAATGTTTTGTGCTCGGAGTACCGTAGGTAGTTGGCATCAAGAGCACGTGGTCCAATAGTATCGTTATTACTTCCAAGGTTGATCAAAGGAAATCAAAACAAAAATCTTATAAAGAAGCTACTAACGAAAATAGTACCTACTGTACTACATTAAAATTACAATTTATTTTACTATCGTCGTCTGTACCTGGTCTAAAAGCCGAGATTCTAGAGCAGTGGCTCTCAATGTTTTATCGCGCCTTGCGTGATTATCGCTCCCGAGAAAAGAAGTATACTTAGACGGTTTGGACATTTGGAGAGAATGAATGAGGAAAGACTGACGAAGAAAGTATATGCTGCAAGAATTGATGGATGTCGTGGAAGAGTAAGACCGAGAAAGGTATGGATGGACCAAATTTTCGAAATAGCGAGTGAATGGGATATCCAGAGTCATAATAAAAGGAGAGCTTGTATGAAAAAAGTTATGACTCTGGATGAAATGAAAGAAGTATGCAAGGACAGGAAGAAGTGGCGGCTAATCTGCAATGCTGATTTTTAATGTTGGTTTATTGGCTTGCTACATTTTTTGCATAAGAAATTTTTGACTTTTTTGTATAGATTTATTTTTAAGGTTTTGTTGTTTTCTTATACTTAAAAATGTTATTTATTACTCGTATTCCTTGACTTATAGGTTGGTATGAGGCTGACCACCTATACTGTAAAAAATGGTTCACTTTGCCAATGTCACCCCTGTTTCAGGGAATGTCGGCAAGAGTTGCAGGGCCTATGTTCATTTGAGGTTTGGATTTTATTTGTAAGTACACAATCAGCATTTGTATCCTTGCAACTTAGATTATAGATATAGATTATAGTTGGGAATCACTGCTCTAGGGGACATGAAGGAAATGACTGTTTAGTTCAGAATTAAGGGCGGTTTGAGTCGTGCCACCGCATCGGGGCCCCCGAGTGCAAGATACTTCTAAAGAATTAAGTTGCCAAAAAATAATTTCATTATGATCTGATGATCAGGAGTGATCTGGACAATAGATCGCATAAAAATTGATACTTTCCACTCAAAAGGGGTGCGCGAGTGCTCTTGTAGACTTACACTAGATGCTTACCATTTATCTACTGTTTTGGTCTGAATTAGTTTTAGTTTGAGGAATAAAAAGTTGCAGTGTTATTCACAAAACATTTGATCCATAGCTAATCTACCGATCATCGTTTTTTTTTGTATAGAAAATTCACTGTAGGCTGCGGATGAGCCATGGCTTTGCTGTTTAAGAATAACACCGTTGGTTACAGTACAAGGACGAGGTGTAGGTACTTACTACACGTATAACCATTGAGTTGTAATATTGATGGAGAAGAAACTGGCTAACGGCTTAGGTACATTCAATATGGTTCACCTGTCAACATAACCTGTCAACCATCTGCTGAAATCCTATGTTTTCTTGCTTTCTCCATTTTGTGTTCAGTTGGCTTCATTCCATGCCAAGAGTTCGGGCTTGAATCCCATCGGAGTGCTAGAAATGATTTGCCGTTTCGGTGTTTATTTCAAAAACTCAAAATAAAATTCCGGCAAGTTTTATTCGATAGCCTTCACAAGAAATTAGTTCCTTTAGTTGGAAACCCCCATTTCAAATGAAGTGCTTAGCGTAAGGCCGCCTCCCTTACCTATAAAAATAAATAGGTTCATCGTGCCACATGCCAAACCCTCTATTATAACGCAGCAAGAAGTTGCTCTATGTGTGTAGCTAAGTTGCGTTTTTTTTTTGGTGTTTCGACACCTAATAATTAAACATGCGATAATGTTTAAATAACACATTTTTTCTTTGACATTTGTCAATTTTACAGACCAAAACATATCAAAACATTTTTAACGCGTGCGCACAGCGCAGCGTTCGCGCAGGCATGAGTTTCAAATCTGCCAACTTTCTGGAAAGATTTCTTAGTTTCATGGAAGTTTTTTTTTTGGTTGACACCGAAAATACAATGGCCATCTTTGTTCATTTTCTAACTAAGAACGATCTGCGACTAAGTAAGTTGAAACGGATATAGAGTCTATTTTCGTTAAAATAGTTTCTAGTCCGCAGATATTGTAAGCGAATGCTTATAACCTACCATTACAGTTTAAGTGTGTGTAGCCATGCTGAGCCAATACCCATGACGTATAAACATAATTGTTTATTAAAAATATTATAATTCGCCAAATTGGTGTTCTGCTTTGATTATATCTTCACATACGAACAAACTGTTACTAGCAAAAATTTATACGTACGTACAGATCGACACGGCTCAAACTGAACGTCGTGAAAATCGGAACTAACGCCGCTATCTATCTATAATGTAAGTTGCAAGGATATATTAACATTTAAAGCTCGTATCAAATTCATGCCCACAAACAGTTGTAGTTCGCGCTTACAAATGCTGAATGTGTACTTATAAATTAAATCCAAACCTCAAATGTACATACACCGTGCAACTCTTGTTGACTTTCCCTGAAACAGGGGTGACGTTGGCAAAGTGAACTATTTTTTACAGTGTGGGTGGTCAGCCTCATACCAACCTATAAGTCAAGGAATGCCATCTTTTAAAATGCCACTTTTGATAGTTCAATGTGAAGTTCTTTGAATTTCTAAAAGCTTTGAAGTATTTTGTTGAAGAAAAACAAAATAAAAACCCATTGATTTTGTCAGTTTGAAGGCAATAAAAGCGCTCTCCTTTAGCTGTCATATAAATTCAGTTTAAGCCGTGTACATCTGTACAAATATTTTCAAATGTACTCATATAATTTGTTACATAGCTCGACCATTTCATTTTTAAAGGTTTTTTTTATTGTTTTTGGTTTTGTAAAAATGGTAGATTATCTTATTTGTCGTGCAAATTCATTTTTCTACTCCCATTTGGTAATTTACTAATTACAAAACGGCTAACGCAATCACAATGCCATACATTTCTACACCCGTTGCATAATGTTACATTATGCAACCGGTAACCGTGTTAAAATGAACATGTGCGCATGCGCATTGTCAGAATTGGAACCATTTTTTAATTTCAAATGTCAACCTTGTATGGGGGTATGAAGACCTGTCAATCCAAGATGGCCGCAAGCGATCAGCTGATTAGGCTTCATACAATATTAGTGATATTCGGTAGGTAGGAATTACCGTGGTGATGAGACTTTCAGCCCTGTTCAGATGAAAATAAATAAGTATATTTTATGTGTAGAGTCAAATAAAAATTGTTAATAGTGCTAAAATTTATCGAATTTATTTATCGGATTGCTCCAAATAAAGTTTTCCTTCTTTCAATGGAAAATAAAAGGCTTGAAAGGAAAACAATACAAAAAATTTCACCGCAAAAAATAAACAAACTCAAAAAGTTACTTGGTTAATAGGTGAGTATGAGGTTGATCACCTATGCTGTACAAATTTGGTTCACCTGCCAATACAACTGCAGGGCATAATATGTTTATTTGAGTTTTGGGTTTGAATGTTTAAGCTTATATGCAGGATGTAAAAGCGCGACCTTATACATATGTGTCGGCTTGTGGGCATGAATTCAATATGAAACCTAAATATAATTTATTTTTACAACTTAGGTTAGATTAGATGATCGAAGGGAATGATAAATCACACGTTTTGACAAAGGTAAGGTTTTAATTACTTCAAATGGACGAGTACATTATAATGACTATTATTCACTATTTTGTTAATTCTCTCATGGTCGTAGAAAAAGTATTGTATGCCACTGCACGTAATTAGTCTTTGTAACACTCGTGCTTTCTATTGTGCCATTCGGCTGCGCCTCATGGCACAAACTAGCACTCGTGTTAAAAAGACTATCATTACTTGGCAGTGGCATAAATAACTATTTCAAGTGAGTCCTGTCGTCGTCAGAAAGATCAATAATCTAATGGCAAAGGAGATATTAACACTTGCGTTCAAGCAGAAAAGTGCAAGTTCTTGCTTACGCATGCTGCTTGTGTACTTACGTATATACCCTTGTACTCTTGCTGCCATTCCCTGAAACAGGGTGACATTGGCATAGTGAACCATTTGTTACAGTACGGGTTGTTACTGTTGTTAGTATTACACCAACCTATAAGTCGAGGAACAAAAAAAAAAAACAAGACAACTGAAGCATATAAAACAATCAATTAGTTAGTGGAAACAATCTATAAAATGCAATGTAACCAATATTATTAACATTAACAATTAAAAACCCTTAGCCGCCAGAATTGCAGATCAACAGCCATTTTGTTGTTTTCTTACCTACTACTTTCATTTCATCGTTAATCCATGGACGATTATCATGTCTGAAAGATGATCGCCGATGGATTAAAGATTAAAGAAGACAATAACATTTAACATTAACGAGAAAAAAAAAGAAATCTTTCGCCGTCAATGTGTTGGTGAAGTTTATAAATAAACGCAGTTGCAGTGATTTCATGAAATATTTATTTTCCTCCGCTGGAAATAGATTGCATTTTAAATTTCGCTCTGGCCCGCTTTGAATGCCCCCCCAGAGATGGCGCTGCCCGGCTTGCTTTCTTGCTTCATGGTCACTTGCTTCACGAGATCACGTGTTGCGGGGGATGCAAGCTTTTCAGGATCTTGTTTTCGTTTTTTGCTTCTCTGTGGAAAACTCGTTTACCCTTAGCTCACAGATCCTGTAAACAAAGTAGAAAAGATCAAATCGAGTCGTATTTTTTTTCAATTCTGAAATTTGTTTTATAATAATGAATATTATAATTTGTTGATTTTAAAAATGTAATTTGTTGTGTATGTTCCTTCAGTTATAGGTTGGTATGCGGCTGACCACCCATGCTGTAGAAAATGGTTCACTTTGCCAATGTCACCCTGTTTTCAGGGAAGGTCGGCAAGAGTGCATTTGAGATTGGGGTTTTTATATTGAAGGTCCACATGCGGCATGTGAGAGCGCGAAATTATGCGTGTCTGCCTGTGGGAATGCATTTAATATGAATCTCAAATGATACATATCTTTGCGACTTAGATTTAGATTTAAGATTATGTAGCTACTACTGCAACAAAGGAGCAGGATATCAACCTCTACATCACCAACAACAACGCGGCAAATCAAGTGTCATAGACCCCTAGAGTTTCTAAAATCTAGGGAGTCTCCCGCACAGGGTTCCTTAATAAAAAAAAGCACGGAATCATTTTCTCAACATTTCTATATATTTATCTCGCGTTTGAAAAAAATCCTAGATTGTAGCTTTTCGTTCTAAATGAATAAATTAAAAAAAATCCCACATGCTGGATGCGTTTTTTATTTAAATATTGTTTTCTTTTTGTATTTTTGAAACTTAACGTAGAATTTAAAATATTTACATAAATACTCCCTTCTAATCTAATCTAATCTAAGTTGCAAAGATATGTAACATTGGGAATTCACATTACATGCATTCTCACAACCAGACACGTACAAGTTCGCGCTTAACCATGCCGCATGTGATCCTACAATATAAAAACCCGAATCTCAAATGGACATACACCCTGCAACTCTTTCCGACCTTCCCTGAAACAGGGGTGGCATTGGCAAAGTGAACCATTTTCTACAGCATGGGTGGTCAGCCGCATACGAACCTATAAGGCAATCGCTGAAAACGAAAATGTATGGAGTATATGACGGCACTCTTTTATCCAGGTACCTAATTTTTTTTATCAGTTTAAATTCACATAAGCTAACGTTGAAAATACTGGGCCTTAGTTTTCACACATTTCTTTTTGTGAAACGCTATGTTTTTTCAGGGAGACCAACAGCTAAATTTACAGCATTAAAAGTATGAGTAGATATAAGGAGCCAATTATAGGTCTTCGCGAATAAAGAAGATGCTTCACGCAATGTTTTATTTTCGGGGTAGTTTAAGTTTTGGTTATGGTGACTGTTGTTTTCTTCATATTTTAGTTGTTAAATGACTAAGTGTACACGTAAGGCGCGCCAATTTGAACGTGGTCGTGTTGTGCATGGCCTTGGAATCGCGATTTGTTGGGAAAGCGGCGAGGAGACCTTCCTCGGGCCACTAAATGGAAGATGACGATGCCTGCTGCAGGTCATATGACCGTGTGACGTCACGGATATCACTGGAAACACCTGACTCTAGTTAAAGTCTAAAAAAGGTGCTGTGGTGGAAAGACATCGATGTTCTATCCTGTATTATTTGTGAGAGGAAAAAATCTCAAAGGATCCACGCATAAGAAAGAACCGTTCCATTTTTCAGCTTCTTCAGGAGTAAGCTTTTCTCTGTTGTCCCACACAATAATTTAGTCTCATTTACGAATCGGTACATACTCGTATATGCGAGAAGAATAAGTTGCTAATGGGGGTTATGCAAAAAAAAAAAAACAATTGTACACCTATTTTACGATATAAACAAGTTAACTATCCGAATCCAGGTATCTGTTTTTTTTTTTAAGATAACGGTGGTCGTGTTCACGTCCGAAAAAACTTTAAAAAATTAAAGAGTTGGAGGAAATGCATCACCTGTAGGTAGGCACATTAAAGTTCAGAGCTTTTTCTTATTTTCATTGAAGTTATAGCGAAATAAAGTCCGTGTTAATGATCGCTGATCTTCGATAGACGTGGCACGAAAGAAGAAGAAGCGAAATAAATGAAAAAATATAAATCAATAAAAGTTTTAGGCTTTTATGGGCAGCCCTTGCTACTGTTGACAGAGTTGCTTTCCGGGATCTGCTGCCATGGTCCATCGGAGCTGGAGATTCCGGACGTTTCACCCATATCTGCGATGGGCTTTTTCAGCGTAACGTTGACAAAAAAAATACTCATAGTATTTACAATTACGACCCTATGTAATTTCAGTGTGCTTCTATCAGTTGCTTTGATTTTTCCCGAAAACCCATCCGTGTGGTCTGCTACTCGAATCTCTCACAAATATTATATTTGCATTGTGTGACGTCGTGCGATCCTTGGAGCTGCCATAAGTTACACTTACCCACAAAATTCACATTGAGTATGGCTATGATCTCAGTCATCAGAAATGAGAAAGTCGTTTTTAATTCGTTTACCATAAATGGCGGGAATAATTGCGTGTTGCGCAACACCCGCCTAATGATGGATTACTGCTCACAGGGGTCCACGACGAATCGGTGACAGACAAGTCGTCAACAGACTCAGCCGTGGACAAATTGGTTACACAACAATTCGTCCACAGACAGCTCGACCATAGACAAATCGGTTACACAAACGTTGATCCACTCGACTTTTTGGTCAATGTCATTTTGGTCACATAAGTCGTCCACAGACAGCTCGACCATAGACAAATCGGTTACACAACCGTTGATCCACTCGACTTTTTGGTCAATGACATTTTGGCCACATAATTCGTCCACAGACAGCTCGACCATAGACAAATTGGTTACACAACAGTTCGTCCACCCGACTTTTCGGTCAAACACATTTTGGTTACATACAACTTGGCCACCGATAACTCGTCTTTTGACTCATCGGTCACGGAAAATTTGGTCGCACGATAGTATATTCACTCGACTTTTCGGTCATGTACAAAACATCGCTACCAATGTAATTTGTTGTGTATGTTCCTTGACTTATAGATTGGTATGCGGCTGATCACCCATGCTGTAGAAGATGGTTCACTTTGCCAATGTCACCCCTGTGTCAGGGAAGGTCGGCAAGAGTTGCAGGGTGTATGTTTATTTGAGATTTGGGTTTTTATGTTGTAGGTTCACATGCGGCATGTGCAAGCTCGAACTAATACATGTCTGATTGTAAAAGTGTATATAATGTGAATCCTCCAATGTTACATATCTTTGCAACTTATATTAGATTAGATTTGATTAGACCTACTTACTGACAGAACTGACAGTAAATACTAATTACACAGGTTTTATTTGAGTGCCAGTTTTCTGCGATGCAGCTGTCTGTGGAACTATATTGTGTGTGACCAAATAGACGGTGACGATGCACCTAACCTACCTATGGACGAGTTACATATCTGTTACCGAGTGGTTTGTAAACTTAATAACACTGACGGAAAATCCCTGTGGACGAACTGCCGTGTGACTGATTTGTCCATGGTCGAGCTGTCTGTGGACGACTTATCTTTGACTGATTTGTGGTGTGTTGGCTCATGAATCACGGCCGGCGCGGCGGTCGGATTTTCGTCATTTTTACCTTAACACTAATACGGCCGCAATGTATCGGAGGAAGGGGGTCAAGTGCGCGGGAGATTCGCCTTTTGCTGTGAGACACATCAGTCTTAGCTATGATCATTGAGGTTGTGCTTGTTTGGCTTATCTACCATTTGCTTCCATAATGACTTTTCAATGAAATTGTCTTAAGAATCACTGGCAATCATTGGCATCCAGGCTTTGTGACGTCACAACTTTGCTGTCGATGGACTTTGTGCCGAATCCGTTTCTTGGATCTTAATCTGAGATTCTACCGTGTGAATGAGGCCCGCGCGTGAATTGCTATTGACAAAATTTTGTCGTCATCCAGCCGGGTTGCTAGGGTAAAGGCAAACAAATATATCCTTATTGGTTGCTAAGACGGCAGTGATGATGATGAGTTGATGATTTCTTTATAGCGCCGTTTCGTGATGTAGTCACTCCAAGGCAGTCCTATGCAATGCTGACGTTTGCTCGTTGAGAAAAAAAATCAAATTCAAAAATGTTCCGAGTCCATTCCAATTATTCGATCTGAAAGGTTTCATCTTTCAAAATTTGTTTCCGTGGAGACGATTTGAATTTGGAACTCGCGGATCTTCGTTGGAACGCTTGTCGCTGGAAAGCGTCTTGCGCTAGGTCGCGCTATGCCAGACGGCCGGTAATTTTCCTATCTCCGCCCCTCACCGCCCCTCACTGCCCCGCCCCTCAGCCACCCTGACCTGACTTTGATATTGCCCCCGTTCGTTCGGCACTATTCGGAAACACTCGTACGCGCAGGCGCACCAACGCAAACTCACCACCCCAATGCACTTGTGCTCAATATCATTCGAATTAATCCAATCACAGTAACGAATGGACTGAGCATCTTAAAAATGTGGGGAAAATGTGATGCCATTTTGCCGGGCAGAATAGAAATTTTTAGCTACAATAGAAAATTGTGAAGGTAGTTTGAAAAGACAGTACCTACTGCATTTCGCATTACCGCCAACTGCATGCGATTCGCAGTGCTGTAAAAAAGAAAATTTCCCCGATTATTGGGAATTTATTTTTTATTTACCATGGGTGACGTCACATAGCCGAGGGTGATTTTAATTATACGAAATCCATCGTCCATCAGGCTGACCACCCATACTCTAAAATTGGTTGACTTTGCCAACGTCACCCCTGATTCAGGGAAGGTCGGCAAAAGTTGCAGGGTTTATGTTCATTTGAGGCTTGGATTTTAATTTGTAAGTACACATGCAGCGTGAACTTACACGTATGTGCTTGTGGGCATGCGTTAAATATGAAATTTAAATGTTAATATTTTATCTAAAGATTAGAGATTAGGTACCATTGAAACTCAATTTTTAATGGGATACTTTACGGTCAAAATATTGGAAATTTTAAAAGATCACTAAACATGTACACGCACGGTAAACGACAGTTTGTACTGAAATATATTATAATGTGTGAATGAGTTGCATGAACAAATTATCCTGTTGATTATTGTATTTCTTACCTTCTTATTTACGTTTTCCTCTTTTTCTTGGTATCACCGCTACGCCAACCATTAATTATTTTACCTAATACCATTATTAAGTAAATCTTTATAATAAATTTACTAGATGTCGGTAGGGACAAGTTTTTGTTCAAAGTTTTCAAACATCTGCCAGCTGGCATATCCTATTGAATTCCTCTACCCTCCAAGTTTTTTTTGCGTCTATCAAATTTTGTATAAAAAACGGATCAGTGCATGTATGTATGTATTTCTCATTCTTTGGGTTCTGTTCTTTAGACCTCCGGGGAATATTTTTTTATAATTTTGGCATGTAAGTTGTGGCCGTCTTTTACCTGCGATAAAGTATAGGGTCTGATGCGAGAATGGGCTATGTCAATACGTATTTTTTACCTAGTTTATACGGCATATAATATTATTTATTTATGTCCATAATAGCTTAAGTATTATTATATGTATAACTTTGAGTGAGATGATATAAGCGTCATTTATCCATATCGACGGTTGAAAGGCAGTAGGGCATAAGCGACATAAACTAAATTGTTCAAGAGAGCAGTTTAAAGTTTGAGTTTTCAGAAAAATTGCATACCTTTTTTATTTTTTATCATATCGTTAAAATCAAAACAGCAATTTTTTTTTTTAATAAAGGCATATATTGGCATTCCTATTAATGTGGTTTTACGATTTTTTTATGTCACAAGCGCCTTTAGGACAAAAAAAGGCCAAAATCTTCCAAAACCATACTTCGAAAACGCAGTTGTTTGCTTTGGCATAAACAACACAAAAATTATCGTAGAGCTATGGAAGTTAGCGCATTAGAAAGAGCGGAAAATTTCAAGTAGGATAGCATTCATATAACTCATTTTTGACCAAAATGTCGCTTATGCCAGAGGTTCCCAAAGTGGGTGCCGCGGAGAGAGATCAGCGGTGCCGCGAGGCGCCCCTGAAGTCTCTACTAAAAATCAAAATTTTACATTTTTTTTTTTTTTTTTAAATTGTGAAGAGGATTGCAATTCACCAACCTATTTTGTCTGGCCAGATGTCTTCATGCGAAAGCAGAAGCTTGTGTGCATACATGAATACAAACATCGATCGATTTTATATGACTAGGGTGCCGTGAGAAAACTCAAAATTTCAAAGGGTGCCGTGACTTGAAAAAGTTTGGGAACCTCTGGCTTATGCCTTTTAAACGTCGATATCATTATTTTTTTTTATTGTTTATAAAATTTAGCCGAAGATTCACCTGGTCTTGCAGTAACAGAACTTAGTTGAATTGGCGATTTTCGAGAAAAACGTTATCGTTTTAGGCTGAATTAAAAATTTGAACAAAAACATTGTTTGAAATATGGATAAACTGACTTTAAGAGCGTTTTATAACCTTGCCTAATTACCTAAATGTTTTCAAGAAATTTAATTAATTAAGTCAGTTTTTATATACATTATCAAAAATCCGATTCTTGCGAGACCAAACAATGTATACATCTGTGATTAAAAAGAAAAAAAAACGATAGAAATGTGAAACATACGTGTTTTTTTTAAACATGCGTTTATTTTTTGTAACGAGTATAATTTAATCTTATTTTGTAACGAATATAATTTAATGTAAATAATCAATAAACGCGCCTGAGTTTGTTCAGGACTGTCACTCTTTTACTACCGGATTAAAAAATTTAAACCATGGCGATTTTTTAGCAGTTTTAAACTTGGACTGAGTTTTATGATTATATGTATACATCGAAAAATGTTAAATCAACTCCAAAGTGTATTGAAAAGTTTTACAAATAAACTCCCAAGGAAATATTTTTTCTTTATTTGAAACACTGTTTATTTTCACTATTATTGTAAAGATTTATTACTTTCATTTTCGGTTCTTAGGCCGTCATCAGGATATGTAACATATTCTACATGGAATCAGGGGAGAGAGAGAGAACCCTGAGTACGAGTTTTTTTCACTTTACTCGAAGTATTGTGTATTCGAGAAAAATGTATGTGAACTTGTAAAGCACCCCTGGCAAAAAAAGTTTCGAAACTTGTTTTGCCAGAGGTGCCTTACAAGTTCACATACATTTTTCTCGAATACTCAATACTTCGAGTAAAGTGAAAAAACTCGTACTCAGGGTACAGAAATGGGAGCTGTAATATTATAATTTTTCCTCAGTAGAAAAACAAACGGCAGTCATCGTTTTTTTGTGTTACGCGAGGAGATTGTTGTTATGCGGTTGCCCTAGCATCGATCTATTTGTTTTACAGGTAAGGAGTTAATTAAACTCCGCCATTATGACCAATGGCAGTGGGTGTACGTACATGAATGTAACTTTTAATGTTGGGGTAATTTAATAAAAAATAAAAGATTGCTTGATTACGTGAAATTTCCTTATTTTGTTTATAAAGAAAAACAACCTTATATAAAATACGGAAAACGTTTTGAAAGAAAAATGACGATGTAACATTTTGAATGTTTTTAAGGTCTGTTTCAAAATGCTTCATATAATAATAATATTAGGATGATTTATTTGGTGAGCGCTGTTTTTGTGTGTATCACACCTCAAGAGCCCTCCTAGTTACTTGATATATGTATTTTATTTTCATTCAGTTAGAATTTCATTGTTACTGTATTTATGTATAAATGTTTATGTATAAATGTTACTGTATTTAGCTGCCGTTCCACTAGGGGTGGCCAGTAAGTACGCAGATTCGTCTCTGTCCTTGAACACTTTTTTTAATTTCATCGACACTCATTACTCTTCATGCGTGTTCTTATATTTTTCTCACTCTGTAAATTCTAGTCATTTGCTATCTCGCTTATTTTGCCAATCCATTCTTTCATCATCCTTCCCGTTCCACGCTCACCTTGGACATTCCCTTAGTACAATATTTTGTCAGTCGTTCATCGTCCATTCTTTCTAAATGCCCAAACCATCTCATTGTCCTCTTTTGTACTTTTGCTTGTCACGCATGCTCTTTATTTTTTCACTCGGCAGTTTACGCAGTCATTTTGAAATTTCATTAAAAAATTTAAAAAAACCTACGATTAAAAATTGGTCTAAAATAACAAAGTATAAAACTTATTGCATTTTCCTGTTATTATGTTTGGTCTATATCTGCCCATTATTGATGATTATCATTCTACAATTTTGTATTGACGGGTCTCCAGGGGGCGCGGGATGCTATAGGGGGGGCCACCACCTGCTTGGAGCTGTCACCGGAAAACTGTAGGTGTTCATCATAATCGCACGTTTAATAATAAAGAGCAATAACTCAAAAAATAAGAATGTTGGGAAATCACGTTTGAAGTTCAGACAACCAGTACAACTTGTATGGGATGAAAAAGGCAACCGATGTTATATCTCGGTCATATTCGTCCAAATTGAACGTCTGTCGCATTCTACCTATTCTTCTCGCCTTGTTCTTGCGTTTTATTACAAAATCTCTATTTCCCCAATTTTTGAGTTATTGCTCTTTATTATTAAACGTGCGATATGCGCATATTCTAGCTTCATCGATGCGCTTGCTTGTAGCGTTTCAGATAGTAAATGCGAAGACAACGAAGACCGCCGCGGCGCTTTGATAACTCGCCTTGAGAATGCTTTCTGGTCGTGGAAGCGAAACGTCGGAAATCTGCAAAGAGACCATGGTCAAACCCGAAAGAACACAAAAACGATTTGTTAATTAGAACCGACAATGAAGGTGAAAGTGAAAGTTGTGAACTTTATTTAATTACCCTTATGTTTCAACTTTAACAGAGTAGATACCTAAAGGATGGTGAGTATTTATAATCTTGTTTGATAATGGTATAAGATGCATTGGGGTAATTCCGTAACTTACAGTTGGGGTAAGGTAACATTTCATATGAAATTCGGAATACTCACTTACCTACTATTTAACTTAGTAAAAGGTCGTACTTGGAGCACAGGGATTTCATGACTCTTTTGCTTTTCAGGCACTAAAATAAGGTATGCTGAAAATACTGAATAAGGTAATAAGCAGAAAATCCTTTGTGTAAGGTTGCATTTGTACAGTTTGTACCACTGTAAAAATATGTATGATGTATCTCATCACATGGAGCCGTGTAGGTACTTGAAATTTATTCCAGTTGCGTGTATTCTGCTGAAAAGATAATAATTATGCTGTATTGGCGCATGTTGTGAGTTATTTATGCATTATTACCGTACACTGTTTTGTGGGACGCGTGCGGAATTCCATATCATCATGTTTGATTGAATTATTATGCATTTTAAACTGGAGGGCTCTGCCTCTGCATCCACAATATTGTTTTTTCTGTGTTGAAATTTTAATTTTGCAATGTATCGCTCGGGGAGCTGCTGTCGCTGCTACTGCGGGGCTTGGGGAACAGAGGCGGGCAGGGGAACTGGCAGCGACGGCAGCGCGCTCTGCCGGCAGTTAGGCGACACGCCGCCGGCCGCCCGTTGTCTGCGTGTCACGTCGTGCTTGTTATTGTCATATCGAGACGTTAAAAACATAATTTCCACAAAGTGTAGTGAAATATAACTCGTGAGGAGCAGCGCCCTTGCATAAACCTGGCCCAAAAGTTCTCAGTGACTGTGAATCTGTCAAAAACTTGTGTCGCGCCGAGAGGTAAATAGATGGCGCACGCATACTGCCCCACGGGCCGTGTGTGTGCCGCAATGCTTATGTGTGTGTGTCCACGCGGTTACGTCACATGTTTGATATTGTTTGTTGTGGAATGATGATTGCAAGATTTTCGGTGATTATGATGAGTTGAGGTGATGTTGAGAGAGCTATGAAGTCCCCCTGAGCCCGCGGGGCGCCCCACAGCCGCTCTTTGCTCCCCGCAGTTCCCCCGTCCGCCATGTTACCTCCTGCGCCCTTCGCCCTGCCCCACTCAATTTGCAGCTACAGAAAACAATTAAATTATTGAATTTTCATTCATAATGAGCGTTGATTACATTGCGTATCGATATTTGGAGTGCATTTCTTGTGGTGTCATGTTATGTAGGCTTGTTTTGTTTATTAAATGCGCGTCCCGCCGCAGAGGCACGCCCGCACCTAACTTCACGGTGGTGTTAAAAATGTATTATGGCCGCCGTTCTGTCAAATCGTCTACAAACTTATCAACACAACAAAACTGACATGATTGTTTATTGTTATCCAACTCTTATTGCGCAAAATTTCAAATAATTACCTACTCATTTATTATTGAGTTGATTCAAGATGTTATCTCTGGCCAAACTGAACAATCTTTTCGTCTGTCCGTCGTCGTGACTTTCAAACTGCAAGTTCAAGGTTTCGCTGGTGAATTACATTTTTAGAATGTTATCTGTGCAGATACACGACAATGGGTGCCCAGGTGGTTCGTTCGTTTAATTTTGGTCGAGCGTGTCGGCGTTTTTTTCTCGGGCTATCTATAAACAATGGCCGGGACCGATTGAAGCTCTAAAAAAGCACATCGCGAGCGCATTGTCACCGGCATGCACCGCGCTGCTGCTCCATCTCAGTGCAGGCGAGCAGATGACAGTCCTGCCCACTGCAGCCACAGACAATGCTTTTTCACTTAATTATTTTTTGTCCCACACACCAATAAGTCTACTTCCTCATAGGATAAATATCTTACACTTGGATTCTACTTATATTCACATAGTTTCCAGGCAGGAAATATGCGTTCTTTCTGAATGCTCTCTTGTAGAATCCCGTATTCACTTGCAGAATCGTATATAACTCACTCCTTTTAATTTTTACCGGAAACTCTCCAGTTATCTTTTCTTGACACTATTCGTTACCTATTTCACGTCTTCATTCGTTGAAGTATATCATCGTTTCGGACTTGGTCCGCCAAATGCATTTTCGGCAGTCTTATGAACTACAATTTCCTGCTTTGTGTACATTAGACAAGTAATCTCCATAGGTACCACTACAATCTTTCAGTTCATACATGTCAATATCATATGACATGATTTCAAGGACTCTACATGCTTTCATATTGATAATTCTTCTTCTTTTCCCCCTAATATTAGATATATTGATATTCTGCCTCGAAAGTCCGCTCCTATGACCCTGAAAACCAGCTGTTCCTCCACTGCTTGGAGGGTCTGCCTGGTGGGTGCTGACCAATGCGCAGTTCCTTTGCAGCAACATTTGCTATCCGTTCTGCATCCATTCTGAACAGGCTTTCTTTTATCTTTTGTCATATCTGGAACAGGGTGTCTATTCACGATAGGGGATAGAGAAGACTCATCTCGATTTCCCCCGAAAAAGGAATAAAGGTACCTATTGTGCCTCACAATACCATTTATTGTTTTTCTGGTAAAATCGAAATGAATCTACTCTACCGGCATAGTGAATACCAGCCCAGAAGACAGTAAGTTTCAATGTTGCAAATCTTTCACTATTCCTAGGGCAGTGGCGTGCCTACAGTTTCTGCCGTACGCATGCTGGATAATTAAGGTTGCACTAAGTTACAAATAATACATCTTACCCCGATGTTTCTTTTCCCGAGTGCTTCTTAATTTCCTCAGACTTAGATTTTGGATTGAAACAATAAAACCTTCACACACTTAAGATCCTCACAAGGCACAACAATATTTTCACCGGAATTAATTTTATATACTATCAAAAAAGGTGGACAAAAAAAGACAAAAATAAAAAAGCAAAATTAAAAATCTAATGATTATTAATTTTTAATTAAAAAACAAAATTAACTATCTTTATAAAATAACAAAATTAATATTATCTTGGTTTTGCAAAAAAGTGGGTTCGATCGCAAACAAGGAATAAGTCAATTATTCTGATATTCGAATAAAACGCACCCGACGCGACAGTTTATTAAAAATACAATCGGTCATTCATACAACTGTAAATGGCTCCAGTCTGGAATCGTAAAATTGAATGGACGAAAAGCTAAGCATATGGTGATATTATTATCATGTGTACTCCCAAGCACAATCTGTAATAATATTGTGTTCATTTATAATGACAAAAGAGCTTAACCGACTATATTCATACAAGCTTACAGAGATCAAGCTTTTTTCAGACAGGGAAACATTTCTCAATAACGGTTGCGTAACAGAGTTTACTTCATCAATGCCTAATAATAATAACCTACTGCCACACACAGATGGCAGCAGCACGACTTTTGATGGGGGGAAATTTAAAAAGACGAATGACTTTAAATGTCTGTAATCTATCCAAAAATATTCATTATTTGCATTTCTGATGGTACGCATGCTTAGCTTTTTAGCTTGTATGATAGTCACGCCACTGTCCTAGGGTAACACAGCACTCGTGCCTTCAATTGTTTTGATGAGACGGACGCTCTCAGGCTGTGAGTAGCATTATGCAGTTTTGGTTGCAACCACAACCTACGTACGCGCTCGGGCATTATCTTGGTCGTCGCCGAATGTCAACACAAGAGTTGTAGTGTTGTGTGTTGAGCTCGCAGGTCACAGGTCAGCTGGCACGCCTTATCAGAGTGGCACGCTGATAGCGGAGTGTGCTACTATCACGCCAATGTTATACCCGCACTAACATTCCCACCTACCTCAGCTATAAATCGATTAGCTTGATGTTGGGATTGGCTTGGATTTCCCATGGCTCCACAGTCCCCCCCATCATGCTCCGGCCTTCAGGGATCTGCTCTCCCAACTTCGCCGTAACCTTTCAACTTAGCACATTGATTAGCCGAAATGCAACCTTTTGACCTCATCCTTTCATTGACTTTCTACCCTCACTGACCTTCTAGGCCCTTGAAGGTCAGTGAGGGTAAAAAGAAACCCTAGAATCTAGGGTTCCATCTAGGACCCTGTTTGGTACACGCGATGATTTCTTTTCTTTCCTTCCTTTTATAACTTATGATGAACATGATGGATAATTTGTTTCATGTGGCGCCATTTAATGGTCCAGGACCATCTCAAGAGCGCCATGGCCTCTTGAAAACAGTTATGTCTTCAGACCTTTTCTGAAGGTTGTGAGGTTGGTTTTTGTTGGTTCATTCGAAAATTAACGTCGTAGAATGGCGATCACCATTGCCATATTGAACAGCTGTTCCATGACAATGCCAAATCACGCCCAAACATTGCCCAGATATTTTCTTCTTAGTCGGCTATAATCTCTTCGGTCTTTTATCTAGTCTTGTAGTGTGAGATGTAGTAATTTTAAGCATTCCTCTTACCTTTTTGACTCACCCTTCTGCGCAGTTGGTGAGATCCAAAATTGGAATGCACCAATTAAAAAAAGCACAGAAGACTTACGTTTTGGTCCAAACTGCATGGACATTGGACAAGCACTTTTGCTATGACAATGTGTCACGAAAAGGCGATTTCTAAACTCCTCGTCAGGAGTAGGTAATATTATCCTCATCACATGTCGAAATTCTGTAAATTTATATTTTTCACATAGTGGAGTCGTTCAAATTTTGTGTTGAACTGATCAAGACTAGCTGAATTTGTTGATTTATCCTTTTAGCATAAAAAATAAAACAAAACTATTGTTTAAATAGTTTCATACTTACCATTTTTGCCGTGTTAATTTAAAGGCGGATGCGTCAAGTATGGACGGATATAAAAACGGTCGTTTAATTTTTTCCTCTTTAAGTATAAATTTTGTTGAAAACAACTGTAGACAGAAAATTGAATAAAAACACAGCTCATGTATGAAATTTTTGCCGATCGCCATTATTAGAAAAGCGATATGAGCACTTTAGAGTCCCTCGAGGGCCCTTCGTGTCCGCGTTGCCAACATGACGGGATGAATTATTTCTAGTGTGTACTTATCTATGTAAAGTGCATACAGCACACGGCTAATCACATGAATTACTAGCTGTACCCGGCGTGTTTCACAACGCCATTTGGGTGTATGGAATAAATTATTTCCATACATAAATAAACAGCTTTTACGCAACAACAGAGCCAAAACCAAAATCAAATTGGAACCAAACTTCACCCTATTAATCTCAAGGTTATTCTTCACGTTTTCTGAAAATGGTCTTAAACTGTTAAGCAGCAAAGCCAGTCATAGGAAGCATCGAGTGCGGTTCTTCCATTGATATTTTAAATTCAAAACAAACCTTTTAAAAACGGTCAAGCCATTTCGGAGGAGTGTGAAGCCTGATGAATGAAAGAAGTGTTATTCCTTCGAAAATACTAAAATCTCGATTAAAACATAGAAAGTGAGATTAGGAATGTGAAAATTTCAGATCGTATGTAAGTAGGTATGTTTTGATAACAAATAATAAAAAAAGTACGAAAAAAATGAAATGAAAAATCTGTGTTGCTCTTCTTATTCATATTATCATCATACTTGCCGCGTTGGGTTCACACGTGGCGAGTTGAACCTATTTATTTTTACAGCTAAGGGGGCCCGGCCTTACGCCAACCACTTCAGTTGAAGTGGGGGTTTCCCAGCTCCCGAGAGACTAAATGAGAGAGTAAACCTTGCCGGTATTTTATTTTGGGGTTAGAAATAAACACCGAAAAGGGAAATTATTTCTGACACCCTCGGTGTGATTCGAACCCGAGCTCACGGCATGGAATGCAAGTAACTACCAACTGAGCTAACTAACTGACTGTGACGCGAGAATTATATATATGAGATGTGCTCGGGCTTGTACATGGGCCGGAGTTATGTGGCAGGTACTGCAAGGTGTCGTAACCCAAGGGCGGTCGTATCCGGACATTTTAGCGGGAAACCATGAATAATTCTCTAAATTATTATGAAGTTTAGCTAATTGAAAATGGTAAAGCCAAAGTGTATCCGCAAGGTGCGGGGTGCGATTAAAAATATAAATTAGTGTAGACTTTTTGCAACTTGGCAATAGTACTTGTTTCCTGTATAGAATGAATGTTTCTAAATACCCCAAATGGTGTGTTCACAAATTCATTGCGATCTTTATTTTGGTCAAATCTATAAATTTAAACACTTCCAAGTCGATTCCAAGGTGTTCCGTCCTTGGAATGATTATTTTGGAAGTGATTAGATTTATTTATTTGTTGCTTGATCTTGTCTTGATGTATAATGCAACTTTACAGATTTCTGTAATCTTGAAATCACAGATTCTATCTTTCCGTCTTTCCTATCATTTTTTCTTTTTTCTGCTGTTTTTTTTTCACCGCATGCTGTAATTCTTCCTACACAATTTCACTTTACTGCTAAATATTTTTTTTGTCTTGCTTAGCAATATTATTTGTTACTTTCCGTTTGTTTTTTCCCCAAACCAGATGGCTTTACATCGTCTGATTTTAAATAAATACAACGCAACTAAGCTACACATATAGTGTAACTTCTTGCCTTCATTTCCCCGAAGGGGTCGCATGTGGCGCTTCGGGACCTATTTATTTTTACAGGTAAGGGGGCCAGCCTCACACCAACCACTTTCAGTTTGAAGTGGGGGTTTCCCAACTCCGGGGGGGGGGGGGGCTGGTTCTCATTTCTTATGAAGGCTGAGTAAACCTTTGAGATCGAACCCTAGCTCTCGGCATGGAATGCAAGCATTCTACCAATTGAGCTATCGACCTTTTTACGAGCTTGATCGTCGTCGCTACAAAGCGCCAATTCTCAAGCAAGACCCAGTTGCTGTAAGGCTGGATGGACCTTTGGTGACCGGTCATTGGTAAAGGTTTTATGAATATTTCAACCCAGCGAAAAGCAAATTTGAAAATATAAATGGTATATTTTTTGTGCTCCGCCGGGAATCGAACCCACAACCTTCCCATTCAGACTCCGAAGTGTTACCACTGAACTACGGGACCGGTCTAAATTGTAATAAATACATCATAATTTTATTAATTTTGTAGATCTTGCAGTTGCCTTTGTCCATGCCATAATATATGTATGACATTTTTATCGTCATTAACTCTCCGAATACAGAGATTAGGTAAACTCCACACAGCCGAGGAGCATCTTATCTGGTCTCTTATCAGCATATTGCTCCAATCCAAGTCCCCTTATCAATCAGCGTCTCTGATATTTGCCTATCGATCAGCTTGCCCGTTCTTCACGTCGCTCCTGGGTGTTTGACCGCCTCGAGCTCACGACCTTCAAATTACACGCTTTTGAAGGAATCACCCCTCAAATATTTAATATCGTAGTCTCTTAACAAATTAATCAATAATCTTGCACGTTTCTTTGTGTTTTTATTAAGGTTAATATTGGTTCTCAAGTGTTTATTTTTATTTACCAAAATATCACATTATCTATATCTATAATCTATAATCTAAGTTGCAAGGATATATTCATTCAAAGCTCTCAGATGTATGCCCACAAACAAACACGTGTAGTTCGCGCTTACAAATGCTGATTGTGTACTTATAAATAAAATCCAAACCTCAAATTAACATAAGCCCTGCAACTCTTGCCGACATTCCCTGAAACAGGGGTGACATTGGCAAAGTGAACCATTTTGTACAGTATGGGTGGTCAGCCTCATACCAACCTATAAGTCAAGGAATACGAGTAATAAATAACATTTAAGTATAAAAAAAAACAACAAAATCTTAAAAATAAATCTATACAAAAAAAGTAAAAAAATTATTATGCAAAAAATGTAGCAAACTAATAAACCAACATTACAAATCAGCATTGCAGATTAGCCGCCACTTCTTCCTGTCCTTGCATACTTCTTTCATTTCATCCAGAGTCATAACCTTTTTCATACAAGCTCTCCTTTTATTATGACTCTGGATATCCCATTCACTCGCTATTTCGAAAATTTGGTCCATCCATACCTTTCTCGGTCTTCCTCTTCCACGACATCCATCAATTCTTGCAGCATACACTTTCTTCGTCATTGCCTTGTGTAATTTACATTATGTACTTCTCTGAGGTATTGATAAGTCATCAATGTGTTCCTTCCCACTATATATAGTCTTTCAAATTCAAGTTAATTATATAATAGTTTTTAAATAAAATTATTTTTTCTTTAACGTATTTAAAATAATTTTATTTAAAAAAAATGAATTTTCACTGTGTGAATACACAAACCCTACAAAATATGAATAATAGTTGTTTCAAATCAGAGTTTGTATCGGTAGGAAATTGAATCATTTTTAGATCTCGTAGTTTTAACAATTATTGTAACAAATCGGTGTTTTGGCCGTGGGAGTCCAGTGGCTGATCTTTCTTGCGTATTTGAAATAGAATATCGTTGGTTCATTCCTTGCCTGGGGTCATTTGACCGTAATTTTGATCCTGGTCCAACATTATGTCATTGGGTCATTATTAATTAATAATTCATTTAAAAATACAATAATGAATTATTAATTGATGATACTAATACCTGTTTCTGGCCAGGCAGAATATGTTGGGGAATTGCATTCCTCTTCACAAATCTATTTAAAAAAAATCTGATACAGACTGAGACAACTATGGTGTCACCATAGTTGTTCATTTTCGCGACAGATGTCGTCTATCCATTTGCCAATACAATCGATTCGATTAGCTAAAGACGAGATGAAGTTGGTCCGCGTCGGCAATGCGGTCTAATAAAAAGCGAGTGTTGGATTAATTGTGTGTACTGAGGCGTTGTGTTGCACGGGCGGCGTGACGTCACGGCTGTGGGGAGCGAGTAGCGAGTGCGAGCGAGTCGAGCGAGCGGCCGGAATAGTTATCGTAGTTAGCAATGACCCACATAGCGCGCCAGTATCCATGCCTAGGTTATGTCGCGCATGTCAATCAACAACCTGTGCGAATATCACTCTGATGGCAGCCGATACGTCACACTGGATTCCACTATACCTAACTGCCTACATCACATAACTAAAGGACTTACAGTAGAGCCATTGTAGCATCAGTCCCATGATGTTTAGGAGGAAGGGTTGGTACAAGCAACGACCTGTGCGATATCACTCTGATGGCAGCCGATATTTCACACTCCGTTCCACTACACAATTAAAGGAACCTAGCTATAAATCTACATTAAGAACCATTTCAGATACAACGCATACTGCTCAGAATGCCTTTTGATTATTATCAGACAATCTTTGTAAAAGCTTTACTGACAATCAAATGGTTTGTATAGGTGGCTTCCTCTCTGGAGAGAATTTGTACAAACTTGCAAGTATTAAACTGCCCGCATTGAAAGAAGATACTACCAAAATGAATCAATCAGTCTAATAGGATTTTTTCCAAGAAATTCAGGTAAAATAAAAACATATTGATTGAATGAAGTTTGCGAATTGAAGGTGATTTGAATGAAGTTTGCGAATTGAAGGTGATTTGAATGAAGTTTGCGAATTGAAGGCGATTGAAGGTGCGAAGATGCAATTGTACGAATTGTACTTATCTGATTAAAGAATTTCTATTCTGCGGTTTATTTACTTTTAGGTTGGTATGAGGCTGACCACCCCATACTGTAATTAAATGGTCCACTTTGTCAATGTCACCGCTTTTTGAGGGAAGGTCGGATGGAGTTGAAGGGGTTTTGTTCATTGGCTTAGATTTAATTCGTTAGTCCACATGCGGCATGTGTAAACGCGAACTTATACGTGTCTGCTTATGGGAACTTAGATTATACGGTTCTATTCTTAGACATTTTAGTCGTTATGCTGAATGTGTTCTGTGTTGTCAGAATGTTGGTGTTTACTTGCAGGTGCCGCCGCATGCGTCCTGTAGCGCAGTAGACTGTCGGGCCGGGACTGTGTGGTGAGGGGCCCGTAGAGCCCCAGCTAGCCGGGGTGCGTGAGACCGCTGTGACGCAGGAGGAGCCCCCGTTGTCGTGTCTCTGCGGGCTGGGCGCGACACGGAGCGCGAGGGGCGCGCACGGGGCGGCGCCGCCGCTACGCCCGATGCGGCACACATGTCCATTGCCGCTGCCGAAAATGCGGGGTAAGACATATCACTACTTCTACATTTCCTCGTGTGCTTTTATCGAAGTTAACCCAGCCTTTGGATCTTTGGGTGGAGTTGGTGTTGGCTTCCAGCTACTAAGGTTTTGAGGTGTGATTCGCATCACGGTACTAATTCAATAAATAATCAACCAATGATTGCTGTAACTGGATGGTCAAAGGATTATTTATTGAAATTAGATGAATTTATTGTCAAGAGTTTCGATCCTGAATCTGAGTAGTCTACGGACAGAAGATGCTGAAGGCAAGATGGTAAAGGTTCAACTGAGACCTGTCATCCAGAGATAAAATAATAAAATTGAATTGAAACAGTGTGTTTATTTAATAATTTATACAATGGACTTTCACTGTGTAAACCACCAAACCCTGAAAAATAACTATTACAGAGTAAAAACCAGTAAAGAAAGCTTTCACTTGTCAATATTGATTTGAATACAGGATCCTCATTGGATGAATCCTGCATGAGCGGGCTTGGCTAGCCAGATATAAAAATTAGGAGCGTAAGATTCTCGGCCCTGCAGATGGTAAATGTCAAATCATACCTCATGTGACAGGGTGTTCGAACCGTAACAGATATTGTAATTGTTATTACTTTTTTGACTTATACTTAGGTTGGTATGAAGCTAACCACCCATCCTGTAAAAATTGTTTCATTTTGCCAGTGCCCACCCTTTTTCAGAGAAGGGCGACAAGAGTTGCAGAATTTGAAATTTGGGTTTTATTTGTATTATCATTGTTGCGTTTAATGGTTTCTGTTAAAATTTAACTTTTACCGGCAAAATAAATAATTTGTAAGTTTTAAAGAGAAAAAAATACACAATTCTAAAAGTTAAGTGACTCTGAATAACACTGAAAATGATCGTCTCCGTTTACTTTATATTTTGTAGGAACAATTTATTGATGAAACAATAAAAACACAATTCCGTACATAAATATTTGGCGTTAGCTCTTGTATCTGATAGTCTGCAATTATTTACTGTATCGGAATGACAAATATTTCATTAGCTCTGTTAATTTGTATTGCAGAGCGTACTTGTTGTTATCAAATATTACATTCCCTTGGCTTGTGATATCTGTGGACTAGAAACTAATTTAACGAAAATAGACACTGTATCAGTTTTAACTTAATTTACCGAAAATCGTCCTTAGTGACAAGGAAAACAAACATCTTTACAGTGTATATTTATTGTAAACCAAAAAAAAAATGGTAAAACTGCGAAATCTTTCCAGAAAGTTGGTAGAATTGAAATTCATGCCTGTGCCAACGCTGTGTGCACGCGAAAAATTGTAATCTTTTAAATGAAAAAAGGCATTGTAAAACATTATGGCACGATGTCAAAACACAAAATGGAGAAATCAAGAAAACGTAGGATTACTAATCTAATCTAGTTTAAGTTGCAAATATATGTTACATTGGGGGCTCACATTATATGTATTCTCACAAGCAGACACGTGTTAGTTCGCGCTTGCACATGCCGCATGTGAACCTACAACATAAAAACCCAAATCTCAAATGAACAAACACCCTGCAGCTCTTTCCGACCTTCTCTAAAACAGGGGTGACATTGGAGAAGTGAACTATTTTCTACAGTATGGGTGGTCAGCCGCATACCAACCTATAAGTTAAGGAACATAAACACATTTCACATGATAATAAAGTATTCTGTGTTGTTGGACAGCTCTACGGTAGACAGGTCGAGCCATATAGTATTGTTACGAACTTGGAGTACCTACGCGCGCCTGTACAGGTACAATAGTGTGTGTAGAACAGTCCAGTATGATCCATGATGGTAGTAGTAAGGCACATGAACGGCTGTCTGGTATGAGCGAAAGATCAAATGATCTGGAATATGCAAGAAATATATCTTTTGTACCTATATAAAGGGACTGCAATAGGGCATCAGAGAGTGTCGAATAAAACCTTGAGCCGTGAAGTCTAAAGCCAGGGCCAGAAATCAATTGTTGTAAATTGTGAACCAAATCGTGTAAAATAAATAATCGCACTTTCTAAAAGGCAGACTTGAAACCCAATACAATTTAAATAATATTATTAATAAGCAAATACCTACTCCTTCTCCCCTACTAAGCGAAACTTCAACCCTACCTGCCCGAAAAAGCCCACCCACTTTCTCTTTCCTACCATGAATTTTGACCCTTTTGTTTTTAACCTCAGTTAGCCTCTGAAGATGGACGGATAAAGTCCGATAGCGCTTGGGCATTGTAAATTCAAAAAATGTGAAAATAAAACTATTTTATAAAAACAGTTTTTTTTTCATTAAGATTAAATAATTGCTATTTAATTAAAAGAGAACCCAGTGAAATTATAACAGTATGTATCAATGCCGCAGCTAGTTTCTTCTTTATCAATGTTATAGCTCAATGTTACAGCCCCTCTCCGGGGCGTGGAATGCGGCCCAAGGAGAAATCCTAGATGAGTAAAATATTCGTTTTCATCTCAAGGAGACTCCACCCTCAGCCCCACCCCCTAACCCTGAAAGTGACCCAGAACTTTGTTAAAGAGATATTGTTTGCCTCCCCCCCCCCCCCCCGCCCCCCCACCCACCCACTTTACAAAATCATTGTTTTGTTACTTTGTAAATAGCGTAGAATGTTCTACTGCTTTCTACTGAATTTTTATTATTTTTTATTTATATTTACCCATAAGTTAATATTTTATATTCTCTTCCTGGACCCCAACAACGTTGTGATTCTCAAACAGAAAAGCAATCGCTCGTCCCCAGCCTACAGTGAATTTTCAATACAAAACATAGATGATCCGTAGATCAGCTATGGATCAGATGTTTTGTGAATAGCGCTACAAGTGTATAAGTTGAAGCTTTAACTCGTCCGTGCTGACTAATAGGTTGGTATGACGCTGTCCGTCCATGCTGTAAAAACTTGGTTAACTTTTTCCAATGACACCCCAGGGAAAGGCGGCAGGAGTAGCAAATTGACCGGTCCGTAGAGCTACGGACCGTAGCTCAGTGGTAACACTGCGGACTCTGAATGGGAAGGTTGTGGGTTCGAATCCCGGCGGAGCACAAAACATATACCATTTATATTTTCAAATTTGCTCTTCGCTGGGTTGAAAATTTCATAAACCTTTACCAATGACCGGTCACCAAAGGTCCATCCAGCCTTACAGCAACTGGGTCATGCTTGAGTATTGGCGTTTTGTAGCGACGACCAAGCTCGTACACCTCTGCGGCACTACAACAAGTGTCATAGACCCCTAGAGTCTCTTGAATCTAGGGAGTCTCCCGCACAGGATTTCTTAAAAAAAAAATGTTTATGTGAGGTTTGGTTTATTTTGTACGTACACATTAAATATGAGCCTTCAATGTCAATAGGTACGTCTTTGCAACTTCGATTAGCAGTGCTTACCAATTCCTTGACTTAAAGGTTGGTATGAGGCTTACCACCCATACTGTAAAAAATGATTCACTTTGCCAATGTCACCCCTGTTTCAGAAATGGTCGGCAAAAGCTGCAGGGTGTACGTTCATTAGAGGCTTGATTTAATTTGTGAGTACACATGCAGCATTTGTAAGCGCGAACATACACATGTCTGCTTGTGGGCATGCATTTAATATGAATTTTTAATTTAAATTTATCTTCAACTCAGATAATAGATTGATGACCGTTTTAATTTGAATAAATCTCAATCTTAGCTGCAAATATAAATAATTTAAGATTCATATTAAACGCATTCCCATAAGCAGACATGTATAAGTTCGCGCTAACACATGCCGCATATGGACCTACAATATAAAAAAAACAATCTCAAATGAACGTAAGCCCTGCAACTTTTGCCGTCGTTCCCTGAAACAGGGGTGACATTGGCAAAGTGAACCATTTCTTCAGTGCGGGTGGTCAGCCTTATACCAATACATTATTGGAAAAACGCTTTGTTGTTATAAGCGCAAAAATTGCGTTCTGGTATTTAATAATTCCATTCCTCTTTCAAGGTTGGGGCGGTATAGACACCCATACTGAAAAAAAAAACACTGTCGAATTTTCTTTGGGATGCCATAATTATTTTTCATGTAACTGTAACTGTAACTCTGTCGCCATTCCGCTAGGGGTGGCCAGAGCCACTGCAGAGCTTCCTCCATTTTTTCCTATCCTTACATACCTCTTTCAATTCATTCATATCCATCACCTTTTTCATGCATTTTCTTCTTTTACGCTCACTTTGTATATCCCATTCTTTCACGCAAAAACGCAACTAAGCTACACATATAGTGTAACTTCTTGCCGTGTTATTCCCGAAGGGGTCGCATGTGGCGAGTTGAACCTATTTATTTTTACAGGTAAGGGGGGCGGCCTTACGCCAACCACTTCACTTGAAGTTGAGGTTTCCCAGCTTCCGAGAGTGCTGGTACTCATTTCTTGTGAAGGCTGAGTAAACCTTGCCGGTATTTTATTTTGGGGTTTGAAATAAACACCGAAACGGGAAATCATTTCTGACACCGTCGGTGGGATTCGAACCCGAGTTTTCGGCATGGAATGCAAGCACTCTACCACCTGAGCTATCGACCGGACCATCTTCTCAATCTGATCACTCCATACTTTTCTTGGTCGTCCCTTCCCTCTTTTTCCTTTCACACTTTCTTTGTTTTGTACATTTTTAATATTTTCATCTCAATATTAAATAATGCCACGCCTCTTCAAGGTTGGTATGAGATTGACCACCAATACTATAAAAAATCGGTGCCATATTTCCTTGTGAGTTTTTTTTTTCTTTCTCAGTACCTATTGAATAATTAGCACCCCCTCCTATAGGTTGGTATGAGGTTGATCACTCTTGCTTTGAAAATCTGTACGACATTGGTAAAACAACCTTTATAAAAATAAAATTAGGATGATTTATTTGGTGAGCGCTGTTTTTGTGTGAATCACACTTCAAGAGCCCTCTACGAGCTTGGTTGTCGCTGTAGAAAGAGCCAATTCTCAATCAAGACCCAGTTGTGGTAAGGCTGGATGGACCTTTTGATGACCGGTTTTTGGTAAAGGTTTATGAATTTTTCAACCCAGCGAAAAGCATATTCGAAAATGTAAATGATATATTTTTTGTGCTCCGCTGGGATTCGAACCCACAACCTTCCAGTTACGAGTCAGAAGTGTTAACCACTAGACTACGGACCGGTATTTATAATTTGTAATGAATTTAAATAATATCTGTTTTCGGGAATATTGTGTGTGTGCGCGCGCTGCCTGGCTTCCCGTCTAATTTTCCGGGAATGGTTTTGAATATTCCCTCCACCAATCAATCAATTACAATATTTGTCCTTGATTTTGAAATCTTGTTATTGATTTAATAAGATTTCCCTTGTGTCAAGGCAAATTTTTCTGTGAATTTTTCTATAAATTTTTCAAAATCAGTTTCCCTCTTGTTGTACGTAACGTTACTAAGGTACACATGCAGTGTAACCTTTTGCCGCGTTTTCCTCGAAAGACATTTGGCCGTTTTGTCGCGTGGACATTATGTCATTGGACATTCCGTGTGTGGACACCTTGTGGTGGAACCCCTCGCTTCTAATGCCATCGCCACCCCTAACTTTTATGTGTTTTGTACCTGGCATGTAAGATTTATGGTCCCGACATCTTGCTCGTATTTTTTCACCGTCATTATTTTCCCGGCGCGATAATGCCCTATCACATTTCAATTACGCTCAAATTTGACGAAAACTTTTTTTTATTATTATCACTTGAGTGATCTTCAACCTTAATAAATTTTCCGACCTTGGTTATTACATGTTTTTTTTAACTTTACTCGTTAATTTGTCTAATGGCTTTTCCTTTTTTATACGAAGAAAGTTAACTTCATTTCAAAAATACATATACGTTGTGCGACTTTATCACCATTGTCATGTCGGCGCTATGGCCAGAGGATTAAGACGTAATTTTTGACTAGCGTGTTTAAAAAAGAAACAACCCTAGTTTGATTCCCGTTAATCACCTTCACGATAACTTTGAGCCGGGTTCAACAGATGCCATTGAGTAATTGTTAATATATTATTATTATTCTTCTCAATCTTGTTCCTTATTGCTGAGGGTTGTGACCCGTAAGGAAGCAACCACTCTTCTCCAGTACCCTGAGTACGAGTTTTTTATTTATTAATATTTACCTGGTAAACGTCATATTTCCTGATTTTATCGTCCCCGAGATGCGTTTTTACGCACTCTTCACACACTCAATTAATTTTATTACTTGAAAGGCGTAGGGGGGGCGAGGGGTGTAATGTGAAGTTGAAAGAGCGGCCGTGCTTTAATTAAAAATATCAATTACCTGCGACAAAACAGTAATCAACATGTCAGGTTATTATGACGGCGGCGTTTGTTGCCGCCTTCCTGTGCGACACGACAGCCCGCCATTGTTTCACTTTTGTTGGAGTGCGGGGCGCTGCTCCGCCTGGGCGCGCACGAGGTCGCCCTTATCGCTGGCGGCCCAAGGAACAGCGGGCGAGGGTTTAGAACCGCTCAGTGACAAAACGAATCATGACATAACGACACATGACATAATAAAAAAAAAAACATGATATAATGATACATGAGCGAACGACACATGACATAACGATAAATGACATAACGATACATGACAAAACTATACATGACAAAACGATACATGAGAAAACGACTCATGACAAAACGACTCATGACAAAACGACACATGACATAACGATACATGACAAAACGAAACATGACATAACGATGCATGACAAAACGACTCATGACAAAACGACACATGACATAACGATACATGACAAAACGACTCATGACATAACGATACATGAGAAAACGACACATGACATAAAGATACATGACATAACGACTCAGAACAGAACAACACATGATAAAACGACACATAACATAACGACACGTGACATAACGATACGTGACAAAACGATACATGAGAATACGACACATGACATAACGATACATGAGAAAACGACACATGACATAACGATACATGAGAAAACGACACATGACATAACGATACATGAGAAAACGACACATGACATAAAGATACATGACATAACGACTCAGAACAGAACAACACATGATAAAACGACACATAACATAACGACACGTGATATAACGATACATGACAAAACGACACATGACATAACGATACATGACAAAAAGACACATGACATAACGATACATGAGAAAACGACACATGACATAACGATACATTACATAACGGTTCAGGACAGAACAACACATGATAGAACGACACATAACATAACGACACGTGATAGATTAACAAATGACAGAAAATCACAACGACAGAACGACACGTATGATATAACAGCACATGACAGAACGACACAGCAAATGCATCACTATGACAAGTCGCATATGACGTGTGGAAGTAAAGTTTTTGTTTGTGATGTTTTGTCATGTGATGTTTTGTCATAGTGATTTTTGTCATGTGACATACTGTCATTGTGTTGTTACGTCGTGTGTCTTATTTTAATTATGTCGTTCTATCATGGAACCAAAATTTGCAGCTTTTTGCGCAAACATGTCATTTTATGGCCCTTTTTTCATTGTTCTTACTTTAGTATATACCTTAGAAATGCTAGTCATGGACTCGGCATAAATTCGAATCTAAACTATCTTTCTCGTTGGTCAAACGTCACACTTGTATGGGACTACCTACGGTGCTTAGCATTTTTTTTTTTTTTTTAAAGAAATCCTGTGCGGGAGACTCCCTAGATTCTAAAGACTCTGGGGGTCTATGACACTTGTTGTAGTGCCGCAGAGGTGTACGAGCTTGGTCGTCGCTACAAAGCGCCAATACTCAAGCAAGACCCAGTTGCTGTAAGGCTGGATGGACCTTTGGTGACCGGTCATTGGTAAAGGTTTATGAATTTTTCAACCCAGCGAAGAGCACATTCGAAATATAAATGGTATATTTTTGTGCTCCGCCGGGATCCGAATCCACAACGTTCCATTTACGAGTCCGAAGTGTTGCCACTGGACTATCGACCGGTCCAAGATGCCAACGACACGCTGTGTACCTGAGCGGTTACCCATCCAAGCACTGACCACGCCCAATGTTGCTTAACTCGGTGATCTATGGGAACCGGTGCTTTCAACATGGCTAACGTCGTTGACAATAAGCGAAATTAATTAGCGAAATATCTGTTGGCTTAGTCCCTGTTGTGTGACGTCACAATTTTGTCTAAGTCAATTCGTGTGCGGACCTCGTTGTCGCTCTATCTGCCTGTAGGCTGTTCCCGTTGCTATCGCTTGCACTTTTATGTTTGCCTCGTCCCCTAGTGTTTCCCCAGCTGATGATGTGTGTGGTGTCTGCGCAGTAATTGCCCCCTGCCCACTGAGCAGCAAGCAGAATGGCGACCACTGGACTCCGTGCTCGGTCCTCCGGAGCGGAACGGTGTAACTCATATTCCACTCGCTTTACCAGCAGACGTCTAATTTATTGCAAACTCTGTGATTCTCAAGCTAGTGCAGGGCTGGCTGCAGGAGAAACAGGCGTATCAAAGTGAACAAAAACGTTAAATAAAAAAAAACATAAATCAAATACAAATGACATCGCCGTAAATAAAATGACCGGTCCGTAGCTCAGTGGTAACACTTCGGACTATGAATGGAAGGTTGTGAGTTCGAATCCCGTCGGATCACAAAAAATATACCGTTTATATTTTCAAATTTGCTCTTCGTTGGGTTATTTATTGTTGGGTTGAAAAATTCATAAAAACCTTTACCAAAGACGGGTCACCAAAAGGTCCATCCAGCCTTACAGCAACTGGGTCTTGCTTGAGAATTGGCGCTTTGTAGCGACGACGATCAAGCTCCTTAAAAAAGGTCGATAGCTCAATTGGTAGAATGCTTGCATTCCATGCCGAGAGCAAGGGTTCGATCTCAAGGCTTACTCAGCCTTCACAAGAAATGAGAACCAGCCCCCCCGGGAGCTGGGAAACCCCCACTTCAACTGAAAGCGGTTGGTGTGAGGCTGGCCCCCTTACCAGAGGCGGCTCCTCAATAAAAATATTGGCAGTTCATAATTTCCGCAAGTTCATTTTTTCTTGTATTTTTTTTGCTTTGAATGGAAATTGCAAGAAATACGTAAATATATATTGTTTTATTTAGTTATTAAAAACTCGTAAAACTTCGTAAAAAACGTTTTCGACTGCACAGCAGTCATCATCAGGTCTGTGTCCTTTAAAAAATAATAATAAAAAGTGAAAATAAAACAGATTTTGTTAAAACTAAATAAAGATGAATTTTCACAGTGTTAATGCACCAACCATCCAAAATATATTGTTTTATTTACGTATACACGAGTAAGTACCTACACCCGTTTTTTTGCATAACAAATAAGCGTATTTTAAGCTCGTACTTACAGTTACATATTTGAAATGGAAATCCTCCTTCGCTTGAGCGAAAGCCTCAATCAAAGCCAAATCAGCACAAAATTGTACACAATCAATTATTCTAGATATAATTATCAATCTGTTTGAACGCACTTCGTCATTGAACTTTTTAATTGATTGTCTATAACTAACATCAAACATTTGTCGAAGATCTGTTCGGCCTAATAAATTGAAATGCATTACAAGCTCAACTTGAGTTTGCGAAAGTGCATGCTGTTTAATTTTTATCTTTTTCACCATCTTCACACACTTGCGATTCTTTCAAATAATGTTCTTTTTCAAATACTATTCAAGTATGATTTTTTTTATAATGTCCACGTTTACTTTATTATTAAAATTTATCGTCAGGAAATTAGTAAAAAACAAAATTGTAAGTTGTTTCACGATAAATTAGAAAAGAATGGAAAAAATCTTGACGTTCGATGAAAAAACAACCAGCAGCTGTTTATTTTAACGTCAACTGATGACGGAATGGAGGTCAACCAAATTCGAGTTACTGGCTTATATTATTTGTAATCAATGTCCTACAAGGATTTCATTGTTTTCGAATATCTACGAACGAATACTTATAATATTCGGCAATGCACGCAGCTGTCTTTGTCGCACGCACTAAAAAGCCTATAATTTATCCGCTCTCTCCCTCCATATCACGGTTTCTAACCGATCTCAGAAAATGTATGGGAATAATCCATTGAAATCCGTTCACTTGGACAAATGCACGAGGAGTATAACTAAACAATAATATTATGTATTATGTATGGCGGCTTTGTACTTGCGTAAACCTCAGGCGCTCCATATAATTATGATTTTTAACTTCAGCGACCATTCAAAACATCTGCCGCACAATATACTTTTATATTTTAAAGTTTATACAATTATTTTGTTAAAATTATTACGAAATCTAGGCAGTGCACTGTCCCGTTGAACTATATTGGCGAACCGCCTCTGCCCCTTACCCGTAAGAATAATTAGGTCCCGAATCGCCACATGCAGGCAAGAAGTTACACTATATGTGTAGCGTACTTGCGTTGTGTTTCTGATGAAACGATGAATTGATATAGACAAAATTGTGTCGTCAGACGGCACGGTTGCTAGGAAAAAGGCAAACAAACGTATTGGGTTCTAAGGACTGTTGTCCCATACAAGTGTGACATTTGCTCGCTAGAAAAAAGTTCAAAATTCAAAATTGTTCTCGAGTCCATTGTAACACTTTTGTTGGCATCTTGTTGAAGCTGTTCTGCTGAGTTTCTTCCATACAAAACGTTGCCAAAAGCAAGCGGACTATAAAGGTGCCCCGTCGCTTCAAGCCTTTAAAATGTTCTCCGCTCGAAGGAACGAAACGCGGCACCGAAAATTACTTTAAATATAACATGGTCTAACCCCAAAAAAACTGTCATGATACACATTTCAATTGTTCTCCTAAGGGGGATTCAAAGGAAAAAAAGTTTTAAAAAGGCTTATGTGTTGACTGGCAGACTTATTTTCGTGTTTCTGTTGCAGCAGTCATTTCTAGTTAGGAAAGGAGCTTCTGGAAATTCTACAACATAACAAATAACGATCCATATTTGAAGCTGTATATCTAAATAGGTCATACTAATCAGACAAGCCTTTTTTCTTAAACATCACTTCGTATTCATACAATATGCCGGTATCTTTCTAGAACTCGCATTGTTTTGATCAGGGTGTTGTAGCCCAGGGCGCCTGCCTTACATCACGTCACGGTTTCGGCCCTGGCGCGATGGGTTACCATGGCAACCCAACTAATTACTTGTGTCGTACACTTTGAAGATAATATTAATTATAAGTTTGGTATCAAATTGTGAGTGGCAATTATTACATTAATGATCGTATCTGCCATTTAATAACATCTTGTGTGTGTAGTGGGTACTGTAAACCGAGTATAGAGTACGTAAACTCCCCGCGATTGAGTAAATCGAAAAAATTAATCAAAACTATATCACTCAACAGGAATGCCATCGTTTATTCCGTAGATTTTCGATTCCCGCGATCGAGGTGAGATTTACGTCCTGCTTTATACTAGGGGCACTGTATCCCGTACGGATTGTAATGCTTAGTTGTTATTCCTATTAGTGCTTTGACTAACTACATCATGATATTCGTATAGTTTTGGGAATTTAACGTTTGCTCACAAATTGTGATTTACCTCTGAAGGTTGCTTTTAGTGCTCATTTAACTGGTTTAACTGTCTTCTTCCTTTTCAATCCCATCGACTCAAGAAGCATTTCAGTGTTGAGATGTAACTTTTTTACTGTCTTTATTTAGGTATTTTTAAATCTTTCTAGTTAAAAAAAAACTTAAACTATCTGAAGAGTCAGCTTTTCATCTTAGTAGATATTTTTCGCGAAATTATTTTGGTTTTGTTAATACGTCGAATTGGTGCCATTAACTTGAAAGTATGGCGTAAATGAATTTAGTAATGGACTAGTATCGCACTGTATAGATGAGAACAAGAAAATGTTTTTTCATTTCTTAATTCTAATACATGTAGATTCATGGTTCTTACGCTATACCTCACCAAAAAGAGACTACTTAGGTCTTTGTGTGGTGAGGGATTTTTGTAATATCTAGTGAAATGTGCGCATGATTGTTCGTCGCTTATTTTGTTAGAAAGACTTTTTTGCTGTGAGGCTGGATGAACCTCTGTGGCCAATCTTTTAGTAAAGGCTGATGAATTTTTCAACCCAGCGAAGAGCATATTTGAAATACAAATGTTTTTTTCGTCCTTCGTCGGGAATTGAACTCGCCTCCGTTTACGAATCCGTAGCGTTAAACACCAGACTACGGATCGGTTTTTGTGCTTCAATACTAAGCATTATTTCCCCATCTCATAGTTGATTTCTATGAACTCGGAGTATGACTATGAAGTCGAGATCTCGTCTCGTCGTGTTAGACTTTAGAGGATTATTTCCCTGGAAGTATTTATTCATGTGAACAGTGACAGGCCGTCCCAAGGCCGTGCTCCGTTTGAGGGCCCGCAATAACATCGTTTCCATCAATTCCCCTCAGAGCCCTCAGTTTTATATTAATTTTCTTTGTGCGAGGAACAATCTCGTCTTGCTCAAAGGATAGTTTGCTCTTTGCGTGAATGTAATCAACTGCGAAGGGGAATTACATGTAAATATTGTATGTAGCCCTGGGCGGAGAAAACGCCTGAGAAAACATCTCTTAGGGTTTTTCTTTCAAGTATTATGTGTTAAGGTTTTTATTCCCCTTACATGAGAACAATCTCATTACATGTTGTATTCTTTGTTCTCTCAGTTTTTATGCATTTTTTTCGTACCCATACAAAGTGTGTTAAGCATATTGTAGCATTGTGTCCTGAATGTGTGACAGAAAAAAATAGATAAATTATAAATATTTAAAAATATAAATGGTAAAACATTGTTTTAATTCACTTTATTCTTTTTTTTTGCTCGAATATTTTCGCCTAATGAGGCATCTTCTTGAATCTTACATTTGTGTTTAAAAAAAAAAAATATTATCTATGAATTTTGCTTTTGTTTTGGAGAGAAAAAAATTGTTTTGAATTTTTTTTGAAAATTATTTTATAAAAATATATTTGTAACCATTCTGCTCTTGAAGATGCCTCATTAGGCGAAAATATTCGAGCAAAAAAAAAAGAATAAAGTGAATTAAAACAATGTTGTACCATTTATATTTTTAAATATTTATAAAAATGGACTTTCACTGTGTTAACAGATCAACACTAAAAAATATTATAGATAAATTAAATTAAGTTAGGCTGATTTATTTGGCGAGCGCTGTTTTTGTGTGTATCACACCTCAAGAGCCCTTTGAAGCCCTCTGCGACCAATTCTCAAGCAAGACCCAGTTGCTGTAAGGCTGGATGGACCTTTTGATGACCGGTCTTTGGTAAAGGTTTATGGATTTTTCAACCCAGCGACGAGCAAATTTGAAAATATAAATGGCTTATTTTTGGTGCTCCGCCGGGATTCGAATCCACAACCTTCCATTTACGAGTCCGAAGTGCTACCACTGGACTACGGACCGGTCAAAGATAGTGAAGGTATTTCTTGAAAATAATGTAAGGCAAAATAGTACGCTTTTCCTTCTAACGCTCTTTATCGCTTTTCTTCAGTTCCACACTGGAACGACAGTTCACCACAACTCTGTCCATCCACCTTGCTTAAGGTCTAACTACTCCGCGCCCTTCTAGGTCTGTCATCATGTGTCTCCAATAATCATTTGGTTTATCATTTCTAAAAAAGTTTATGTCTGTGCATGTTTACTGATTATGATTTTATGTCGAAGAAGAAAAAAATAAGTTAAATTGCGAACCATAATGTTAACAAATTATAAAAATCAATTTTGTGAAATAATTTCAATTGAAATTTGATTAAATTGAGCCCAAAGTAAATTGTAACAATATGCTTAGTCGATGACGGCCTCGCTCCTTCTGCTAAGTGTGCCAGCACTGACTGTTGGTGACTCGGCTACATTGCGCCTTGCCTTGTATATAATGAGGAAGGAATCACACCCAGGCACACACCGGCCATTGTGTGACCGGTGCGAGACCAATCAGCCACCAGCCGAGCCTGAAACCAAACACCGAAATCTTGTACAAATAAGAAACACCTACAGCAATAAAACTGACTGCGCGCAAGAAGAACAAACTAGATGGTATTTGGGGAGCTGTGAAGTGTGTGCTTCTAAGAATTAATTATTTAAAAAAACTTTTTTCCTTCATTTCCTTCCGATAGATGAAACATTTGAATATATTTTTTTTTTTAGCTTTTCTACGAATTTCGACATGAACTTTCCGGCTCGCCTTTTTTACCGTGAAATTTTCGTTAATGATTTTTTGTCGGTGAACTTTTTATTCATGAAAATACAAAGTTTTTATTCACTTTTATTTAGTTTTTGCTCAAACGTTTTCTCCTAATAAGGCATCTTGGGGAGCATAATAGCCGTCAACGACGCTAGCCATGTTGAAAGCACCGGTTCCCATAGATCACCGAAGTTAAGCAACATTGGGCGCGGACAGTACTTGGATGGGTGACCGCTCAGGTACACCGCGTGTCGTTGGCATCTTGGACCGGTCCGTAGTCCGTAGTGGCAACACTTCGGACTCGTAAATGGAAGGTTGTGGATTCGGATCCCGGCGGAGCACACAAAATATACCGTTCATTTTCGAATGTGCTCTTCGCTGAGTTGAAAAATTCATAAATCTTTACCAAAGACCGGTCACTGAAAGGTCCATCCAACCTTACAACAACTGGGTCTTGCTTGAGAATTGGCGCTTTCTACAGCGACGACCAAGCTCGCAGAGGGCTCTTGAGGTGTGATACACACAAAAACAGCGCTCACCAAATAAATCATCCTAATATTATTATTATAATAACAAAATACAAAAATCATTTATATTCCTGTTTTTTTGTCGCTGAATTTAGTTAGTCGCAATCAGTGATTTTTCTTAATATTGTTACAAACGTATAGGTTCGTACGCGAGCCTAAGCACGTTGGTTGGTGTGTCGAACACTATGGTATAGTGTGGCACAATGCTCTAGTAAAATCCATTACGGAAGTATCTACCATGTTCTCGAACATGCAAGAATCGTCTCTGCCGCACATATATACGAGAGAGCATTATGTGGGACTAACAGTGGCTTTGAACATTGTAACGCGAAGACTAGTGGCAGAAGGTGAAGAGTGAACAGTCTATTCTAACCTATATCATAAAAAAATATTATACCGACAAAAAGCAGCAATTAAATGTCTCCTACCGTTTTTCGAGGATGTGCTCATTTCGAACTGCATGATCTCATGTCTTCTTCTTCTTCGTGTCAGACACTACACTACTCTTGCCCAGTGTCGGGCAACATCCACTGCTTCACCATTACTCTCCATCAGGTCGGCCAGTGAGCAGCTTGTTGGGCAGGCCGGGCAGATCCGAAGATGATCCATTGACTGTTGGGCTCCGCATTCACAGAGCGTGGTGTCATCTTGATGAAGGATTCCCCAGGCCCTCATGTTACAGCGAGCTCTGCCAACACCCGTTCTCAGCCTGTTCAGCCATGATCTCATGTGATTAATTATTTTTAAGTTATCAATACGAGGCATTCCGTTTGATATCTATTTCCACCGTCAATATAATTAAAATTATCTTTTGCAATATTTCACTAACACGTTTTTAATGACTGCGAGAGGGACCGCCCTATGGGAGTGAGCGAAACGACGCCATACCAAGCCGAAGGAAGGGATATCCGTCCTTCTTGCTTTGCCTATCTTGGAAAATCAGCTCTCGTGTCTAATTAAAAACCTTTTTCAAACACACACACACACACACAACAATATCCTTTATGACAGGGATGTTATGGATATCCTTATCCGTATCCGAAACTCTCGGATATCCGAAATAAAAATTTATCCGTAACCAAAACCGAAACAAAAGTTTCAGATAATGGTGATTATCAGATAATTGGTAATTCCTTGACTTATAGGTCGGTATGAGGCTGACCACCCATACTGTAAAAATGGTTCTCTTTGACAATGTCACTCCTGTTTCAGGGAAGGTCGGCAAGAGTTGCAGGGCTTATGTTCATTTGAGATTGGGTTTTTATATTGTAGGACCACATGCGGCGACACGTGTGAGCGCGAAATCATGCGTGTCTGCTTGTGGGAATGCATTTAATATGAATCTCAAATGATAAACATCTGTGCAACTTAGATTTAGTGACCGAAACCGAAACAAAAGTTTCAGATAATGGTGGAATTTTTCGTTTTCGCCCGTCGACTTTCAAAAAACAAGTATAAACTTAAAACCGTAAGTACTAAATAAAACACGCGTTACGCAGTATAAAAAACGCAGTTTAAAAAATAATTCCATAATTATCTCTGTCTCGTTCTTCCCCGCGAGTGGTCCTTATGTCAATCGATGCGGAAGCGAGATAAAACTATAATGAACATTTGTCAATTGCTAAAAAATCTGATATCCGTAACCGAAACTATCCGAAACTAGCGGATATCCGAAATAATTCAATATCCATACCCGTAACCGAAATAATGTAATTACAATATCCTTATCCGTATCCATATTGGTAAGTTCATATCCATAACATCCCTACTTTTTCATACAGAAATGCTAAAAGCCTGCACACAACTTTATGAAATGATACATCACGCTTCGGAATCGCCATTTTTTGTCTGATGCCATGAATACTTTGTGGTCGGATAAGGAATTGTGCATCTCCTGGAGTGTGACCGTATGCGTATTTTTTTCTATTGAATAATATATGTAGTTACGGCGTTATTCATACACGGCAAATCAATGGCTCAACCGCTACCTAACGTGAATTTTCCATACAATAAAACGATGATCTGTAGATCGGCTATGAATTAAATGAATTGTGAATAGCGCTGTTGGAGTAGATATCAAACACTTATTAGGAATACAATACTATTATGTACTTAGTTACATCTCCCTGTAGGAAATGTTCATGCATACCTTAAATTATACATTCAAACTCTTACTCGAAGTCAGCCATGTACTGCTAAATTTCAACTTGAAAAATAGTTACCTTAGTCCGGTTGGTGGCTCAGTTGGAAGAGTGTTTGCTTTCCATGCTGAGAGTTCGCGATCGAATCCCACCGAGGGTGTCCGAAATGATTTCGGTGTTTATTTCAAACCCAAAATAAAATACCGGCAAGGATTATTACTAAGGCCTTCACAAGAAATTAGTTCCAGTCCTTTCGGGAGCTAGGAAACCCCCACTTCAACTGGAGTGGTTGGCGTAAGGCCGGCCTTCTTACCTGTAAAAATTCATAGATTCACTCGTCACATGCGACCCCTTCGAGGAGAACGAATCAAGAAATTATGCTATATGTGTAGCTTAGCTGCGTTTGCGTTAAAGAACTCGAACATCGACTTGAAAATGTAGGTTAACTCTTGAGTTGCGTCGAATAGCATTCATTATAAATTATCCCATATTTTGACATTATTTGTAGCATCAATAAAAGTATGTACTATCGTTATTTGAATGTTTAAATTCAGTACTACGTGTTGAGTGTCGCGGACACAGACTGGGGTACATGTTATTAGACAAATTGATTGTGTTGTTGAATCTTAAACTCCGTGTTGACTAATTGATAGATAATGTTATGGTTGTGATAAAATTGTGTACTCAAATATTTATTGTCCATCACTTACTGAGAATATAATCAATCAATACCTACTTATTAAATTCTTTCGTTCTTGGTATAGGTACACGTAGAAATAATTTTGGTTCGTTATTATTTTTAGTAAGTTATACAAGGAACTAAAGGTTTCTTAGGCCGGGTATTTTCAGCGTTAGCATAATATGTGACTTTAAACCGATAAATAAATAAAACTACACTCACGATTGGCTTGGCATATCGCTGCCTTAGTTCTTGTTTACCGTATACGCCATTGAGAAAATTTTACATGAGCAATGTTTGCATGTGTACTGGACCAATGTGTCTTATGAAAACAAGAAATATATTTAAAAAGATTTAAAAGAACTCTCACCTTATCTAGTTTTACGTTTTTCTTAGCTCAGATTGTGTAGAATTTGATTCATAAGACAACTGCATGAAAAAAACATATTTGACAAGATTGGCGTAAACGGTAAACAAGAACTGGGGGAGCGATATGTGCGTCTTTTTCATTCAGTGTAAAGTTGCTATGCTATCGTTCAAAATACCGGCCTAAGTGTTTCACTCGTGGGAAATACATATGTAACGCTTGCCGGAAATAAAAATTCAAATTCAGGGCCATATGAGACCCCCACCGGCAAATAAATATTCAAAATCCTTAGAAAAAGCATTCAAATTCTAGCACGAAAGCTAGCTGCATACATTTGGTTGTAGAGCTATGAGTTTCCTGCACCATGCTCAGCGCGGCGCTGGGAACGCATTCGGTCTTGAAAATATCACAAGGATGAATGGACTGCAATGTGAACTGGCCGAACCCGAAGTTCAATGTGTTAGTGGCGTGCTCTGTACCCAACAACAATAGCTCGCACAAACCACTTTAATCTCCCAGCATTAGTTTGCAATGTGGTTATCGTTGTGTGCAGAGCAATATGCTGTCAAGTTTATCTGCCATGCTCTGCGCCTAACGCAATCAACCACTCAAGCACAGATTAATTTTGATTGATTATTTTGTATGGGTGTTCTCAGATGTGTGTGTCGCCTCAATTAATTGTCAACCCGATGCGTAATGCTCTGAACCCACTCACGTCAAACACTGAAATTCAATTAATTCTCCTTTATTGCTTTGCATTATGGATGCGGTTTGTGTGTAGAGCGTGTGAGATGTTGTGTTGTATGTCTCTGTGTGTATATTTGCATGCTGCAGATAAAGAAAGCGAGTTTTTTGTTTTCGCCTGTTTGCGCAAGTGCATCGATAATGATGATGATAGCCGAGCTCGGCGCGGCGCTGTGGTCGTGCTCGGGCGCGCTCGCCGCTGCTCGTGCGTTTCCGTGCGCGCATGCGCTGACAGATGAAGTGCATCCATCCATCTCCTCACACGTCATGTGGTCTGCCTGATCGCCTGGTTGCCCACCGCATCTACCAGCTCTTGACCCTTTCTCATGCCCGTGTAACAATCAATATTTGAAATACCGAGATAGGTATTTGTTACAGTGTGAGTGCGAGAAGACATGAAACAGCTAAAATGATGAAAATATCTTGCCATCTGCTTACAAAGTTGTTTTTCTCTGTGAATGCTGTGCACCTTAGCACACACTTTAGGTACTGCAGATCCAACTGCATGTTATAATCTTTCAAGAGATTCAGGTCGCATTGAGCATTTAGGAGGCCAAGAACCTACTAATGTAAAATCTCATAAAACCGACTAGAATAGTGTAGTTATTATTGTGGAAACGTTCGTGTAGACGTCCGTCAATGTTAAGTATAGGCATGCCCATTATTTGGCTCTTTGTTCTTCGGCTTCATACAACCAATCATCGATTATTGCAATGAACAATAATTCCACTGAGACATTACCCATGTACGTGCATACTAATGGTAAATGTTCCACCAAAGCGGTAACAATTACCTGGCCCGTGGCCTTATAGCGAACTGACCACTCAACTCGTATTGCCATAACCGTTGGAGATCAATTCTGCCCGTAGACAGAACATATTGAAGTTGCACATTAACAGTGTTATTCACAAGGCATTTAATCTACGGATGATCCACGAAACATAGATTTTTTAGGAGTCTTGGATTTGCTGTGTGAAAAACCCCGTTAGTATGCAACTTCTGTCAGCATATTTTTAATCCTGTCGTTTGATTAGAAGTTGGGGTCTTCCTCATTGCCATTCATCAAAGGACGGGGCTCTCTTCTTTAAGTATTACAAAAATATTTGAACAAATCAGATAGCATTTCTGACATCTGCTAAGTTTGATACTTCTCGTGAAGCTACCAAACAAAACACGCGCAGAAAATACAACAGTATTGGAGGTTATCAATTACAAATCTTAGCAATCTTACAAGAATTTATTATTTCTAGTATTTACAATAATGTAGATCGGTCTGCAAACCTCACTCAATCTTGTTCCCATACGGCCAGTCAAAAAAATAATTGTAATTTGCTTACTGAAATACAACGCATAACGCTGAATTTTAGTTTATTGAATTAGATCGTAATTAGATTTGGTTGTTTTAGTGTTTTCTCATGTCGGGCAGCTCGCAATAAGCCGGCTTACGTCATTGTAGCACACAGCGCGATGTAATCATTTTGTTGCCGAACACGATTTGCCATTTTATAATTTAGGCATTGAGAAAAAAAATGTACTTACCTACTTGCGGAGTTGTAGAGTAGGTGAGTAGTATACCGGTTTTTATTGAATTTCGTGTGACTGCGGCCAGGCCGGCACACACCACTACGTGATCACTGCTCACATGTAGCCTGAACCAGTGGAGCAGTCAGAAGATCAGAAGTAAAAAATGTTTTTAACAGTCGTGTAGTCTTCAATAGCCATGCCTGTTTTGACAAACCACTTCAGGAAAACATTTCAAGGAGATCACTTTTCAAAATATAGGTCATATTGAAAATGTTTGTCTATGTCTGTATAAAATATACCTGCACGAAATGCCTGTACAGTGTGTTTTTACTGAACTGCGAATGACAATCACAACTACTATTTCCAGCATTTTCATATCAGCATCTGTGCCCCTAGTATAAAACATTGCGAAATCTCACCTCGATTGCGTGAATCGAAAAAAATGTATAAAAACAATATCACTTTCTAGGAGTCTAATCTAATCTAATCTAATCTAATCTAAGCTGCAAAGATATATATCATTTAAGATTTATACTAAATGCATTCCCACAAGCAGATATGTGTAATTTCGCGCTAACACATGCCGCATGTGGACCTACAATATAAAAACCCAATCTCAAATGAACATAAGCCTTGCAACTCTTGCCGTCCTTCCCTGAAACAGGGGTGACATTGGCAAAGTGAACCAATTTTTATATTATGGGTGGTCAGCCGCATAACAACCTATAAGTCAAGGAACATACATGACAAATTACATTTTTTAAAATCAAAGAATAAAAATAACAATATATACATGGACATAAAAAACTAAATCATAAAACCAAATTCACTTTAACAAACCCTAGCCGCCAACATCACAGATCAACCGCCATTTCTTTCTATCCTTGCATACTTCTTTCATTTCCTCCAGAGTCATAACCTTCTTCATACAAGCTCTTCTTTTATTATGACTCTGGATATTCCATTCATTCGCAATTTCGGATATTTGGTCCATCCATACCTTTCTCGGTCTTCCTCTACCACGACATCCATCTATTCTACCAACATATACTTTCTTCGTCAGTCTTTCCTCATTCATTCTCTCCATATGCCCAAACCATCTTAACAAACTTCTTTTAATCTTCACTTTCACACTTTCTTTTGCACCACATTCTTTTCTTACAAAATCATTCCTCACCCTGTCACTCCGTTTTTTCCCAATCATACTTCTTAGAAAGTCCATTTCAACAGTATGGACTTTACTAATTTCACTTTCATTCACCGTCCAGGCCTCGCTTCCATACATCAAGGTGGGTAAAAGTATGCCACTGCGTACCGCCAATCGAGCATTTTTAGAAATGTTTTGATTTTTGGCGATACAAGCTGTGGCACCCAGTACACACCTGCCCTTCATTACTCTTCTTTCAAGTTCACCTGTCATTCTTCCATCTTTCTCAAACTTACTTCCCAAGTATACAAACTCATTTACCACATCAACATTCATTCCGTTTATTCTAAATTCGTAGTTCGTATTTTCTTCATTTCTTTCAAAAAAAAAATGGAGGTCGAGGTAGGAGTGTCGTCGTATATTCAATACATGCTTTAATTACACAATCGAAATGTGAGTTAAGGTAGTATAATCGGGGCACAGGCATTGAAAATCACTGCATGCCAATGGCGAAGGGTGCCATACAAGCCGGTTCCCATCGGCTTCCCTTTTAAAATGTGTAACAAAGTAGTTAAAAAATATAGGCACAAAGTAAAAAAAATCCGTTTAAAACCAAAGAAGCAATACGTATTTTTTCCCCATTGAAACCATGCAGTCTACTTTATTATCATTTCTGCCTCATTTTAAACGGGAAACCGATGGAAACCGGCTTGTATGGCACCCTTCGCCACTGCTGCATGCCCATCATTATTTGTTGTTTCCTCCAGTAGACGTTTGAAGTATCATTAGCTCCCTCACGTGGTCACCGGCGTCTCGCGAGCCACGCTTGGCCGCCCCTGAGTCCCGTACATTGTGCGGCGTAATGAGATGCTGTTGTCAGAAGTGCGAGGTGTTGGCAGTTAGCCGACACACGATATTGTCCATTGAGTAATAACATAGGGGAGCGGAAACTTGCATACTGTAACAGTACTGTAACTCTGTCGCTATTCCGCTAGGGGTAGCCAGAGCCTCTGCAGAGTTGCCTCCATTTTTCCGATCCTTACATACCTCTTTTAATTCATTCATATCCATCACCTTTTTCATGCATTTTCTTCTTTTACGCTCACTTTGTATATCCTATTCTTTCACAATCTCCTCAATCTGATCACTCCATACTTTTCTCGGTCGTCCCTTCCCTCTTTTTCCTTTCACACTTTCTTTGTAAACATACTTTGTCAGTCTATCATCATTCATTCTTTCCACATGCCCAAACCATCTCATCACATTATTTTGTACCTTAACTTTCACATCCTCTTTCAAAAAAAAGAAAAAAAAGAATGTAACATATTGAATTAATAAAGGGTGATTTTTTTGAGGTTAGGATTTTCATGCATTAGTATTTGACAGATCACGCGGGATTTCAGACATGGTGTCAAAGAGAAAGATGCTCAGTATGCTTTGACATTTCATCATGAATAGACTTACTAACGAGCAACGCTTGCAAATCATTGAATTTTATTACCAAAATCAGTGTTCGGTTCGAAATGTGTTTCGCGCTTTACGTCCGATTTATGGTCTACATAATCGACCAAGTGAGCAAACAATTAATGCGATTGTGACCAAGTTTCGCACTCAGTTTACTTTATTGGACATTACACCAACCACACGAATGCGTACAGTGCGTACAGAAGAGAATATTGTGTCTGTTTCTGAGAGTGTTGCTGAAGACCGTGAAATGTCGATTCGTCGCCGTTCGCAGCAATTGGGTTTGTGTTATTCGACCACATGGAAGATTTTACGCAAAGATCTTGGTGTAAAACCGTATAAAATACAGCTCGTGCAAGAACTGAAGCCGAACGATCTGCCACAACGTCGAATTTTCAGTGAATGGGCCCTAGAAAAGTTGGCAGAAAATCCGCTTTTTTATCGCCAAATTTTGTTCACCGATGAGGCTCATTTCTGGTTGAATGGCTACGTAAATAAGCAAAATTGCCGCATTTGGGGTGAAGAGCAACCAGAAGCCGTTCAAGAACTGCCCATGCATCCCGAAAAATGCACTGTTTGGTGTGGTTTGTACGCTGGTGGAATCATTGGACCGTATTTTTTCAAAGATGCTGTTGGACGCAACGTTACGGTGAATGGCGATCGCTATCGTTCGATGCTAACAAACTTTTTGTTGCCAAAAATGGAAGAACTGAACTTGGTTGACATGTGGTTTCAACAAGATGGCGCTACATGCCACACAGCTCGCGATTCTATGGCCATTTTGAGGGAAAACTTCGGAGAACAATTCATCTCAAGAAATGGACCGGTAAGTTGGCCACCAAGATCATGCGATTTGACGCCTTTAGACTATTTTTTGTGGGGCTACGTCAAGTCTAAAGTCTACAGAAATAAGCCAGCAACTATTCCAGCTTTGGAAGACAACATTTCCGAAGAAATTCGGGCTATTCCGGCCGAAATGCTCGAAAAAGTTGCCCAAAATTGGACTTCCCGAATGGACCACCTAAGACGCAGCCGCGGTCAACATTTAAATGAAATTATCTTCAAAAAGTAAATGTCATGGACCAATCTAACGTTTCAAATAAAGAACCGATGAGATTTTGCAAATTTTATGCGTTTTTTTTTTAAAAAAAGTTCTCAAGCTCTTAAAAAATCACCCTTTACATACTTGCAACCACTTTCGTTTCTTTCCTGTCAAACGTTGCAGTGGTGTAGGCGGCAACAATTACAAAAATTACGCACAATCACCACAATAGTTATAATGAGATGAGTGAGAAAATTAAAATATGAAGTACCCAATCCATCCCCTCCGTTGACCATATTCCCAATGAAGCAATTCCTAAGAAACTATCCAGATGACGCAAATCCCACACATGGCTGTCCTGCACCCCCTCCCTCCCTCATACCCTCACACAAAGACACCCTCTAAGATTGATTCCGTTTCTAAAGCAGTTAGTATTAATTTAACCACCTGATGATGCGAACGGATGTTTGCGAAACCGGTTGTGGAATAAAAATATACTCAGTTATCGAAAACAAAGTTGTTTTTCTTTTTATCTTTTATGAATATACACCTTGAAAATATGAAATATTGACACCAATTTTAGCGATCACATTATTTATAACGCGTGTTATCTGTCAACTATTGCTATTTCCAGTCAATTCGGCAGCCATTGGTACCAACATTCAAGGTTTTTTTGTCGTTCTGCCGAGTTTTTTTGTACATATGGAAAAGCAACTGTGAAGTTCTTCCTTCTCTTTCTGACCATTTTCGTAAGCAAGTTGAAACCGATTTATATGTCTATTTTCGTTAAAATAATTTCTAGTCCACAGATGTTATTAGTCAATGATATTGTCCCTTACAGGGCCGCACTACAACAACTGCCGCCGCTGCCTTATCGCGCATGACGATTTCCATCATTAATTATTCACCATCTAATTGCTATTTCATGAGCCGTGTTGGATTGTTTGTCAAACATCAATGTCTTACATTGGGCTCCATTTACGACACAATCACGAAGTTATCGTCATCAATTAGGCATCGGAATCGTTGTGCTTCCGGATCAAAGTTTACTTTTCCTCTGTGCGACACTGATGTGCTGCTCCTCCTATGAAAAGCTCATACGGTGCTATTCTTAGACATTTTAGTCCTCCGTTGAGCCCACGCTTTGACAAACTAATGATGCATTTGTATGAAGACCTGTCAATTTAAGATGGCCGCAAGGGAACAGCTGATTAGTCTTCATACAAATACTACCAAAATTCTGTAGGTAAGAATTACCGTGGCGATGAGACTTTCAGCCCAGGCATCAATAATTTGTCAAAGCGTGGGCTCAACCGACGACTAAAATGTCTTAAGAATAGCCCCAATAAGGATTATCTCGGAAAGGAAGGAATGGCCCTTGTAGTGACAGTGGTCACGAAACGGCGCTATTAAAATCATCATCATCATCATCATTGTAGCATTACTTTAGTCCACACCAAAGCCTGGAAGTTTTGAAGAAAATCTTCACACTTGAGTTTGCTTCAAATTTTATATATCATGTTTTGTATGCCTATCCGAATTACGTACAATTTTTCAGTCTCATGGTTCTGAAGTATTAAAATTTGACTATCGTAACCATTTGACTTCTTCATGATTGCGTGCGGAATAGAAAATTTGTTTGATAATGAAGGAAACCAAGGGAATGGCTTTTGAGATGATTGACTCATCCATTCATAGACCCAGATCTTCTCCTAAATTTTTAATTTTATTGGATCTTTAGCTCAGCATTACGCCCTTGCAACATTTTCACGTAGGTACCTACTGTGCAGAGTTACTTTCACACCAACGCGGCAATCTTTTTGTCCATTTTCCCTCCAAACATCAAACGGCACCATCATGCCTTTTCCATTACTCTCGTACGTGTATAACTGTGGGCTTTATTCACATCTTTATAGCATTGTCACACTCTGTATTAACACTGAAAATAAATTATTCGTCATGGGAACCCATATTTAGAATGCACGAATTATTTCGTATTTCATTGAAAATCTGTGTATATTTTTTGTATAAAATCAAATGTAAAAGATGAATCTCCTGCAGTGCTGTGTGCCCTCCCCCCACGCACACATCTGCATCACACAACGTTGGCTGAGGGAGTTACGTGTCTCAGGCGATACAATAACCCGGCCCGGGCCCGGCTTGACGTCATCCCTTAAAGGTGCAACAACCCGCAACAACCCGCAACCACCAAAACTCTCCAACCCCCACAACGCAAAATTAGGCTAAGTGAAAGTTGCACGGTGTTATGGATTCCCTGCACAAATCTGTGCTTGTTCTTTGGCATGGTTTCGCAGTGACGAGGGTCTCGGATGCGGCGTGTTCTGTGTGGGCGCCGATGACAACAAAGATAAACTTGCTATCTGAAATATAATGTTGTATTAATAATTCATATTTGTGCAGAATTTCGTCAAGATTGTACAGGATAATATTGTATTGTTTTGTTTGTTTTCATTCGGCCGATTTGGGATCTGAATGATTCCTTCTAAGGATTGTCGCTTGTTCAAATTTCAATGGAGAACAGACACGATTTTTTTTAACACATGGCTGGTTAATATTTATTTAGTTTATATGCTGTGAATATATATATCGAAAACTCATTTACTTATTTATTTTCTTAAATAATTCAATCGTCAGTATACGTTTATTTTATAACGAGATAAATAAATTGTATCTAAATCGTAACTCTAGATTTTCTATATTTCTTAACGTTCGTCTCCCCGTTGAAAATTAGAAATCGTTCAATTCCTAAGTAAGCCTTTTTCCGCCATATAGGTACACACATCTAGGATAACTTGCTAGAAATCATACGTACTCATTTTTTACGAATATAATAGGATTATTTCTTGTTTATATTATTTCCCATCCATCAGGCACTAATTGAAGTGCTCACATATTGATGTACAACTCGTATTCTTCAGCCTCCATTATCGGACTTTTCTCCATCACCATTACGTGTAGATATGTCATATGGTCCGTCATGTAGGTAGGTGTTATTGTTTTGTCTGTGCGGGGTCCTTGCCCTTTGACCTTGTCCCCGTCCTTGTTGGGGGGCGGGGGCGGCGTCTGCGGGGCGTGCGTGGGCCCCCGACAATCGATACCCCGTCTGGGGGCGCTCCACCCCCCGACCAGCTGACGGCTGAGCAAACCTACATTCCAGCACCACCTACTTACTTACCTTCCTCTCATGTAATGCAACCCTTGTCAAAGTCGCACTCACAGTTTCATCTCCCGTCTTGATATTGGACTTACTTTACAAAGCTCGTCTAACCCACATGGTTTGTTTTTGGTCAGTTAAGGTCTCTCAAGCATTAATTCAAAGAAACGGCGACAAATGAGGATTTGAATCAGGACGGGATAGGCAGATATCGTTGGAAAATTTGTGGTTCTGACATAAGCGATGATGGGGAATTTATACATAAACAAAACGCCTTCTATGCCGTCATCCATAACTACGGCAAGGGGATGACATTGGAGTTATTTAGATATTTTTTTTGTATATTATATTTGTAAAATAGAGTTATGTTGGATTCGATTTGAAATGGTTTGGCAAGGGATAAGCTTCAATATCTCGCGTTCAATATTTATCAACAAATTCTAAAACTGCATCATCCCGTCGAGCAAAATGTGTTTGCTCTGCCGGGAGTTCTTTCCTTTTAGCGCATCAGTCTCCTTTGATGTGAGGTGCTCCTCCTCACACCGCCCACTTGCCCACCGTCCTGGCATCGCTATTAAAATAGACCCGGTCCAGGAATACCCGCGCCGGATGCAGCGCCTTAAATATGCCAGCTTTGTTTGGAATTTGGCGCCCTCTTGAACTCTTGCATACTCAATAGCCATTTCAATGATCTGTCATGTTGGGCGTACCGCATAAAAATAGACAAATATTGCACGCTTTGTGAAAGTGCTGCAGTTAGCTCCTCTTCACACTGTCCGTGCGTGGTTTGCGCCGGGATCCGGACCGAAATCGGCCCATTGGAAAAGTGGATTAGTGTCTGTGTGAAGTCTCCTGAGGCACACTCTAACGTCGTTTTATCATAGGAGAGTTATGAAGAGAAGGGCTTCGGTTATTTTGTTGAGGTGTTGAAAAGGGAAAGGTCTAAAACCACTGACGTGTAGTATAAGGTTGGTTGTCTGAAAATGGAGTTGGACAGGTGCTCTCACAACAGATGGACATAAAAGTTGTAGGGTGGTCTAGCCGAGAGCAAAAAAAATAAGTCGGGGAGAAGACCTCAGGCAAGATGAGTTGAACGGTATGGGATGAAAATAATGTAGAGTACAAATTCATTTCGGGACGATATGGATATTTGTGCCAATCAAATGACTCAAAGTGGCGGCGAAAGAAGATAATTATGAAGTGTTTAATAGTGAAATGCAATTGTCGGTAATGGATGCAGCCTGTGATGTGCTAGTTCCGTCTCTAGCAGCGCGGCGTAATGATGTAACGGGTTTCGCTTTTTCATCTGCCATTAGTTGTCTCGTTCCGCGTTAGCACGCACGTCGCACATCCCAGCCATGCCTCGCACACAATAACTCCGTGCTGCGTGCTGCGTGCTGCGTGCCAGTACCCACCAGTGGCGGCTCCAGCTAAGGTGCATCGGTGCATTGCACCTCCTGTAAGAATGCCACGACCCATCACTTACAATTTTGTTCCCCATAAAATATCCTCTGTGTCAAGTCCTATTTTACATTTATCATTATTTTACATATTATACAGCTCTACGAACATGTAAAGACTACGAGTTGCTAGGTATTTAAATGTATAATATTATCGCGTGCATATGTGGCAATGCCCCATACTTCCTTCTATGAAGTCCATACATTTATTGAAAAAACAGCTCAAACGGTGAATACTGAGGTGCCTGTACATTTTAAGATAGCAGCTTCGGCACTGCACGCTTTTCCTAGGTAAGTGACATGACATGAACGGAGAAGAATTGTGACAAAACTTTTTTTTTTATTCTACCAAAGGAACTCTTATGTTCAGAGCATATCCAACTCTTTGTTTAAAAGACTTCAATATTCGTCATTTAAAACAAAACTATAAAGTATTTCCTGACACTTAACTATTGCGTTTACAAAAAAAATAATGAAAACTGAAACGCTCACAACAGATGCTGCTTTAGTATCAATAAAAATCTTCGCATAAAGTATGTTTGTGTTTTACCATAAAGCTCTATACTTAAAATATAATTCAAATACAATGCTTTATTGTTAGCCAGGATACAAATTGTTTATTTTAAGATCAAGTTAAGCCCGACAAAAACTCATTACTTTTTAATTTATCGACGTTTTTATTATTTGCTTGAGGATTCCATTCCTAGTGAAAAATATTCAGTCGTGGTCAACAAGTGTTTTTTCGAGCATTTTAAGCAAAATAATACAAATGGATAAACTGTGTTTTAACTGATATGAAAGCAACCATCTCTACGCTAGTGGCGGTCAGCGTCAGTCAGCGTCTTTACTCTGTTCTGTGATTGCATATTTATTTTTATATTCTCAGCATTCCCTACTTTCTTCGTGAGTTCTCTTATTTTTTTCAGTCTGCAGATTTCAATAATTTGAAATGTTGCTTATTTAATCAATTTATTAATTTGTCAGTCTTGCTCTTCCACGCTTTCCTTGGGGATCATCTTTGTGCACTATTTTTATCAGTCGTGAATCGTCCATTATTTGTAGATGCTCAACTAAACTCTTTGCCCAGCTATACGCCCAATTGTACTCTTTTGTACCATCACTCATATTCTCCACTATAACGTACTTTAAAATATCTCTTTAAACTAATCATCCTTACTTTAAAGTATGGATGATTAGTTTTGTCAAAGGTTGCAAATCTCTGAACTTGCTAATCTTGCAGAACAATACATTCTTGTTATTTTTAAGAATGTAAGTACAAGATGATGTCACAGATCTTTCCTCCTCCTGCTCCATAATCTTAATTTAATTTAAATTCAGTTAAGTTGGATTTTTCTCTGGAGGCAGACCTTAGTCCCTTTAATATATTTTCGTATTTTAAGTGACGATATTGAATTTCTTATGTAAATTTATAATTAACACTCATTTGTGAGGTAGATAAAATAAACAAATATTCATGTAAAAGCTGTGAGGTAGATTAATTATTAAATGGTGTTGGTGTGAAGGAAAAGGTTTTATGTGAAGTGTTTTTAAGTGCTATGTTTTGCTGTGTTGTTATGAAGTGAATTAATTTGGATTTACCGACGGCGATCATCCCCGTTAAAGGAAGCTCTTTTACACAATGTAAGTCATCGATTATAATATTCGTGCTAACATTTCAGCGAACATTTTCAAGGCCGGTCAGCGTGAAGTGTATGGTACATTGGGGGGAGTGGGGGAAGAGGTGTAGGCCATAATTATATTGAAAATTTCTGCCACCCAATATTCTGACCCATCGGCCGTCACTGTCAGCCCCCACGGGAGCTGGGAAACCTCCACGTCAACCGAAGTGGTTGGCGTAAGGACTGCCCCCTTACCTGTAAAAATAAATAAGTTACACTCGTCACGGGAAAAATGCGGCAAGAAGTTACACTATATATGTGACTTAGTAAAAAAAACTTGCTTCAAATACATTTAATTGTTGTAATTGTTTGTTATATGCAACAAAACGGGTGTAGGTACGTTCTCGTGTATACCTAAATAAAATATTTATAATATGTATGTATTTCTTGCAACTTTCATTCCAAGCAAAATGGAAAATAAAAGAAAAAATGTAAATGCAGAAATTATGAACTGCCAACATTTCTAATGACGAGCCGCCTCTGGTACCCACATGTGCTGGGACATTCTGTTCCACCAGCACGACACCCGGGGCCTAGTACAAGTTATCTGTTCTCAAAAACGGTCGCCAATTATAGGAAAATTAAATACAATTTTCCTGCACCCTTAACCCATAGATTGATTTGGTATTTACCTCAAAATTATGTATATATTCCATGATTTTTAAATCTTTAAAGGCATTTAAATTACGCCCAATTTAAGGTGACTACATTTACAAATCAGCATTTCTTACTTCTACATCATACAATCGTATTTCATTTTGAGTACCTTAGCTTTCACATGTTTTCATAGCTTCCGTTTCTTTTCTACTCATTCATATTGTACTCGATCTTTTTCAGTGTTTTCCTGATATATTTTTGTTCAGTTTTTCTTAATATAGATATACTGTAAAGATTCATTTAATTTCACCAGCACTTCCTATCCACGCTGCACTTCCACACACCGCACGAGTCGTTTTTCTCATTTGTAAGTGCAGCGCCCAACCAGGACCGGCAGCGTCATTCCACATAAGTGCATGTGCATTATCCGGCGTGTAGCTGCAGGCCGCGGGCAAATGCCACGTAATGGGAGTTATTAAAGTGCTGTTAATGGGAGGTGCGTGCCGGCTGGGAGCGCCACGGCCCACGACCACTAGTGACAGCCAACCTCACCGACACCGGACAAGTGGCGCTAGGCGACAGATCACGCTGCGCCGCTCGTTACCTGCAGTACCGGCATTTTCTAGCGACTCCGATAATCGCAGGCAATTTGCATAAAACAAACAGATTGGCTACTTGCATGTATATACCTATATGTACTGATGTGCGAGAAAACTGTTAACTTGATTGCTGTCCCTACCATGTGTGTGGACAGAAAATTTATATCTTTATCCCTAGTGAAAAACATCGCGTCAATTCCCATGTATATAATGTATAATTAGATTATAGACACGTGTAAGTTTGCGATTACAAATGCTGCATGTGCGCTTACTAATTGATATATATACCTCGATGAAACAGTGTCATTATCCAAGTCAACCTTTTTTTGCAATACGGGTGATCAGCCTCATATCCACCTACAAGTCGAGTAATATAATTACAACAAGTATTTAAACTCACTCACTAGGGGTGCTGTTGTATCTTCCATACATATTAATGTGTACGCGATGTTTTATAACTAGGGTTATGTTAGGGTTATGTTATATAACTCACTATTTAATATGTTTAAGCATTTTTAATACTTTCATATCTCTTTAAAAAGTATTTTATTGTAAATCTTACTAGTTTTTAACCCAACTGAACCCGAGCTTTTGCAAATTAAAATATCTGCAAATACAGTGTGCCCTAAAAATCCTACGTTAGAATTTGACTTCGAATAAACTGAATTCGTATCGTAGGTGGCAGACTCATTTTTGTCTCTTTTAATTACCTAAATTAAAAACATAGGTAACTTTCAAATTAAGGTAATTTTTAAACAGATTTTTTTTATCCTTTGTTATTTAATTTGAAACGTAACATCTATTTTGAGTTCACGCGGTCAGCCGTGCAGCTTGGGGGGTGGCAGCCGTCCACCCCACATTGGGTGCTGGGGGTGGTGTGGCAGGGGGTATGAGGGGGGGAGGCTCCAGCAGGGTGGGCGACCTCAGCTGTCCCGGCTCGGGCAGGACTTTGCCCTCGAGAGCTCTGGGATCAAACCCCCAATATGCCGAGTCCGTGTGTTAACCAAATTCTCTGTGCATTATGCAAGGGAAAAACTGTGATAAATTGAAGCATTTGTTACATGAAGGAAAAAGTTCATGAAGTATGTTTGCTACGCATGTAATGACGAATATTATAAGTGGATTAAATGTTTTCAATATTATGTGCAATTTAAATTGATGGTGTAAAGTTTTATCGTGTGTGTACTCAATTTGTGATAATTATTTTTTCACAAAATAACATGAAAACAAACGGTGTTTTTTTTCAAACACCAATATCTAATCTAATCTAATCTAAGCTGCAAGGATATATATCATTTAAGATTTATATTAAATGCATTCCCACAAGCAGACATGTATAATTTCGCGCTAACACATGCCGCATGTGGACCTACATAATAAAAACCCAATCTCAAATGAACATAAGCCCTGCAACTCTTGCCGTCCTTCCCTGAAACAGGGGTGACATTGGCATAGTGAACATTTTTTACAGTATGGGTGGTCAGCCGCATACCAACCTATAGGTCAAGGAACTATAAGTCAAATATAAATTTGTTTTCTGTTAGTTTTTGGTGTCCATACATATTATAATTTATTGATTTAAAAAAAATGAAATTTGTCTTGTATGTTCCTTGACTTATAGGTTGGTACGCGGCTGACCACCCATGCTGTAAAAATGGTTCGCTTTGCCAATGTCACCCCTGTCTCAGGGAAGGTCGTCAAGAGTTGTCCAAGGTGTATGTCCTTGTGAGATTCGGGTTTTTATATTGTAGGACCACATGCGGCATGTTTAAGCGCGAACTTGTGCATGTCTGTTTGTGAAAGTGCATATTGTGAATCTTTAATGTTACATATATTTTGCAACTTAGATTAGATTAGATTAGAAGCCATTAGAGGCCATCCGCAGTCTGCAGTGAATTTTCCATGCAAAAAAGATTTAGCCGTAGATCGGCCGTGGATCAAATGTTTGGTGAATGGCACTAATAGTGTTTTCTTCAGTTGGGTGTTTAATAGATTTTGCGCTTTTTTGACGGTTATAATCTATAATAATCTATAATCTAAATTGCAGAGATATATTAACATTTAAGGCTCTCAAATGCATGACCACAAACAAACACTTGTAGTTCGCGCTTACAATTAATGCTGAATGTGTACTTACAAATAAAATCCATACCTCAAATGAACATAAGCCCTACAACTTTAGCCGACCTTCACTGACACAGGGTGACATTGGCAAAGTGAACCATTTTTCACACTCATTTGTTACCTCGTCATTATTCTCTTGATAATGACGAGGTAAAATAAGATTAAATAAGATATGATAAAAAATATGAAATATTTAGAAAATAAGATGAAATAAGAAAAATGAAATTTATAATTACAAAGTGAATGCCTCTTCAATAAAAAAATGACTGAATTCTACTCATTGCCTGCAAGGAAGCTCATCCTCGTTTTGGCGAATACAAATTAAAGTCTTCCAATTTGATCTCTGCGTTTTTCTGCGAATTTCAATTCAAACTTTTCTTCTGCGTGGGCTGATTCAAAATTACTTTTTTTTTGTCTGTGGTCCATTTCACTTAGTCTGCTGCCTATCAAAGCACTAATAAACTTCTTTCAGTTTCATTCTCTTTGGCGTGAATGTGTCTTGTAGGATCTTTTGTGCTCTCCCGTCAAATGCTAATATTGTTATTTAATCATTATGTATTTATAGTGTGTGGTGTGTAGTCTGGTGGGTGGGGGTGGGTGGGGCAGGAGCGCCGCCCTCTGCGACCTTCAGGGTTCAAGGGGTGGCATCCACCCCAGCATCCCCCACCCCCCGAGCATATGAAACTTTACCTCTAACCCGGCGGAGTGTGACATACCCCTAACACACTTTGCACGGACATGTCTTTAATTTGCTGTATGCTACATTGTGGCGACTATGTGTAGCTGGAGGGAAAGGGTTGAGGAAGCCAAAATTGGTGTGATTGCAGTGTTTGCACCAACAGGATTTCTATGGTTTCCTTGGAAATGTTGTTATCATTTTGATTTAAGTTCGTAATGTGTTTTTCCCTATATGAAATCTCCTGTTTTTCAAACTTCTACTGGGCTATTCCTAGACATTTTAGTCGCCCGTTGAGCCCGCGCTTTGACAAACTAATGATGCATTTGTATGAAGACCTGTCAATCCAAGATGGCCGCAAGTGAACAGCTGATTAGTCTTCATACAAATATTACCAAAATTGGGTAGTTAAGAATGACCCTAGTGATGAAACTTTCAGCCCAGGCATCATTAGTTTGTCAAAGCGTGGGCTCAACGGGCGACTAAAATGTCTAAGAATAGCCCCGCGACAGTTTAAGTGTTTTGTTGTTGATTGTGTTGATGTTAGGAAATGGGGATAATAATTGTTTTTGTTTTCAAAAACTAGTTTGGATTTATTTGTAAGTACACAATCAGCATTTGTAAGCGCGAACTACACGTGTTTGTTTGTGGGCATACATCTGAGAGCTTTGAATGAATATATACTTAGATTATAGATTATAGAGATTATTATAGTGGGTTAGGTCACGTAAGTTAAATAATATAAAAGAAAAATCCACAATATTTTTTATTTGAATTACACATAAAGAATCATCATGTATAATCAACAGTAGTCATTTCATGGTATTTCAATGAAAAACTTATTTTACAAGCCATTTTGTAATGGAGTATGTCGCACATTACCACAGCTACCATTTACTTTTTGTCACTACACTCCCACCGGATTCAACTCAGCCATACCAAAATACATATGGCAACTAAAACGCTCGCAAAGCGGCGCTATTTGAGTTTCTCTACAGTTTTTGGTAAGCGTCATGGTTGAGATTGAAAACGTAATGTTTGAAACTTGGGGTACAGATAAGTAACTCACGACGACAATTAATGCGGGGTATATGAGAGTTTGCCTTGGCTTGCTGGAAAATATTGCTCCCTTTACCCTCTTACAATTTCCATACAAGTAGGTTATGGTGTTCCGGTGAAAACAAATCGAAAACTTCTCCTCTTCACATGCGTTAGAAGGTGACACAATTTTCATGAAATTTATTATCACTGAATCCTCGAAGGAGTTGCCTAACTTTGGCAACACTTCTTCGTATCACGTCGGCTAATTTCATTATTCAATAAAATACGAGAAAACTCAAACCGCCTTATTCATAAAAAGGTTTTAATTTTTAAACCAGTATAAGGTCGGTTTTCCCATACTAATAAGTTGGTTTAACTCCGGTTTTGGGTTCAACCAATCTAATGAATAAGACCGAAAGTTTTTCGGTTGACGGTTGCTCAAATGTTAGTTATAGTCCAGAATAACATAAAAAATATTTATTAGAACTTTTACTCGTTTTGTAAGCAGCTGAAAGTATTTTTTTCAACACCCTCTGACCCTTTTTTGTCCTTCCAGAATTGGATCCGTCATTCTTCTCCTGTCTGTGCCAACTTACGATTCACTAATTTCTTTTATCGTTTAATTATTTGGACTTGCATAAAATACTAGTAATAAATAATAATAATATTAGGATGATTTATTTGGTGAGCGCTGTTTTTGTGTGTATCACACCTCAAGAGCCCTCTGCGAGCTTGGTTGTCGCTTTAGAAAGCGCCAATTCTCACGCAAGATCCAGTTGTTGTAAGGTTGGATGGGCCTTTCAGTGGCCGGTCTTTGGTAAAGGTTTATGAATTTTTCAACCCAGCGAAGAGCACATTTGGAAATATAAATGGTATATTTTTGTGCTCCGCCGGGATTCGAATCCACAACTTTCCATTTACGAGTCCGAAGTGTAGCCACTGGACTACGGACCGGTCCAAGAAAACCGGGCCAACAACACGCGGTGTACCTAAGCGGTCACCCATCCAGGTAGCATCCGCGCCCAATGTTGCTTAACTTCGGTGATCTGATGAGAACCGGTGCTTTCAACATGGTATCGTCGTTGACAAGTAGGCATTTAATTCTATTCATTTCCTTATAAACTCTAAACAACTTTCAGGCATATTTGTCAAATTGTCAAAACTTAAAACTCGCACTGGGAGTGCAGGGGTGCGTGTGTGTAATACTCAGCTTACATTGTGCTGACGTCACTGCAATTGTAAGCACATCACGAGTGTGAGGGTGGAGGGGCGGGTGGGGGAGGGGGAGGGCATGACGGCTGTTCAACTCTGCAAGAAAATCACATTTCTGCGAGAGAAAATTCAAAAGCCTTAATTAAAATGGGACTTGTATTTAATCACGTTCTTGATTGCCATTTTAAATTGACGCTTTGCAAAATAAATATTTTTTCAACGGGTCGGAGCGTGCGGTTAAAAATAATTAAAATTGCGACTCTAAGCTTCGCCACCTCAATAATGTGAAACGCAATATCTGAATCGAAAGTGTTGCAAAAAATATATCAATTAATGTTAGTTATATTGTTTTTGTTTTGTGGTCGGGGGTGAAGCATGGTTGAAAGGTCTGTGAACCACAGTACTGCACCACTGCTAAACGTCAGTTATATTCCAGAAACGATAAGAATATCAATCATTTCATTTTACTTCTAGATCAATATTCATGGTATGGTAAATTGGTCTTAGAGCTCGTGAATTACATATTTTCTACTGATTTTTCGCTTATCATGTTTTTTTAGTTTAATTAAAATTCAGCGGAAATCCCTTATTCGCTTTTTATAAAAATGCAGTTGTGGATGAATGCGTATTTAAGCTGCCACCTTTTCGCATAAATATTAACCCTTTAAATCTTGTAGATTTTTCTAGACTTACTTTTCTTTATAAGGTAAGTTTCATTCTAAATTCATTGAGATAAAAATATAATTTTTATTGTGTAACTTTTTTGTGTTAAACACGAACAAGTGACAGTGTTATTCATAAAATATTTTATCTCCAGTTGATCTACAGATCATCGTTTTCTTTGTATGGAAAACTAACTTTAGGATTTGCTGTGTGTGAATTACACCGTATGAGTTTAGTCTATATTCTATAACTTACTCTGAATAGCTGGTTGAATATTCAGCATTGCGTGTCTCAAGAGGACGTCTCGCTGACTGAAAACACAGCCCTGAAAGTTTAACCAGCCCGAGAAAAACGCTGGATCCGAGCTGTGAGAGAAAATACATGATGCTGCGTCTGGCGCAGGGGCGTGCACTCTAATGGAGCAAAAAAGTACCAGAATGAAACAATCTGGTTATTGCGTATTACCTTAAAAATTATATTATCCTATGCTTTGTGCATCTCTGATTTATGAGTCATGAATATCCGTGTGACCTGGCTGATTTACTTCGATTTGTCTTGTTGTTATTTAACATCTCGGGAAGGCTTTATGCAATAAAAAAGTGCCTGCGAAGGAATCGTGTCCCTTTTACAAATTCTTGCCAATATGGATCACTAGTATGCTCGAACCCTCCTCATACCCGTCCTGTATGTATGTGTCAGAAGGACCCACAGCACAGTTAGTCAATATAGATCGCCCAATCTGCCTTATGGTAATGCATTTATTTGTGTTCTGATTAATAAAGATCATGCTTAGAGCCAAAATAAAAAATGCTCTTACGAAATTAATCAGCTTAAGTCTGGTCGATAGCTCAGTTGGTAGAGTGCTTGCATTTCATGCCGTGAGCTCAAATTCGGATCCCGCTGAGGGTGTCAGAAATTATTTCCCGTTTAGGTGTTTATTTCAAACCCAAAATAAAATACCGGCAAGGTTTACTCTGCCTTCACAAGAAATGAGTAGGTACCAGACCCCTCGGGAACTGGGAAACCCCCACTTCATCTGAAGTGGTTGGCGTATGGCCGGCCCCCTTACCTGTAAAATAAATAGGTTCACTCTCGCCACATGCGATTCCTTCGGGGCAAGAAGTGACACTTTATTTGTAACTTAGTTGCATTAAGTTATAAATATTTGTTGTTTCTTTTATTGGTCACTTTGGGAGTGCTGGTCCCTGACGTTGTTGGATAAACATGTAGGCTGCATTATCTGGTGTCTGTAACAGAATGGCGTCACTGTTTTGGCGCTGTAAGGGGGAGGTTTGGGGGGTGGGGGGGAGGATGGTTAGGGGTCGTGACCCCCGCGGGAGGTCAAGGCCGCGGCCCTGCGACACACAACGACCCCGTCTGACTGTGGCGCACTCGACGGCGCAGGACGATGCGCAAACACACAACTGCTAAATGCTATCTGAGTTGCATAGCTCGGCTTCTAACACCTTCCCATATACTGCGCCGAGCGAGGATGGCTCCTCGCGAAATACCCGTCAAGCACATTAGCTTCAGTAACATCGAAATTCTGGGGAGGGGGGGGGGAGTTCCTTAGAGTCATGCAATAGCCTCTGATCTGGAGGGCTTTCTTTTCTTTGACACGAATAGAGTTACACTAGCTGATTAACTTCATCGGGAAAGCCTTCAGCCTCTTGGAAAAAAATGTAATGTTGTTCACCGAGTGAAGCAACTCCGCATGAGTTGTATGAACTGGGTGGGAGAGAATGTATTGAAGTGAAGCGTGGACGGTGAATGATAGTGAAATCTAATCCAATCTTATCTAATCTAAGTTGAATAGATATGTAACATTGGGGATTCACATTACATGCATTCTCACATGCAGACACGTACAAGTTCGCCCTTGCATGTGAACCTACAACATAGAAACCAAATCTCAAATGGACATACACCTGCAACTCTTGCCGACCTTCCCTGAACCAGGGATGACATTGGCTAAGTGAAATGATTGAATTATATATACAGTGGAGATGAATATGAAGGAACTTAGAGAAATATTTTAGTATTAAAATAAGTGTAGGAAACTTTGCAGAGGTTCTAGCCACTCTTAGTGAAAGGACAAACAACTTTACAGTTATTGGTTTCGTGAGATAAAATATTTTCGTGAAAAGTTAAAAAAAACCTGAATGTTGCTGAAAAACCTGAGATGATGAATTTTAGTGGCAAAAAAGGCAGCAGGAATTGCAATGTTTATGTTCATGTGAGGAATAGAAGAGCGTTTCAGGCTCACTTAGATTCGAATTTAAAACCCAGATTTTACTTAAAAAGCGCATGCTCTAGCAATTGAGCTATGTGGTGGATAATTTTCTCTCTTCATTGATCAGTCCAATTTATTATTGAGTTTCATGTCCTATAAGAACTCACATGTGAGTGCAGTTTTCTTACACAGCACCATACTCGTATGTACGAATTGATCTTGGCAACCTTGCCATAGTAATGGTTTCCTTATTCTTAATAATTAACTTTTTGATTAAGTCATCGCCATAAATACTGCCATGCCTTCTTGTCCTTTTATGGCTCAAAACTTCGCGAATAAGTCGTAGCTATCAGTAGTAAAAAAACGTATTAGTAATATTTAAAAGTGTGAGTTTTGGCAAATAATTGGAATTATTTAAAAAAAAAAAAAAAAAACGAAAAAATGCAGTAGTTATTATTGTTAGATGAACCAAAAAAATACCTAGCTATTTGAAAACCTTTTATTTTGAAGCTGATTCTTAAAGCTTGTTTCTTAACAGTATTGATCGTTAAAAGTTCAACAGTTATTTATACCACAATCAAATAATGTGGGGCTTATTACTTGCAGTTGCATACAATACTTTGTCTGCGACCATGAAATAAATAAAAAACAAATTATAAAGCATTTATGTTGAACTTCTTTAGGAACTGTAACACTTCATATTTTTTTCTTGGATTTTCAGGGTAAGATGATTTATCTCAGTTATTTTATGGCTTGGCATCTTGCACCAAAGACAATCGTGTACTGAACTTTGTAGCGAACACCATGAAACTATCTAAAAAGTTTTCATTGTAGTACAGCTGTTGACTCGTTTCGAAATGATCATTACAAAACGACCTGTAGGAATGAATGGCTTTGTGTTGTGGTTTGAGGTTTGAAAAACGTAACTTATACCAACTAATCTCACCTCTGCACTTTCAGTACAACGTAACTAAGCTACACATATAGAGTAACTTCTTGCCCGCGTTACCCCCGAAGGGGTCGCATGTGGCGATCTGAACCTATTTATTTTTACGGGTAAGGGGGGGCGGCCTCACACCAACCACTTCAGTTGAAGTGGGGGTTTCCCAGCTCCAGGAAGGGTGGTTCTTATTTCTTGTGAAGACTGAGTAAACCTTGCTGGTATTTGGGTTTGAAATAAACACCGAAACGGGAAATTATTTCTGATACCCTCGGAGAGGATTGAACCCCTGCGCTCAGTAAAGAATTCAAGCATTCTACCAACTAAGCTATCGACCGGTCTTTTTTTACAAGCTTGGTCGTCGCTACAACGCGCAACACTTTGAAATTCTTCAGCTCTATCTTATCTCACGCTTGCATATTTTAAAACAGCTTCGCCTTGTTCATAGAATCGCTGTAATCTCACAGAAACCCTCGCTTTGTAGAGAGGTATAGAACGAACGGTCCAGGTACAATATGTAGTTATCTACCGGTCAGTCCCGTAGGCCAGTAGGACAGCGAGTACAGGTTTTCTGCACGCAACAGGAATTCTCCCGCCGGCGCTTCTGGCCGAGCTGTGCCTCTTTTCTGTTTCACTACGTAAACTAAAGCAGCGCTTGCAGTGAACGTTTAAGCTTCGATACATTCTCGTGGTTGATTTTGAGCGTGATGTTTTGCACTTGCGGTTCAGATGGTCGATGGTTAACGGTGGAACCCGTCCCTACATAATATGTACTGTTACTGCAGCTGCCCGAGATGATTACTACTGCAACTGACTTTGTACACAGGGAAGATAACTTGGCTGTAGGAACAGCATAAACATGCACAAGTATCAGGAAGAGTTCTTGGATCAATTATAGTTGAGAAACAAATTATAATTTCTTTACTCGTTTTCATTTATAATCTGATTTCAATTTGATTATACATAGTTTTATTGTTCTTGCGGAAATATATGTCGCCTCCTTTAAATTAAGATTGAATAAGTGCTGATTCACTGATTTAAGAAATTGTAGATAAAACATTTTATTGCGAAAACTAATTACATGGAAGTGCTCATGAAAAACTTCTGAACTACAGAATTTTCACACTTGTTTGGAGAGCGTGCATTTGCAGTTGCTAGTCCTCTGGCCTGGAACCACCTGCCACATCATGTGAGAGAGCTAGAGGACAATGGAAAGTTCCGGAATGAACTGAAGACAAACAAATAACTGGCATCATTTGCACAAGCGCCCTTGGAGTGACTACATCACGAAACGGCGCTATAAAGAAATCATCAACTCATCATCATAATATCATTAGTGTTTTCTGTCGTAGAAAATAGAGAAAAAGGTGCATTTATCTGAGAAACCCCTGTTAGCCTAATATGTCACGTATTCATTTTACCTTGAATGTATCAATTAGAGTTTTTATCGAACCGTAAAACATTTTCGGCCTTATTGATTGTATAGGGAAAAACAAAAATGAAGCCTAAACCTACTTTTGCTGTATGGAAAGAGCGACTTTCAACACGATTGAAAATTAAAACCTTTTATTCTTAATAAGGAGGAATGTTTGTAGTCCTTGGAATGCATATTGCTTGCTTGCTTGCTCATTAAACCTTGAGGTCAAAATGTCGCACCATTTCTTCAGGAGTACTTTGGATTTCAATGCACTTAGTATAAAACATTGCGTAAATTCATCTATAATGCAACTAAGCTACACATATAGTGTAACGTCTTGCCTGCGTTATTCCCGAAGGGGTCGCATGTGGCGATTCGGGACCTATTTATTTTTACAGGTAAGGGGGCTTTCCTTGACTTATAGGTTGGTATGAGGCTGACCACCAATACTGTAAAAAATGGTTCACTTTGCCAATGTCACCCCTGTTTCAGGGAAGGTCGGCAAGAGTTGCAGGGCTTATGTTCATTTGAGATTGGGTTTTTTATACTGTAGGTCCACGTGCGGCATGTGTGAGCGCGAAATTATGCGTGTCTGCTTGTGGGAATGCATTTAATATGAATCTTAAATGATACACATCTTTGCAGCTTAGATTTAGATTTGGGGCCGGCCTCACACCAACCACTCTCTGTTGAAGTGGGGGTTTTCCAGCTCCCAGCTCTTGGGTAAATCGAAAAAATAGCTATCAAAACAAAATCACTCTCTAGCAACTACTCTTCATCCAAAACATTTTGTATTAACGCAATCGGGGTGAGATTTATTCAACGTTTTATACTCGGGGTGCAGTTTCTATTTAGTATTTTTTTGCATACTCAAGTTGTTACACTAATGTACTCACACCCTTCATGGAACTAAGCACCAACTCTTTAATATATTTTTTACATCGTGTTTCCAAATACGTGTGATAAATAAGTTACAGTTTTTTTTTTGTAAACCAGTCTATTTGAGATCTTGAATTCAAGACTTGTAAACTTGCACCGCCTTCCACATAAATTCGCAACTTTTTGCGTGAAATCTGTAAATAATACAGCGAGAAGTACATTTGAATGGAAACCTGAGATCCGTTGCCTTGCCACAGAGGTGATCGGCTTTGCATCAATCCATTTTCATTCTTGACTGTAACTGTAACTCTGTCGCCATTCCGTTAGGGGTGGAGCCTCTGCAGAGTTGTCTCCATTTTTTCCTATCCTGACATACCTCTTTCAATTCCTTCATATCCATCACCTTTTTCATGCATTTTCTTCTTATATATCCCATTCTTTCACAATCTCCTCAATCTGATCACTCCATACTTTTCTCGGTCGTCCCTTCCCTCTTTTTCCTTTCACACTTTCTTATACATACTTTGTCAGTCTATCATCATTCATTCTTTCCACATGCCCAAACCATCTCATCACATTCTTGACGTTGATTTTTATTTTTGTAAAGTAAAACATGTTTTTAATTTTAATGTATTATTCTGTAAACAAGTGACTTATATTTATTGTATTTTTTTTTTGTTGCAGGTAAGAAATTATACACACATATGGGATTGAATTTTTTGCGTCTATCAAAAAGTAAGTTAATTTGTTTAGTCGTATGAATAAAAGTACCCTGAATATTTTTCAGAATTTTTAAATTTCCTCTTCATGAGATCACTAGTACCTACTCGTATTTAAGTTAATCTCAAAATGAAATTCCGGGAAGGTTTACTCAGCTTTAAAAATTAATCAGAACAAGCTCCCTAGGGAGCTGGGAAACCCCCACATCATATGAAGTGGTTGATAAGGCTGACCCTCTTACCAGCGAAAAAAAATAGGTTTCCAATCTAATCAAATCTAAGTTTTTTTTTTTTTTTTTTTTTTTTTTTTTTTTTTTTTTTTTTTTTTTTTTTTTTGGTGCACAACAGGTTGCCCTAATTACAGTGCACCCTCACAGCCATCAACAAGCTGGGAGGAACTCTTTTACCATACTTTTGAAGGTGTCTACATTATATTGAAATATATCTATTTTTGACTCATTAATGAGTTTGACACTCCGAGTTAAAGGATGCTGTGCCAAGACATCGGTGCGGCTCATTGGTACATGAAAAAGATCATGACCTCGCCCCCGATTATAGTAATTTGGTACAAACAACCTGAAACCCTCCAACAGGGTGGGACTGTCTATTAAACCATTGATGACTTTATAAGTGAGCACCATCAGGGTCCCGTTGCGCCTAGTTTCTAAGCTCCTGAAGCCAGTTTCCCGAAGCAGGTCCTCATGGTGCATGAACTGAGGGTAGTTTCCCTGCGTTCTCATGAGGAGGTACCTCAGGAACTTCTTCTGGAGCTGTTCTAACATATTAATGTACTTCCGCTGATGAGGTGTCCACACCTCAACAGCGTACTCTAATTTAGATCGAACGACGCAGCTGAAGACATCCGCCATCGCCCTGGGCTCTGTAAACTGTTTACAGAGTCTAATAACAAAACCCAGAAGCCGATAGCATTCGGTCGTCAACTGCGTCATATGGTCTGAGAAATTCAGTCCGGGATCAAAGACAACTCCCAGATCCCTAAATGAGGTCACACGAGTTAGTATTTGCCCACCTATACTATACTCATGAAAAGTGGGATTATGAGATTTAGTGAAGGACATGATAACGCATTTCTTAAAATTTAAGAAGAGTTTGTTTTGCTCAGCCCAAACTGCTAATGCGTTCAAGTCCTCCTGTAATTTTACGCAGCATTGAGTGTCTATAATCTTTGTATAGACCTTCAAGTCATCTGCGTATAATAGACACGAACTATGTTTTATGATGCCAACAACGTCATTGACAAATATGAGAAAAGCCAGTGGGCCCAAATTGGATCCTTGCGGGACTCCAGAAAGTGGTTGAACTGTCAATGATGTATAGCCATTAATATCAACATATTGTTGTCTATTTCTTAAATATGATGCGAAAAGTAAGAGAAGAGATTTACTTAATCCAAATACGTGCATTTTCTTGAGTAGGACGTCATGGTCTACCCTGTCGAATGCTTTAGAAAAGTCCGTATATACCACATCAGTCTGGTGCTGAGAATCCAGATTTTCGGCTATTTCTGCACTTAATGTGAGAAGATTGGAAATTGTAGACCTCTTTGGTAGGAAGCCATGTTGATGAATGGTAATACGTGATTTAATGTTAATCAGTAAGTTTTTATGAATTAAACTTTCAAAGATCTTCGCAAATGTCGATAAGATAGAGATAGGTCTATAGTTTCGGACATCTGTTTTTGTATCTGCTTTGTGTATGGGAATGACTCTTGTTAACTTCCAAAATTGAGGAAATTCACATTGTTCAACACACAGATTTAAAATAAACCTTAATGGTTCAGCTACAGTATTGGATAAGGCTGCTATTACGCCTGGTGGAATGTTATCAGGACCCGCTGCTTTGTTTGGGTTAATGTTGAGCAGACAGGTTTGTACCTCTTCCAACGTAAAATGCTCAATTCCAATACTGTTGGTATTACAGAGAGGCGAGTTATTAAGGATTACTTCCACATCTAACTCAGGAACCAGGGAACTGTAGACAGATTGAAAATAGTCTGAGAATCTTTCGCAGACTAATTGAGGATCAGTCGTGATCTCATCCCCATCTGCCAATGTGTACTTCACAGTGCTGTCTTTTTTCAGTGAGGAGACATACCTCCAAAATTCCCTTGAGCCATTTCCGACTCCAGACTGAATATTCTCTAGATAGGACTTATGAGCATGAGCAATGTCAGACTTGAGTTGAGTGCGTTTCTCTTTAAATTTAATATAGTTACTCTGTTGCAAAGATATGTTACATTGTGGATTCCCATTATATGCATTCTCATAAGCAGACACGTACATGTTCGCGCTTGCACATGCCGCATGTGAACCTACAACATAAATGTCCAAATCTCAAATGGACATACACCATGCAACTCTTGCCGTCCTTCCCTGAAACAGGGGGGACATCGGCAAAGTGAACCATTTCTACAGCTTGGGTGGTCAGCCGCATACCAACCTATAAGTCAAGGAACAAGGTTTTAAACGCCAAATGCTATCATCAGTCAACAGCGCGGAAAGAGGTTGTTTTTTATGTGCATCTTAAAAAAAATAGTCTGATTTATTTGGTAAGCGCTGTTTATGTGTGTATCACACCTCAAGAGCCCTCTGCCAACTTGGTCGTCTCTGTAGAAAGCGCCAATTCTCAAGCAAGACCCAGTTTCTGTAAAGCTGGATGGACCTTTTGATGACCGGTCTTTGGTAAAGGTTTATGAATTTTTCAACCCAGCGAAGAGCAAATTTGAAAATATACACGGTATATTTTTTGTGCTCCGCCGGGATTCGAACCCACAACCTTCCATTTACGAGTCGGTTAGTTACGATTAGTTTCATTCAGTGAATTTTATGAATTCTGATGGAGAATTTAATTAACAGGATCAAATAATTAACTTTAGTTTGACTATCCCATTACTAGTTGAATGTGTTTTTTATTTGGGCTCTAAAATATCTGAATGCTCAACTGATTTTATTCTGAAATTAAATATTCTCGTTCAGGTGAGTCAGACATAACATAACATCATGCTATTAACTTTTACGGGTAATTATTATATCCTGTAATTGTTTTCATCAAATATTCTTTCAGGATTCCAATTTCATATCTTGTCTTTATGCGCGTTTGAAGGCCAGATTAAATGACTTCGAAGAAAAATAATTCAGATTAATATGATTTCATTTCAAGATGTTATTATTTCGTTATTTCTTGACTTATAGGTTGGTATGAGGCTGACCACCCATACTGTAAAAAGTGGTTCACTTTGCCAATGTCACCCCTGTTTCAGGGAAGATCGGCAAGAGTTACAGGGCTTATGTTCATTTGAGATTGGGTTTTTATATATTAGGTCCACATGCGGCATGTGTGAGCGCGAACTACACGTGTTGGTTTGTGGGCATACATCTGAGAGCTTTTAATGCATATGTCCTTGCAACTTAGATTATTATTATAGATTAGGTATATAGCTAACATCCCATCAAACTATCAAAAGTGTTTTAAATTTTATTAGGATGATTTATTCCTTGACTGATTTTCTTTGACTGATAGGTTGGTATGCGGCTGACCACCCATACTGTAAAAAATGGTTTACTTTGCCAATGTCACCCCTGCTTCAGGGAAGGTCGGCAAGAGTTGCAGGGCTTATGTTCATTTGAGATAAGGTTTTTTATATTGTAGGTCCACATGCGGCATGTGTGAGCGCGAAATTATGCGTGTCTGCTTGTGGGAATGCATTTAATTTGAATCTCAAATGATACATATCTTTGCTTCTTAGATTTAGATGTTAATTTTACATGTGGCAATGTATTTATTTCAATTCAAAAATTATTCTTGCTTCGTAATTTTGTATCCTATGTTAGTCTCTATTTACACCTGGAGATGGGAGGTACTGCTTCTCCCGAAACTGGTCGTGTTAAACAAAAATAAAACTCATGTGAATTAAATGATAGTATTTTTTATTTTAATCTATTAAAATAACACACCGTTTTATCAATTCACTAACTAGGGGTGCTGTTATTATTTTAACTCGGCGTACTTATTATAAGTGTTTTAAACTACGCGTTATCAGTTGTTAATCTAAGGATTTTTTTTTGTAATTTATCGATGTATTAGAAGTAGAGTATCGATGTAGAGGAAGACCGAGAAAGGTATGGATGGATCAAATTTCCGAAATTACGAATGAATGGAATATCCAGAGTCATAATAAAAGGAGAGCCTGTATGAAGAAGGTTATGACTCTGGAGGAAATGAAAGAAGTGTGTAAGGACAGAAAGAAATGGCGGTTGATCTGTGATGTTGGCGGCTAGGGTTTTTTAAATAAGAATTGGTTTTCTGTTAGTTTTTGATGTCCATACATATGTATTATAATTTGTTGATTTTAAAAATGTAATTTATTGTGTATGTTCCTTGACGTAACTTATACCAACTTATGGTATAGGTTGGTATGCGGCTGACCACCCATGCTGTAGAAAATGGTTCACTTTGCCAATGTCACCCCAGTTTCCAGGGAAGGTCGGCAAGAGTTGCAGGGTGTATGTCCTTGTGAGATTCGGGTTTTTATATTGTAGGACCACATGCGGCATGTTTCAACGCGAACTTGTGCATGTCTGTTTGTGAAAGTGCATGAATTGTGAATCTTTAATGTTACATATATTTTGCAGCTTATATTAGATTAGATTATTACGTTTGTGGTATCTCCACGTTATCTCTGGCAGAACATCCAGGTGTGCAGTGCCGCCGTACTGCCACTCACGGTGACGTGAAGTTTTCCCAAGATGAGTGCTTATCGAGCTTATCTGCCAATCGTTGCATGAGATATGTTTACAGAATACATGCTAATTTTGCATGCCATACCACATAATATTGACGTGTTTGAGATATATTTTTGAAAAAAATTGTACATCAGAAAAATAAAACAGTGTTTTGTTTTCATGTTAAATCTCCACTGAAACATTTCATAAATTGAAATATTTTCATTAATAAGTAAAAAATGAAAAGGCTTACGTTTTTTTTATAAATATGTGAGTAACTGCTTCAGAGTTAACTTATTGAAGAAATTATACAAAGATTCGTAGATAAGGGAACGAAATAAACAATGGCTCATAGTCAAGACGCGGGAGAAGATTATCCAGCATTTTTACTTTCTTGCGGTCGCGAAGGGCCAAAAAAAAAGGATTGTTTGGTGTGAAATTTATTTGTTAATTTTTTTAATAAAGTTAAATTAATGTTAACTGTTATTTAGACACCAAAAGGGCCTCATTCGAATTTGTAGAAATACGTCGCAATCGTATAGCTGTATCTGCAAAATTTGAGAAATCAAATCAAATCTAAAAAAAATCTATAGCGCCTTTTCGTGACTCAAGTCACCTCAAAGGCGCTTCGTGCGTAGCAGTTTGGGCCTTTCTCCTAAGAGGCATGGTATGATCCTGGAAATAGGTATGTCTTGAGGCTTCTTCTGAATCCCGCTTCTGTCGGGGATTCCCTCATATATGCGGGCAGCGCGTTCCAGGCCACCGGTGCCACTGTGCAAAAAGCACGATCTCCAAAGACTGTCCAGATCGATCTTTTTGGGATCTGTAGGGGAGGCTTGCTTGAGTCTGATGACCGGAGAGTCTGCCCACGCACTGACACCACCGCTTTTTCCAGTGACTCTGACAAGTATTCTGGGGCTGAGCCATGTAGAGCTTTGTAGGAATATTTTGAAAGCAATAAATGAACAGATTGTTAAATTTACGAGGAAAGAGCTAGGTTAGCGCCTTGAGTGGGGGCTCAGAAAAAGTTAGTTGAAATATTCGGATATTGAATTTGATTATCCTCGTAAAACTCCGCTCGTTTATATGAATTTACTTCAACTCACCTCGGCCCTTTTCTCGGGAAAACTTGCCTCGTAATGTGAGAAATCTATTACTTTACTTCACCTTACTTAACCTACTACGTGTACCCTTAGTACGAGTTGCAAAACTTGAGAAAAGTAAAGTTGACGGAAAATGTTAAAGAGTGATTTCTCCCAAAATCTGCCGTTTTTGTTTCTTACACTTTATGGTCTTAGTGATGAACAAAATCAAGTTCAAACAAACAAAAACGGCAGATTTTGGGGGAAATCACTCTTTATGTAAATGTATATCTTAATGATTGCCGTAAACTTGACATTACTCAAGTTTTGCAACTCGTACTAAGAGTACTGCTCTTATTACAATACGTATAAAATATGTAAACAAATATATAAGTAGAGAATAGCAGCGCCGCTTCCAGAAACTGCGAGAATCTAAATAAAGAAAATATAGGATACTCCTATTTGCTATCATTAATTATTGTGTAATAATTTGTTTCTTTTACCTGAAAATGTAGTGCGGCTTCCAACTAATCATTTATCCAAGTAATTCCGGTACAGCATTTATCAAAAGTATTGTTTCTTTGGAAATGTGCTATGCCTGATTGATGATAGCAATTTTTTTGACGATGATGATGAAGCTGATTGAGTTCTTATTGCGTGATCTATTCGGATATTTTTCTTGAACTTGTCAAAAGACCGGTCAATAGTCTAGTGGTAGCGCTTTGGATTCGTAAATGGCAGGTCATGGGTTCGAATCCCGGCGGAGCACAAAAAATATTACCATTTGTGTCTTCAAAAATGCCCTTCGCTGGGTTGGAAAATTCATTGTCTTTACCAAAGACCGTTCACAAAATGTCCATCCAGCCTTACAGCAATTGGGTCTTGATTGAGGAGAATTGGCGCTTTGTAGCGACGACCAAGATAGTAAGAAGTCCGGTCGATAGCTTAGTTGATAGAATGTTTGCATTCCATGAATACCGGCAAGGTGTACCTTCGGGAGCTGGGAAACCACCACTTCAACTAAAGTGGTTGGCGTGAGGCCGCCCCCCATCACTCGTGAAATAAATAAGTCCTGAATCGCCACATGCGATCTCTTCGGGGGTATCACAGGCAAGAAGTTACAATATTGTTGCTTAGTTGCGTTACGTATAGACCTTGTATTGTAGCGTTAGTTGAAATTTGTCATTTTTAGATATCAAAGACGCCGAAACTGAATTGAATTAAAACGGGCTTCACTTTTCAACGGGCCATTTTTTTGCATGGATAGTTCTTAAGTCAAGCTGTTCGTATTTATGGATAAGTATTTGGTACGGAGGTTCGATTAATACTGTGTTAAAGGAAGGGCCTTTAAATTTGTGGCATGGGGTGGAGGAGTCAGGAGGCAGCGTAGACAGCCAAATGTGGCCTCACATATTAAATTAATATTACTTGTTGAGGGAACTCGCGAAGCCCGCGCGAGTGTTTTTCAAGATAATAATAACGTGGAACGAGAAAGGGCTCCCGATAATTTGAAAACTTTCAAGACTATGAGAATATTTTTATGTTTTAGAATAGCACAAGTGCGTACTTGGGCTTCCTCCCGCGAACATAAAGAGGCGAACTTGCAAGTTGGGACGTTACTCGGAGAGAGTGCCGCCTTGTTACTTATGGTCCACATCTTAAATTCTAAATTACTTTTTCCAGTTAGTTTCAAGTTTTACTCTTTACTCTCAGCCACATTCGGAGTTTTGTCTTGAAATTTTGGTAAACGACGTTAAACTCACATTTCAAACAAGGTCGAATGTTTGCTTTTTTGATGTTTTTAATAATGACTTATTTCTTTGCGTTACCTTGAGGGAGGAGTTTTTTTTGTGTACAGGCAAGAAGCTTTTAAAAGCCTTAACATGTTTAAAAAAGTACTTCAAAGATAGTTACGTGGATATCCTTGAACCTGTTACAAACCTGAAAAAAGCGTATCTGTTTACTACCACATAAATATCTCTAGTTTTGCTCTTTAATTTTTCCCTTGAAGGAAAAGTAAATAACCATGTATTAAGTTATAAATGATATATATAAATGAAATGTATGAGATGAAATATATAAATGATAAAGTGTTTGTCATTCAAAATCTGTGATGATGATACGCCTACTCTATTTCTCTTTTAAGTTTATTGGTGTGTATCCGCACACACACACACACTTATATTATTGCAACCAACACATTGAAAGTTTGGCAATGAAATGAATAATATTTAGTGAATTTTTGGTTGCGGCCGTATGGAGAATAAAAATTGCGAAATTCGTGTCGTAACGTGTAACCCTGATGGCTTGTTCATACTTATTCGCATGCGTCACATGCCAATGTCTATTTCATCTGTACGAGTATAACATCATTGGTTTGCTTTCGTTGATTTTGTATCCATTCTTCAGTCACACCTTTTCACTAGAAAGCTTCAACAGTGTCAATTTTTAAAGATTATATTGTGTATTTATTTTTGGCAATAATAAATAATTCTTTTCATATACTGATTACATTTTGAATAATGCCTTCTTCATACACACACACACACACCACTCGTTGCTTCGATCCATGACTGCACCTACAATCATGGAAGTGCATGGAATATGATTAGATTAGTGCACTTACGGAACAATTATGAACCGTTTTGTATGTGCGAGAAACTTAGAACCGTAAAACACCCCTCACATGCCAGAGTGACAAAATATGGTAACTTTTTACTAAATTTTAAAGGTCAAATCGAATTTTAAAGGGCAATCGGGTTCGAATCCCACCGAGGGTGTCAGAAATGATTTCCCGTTTCGGTGTTTATTTCAAACCCCAAAATAAAATACCGGCAAGGGTTACTCAGCCTTCACAAGAAATGAGTACCAGCACTCTCGGGAGCTGGGAAACCTCCACTTCAACTGAAGTGGTTGGCGTAAGGCCGGCCCCCTTACCTGTAAAAATAAATAGGTTCAACTCGCCACATGCGACTCCTTCGGGGATAACGCGGCAAGAAGTTACACTATATGTGTAGCTTAGTTGCGTTTAAATAAGCGAGTATAGGCACTCAAAACTGATCATTTTCTTCTTATTCGATGGCCGTATAGCTCATATCTTCCCTTTGCGTCCAACTTCTCCTGTCTACGCTGCGGCTTTCCTGTCTGTTACCTGCAGTAGTTGGCTTGCATCCTTCCCCACCTTATTCTCCCATCTCAGCCTAGGTCTACCAACTCTTCTTTTCTCATCCGGATGTTCCTTAAGGATCCTTTTTAGTACCCGTGAAGACGGCATTCTCTGCACATGTCCGGCCCATCTTAGCATGTTTAGTTTAGCTTGTACGGAGAGTCTGGGAGCCTCATAGATGTTATATAGCTCTTCATTGTATCTTATTCTCCAGGTTTAGCCATCATTCATGGGTCCCAAGATTGACCTTAGCACTCTCCTATCAAACTGATCATACGTGATTTATATTCGCCAACGTGTACCTACGCCATGTGTAAAGTTGATCGTTAAAAAATATAAATTACTACTTCCGAACGTATCCTGCTTGAATTCTTTGTAAATGAAATTATAATACATTTTTAGTGACTCGTTTATTCCACCTTGGCCGAGATTCAAATTGTGTTATTTTTTTCTCTACCTATATGACCAACTCGCCTAAACAACAGTCAGTGTGTGTGTGTGTGCTACCTGTGTATTGATAACGCATGCAAATATTATTTCATTGCAATTATCGGCGCATTGTGTGCGCTCAGTATGTGGGCAAATTGCAGCTACATTACAACTATGCAGGCTGTGCGTTAGAAACAGTATGGAGTACGCGGCCTACGACCGACAAATCGCCACCTTGGAAAGCTGTAAAATCGTGGATAAAACATTTTATTAGGAGTTACTTATCCTAGCAAGTGAACTGATTATAAGAAAATACTAATAACAAACTTCTAAACTACAGGATTCTCACACTTTTAGTGTTTTCTTTCGTAGAAAATAGGAAAATAGGTGAGAAACCCATATTGACTTGATAGATCACTTATTCAGTTTTACCTTTAAGGTATCGAAATGATAGATTGCTATACTTTATTTTGTAGGTGCAATCAAGACCCTCATCACGGGCTGCGTAAAAGAATGTTAACTAATGTTTTTATATTGACTACTTGGGACCCTAGTGACATACTCGTAGATCTGTAACGCTTGACCGCCGAGGAAAAATATAATGGAGAAGCCGTTCTGACACCATGGTATTTGATGTTATGAGCCTTTTCTTACAAGGGTTGAAATCATGAAATCATAGCAAAGGTTATCTATTTCAAACTTCAAAGATTATGGAAATCAAGTCATTTAGTCAAATTTGGTCTCTACCTAGACTTGTTATTTAGAAAAGGATCAAACCTTTAAATAACCAGCTGACAGTAAGTAATGGCAACTGCATATTGAGTACATGTCAATTTCCTCATATTTTTTCAGTCAAAAGGCGGTTTGTTGTTATTAGAGTGTCGCCGCTGATGGAAGTTTTCACATGAATTGTGTCAACTGTTGCATATGAAACCGCAATCAAACAAGCACACTAATGAATCACCTCCCAGCGGGATACCAGTCAATACTTTAATTATTTCACGTTATGAATTTTACTTTCAAACCGAAGGCTGGTGCGCTCACATGCCACCTACTTATCTGCGATTTTATAGCTTTGCACTAATTTGTGTGGCCTATCATTATAACACGGCTAAAATTTTAATGCGTCGTTCTTACGAGGCTTTCACGAAAAATTAATGTAACATTTCGTATTTTTTGAAAAGATTTGATTGATTCATTCATTTATTTTTTGTCCCCTTCAAAGTAATCTAAATCTAAAATCTAATCTAAGCAGCAAAGATATGTATCATTTGAGATTCTTATTAAATTCATTCCCACAAGCAGACACGCATAATTTCGCAAGTTTTCCCAAGATGAGTGCTTATCGAGCTTATCTGCCAATCGTTGCATGTGATATAAAGTATACATGCTAATTTTGCATGCCATCTAAATCTTATCTAAATCTAAGCTGCAAAGATATGTATCATTTGAGATTCATATTAAATGCATTCCCACCAGCAGACACGCATAATTTCGCGCTCGCACATGCCGCATGTGGACCTACAGTATAAAAACCCCAATCTCAAATGAACATAAGCCCTGCAACTCTTGCCGACCTTCCCTGAAACAGGGGTGACATTGGCAAAGTGAACCATTTTTTACAGTATGGGTGGTCAGCCTCTTACCAACCTATAAGTCAAGGAATACAAGCATTTAATTAATCCTGGCCGAATTTAGCCATTCTGTTGTTAAGGTGCTGGTTTTTTGGCGAATCATTCAAATAATGACTGCAACACTGATTTGCTAATGTTTATAATATTTATTTAACACGTTTTAAGTAAATATGAGCACTGGGTTACATTTATTAAATTGGATGAACTCAGGCGGACATGTTGCTTGCACAAAGTTTGAGAGAAGAGAGCCAGAACAGAAAGCAGCTGTCAAAAACACTGACATAAAGTTAGCAGCAAAAACCACCGTAGACAAGAATGCGAATGCATCTTGGTAGGTATGTTAACATTATTTAATGTTTATTCTTAACAAAGCCTTCTCAGATATAACACACTTCCAATTCTCGAAGCACATTTTGGTGGTAACCTTGGGCTTTTCCGATGATGTGGTATTTTATCTTCTAAATCATGGCTAAACATTATACTTATGTACATATTCAAGGTCTGGTGGATAGGATGGCCGAAGCATGATCATCGTTTTGTTTTTGGACATAAAATCACGAGCAAGAAATGACGTGTGCGCTGGTGCATTATCGTGGTGTAAAAACCATGTTTTTTTACGGGAGTGTTTTTTTTTCTTATCGTTTCACGCAAACGATCAAAACTTCAAGGTATGTAGGTACTTGAAAACAAAAATATTTTTCAGAATTTGCCAACTTGTGCAATGAGGTACAAATAAGTACCTACAAGGTAATTTTTGTTGCTGATTTTATTTGTTTCATTTCATGCGTGGGCGAAAAACAAATAATAACCGTAGTACACATTTTTTTATGATAAAATATGTAAATCTACCGTCAAATGTTTCCATAGATTACGTTTTTCAGTTTATTATCAGTTCGTCCGCCCGGTGCTCGTTTGGTTTATCTACCATTTGATTCAAAGATGACCTTTCAATTAAATTTTCTTAAGAATCACATTCGAAACAGTTTTGAGCCAAGAAAAAAATATAATACACGGTAATTTGGGAGTTACAAAGTATTTTTAATATCAATTTCCAGTTTTCATAAGACACATAGGTTCAGTACACATGAAAAACATTGATAATGTGAAATTACCTCGGTATTCCTTGACTTATAAGTTGGTATGCGGCTGACCACCTACGCTGTAGAAAATGGTTTACTTTGCCAATGTTACAGGGAAGGTCGGCAAGAGTTGCAGGGTGTATGTTCATTTGTAATTTGGGTTTTTTATGTTGTAGGTTCACATGTGGCATGTGCAAGCTCGAATTTATACGTGTCTTCTTGTGAAAATGCATATAATGTGATGAATCCCCAATGACTTAGATTAGATTAGATTTCCAGTTTTTATAAGACCCATAGGTCCAGTACGCGTACAAACATTGCTAAAGTGCAATTACCTCTGATGGGCATACGACAAACAAGCACAAGAGGAGTTGTGTGAAATGAAAAAAAAAAACAAAATATTTTTGTACATTTTGTTGGCTTCCCTCCGCGGATGAAGTGCCAAGATTTGAGCTGGTCGCTACACGCAGGATCCCCGCTCTCTGATGCTGGGCGGTGCGCACCTTCCTCCTCGTCAAGAGCTAGATGGGAGCATCAGCGGGCTTGTTTATATGCCCACTTGGTGTTGTTTACATAACTTCTTTATTGGCTGAAGAATAAGTATCGGTGGCGCTTGCCAGCGTGCACTTGTTTTCCTTTTAAATTGGAAAATATAATAAATCCTCACAAGTGTCACGATCTGTAGTGAAAATTTACACGCCCGTCATACGCTTTACGTGGTGACTGTTCACCAAACATACTTACTTTACTTTTACTTTTTTGAATGCATGGAATTATTGAATGCATGCCCACAGACAGGCACGTGTGTAAGTTCGCGCTTACAAATGCTGCATGTACGAACAATTCAATTTTTACCGACCATTCCTGAAGCAGGGGGGACATTGGTAAAGTGAACTATTTTTTATATGTGTGGTCAGCCTCATACCAACGTATTAGTCTAGGGATATTGTCCTTGTCCTGTCCTCATATATCCTCTGAAACCTGAACACTGACCCAACATAACCAAAACACTCAACATCTTTGAAAAGAAAATTATTCGCCGTATTAACGGTCCCAACGGCAATGATACTATCCCAGACTTTTGGCAACTTCACTGCTTTTCGCAGCCTAGGATAGAATCCACAAATCGCCCGATTGTCGCATCTTTCTACCGTGGATACGATCAGCCCAATTGAATCCTCCATTATTCGTAAACTGGCTGACAATCACCTGAGATGGATGGCGAGCATCCTGTGCGGGTGCGAGCGAGAAGCCGAGTGCTGGGGGCGCGTCCCTGCGGAGCGACCTTGACCCTGGCGCGACCTGCCCCACAGCCCCCGCCCCTCCCCGCGTCACGGGCCGTCTGCGGCCGGGGGATCGATACCAGAGCACCACCCACTCACCCACCCACCCCCACAACACGCCCTGCGCATTGCGTCACAACACACCACGCACCCAGCCCTCCCGGCTGCTGCAGATGCGTGCATTTGTTTACCTTGCAGTTGTAAATAATCTGATCAAGTGATTTCTTCTATTTCCCCTGTACCCCAAGGGCGTGCATCCCATACAGGCACATGCGCATAATAGCTAGGATATATATATCGACGGTTAAAAGGCAGTAGGAAATAAGCGACATAAACTTAATTGTTCAGGAGAGCAGTTTAAAGTCTGAGGTTGCAGAAAAATGGCATAACTTTTTTATTTTTTTAATATCGTTAAAATCAAAACAGCTCTAAAATAAAAAAAAATTAAACGCATTTATTGGCATTCCTATTAATTTGGTTTTACGATTTTTTATATCACAAGCGCCTTTAGGACAAAAATACCAAACTCTTGTCGGTTACACGAAAACCATCCTTCGAAAACGCAGTTGTTTTTTTGGGCATAAACAACACAAAAATCTTCGTAGAGCTTTGGGAGTTAGCGCATTAGAAAGAGCGGAAGGTGGGCGCCCTTGAGATATTCCTGGACCATTTAGTGGCACCACAGGAAATAAATTATCCATCATTATCGTTCTCCACCGAAGGTTTAAAAAAATGATTTCCTGTTTCGGTGTTTATTTCAAACTGAAAACCATAGAACCAACAATTTTTACTCAAAACTTTTCACACAGAAATGAAAAACTGCCTCCGGAGGGCAGTGAAACCCCCACATTTATTTTTTATTAAAATTAAAAATGAATTTTCACTTCGTAAATGCACAAACCTCAACAGAATATATTTCTTTGTATTTAATATTGTTTGATTAGACAGAAAATCTTCCTTGGTTCCACACATAACACATCCAACCAACTTTTACCCCATCTGTGACGGTCGACGATCCTTTGGAGCTTTCTGTTTTACGGTTTTTGTTATCCTTGCTGGGTCCACTCTCTCAACACGTTCTCCTGAAAGATGCAATCCAGCTTAAGTTGTCAGCACTGCTTTATTTCGGGGAATTCTCGTAAATCTAGACTCTGCGAAATTTATGTTCACCTTTTATAGCTCTCTATCTCACAAACTTTCTTTTTTACTGCGAAAGCCGTGTTGTGGGAAAAATCTGGAGGAAAGTAAGCATTCATCATCCGAGTTAATATTTCAGCATTTGTCACAGAAACGTACGTTTTTATATCTGTAGCTCCCACGCAACTCGAGTCCATGTTTCATGATACACATAAAGGCACGTTTCTTGCAGCGCCATTCATGTATCCTCCCCACATACATACCATGCCATCCCCCAAATCACATCTCTCCGCACATTCACTAAAGAAAAGCAACAAAAAAACCGTCATCTTTAATGTCTGCCTTATACGACGAACGCCTGATTTATTTTATGCATGAGAAAGTGCGGTTCAATTCAAAGGCTGCAGTAAATATTGAAAACTGGATTCGAAGTTTCTATTCAGAATAAATATTTTTGTGTATTCGCATGCAGAAAATACTGTGTACGACTGCCTGGAGAGAAAGTATCTCTTCTTGCGTCTTTTCAATGAAGATCGGCGATCGTCATAGTAATTTTCATATTCGATACTGCTGCACGACAGAGTAATATTGTGCTTCTGTCAAACATCTGTCTGAGGTTCTTCAAACAACATGTCCACTTCCGACCTAGAGCCCGTCGTCCCTCAAATCCTTGTATAAAAAAAACGTAACTAAGCTACAAATATAGTGTAACTTCTTGCCGCGTTATCCCCGAAGGGGTCGCATGTGGCGAGTTGAACTTATTTATTTTTACAGCTAAAGGGGCCGGCCTTACGCCAACCACTTCAGTTGATGTGGAGGTCTCCCAGCTCCCGAGGAAGCTGGTACTCATTTTTTGTGAAGGCTGAGTAAACCTTGCCGGTATTTTATTTTGGTGTTTGAAATAAGCACCGAAATGGAAAATCATTTCTGACACCCTCGGTGAGATTCGAACCCGAGCTCACGGCATGGAATGCAAGTACTCTACCAACTGAGCTATCGACCGGACTATGAGATGTAGGAGCCAGTGTTTCTTATTTCTCATTGTGGCCGAAATAAAGGCTCGATACGAAAGTTAAAATACCAGGAAAATGAAAAATACTTCATTTATAAAGTCAATGTAAGATAACAGAGAAAGGGAACATGAAAGATGGGAAGTCTGTACGGATAAATCAGATGCAACTGCAGCGTCATGTAGCATTTGTGAAAACCTCACTAATTGGATCATGTTGTACCGACCGTTACCAGGGCTGGAAGTCTCATCACCATGGTAATTCTTACCTACCGAATATCGGTAATATTTTAATGAAGACAAATCAGCTGTTCACTTGCGGCCATATTGGATTGACAGGTCTTCATACAAATATTACCGATATTCGGTAGGTAAGAATTACCGTGAAAGTGGTGATGAGACTTGCAGCCCTGAAGACTGTTGTTAACAGATCCCTGAATTGGGGTAGAAACATTGATCTTAATATTATTTATATCGATGGGTAGAAACTTTAATGGGAGAGTACTTTTTTCGACGTATCAGAAACAAGCCATGTAATTTTGATTTTTTCTAACCAATTTTTATTAGCCCTAGATAAAATTTGTTCTGCAAAATACGTCTTTTATGCGATATGTTTTGTGGCATTGCATTATTCAGCGGTTGTCCCGCGCCGTGAGGCAGCTACAGACTGACGCATTGCGTATGTCGCGTGGAGCATGTTCCACGTGTGCCCGCATGCCACATGCTCGATGCCTTTTCATGTCGTGACGCATCAATTCTCCGCTGCAGGGAAATATTCAGATGAATAGAGCGTGCCTTTCAGTGGCCTGAAAGCTTTTATGAAAGAAAGTAAAATCTTACAAATAGAGCAAGGCTACTGAAAGGAGTATTTGAATTATGAATAACTTAATGATAAGATGGCTTTCTTAAAATTACACGAAAGAGTGGAATGTATCAATAAAAGTGATGGATGTGAATGTTTTGGTTTTTGTTCGTCTATTATCTATAGTCTAAGTTGCAAACATATATTACATTTTAATTTCATATTTCATGCAAGTCCATAAGCATAAAAGTGATGGATGTGAATGTTTTGGTTTTTGTTCGTCTATTATCTATAGTCTAAGTTGCAAACATATATTACATTTTAATTTCATATTTCATGCAAGTCCATAAGCAGACACGTATACTTTCGCACTTACACATTCCGTATGTGCACTTACAACGTACAATCCTAATCTCAAATGAACATAAACCCTGCAACTCTTGCCGACCTTCCCTGAAACAGGGGTGATATTGGCGAAGTGAACTTTTAAAATATATCCAATAGAAATAATTACACACTATCAATGGTATTCACAAAATAAGCATATGATCTACGCCTCTTTTTCTTGTGTGTGGCTTATTAAGGCGGTCTATGAGTTATAGGTGTTCTTGACCACCACAGGAGCTTCCGGTGGCCATTGAAGAAAGACTGTCAGTATTTTTGTACTTCAATGTCATTACTGCATTGAAAACTTTTTAAAAACCTTGAAAACTAATGTGACTCGCCGTTGACGTCCATCGTGTGTAAACTTGTATCACCAAAATCTCACATGCTAGCGTCATAGTATGGCAGATAAACGGAAATCTGTATAATCGACAGAGGCGTGTTCTATAACGAAATACTGATAACAGTTATCAGGCGTGTCTCACCTAGCAACAGGCATTCACTTCTATTTCAGTCGCGAGCGCACATTTGCGGATTCCACCAACAAAAAGCGGCGCTCTACATTGTTATAATCATTGACTCATGATATCTGTGGACTAGAAATTATTTTAACAAAAGCAGAGCGTCGTATCAAGACTGACTGACTTGCAAGCAACTTGCGCTTTATATACTCTCAAAGACAATAGTTACTAGAAGCCAATTTTGCTGGAACCTTCCAGAACATAAAGCTTCCAGTAGGTACATAATTGAATGTCTCTTTCCTAGGTACCTATAATAATTACTCCAACACTCATCGGCTATAACTAATACACCTACCCATCTAACATTTATATGTATTTGTTATTTACATAACAATACATTATATATATCTGTTTCAACTTGCTTACGAAAATGGTCATTAGTAAGAAAGAGAATAAAGAACTTCACAGTGTACAAAAAAAATCTCAGGCGAATGTAAAAATGTTCCTAGAAAGTTTGTACTGTTGCGAATAATAATGGCTGCCAGTTGACAGATAACACTCGTTATAAATATTGTGATCGCTAAAATTGATGAATTTTAAAGGAAATAGGTATTATTTTAAGACATTATGGCATGTGTTATAATTGGGTGCTGAAACACATCATGGATTCGGACAAAATGGCTTTATTTTGTACGACTACAACGTACTACTACGTTTGACAGGACTGAGACAAATGTGGGCTATAGTATGCATCAAGCAGTTAGTTTTTGCTCTTCTATGTCATTACTCGATGGTAATGATAATAGTGGCCGGCTATGATTCACAGTGGTGTGGTTCAGTCCGCATCCTTCGGCGGGGAGGTCCGCCAAAGGCCGCGCCGCATTGCTGCGCTGCGCTCACAGCACATTTTTAATTACACCACATTTTAATGCTGCTTAATGGCGGATCCTGGTGTACAGAGTGCGCTCACAAAGCTTCAAGACAGACATGACTATTAATAAATTATGAAACATGTTTGTTCTTCTTTTTCATCTTATTCCTTGCTGCTGAGGACTGTAACCGTTATGAAATGGTTCGGACAGCTTGAAAGAATGGATGAGGAACGACTAACGAAGAAGTTGTTGGTACAGAGGAAATGTCAGAGGATGCTTGGAAGGGGAAGACCGAGGAGGAATGAATAGACCAAATAGGGGAGACTGCGAATTTGATGAATGTTGAAGAGATGAAAGAGATATGCAAGGACAGAAAAAATTGAAGACCGGTACCGGCCACCCCTAGTGGAACGGCGGCAGGGTACAGTTACAGTAGCATATGGAAGTAATCACCCTTCTTCAGGTCTATCTTGACTGCGCCAGCTGTCTTCATTTGATCGATCCATCGTGTGGGGGGTCTTTCTCTTCCTCTTTTCCCCTCCAAGCTACCTATCACATCCAGTCGTTCCATGCTATCCTTATTGCCGCGGACGAAGTGCCCAACGATCTGAAGAATCCGGGTGTTTATACACTGGCCAGAGTCAAGCTATCCAAGCGTAGCTCCCGACGAATGGACTCGTTGGTATGTCTAGCTGTCCATGGGATTCGGAGCATGCGCCTCCAGCACCACATTTTAAACGCGCCAATTTTTCTCCCTTCTGCTGTTTTCATGGTCCCTGTTTCAGGAGCATAGCGAGCTAGGTCGGAGATGTAGAAAATGTTAAATTAAGTCAACGTTTTGGCGGTGTCTTCACTGAATAATTGAAACTGATTGGGGTTTTCATTGCGATAATGCTCAATCTTACATTGCTCGCTGCTGCCGAAGAATCACTGGACCTGTCTTGAAACCTTGAGACTAAACCTTGTAGAAGTGGCTCGTGTAGCTATGTGAAGTGGCAGAGAGAGTAGCAGCAGGGACCAGCCTGACTGATCCTTCCAGCATTGTTTAATAATTCACAAGTCATACTTGCCAACAAAGCACCGCACAAAGCGCTAGGTGTGAGGATAGTGGTGGAGAACCAATGTTGACGGGGCCCATGTAAAGAGCGTTCTTTAGTCAAAAAATTCTGATTGAAAAATCGCATTGTACTTATCAGATTTGTCTCGTGTTTCATCCCTTCCTATCTTCAAATAGATACAGTAAGACCTATCTACGGTCGTCTAGATTTCTTTTACTGGCTGTCCTCATTGCGGATTTGAAAAATCTGTCGTGTACAGACACTGGCTAGAGTCAATCCATCCAAGCGTAGCTTTCGGCGAATGTACCCCGTTGATACGTCTAGCTGTCCATAGGACTCGGAGCATGCGCCTCTAGCACCACAGAGAGCAACATAATATTTTTTAATTGTTGTGTGAAGAGGAATGTACTTCACCAAACTATTTTGTCTGGCCAGTTGTCTTCATGCGAAAGCAGAAGCTTGTGTGCATGCAATGGCATTTTTTGAACCAGGGTCGAAGGTATGGTCAAATGAGACAAGCGTGATTCGAACCAGCGTTATTCTGTTCCAAATACGCTAGTCAAGAATAGCGACTTTATCCCTCGGCCATAACTCCGACTTATTTTTTCCCTAGTTGAGCTCGCGCTCCTTGTGTTCAGCGCCCCTGGCCGCAGTGTGAATCATTCATCCCGCAGCTAATATAATGCACACCGTGCCCGCCTTCCGGTCGCGAATTTCAAACGAATTTAATCTCGTACCTGCGCCGCGTGCCGTGCGCCGTGTAGACAGGTACTCGCACACTTCATACTTGACCGTTTTAATTGCACTTTTTGTGCGACGGAGCTCGTTACATCATGAAATTATAATGAGACGCGCGATTTATGTGCTTCTCTTTATATATGCACACGTCATCATGTTAAACACCTCATCCTCACCTCTCTCTGCCAGCACTAATCATTCATTTATATATTTTTTTATTGTTTGTGTATTAACACTGAAAATTCAATGTTAATATATAATCTATAATCTAAGTTGCAAGGATATATTTATTTAAAGCTCTCAGATGTATGCCCACAAACCAACACGTGTAGTTCGCGCCTACAAATGCTGAATGTGTTCTTACAAGTAATAATCATAACAAATTAATCCTTTCTATATAAAACTTCAAAGAACAAAGTACCTAAGACATTTTTTGTTAAACACTGCTGATTTCACTCATTTATTTTATTTTTGTAGATAAATTTACTAACATAAAATAAAAATCAAAATCTCAACCCAAAAAACCCCAAGTCTTCAAATAAACGTTGCATGTTCAATTGAGATATTATGGGTTTTTATGTTGTAAGTTCACATGCGGCATGTACTAATTTATACGTGTCGGATTGTGGGCATGTATTTAATATGAATTGTAAATGTAATACATCTTTGCAACTTGAATTATAGATACCTGAAAAGTGTAAGTTGCAGGGAGGAAAAAATTATTCAAAGATTAATTTTAATTTACTTGTAGGTACACATATGCTCATATCGGTCCCTTATATCCCCATAAATAAAGATTTCGGTCAAAAGGATTGAACCCCACTGTTTAAAACTTCTCTCTGCATTAATATGTGCCCCTGTTTTTAATGGGAGAAATGCTGATAATCTATCGATGGAAAGTGGTACTAAGTCCTAATAAACCAACGCCAATACTGCTACACCGTGCAAAAAGTTAGTCGAGAAGTTTCTGCAATTGATCGCATTCATAATAGACACGGTCGATCAACCAACTTCTTTACTGGTTAGTAAACGAGTAGTTACTTGAAAGTTGAATGCTGATGATTTGTTTAACAATCGTTCGGTGTATTTTGTGGATTGCGTCACTTGTCAGCAGGGCACTGGACAGGGATGGGGGGTGTTGGGTACATGAAGGGGTGGGCCTGCAACACCTCTCGTCTCAGGGTGACATTAGCCCCTCCTTCTGCGCCTCTTCACCCCCCAACCACCCCAGAACATCCCTGTTCGTTGACTCGTCCCGCTCAGGTCGACAACTGCACTCGCAGCCTCGTGTAAAAGCACTGCGTCGAAACTAAAGTATACCTTCTTCTTGTCCTTATTACACTCATACCTGTATGCTGGAAATCATTATATTAGGCATGTAAGTTTCGATGACGATTGTGGAGTTAATTTACAATTGAAAGAGACAAAGTATCATCAAAAATTTTCAGGATTTTGGTTTCTATGGCCTCTAGTAATTAGTCCTCTCCAAGGTCTTTGTAAGTCTGGTTTCTTTATTGTGTAAAGCGCCGATTAGTTTGTTTATAAAATAAGTGTATTACGGGCTACATCACAATGAACTATTTCTTACGAACAACCTGATAATGACATGTAAATCCATTCCCGTTAGATGTTTCATGTTTTTCCATCAGAGAAAATGGTATCTATAAAGTTAAAAGTATCAAAAAAATTTTTTTTTTAAATCTCAGAATATCCATTTTTTTTTTCACCGATACTAAAAGATGAACAGGGCACAGATTCTCTACATCATACAGATGGACTGGATGATCTGAACACAGCCGAGCCGCACACCACAAAGACTTATTTTTACTTATTAAAGTAGGTGACGATGGATCTCAGTGACTCTTACATCGATTGCTTTGTATACCAGGAAGGCTTCTTCCTGTAGACATTCTTTCCTTATGCCAAAATCGTTTAAAAGTATTTTTCTCTTATGGTAACGGTACTTGCATTAGAAATTCCCCTAAAATTATTATTTTGTTATATTATCAATAATAATTTATTTCGGATGGATGTAATGTTTGGTAAACACAAGTGAGCCTTTTGCGGGACGTATGATTGGTTTTGGTCGGCTCTGTGGTCGCCCCGGCTGATGAGTTTTTTTGGTCTAATTTAAATCTGCCACTCCGTAGCGAAATCAATTAACTCTCAAGGAGAGCGCCATTGTGCTGGCTGTAGGTACACGGGCCATGCTGTATGGAAAACTTGTGATTTTTATATTGAACTTATCATTGACTTGGCCGTGTTGTCAACTGACACCGAGCGATCCTCAAATGAAACGAAAACAAAGTGTAATGATGTGTTTTATGTATCCGGAATTTTTTTTATTGCTGTAGATTGGTATGTAGATGACGCAGTGACCACCCACATTGTGGAAATCTGTTCACTTTCGGCTCAGATTTTCTTGTTAGCAAACTTGCAGCGGCATGTGTATGACGTGATTTGCTTGTTGTCGCTTGTGTTTGTGCATTCGGAATGCCCTTTATTTTAATACTTACCTCTGCAGCTTAGATTAAAGTAAGTTATGTTATGTATGCCAATTTTACATATGGCGTTTTTCCTCAACCAATTTTTTTATGTATGAACAAAGCTAAAGGAGTAAATAATCTGTGAAGGTATTGGTATCGAGAGCTAATGATATTGAGTGAAGTTTTTCACCCTGGATCGGTTACTAAGAAGGCCCATGGCGATAATAATATTATGCACGTCGCTGACCGCAGCTTAATATTTCTGTCCTCACAATAGTTCATACTAGATTAGTTTATTATAATGGTTTATTACGTTCGGATGGCGCCGAGCAAAAAACATTTGGTCCTTCGAGTCGGATAGCTACAGCTCACAATGTGGCCCAATGCTCACTCACACTCCGCACTCCATAGACAGTGTTAGTCGCGCTTCAGCAGACCAGTATATTGCATTCCGAACACGCTCACCCCTCTGCTCTGTCTACACGTTAAATGTCTATTAAATATGGCTTTTTAGGATTGTCTGTTGTTTTGAAATTAAGATGTCCCATCGGGTATTTGTGTGTGTTAATTTGTTGTCATCTTTGACGCAGCCAGTTGGTGTAAGAAGGGATTAGTGAAGTCTAGGAGATTCATGTTAGGGAGGTGTAATAAAAAATCGATGCGGGTTGGGACGATGAAAAAGATGACATTGTTGTTTGTGCTAGAAACTTCACCCTCATAGTAATAGTAACGGGTCAATCGTATAAAGTGACGTTTAGTGGAACTAGCCACCCCAAGGCCATTTTTTTTAAATTAAAGCTTATTTTAAACAAATGTGTCTCAGCATTACTCTGTTGTAAGGTCCAGCGGTAGACTTTTCCAATAGGATGTACGTCACCGAAATAAAATACATCTTTACATCAAGTACAAAAGAATGTGATGAGAGGGTTTGGGCATTTGGAAAGAATGAATGATGATAGACTGACAAACTATGTATACAAATAAAGTGTGAAAGGGAAAAGAGGGAAGGGACGACCGAGAAAAGTATGGAGTGATTGAGGAGATTGTGAAAGAATGGGATACACAAAGTGAGCGTAAAAGAAGAAAATGCATGAAAAAGGTGATGGATATGAAGGAATTGAAAGAGGTATGTCAGGATAGGAAAAAATGGAGGCAAATCTACAGAGGCTCTGGCCACCCCATGGTGGAATGGCGACAGATTTACAGTTACAGTTACTGTTTTAAACGAAACAGTTTTTACAAGCATGTTCTTTTATTTGTCAATACTGATAAGTGAATTGGGAAAACACGTTATAATGTTTTGAACTAGAGGTGTTCCACTGGATATGATGTAACAGTTATGGCTGTTACGATAAGCTGTGTCGTGCTCGGCGACCCAGACCTACCTCAAATAACAGAATAGATATTTTATTTGTAACGCCATCAAAAGCACGCACACGGACAGCGGGTTTGTTTTCCTCGGCCCCATTAAACTTTTCCTCGATCGGCGCTATTCAGAGACACTTCGCACGCTTGGCCGTTCACGAAAACTGTAACCTAACCTAACTTAACTAAAAAACTTAACGTAAAACTTCAACCACTTACTCTCTTTGAGTTTCCATACAGTTTTGCTCTAGTACTCCCGTATGCCACGCATGTTGTGTGAGTTGCACTGACTTCGCGATCCATAATGTTCCTCAATGTTCCTCAATGACACATAGGGTGCTCTACAAGAGGACACCATTCTACCTCGCGGAACACAGAAAGCCAACTAGTTTGAATAGCAGGTAATTGGCTATGCGCTCAGCGGAAAGTGGAGTCAGAATATTGGTCAATGAGCCTTTGAGCAAGTCTTCAACAGTGTTTGGTGAGCGTGCTTCCAACTGCAGACAGTAGTTCAAGAGATTCCCGAAATCAGTGAACTTAATCGATGACCTTATATTCCTGCAAACATATAAAGGAAATTTGGAATTCTCATTCTCTTCTATAGGTACTATAATGGTGTCTGTTCTCATGAAATATCCTCACTTATACCTCCTCCTCTCGTCACAACAAGGGTAGAACGGCTCACATTCATCCCTTTGCAGTCGATATCAAAAGTATTAAAACTGGCAATGTCACGAAACGGCGCCAATAAAAATCAACTGATTTATCATTATTTCGTCCCCTTAGTGCTTGATTGTCTTATCCCCATCAGAGTAATTTCACAAGAGCAATGTTTGTATGTGTACTGGACCAATGTGTCTTACAAATAAAAATTGATTTAAAAATATTTTTAAAAATCCTTACATTATCAATTTTGTAATTTTTTTCTTCTCTCAGATTATGTAGAATGTGATTCTTAAGACAGTGTTATTGTAAGGTCATCTTATAATCAAATGGTGGAGGACTTGTCAGACTGAAAGCGAAGTTCCCAGTCACATTAACACAACTAAGCATTACACGTAGGGCAACTTTTAATCGCTTTGTTTCTTAATAATAAACGCAAAGAGTGTAAAAACTTAGGGTGCTGCTCACTTAATCTCACGTTGAACCCTGAATATGTTATCTGTGAATAGAGTGTTTAGGCGGGAACCGGTTAAGCCGCCCCGCGCTGGCTTCGTGAGCGATTACTCTGGATTATCGCATTTAATTACCGACCCTGTTGTTCTTCACCCCACCTCACCCCACCTCACTGTCGTTGCAATTACGGGGCTTAATCGTTCTCTCTGTGTACTAGGGTGGTACATCGCCCGAGCCCTGACACGTTTTCTTTGTGCGACTAAATTTAGGTTACCGTGTACATAACTCACCAAACACCTTTTGTTTATCAATTCAGCATTTTCGGCTTGAGCAAAAATGACAAACATATTGCATTGATGTGTTAAAATTTAAATTTTTGTACTAATTTTGTAACTGCTGATTATTCATAACTTTGTCCATTCGATAGTTTATTTTTCGTTTCGTTTTTTTTTCAGTTTTGAAAATAAGGTTTGTGTATAAAATAATTAGTTTTTAGATTTTGTAGGGTTTGTGTATTCACACAGTGAAAATTCATTTTTTTTAAATATAGCTATTTTTTGTTTAACGTAGTTTATTTTCACAATAATATTTTATATCTCGAGCACTTTCGACCATCAATATTCAGGTCATTATCAAGAGTGATGTATGTCAAAATTTGACATACATCACTCTTGATAATGACCTGAATATTGATGGTCGAAAGTGCTCGAGATATAAAAAATTATTGTGAAAATAAACTACGTTAAACAAAAAATAGCTTTATTTTAATTAGTTGTTGTTTATTTTGCCGGACATTTTTATTTGTATTAGCAAAGTTTATTTAAGTCCGATCGACAAATTATTTGGTAGAACGCGTGCGTTTGATGCAAGAGGGCTTGAATTCTATAACCACCTAGGGTCCACCAAACTCCCACTTTAAGTGAAGTGGTCGGCGAAAGGCCGGCTCCCTTACCTGTGTAAATAAATATATTCTACGCCCATTGACTTGAAAGAACGACTAACGAAGAAAGTGTACAGAGGAAATGTCAAAGGAAATCGTGGAAGGAATGGATAGACACAATCGGTGAGATTGCGACAGAATGGAACCTGCAAAGTGAGAATAAGAGAAAAGTATGTATGAGGACAGAAAAAAGTGGTACCGGCCACCCGTAGTGGAACGAAGGAAGAATACAGTAACACTATAACCATCGCATGTCTAATTGATTTGGTTATCTTCTAAATCTGAGTCTGTATTGTGGGAATGTATTGGGGCGAACCGTTGTTCGGAAGTATGAAAAAGTTATAAAGAATGCATAATAAATAATTCACGTAACAGACGTGTCGTGTTCCAGGCGGTCACATGAAGCATAAACAGGGCTATTCACAAAACATTTGAGCCATAGCTGATCTACGGAACATCGATTTTTTGTTTCGAAAATTCACTGTAAGCTGCGGATGACCCATGGCTTTAATGTTTGAGAATAAAACACCGAAAGTCTTTATTGCTCCAACTGCCGGCACAAACGGAGCCATTCAGGCAGCAGCTAACAGCAGGTACCTAACAGCGCGCGGAACACTGACCACCATTGTTGTGCATGCTGCCCGTAAAATATCTTAATCCTTTATTCGTTTATAACGTACTGTAGTTGTAACTGTGCCACCATTCCACTGTGGAACTCCAGAGCCTCAGATTTCCTGCACACAGCACAATGGACAGATTTTAAATAAATAAATAAAATCGGCGGTTAACCGTTACACTAGTAGGTATGGTAGGAAGATCCTTAACAAACAGTAACAAAATATTTGGTTGCCTTGTCCCTAGCAACCCGACCTGGTGCCACAATTTTGTCAATGGCAGTAGGGTAATTGCAGTGGTAGGGAAAACGGTTGAAAATACTATGGTTGTGTAAAGTACCTACATTTCAAGGATCCCAACCATATATTTTTTAAGTAGTAAAAATAAATATATCATTGATAATTTTCAAAAATAAAATGCGGAGAATTTGAATCCCGCCAAAACGCAGCGTGGCCGGCTTAGGGACGTTTGACGTCAAAATGACGTCAATCGTCGCGAGCAAACCGACTACCTGGGCCCGTCGATACCTACACTCTGAAGATCCGAAGATCCATCGACGCCATATTCGCCTAAGTACAAAAATGAGCTGTTTTACTGGAAATCGGAAATGCTCTAATATTAAAGAGCTATAATTTAAAAATTAAGCCAGATATAATTTATATTATAGTGTACCATTATAATTATATTAATTATAGTACCATTTTATGAAATAAAAAATAAAAGTGAAATAATTACCCTATTCGTGTGCGAATCTCATTTATTTATTCTCATTCTTCGCTTTCAACACCTCCTTCAGTTTAAAGGCAAATTACTTGTTTTCAAAGCCCACCAAGGTTGCCCCATATGAGTTCCCATTTTGACGTTGATTTCTAAATGAAATGCTAGTGCCTTCAAAGGTTCTCTTAGCGTCCACAAGAAATGAGAACCTGCGCCCTCTGGAGCAGGGAACACCCCCACTTCCAAGCTAAAAATGGTTGGCGTAAGCCCTGTTACCTGCGCAAGTAAATAGGTACCACTCTGTGGAAAGAAGTTGCACTTTATAGGAAGCTCAGTTACGTAGCGATTATTTATTGTCTCGGTATTTTTTGTTAAAAGGTCTAAAAAAAAATTATTATTCTCCTATCATCCAGTCCTTAATTTTTATTGCCTGAAAAAATACAGGTAGATTTTAAAATTTTATTTGCAGATTTAAAAATAAATTCCATTTAACTCTCACAACGTTTTATGTGGATTCCTTTATTTTTAATTAACATTTCCTACAAAGTTTTTCGTTCGTTAAAAATATAACAGGTATTTCGACTGTAGGGCGCGTAACAACTGGCATTTTTTTTTTTGCAAACTTGTATTTTCCTTGAGTTACGTCATCATGCCGCCATAGTTACGCGGACGGATCGAGCTCTGTAAAAAAGCTCCATATAAATAAAGCCCTGCAAAGTTTGCAACTCGGTAATTAAAAACCTATATTTTATATCCAGGCTATTTCAGGTTTGTTTGTTTTATGTACAAGTAAGTAAATAGTAATAAAAAAAACATGTAAAAAATTGGATTTTAATGGCTATTACTCGTTAAAAATGAAACAATAATACTTATGACGGACGGTAACAAATAACTATAATATTTATGGTGGTTGGTGTAACACTGTGAACATTATTTTTTTTATTAACAAAGAACTATAAAGAACATATTACAAAGCCAACGCAACACAACACTACGCAGCTAACTGCCCTGCTACAAAGGATCAATACATCAACCGCAATATCACCAATACCTGTGCGGCACTGCAACAAGTGTCATAGACCCCTAGAGTCTCTTCTAGGGAGTCTCCCGCACAGGATACCTTAAAAAACACAAAATAGTCTGAATATTAAGACAATTCACCATGAGTCTCGCCAGTTTTTTTTAAGAATCCCATAAAGTAGCGGTATTTAATTGTTTTTTAGATAACCCTTTTTTCAAAAAATAGATTTGTGAAGATAAATTCAATTCACCAATTTATTCTGCCTGACCAGAAACAGATATTAATATCATCAATTAATAATTCATTATTGTATATTTTAAATGACTTATTAATTAATAATTACCCAATGACATCTGTTGAACCAGGATCAAAGTTGTGGTCAAATGACCCAAGCGGGAATCGAACCAACGTTATTCTATTCCAAATACGCTTGAAAGATCAGCCAGTTGACTCCCTCGGCCATAGCACCGACAATAACTTGTGGAGCATCTGTTCCCATCAAGATGAGCTGTTCTGTTTGTTGTGTTTGATGTTAATGATAGAGCTATCAATGTCATCGCCTGGAGCCTGCCGCAGTAATAATACCACATCTGTACTCTGTACACTCCTCAGCCACCTCTCTACCTGAGAGGACAGCGCAAATATACTTCACTCAATTACACACATTCTTATCCGCGCTTCATAGACAATTATTGACAAATTTGTATTAATTTACACGTCGGATATTTGAGAACTAACTTCACTCTCGACTTCTCGTCGGCGTTATAATCAACTTTGTCAGAAGACACGCTTGTTGTGCAACGATCTAGAATGATTTTGATTGTATACATGCTGTATCACTGTAATTCCAGTTTGAATAAGGAACACAGAGCTACGGATAAGGTCGGGAGTAACCGATGTCATAGGGAGAGTGGCAAAGTTAAAATGGTCCTTTGCGGGACATGTTGCTAGAAACGCCGACCAGAGATGGACGAAGAGATTGGTAGAGTGGAGACCTCGGGAAGATAAGAGAAGCAGAGGGAGACCTCCCACGAGATGGTCGGATGATATAAGAAGGCTTGCTGGAGACTGGATTCAAAAAGCGCAAGACAGAAATGGATGGAGAGATATGGGGGAGGCTTATGTCCAGCAGTGGATGGAGATGGCTGTATAAGAAGAAGAAAAAGAAGATAAATTATTTAGTCTTGCATTTTACTATTTCTTTTCGAGGCATTAAGTATGTCATCCAATGAAACAATCTAAAACGAAATCAAAATTCCCTGTGTAAGGGAAGGTCGGCAAGAGTTGCAGGGCTTATGTTCAATTGAGATTGTTTTTTTATATTGTAAGTCCACATGCGGCATGTTTAAGCGCGAACTTATAGGTGTCTGCTTTTGGGAATAGTAAGATATCTTTGCAACTTAGATTGTAGATTGTATTGTATTATTCACAAAATCTGCAACTTGGTTACGTTTTACGACTAAAATATTACTAATCAGTTTCGTGCGTGTGGCGCTAACAGATTTAGATACGATGTGCTCATATCTGACTCTCCCACGAGAGTATTTTTACCACCAGGTGTTTCGTTTAGGCTATAATATTATTGTCTATCCGCTGTCAATCGATGGCTTTCCTCGCGTAGTACGGATTGAGTGCGTGACGTCACCCCGCCGATAGTTTATTTTTGCAGCTGGGTTATTTCTGGTGGAGCAGAAATAAATGGAAGAGGCGTGTGGGGCGGGGGCGGGGCAGTAGGTCATGCCCACATCAGCTGTGGACCACAACAACATGGCGGCTATCCTCGCGGGGGTTGGAGGAAATCATATTTCACGCAGCCTTCTCGCGTGATGGCCTGGAACAATGTGAGGAAACTCATTTCCTCGAAGTAAACATCCACCGGTAAATTAGGTTGGGCGATCCCTTTATGGAAGAGTTGCTCTACTCCCAGGTGGGGCCCGTCAACGCCGCTGGGACCTGACAGGTCACAAGAAGTTCCCCTTTGTGGGGCAATGTAAGGATACATCAATACACGCTAGAACGAACTACTTATGGAAGAATAGTGGGAAAACATCACGTGCGGAACTTCATTGCAAATCAATTCGTTTTATTGATACTAGAGAAGATTACACGATTTGTGACTTATCTGTTTGTTGTCATTATGACATTATTATTATTTTTGTATAGATTTCTTTGTAAGGTTTTGTTCTTTTTTATATTTTTAAATGTAATTTATTATTCATATTCCTTGACTTATAGGTTGGTATGAGGCTGACCACCCATACTGTAAAAAATGGTTCACTTTGCCAATGTCACCCCTGTTTCAGGGAAGGTCGGCAAAAGTTGTGGGGCTTATGTTCATTTGAGGTTTGGATTTTATTTGTAAGTACACATTCAGCATTTGTAAGCGCGAACTACACTTGTTGGTTTGTGGGCATACATCTGAGAGCTTTAAATGAATATATCCTTGCAACTTAGATTATTCTAGATTATTCTTATGACAGAACCGCGGGATCAGATTTTTCCGAAAGTTGCGGGCTTTGGTTTCAGAAAGGTTATATAAAACACCGATTTGCATCCCTCCCCCGCCTTGGGCTCTTAAAAGCAAAACAAAAATACTCCAAAACACATACCTAGCAACAAATCGTTTAATATTTCGTGTAAAAGCTGATTTTTATTGTTTTTTTTTTTTTTTTTTTTTATTTTTTATTTAATATAAGACATTTTAAGTACATACATTACATTTTTCAAACTTATTTCTATTACATAATATTCATTTGTTTTATATGCTATACCTCACCAAAAAGAGTCAAAGCTCTTGTGTGTGGTGAGGGATTCACAATTAATTTAGTCAATAGTAATAACAAATTTATTTCAGTTATTTAATATATTTAAATTATAAACTAGAAATTTATTTAAGTTACTTCATACACTTAAGTCAAATACTTATGATGTGTATTTTCAGTGTGAAGAGATCTGATATGTGGAGAAATCAAATCAAAATAAGAAAAAACTGTATAATAAACAAAAGCAAATATATAAACATAGATAATATAGGCAAGTAGGTACCAAAGTATAATAAAATAAAAACATACATACATATGATTTATAGAGGTCTACTAATGACAAAAAAACAATACAAGGCACAGGCAATAATATCAATTGGTATACAAATCTAATATTTTTCGAAATGTTTTTTAAGTTTATTTTTAAATACATGATAATCTTTTATATTTTTTAGTTCAGTCGGTAATTTATTAAAGTTTGTTACACCAACATAAATGAAGCTATTTTGATAATGTTTTGTGTCAAATTTTGACATTTTGAGGTTATGTTTGTATCTTGTTGAATGATTTGTTTCTAATTTTAATTGTTGTTTTTCCTTTAATATTTGCAATATGGCGTTTTTTTTAAAAATTATATCTACTGAGGGAACTTTAAATATTTTAAATACTAATTCAGTCGGGTAATTCGATGGTTTTTTTAATATTATCTTAATGATTAATTTTTGAATTATTTTTACAGGGTTTAATGTGTTTAAGTATGACCCTCCCCATCCTATAATGCCGTACTGTAATATAGATTGCACAATTGCGTAGTAGACTCTTCTTAAGTTATCTATTCCGAGTATATTTCTAAGTCTTATAAATATGTATATGCACTTTCTGATTCGTTTTATCAGTTTACTAGTATGTTCTTTCCATTTTAATTTACTATCTATGTCAACGCCTAAATATCTTGTAGTATCTGTTTGCTTTAGTATTGAGCAGGTTAGATTACAATTCGTTTTATTACATTTATTTTGTTGATGAATAAATACGTTTAAATTTAGATTTAATTTATTTAGATTAAATTTAGATTTTTACAGTTTTAAAAACCATAAGGTGCCGAGTTCTAAATCATCTTCTAGTTCTAGATCAGTTCTAAATCATCTTCTAGTTCTAGATCAGTTCTAAATCATCTTCTAGTTCTAGATCAGTTCTAAATCATCTTCTAGTTCTAGATCAGTTCTAAATCATCTTCTAGTTCTAGATCAGTTCTAAATCATCTTCTAGTTCTAGATCAGTTCTAAATCGTCCAGGCGTGATCATCTCCTGACAACTCGCGTACCACTCTCTATTGGGGGACAGCTAATTCAGCCGTCAGATTCAGTGAGACTTCTAGGAGTCACACTGGATCGGAACCTCACAATGGGAGAGCAGTTGAATAACACGGTATCCTCCTCGTTTTTTGAACTTCGCCAGATAAAGGCAATTTCAACAAAAAGCTACACATATAGTGTAACTTCTTGCCGCGTTATCCCCGAAGGGGTCGCATGTGGCGAGTTGAACGTATTTATTTATTTTACAATCAGGAGATGTTTACCATCAGGGGCGGTCAGGACCCTGGTTAACGCTTTTGTGATGTCTCGGGTTGACTATTGCTCAACGCTGTATAAAGGTCAGCCGAAAAAACAGTTCAGCCGACTACAATCTGTGCTGAACTCTGCAGCAAGACTCATATTCGGGATGTCCAAATTTAATCATATTACTCCATTGTTGAAAGAAATGCATTGGCTTCGTTTTCCGGAAAGGGTGGTCTACCATGTTTGTTTGATGGTTTACAAAGCTGTCAATGGTACGGCTCCTTCATACCTGTCTGACATGTTCTCACCTATTGAGATAGATTTGAGACGCCAAACTCTCGGATCTGCAGGGTGTGGGGTGGTTGACTTAGTCCAGCCGTCACGTCAGACACGCACTAATTTTGGGGACCGTGCTTTCCGGTTTGCGGGCCCAATGGAGTGGAACAGACTACCACCTAATGTGAGGAAGGCAGAAACTGTTGGTGTCTTTAAAGGAGCACTAAAGACGCATCTTTACAAAAAATCTTATCCGTGATTTGAGAGGGCCCTTGAGGTGTGACACACACAAAAACGGCGCTCTTCAATTATGTGTACCTTATAAATAAATTATCCTTGTATATATATCTATAGAAAACTTGCATCGGAAGATGTTTTTAACTGAGTAACGGAGAAAATGTGTGTCCGCGGGCGGTATTTTAGACCCCTGGTCTAAGGCGATGAATTCAGCGAATTATTCAACAAGATGTTTATGTTTCAAAACACCAGATTGGTTGGACAACAATATTGTCACGTAAGAAATCTGTCATTATCTATTAGGATATTGGAGCAGTGGTGTAGGCAGGTACATTCATGTTGCCATTCTTAAAATAAGACGCTGATTGCCGTCGTTGACGACTCGGTAATGACTGGATTTCCCCTGACAGCTTGTCGACTACTAGTTCGCTGCCTTAGTTCTTGTCTATCGTATACGCCATTGAGAAAATTTTACATGAGCAATGTTTGCATGTGTACTGGACCGAAGTGTCTTATGAAAACAAGAAATTTATTTAAAAAATGTATAAAAGAACTATCACATTATCGAGTTTTACGGTTTTTCTTAGCTCAGATTGTGTAGAATTTGATTCATAAGACAACTGCATGAAAAAGTCATATTTGACAAGATTGGCGTATACGATAAACAAGAACTGGGGGAGCGAGTTGGTGGCATTGTTAGCTGTCGGCGACATGATCTTATCGCGAGTATTCCATTTAATTGCCATCAAATCACTTGTGCACAAATATCAAATGATAAATGATGCTTATTTATAAACTCACTTCTGTATTCGTATTCATTTTCCGGGAGCTCATTTGGTTGATATTTAGTGCTCGTATTTATGTACTTCTTGATTTGTTTATTGTTACGTCAAATGCTTAGTTTTTGTAAAAAAAATAAACATGTACTTATTTACTTTTGTTTTTCTTTGCCCTTCACTAAAATTATGGAATTATAACCTACTTATTTTAGGTTGTTATGGTTACATACGAGTACATGGTTATAAATACTCAAAACGATAGTCCGGTCGATAGCGCAGTTGGTAGAGTGCTTGCATTCCATGCCGAGAGCTTCGGATAGAATCCCTTGCAAGTGTGACAGAAATGATTTTCTGATTCGATGTTTATTTCAAACCTAAAATGTATATAATGCCCGCAAGGTTTACTCAGCCTTAACAAGAAAGAAGTAACAGTCCCCTCGGGAGCTGGGAAAGCCCCCAGTAAGGTTGACCCATTCGAGGAGAACGCGATAAGAAGTTACACTATACGTGTAGCTTAGTCACGTCACTGACAAATTTAACAAATGCCACCTGTATATACATGTGTTTATGTGAAAATAACTTCATTTTACGAAACAAATGGTGAATAGTTATTCCTTACTAAAGTAAAAAATAATTTAAAAACATTCGTTTTCTTTTTTCTTTAAAAATAATAATGTGCTTTTCGTATGACGTAAATAATAAATGTGAAATTTTTCAAGTTCTATGATCACATCCATTGAGCTATTGGACGGACATGCAATCTATTTTCATCGCGACTTTGAAAAAAATATTCATATATTTAACATCGGCGCAAATATCCCTATCCCTTCACGTATTTTTAGATACATCTCGCGTACTGTACCCTTAGTACGAGTTGCAAAACTTGAGAAAAGTAAAGTTTACGGAAAATATTAAAGAGTGATTTCTCCCAAAATCTGCCGTTTTTGTTTCCTACACTTTATGGTCTTAGCAAAAGAGTTACAGTGATGAAGAAAATCAAGTTCAAACAAACAAAAACGTCAGATTTTGGGGAAATCACTCTTTAATAATTGCCGTAAACTTTACATTACTCAAGTTTTGCAACTCGTACTAAGGGTACTGAAAGTATTTTGGTTTACCTCGTACGTATAAAGTAAATGTATTCTCATATCTAGCAAAGTATAGTGTACATATTTTAATATCTCACGGAAAATATGATTTTATTTATTTAATATTCCTTGTAGTAGTTTCATGACTAATATGTTGGTATGTGGCTGACCTACCATACGCAGCACGTTTAAGTGCGAACTTACAAGTGCTCATTTTTTTTACTTGTGGCTTCACGGCTCGTTTATTAATAGAGTACTCATTCCTCTTAAGCACTGCAATCCGTATTTATAGAGTGACTAAAGGCTAGTCTAGCATGTACCAGCAAAGTAGATCAAATACTTACGTCTATTCACACATATATACAAGCAAGTAAAAACACATAAGGGGCTATTTTTAGACATTTTAGTCGTCGGTTGAGCCCACGCTTTGACAAACTAATGATGCCTGGGCTGGAAGTCTCATCACCACGGTCATTCTTACATACCGAATTTTGGTAATATTTGTATGAAAGCTAATTAGCTGCTCACTTGCGGCCATCTTGGATTGACAGATCTTAATACAAATGCATCATTAGTTTGTCAAAACGGGGGCTCAACGGACGACTAAAATGTCTAAGAATAGCACCGATAGACACAAAATCGTAGGTAAATATGCACAGACATAAACTAAAACATTCGTAGCAATATCACTGTAAAATTTAAATTATAGAAGTACAATCAAGGTTATCTATACCTTTTTTTGGTTTTGTGAGGTTTTGGTTCATCTAATGACGCACTTTTCCATTTGGCAGCCGCGCCAGGTTCTCTGCAGACCTGATGGCGTCACTGCCTATCGTGGTGAAACCTCCGCCCGTATGCAGCTGGAAGCTCAGATATCTATAGAACATCACATTTAAGGTTTCATACTCAGGCCAAACGTTTTAACCATTGACGTATAATGTAAATGGACGCGAAACCATTTTAATAAGTCCAAGTCAACCAACCTGTACCCTGAGTACGAGTTGCAAAACTTGAGTAATGTAAAGTTTACGGAAAGTATTAATGAGTGGTTTCCCCCAAAATCTGCCGTTTTTGTTTGTTTGAACTTGATTTTCTTCATCACTGTAACTCTTTTGCTAAGACCATAAAGTGTAAGAAACAAAAACGGCAGATTTTGGGGAAAATCACTCTTTAATACTCTCCGTAAACTTTACTTTTTTTAAGTTTTGCAACTCGTACTAAGGGTACTGAACACAAATTACCCTGAGTTAGAAAGAAAACAAAGATGCTCTCAGTGTGACTTTGCCTTAAACAGAAAAGTGTGAGAGAAGCTAGAAAACTTTTCCGTATGTGTAATATAAATGGACCCTAAATTTTTACAATGCAAATAGATACTCTATCCGTTTCAACCTACCTAAACACAAATCGCCCTTAGGTAGAAATAAAATAAAGATGCTCCCAGTGCGAATTCGCTTGAAACAGAGAAGTGTGAGAGAAGCTGGATAATTTCTCCGCAATGTTGGCATTACCAAATGCCATCTCTACGCAGAAATTGTGCGCATGCGTTTTTACATTTATTGTTGGGAAATGTGTCATTTTTTTAAAGAAAGAAGGCATCATGACGTGTGCAATTATTGGGTGTTGAATCACAAGATGAAGAAAACAAAAAAAAAACTAGGATTTCACATGATGATTATGTATGCTGTTAGATCGTCACCCCGGTGCCTGTTTGTCTTATATACCATTTGATTCAAAGATGACCTTCAATGAATTATCTTAATAATTACATTGTACACAATCTGAGCTAAGAAAAAAAACCTAAAACACGATAATGTGACACTTGTTTTAAATATTTTTAAAATCAATTTCCAGTTTGCAAGTTCTCAATTTCCACCATACAAGCAAATTACCTCTGATGGACATAAGACAAACAAGCACTAAGGGGACGAGACGTGTCTCATATTATGCTTCAATGCCGTCAGCTAGTTTCGGGTCCACTTATATTATGTGTCAATGGTTTTACCGAATAAACATGGAAACAAAAAAATATGGAAAGTAAAACGGCACTCTAGCGAACGTTTCATTTTTCATGTAATTTTAGCTAGGTGAGTTTGAACGCATGCTATGCTTGAGGTGGAGTACTCGCTGGTAATGGATGATGGCAGATCAATGCAGATTATACCAGCATGAGGCGCTAATCACTATTCTAACGCCCAACCAACATTGTTAACTTTAGAATTAATGTCGCTCTTTTATCTTTGTTTCAGGTGAGTAATATTTGCCAGCTACTGTGTACATATGTACATTGTTGCACAATTTACGAAATCACCGGTTGGCAGAAGGTAAGTGTACATACATATATTTGCATACAGTTGCTTTTGCAAAATATTTTTATGACTTTTCAAATAGGTTCCACTCGCCACATGCAAAACGCGGCAAGCGGTTACACTGTATGTGTAGCTTAGTTACGTTTAATGTACATTTAATCGAAATGAATGTTCTTGTCTTAGTCTTTTATCAATTTGTCTCTAAGCCGCCCATGAAAATACTAACAGAAGATTGATTAAAAATCATTGTGTTTTCACTCTCTAGTAGAGGGTAGAGAGACTCTATCTCTACCTTGTAAAGTAAAACAAATCTCTAATGTTATTCATTGATAACGTAAGTAATGTTTGACATAATTTTGTACGCTGGATGTGCTTAGGTTTGTTTTGTCGTTCTGATGGATACTCCCACTCCAATTATAGTGGTATGGCCAACTCCTCCACCTGTAAAAATAAATAGACTCCACACACCATATGCGACCCCTTCGAGGACCATGCGGTAAGAAGTTGCAGTACTTAGATGTGCAGCTATGGATATACCTGAGTTCACGTTTTTTTCGTTCACTTCAATGTCACCCCTGTTTCAGGGAAGGTCGGCAAGAGTTGCAGGGCTTATGTCCATTTGAGAATTGGGTTTTTTATATTGTAGGTCCATATGCGGCATGTGTGAGCGCGAAATTATGCGTGTCTGCTTGTGGGAATGCATTTAATATGAATCTCAAATGATACATATCCTTGCAGCTTAGATTTAGATTTAGACTTCATAATAAACAATTTTAACAAATAATTATTTCTACTTCGCAACGGTTCATTCCCATATTAAACTCTTGTACGAAAAGTGAATCATTGGAATCACCACCATGAGAACTATCAGCCAACATTTTAAAGTTTTGGCTTGTAGTTGTCTTGTAGTTGTTATTGTGCAGGGCCGGGGTGCAACGCCCGCGCTCCGCAAATCAATGTTTCACTTTCGGATGCACTTGGCGCAGGCCCGGGCTGGTGGGTGGGGCGAGGTGGGTGTGGGGAGGAGGCACAGCTACGGGAGGAGCAGGAGGACTTTCTGTCTCACCTGGGGCCACCGGGGGGTGATGACAGGCTGTGGGAGGGATCGGGGGTCAACAGCTGATGGGGCGCTCTCAATGCGTAAATTACCTGTAACTGCATTATGGACAATATCATGTACATACTCACTGTGATCTGATTTTATTCGGATCGGCACTTTTACTAGATAAGACAGGGTTTTATTACATTTAAAGGTCCTACAAAAGAATGTGGTGAGATGCTTTGAACATGTAGAAAGAATAAATGATGAAATTTATGTGTGTGAATAGAATAGTGAGAGAGTTCAGAATGAATAGGTAAAGGACAATTGTAAGTTTAAAAAGGATGTGAAAGTAGAGGTACAAAATAATGTGATGAGATGCTTTGGACATGTAGAAAGGATGGATGATGAAAGACTAACAAAGTGTGTATACAGAGGAAATGTGGATGGGGAAAGAGGAAAGGGAAGATGGCTGGATCAGATTGGTAAAATTGTGAAAGAATGGGAGCGTGTGTGTCCAGCATTATTTAAATGATACGTTTAATAAACGGTCGACTACCCACACATCGAACTTTCTTGGAGATTTTGTGGATGAAACTTTGTTACACGACTTTATGCGTAAGAGGCTTTGTCACCGTTGAGCGTTTTAAGATATTGCGTGTATGTGGGTCGATTTATCTAACAACCTAAAGTTCAACTAATGGAGGGAAGAATATTAATGATGGCCTCTCCGTTGCCAAGTTCACCGTTTATAATTTTTGTGGAGAGTGGGTCGGTTTTTCCGTGACACATCAAAGGGTCTATTTCCACGAACGTGTGAACATAAATCTTCATTATTCCCCAATCATTATCCAGTCTGTGACCTTGACCGAAGCAATGATCACATCTTGTTTGTGATATTTCGGTGATCCATCCGATAATCTATTTTTACTGTAAATTTGCGCTTACACATACCGTATGTGTCCGTACTGAAAAAATAATAAACAAAATTTCAAATAAACTTAAACCATGCAACTCTTGTCGCTCTTCCTTGAAGCAGCGGTGACATTGGCAAAGTGAACCATAAATCTTCATTATTCAATAATCATACCAGTAATAAAGTATTGTGATAAAATAGAGGTCTTTTTTTCTATATTAATGATCAATTTGATTAAAATAAAATTAATGTTTAATTTTCAGTTTAGAGAGAACAATAAGGGAGAAAATCAGGCATACTCGTATTTGTAATCATACTTGCAGTTTTCGCCAGACGCTGTAAACATTTAATAGTAACAATTAAAGCACCGGTGTTTTCCCTGGAGAAATCAATCATTCGCCGGCTCTGAGCGTGGTTACGGTGCGGTGTGATCAGCGGCGGAATGAGGTTGACCATTGGCTCTAACTTACATATACATTGGATCTAACTTACACACATATTGGCTCTAACTGGCATAGACACTGGCTCCACAACAACAGACATTAACTCTAACCGACATACATTGGCTCTAACCGACAGACATTGGCTCCAACTGACACATTATATTGGCTCTAACCGATACAGACATTGGCTCTTACTTCATTGGCTCCAACCGATACAGACATTGGCTCTTACCGACAGGCATTGGCTCTAACTTACACATACATACATTGTCTCTAAGTTACACAGACATTGGCTCTAACTTACACAGACATTGGCTCTTACCGACAGGCATTGGCTCTAACTTACACAGACATTGGCTCTTACCGACAGGCATTGGCTCTAACTTACACAGACATTGTCTCTAAGTTACACAGACATTGGCTCTTACTTACACAGACATTGGCTCTAATTTACACAGACATTGGCTCTAATTTATACAGGCATTGGCTCTAACTTACACAGACATTGTCTCTGAGTTACACAGACATTGGCTCTTACTTACACAGACATTGGCTCTAATTTACACAGACATCGGCTCTAATTTATACAGGCATTGGCTATAACTTACTCAGACATTGTCTCTGAGTTACTCAGACATTGTCTCTGAGTTACTCAGACATTGGCTCTTACTTACAGACATTGGCTCTAACTTACACAGATATTGTCTCTAAGTTCCACATACATTGGATCTAACCGATACAGACATTGGCTCTAACTTACACAGAAATTGTCTCTAAGTTACACATACATTGGCTCTAACCGATACAGACATTGGCTCTAACTTACACATATGCACATTGGCTCTACAGACATTGGCTCTAAGCGACATACGTTGGCTCTTACCGACAGACATTGGCTCTAACTTACACACATATTAGCTCTAACTAACGCATATATTGGCTCTAACTTACACACATATTAGCTCTAACTAACGCATACATTGTCTCTAAGTTACACAGACATTGGCTCTTACTTACACAGACATTAACTATTACTTACACAGACATTGGCTCTAATTTATACAGGCATTGGCTCTAACTTACACATACATTGTCTCTAAGTTACACATACATTGTCTCTAAGTTACACATACATTGGCTCTAACCGATACAGACATTGGCTTTAACTTACACATATGCACATTGGCTCTACAGACATTGGCTCTAAGCGACATACGTTGGCTCTTACCGACAGACATTGGCTCTAACTTACACACATATTAGCTCTAACTAACGCATATATTGGCTCTAACTTATACAAACCTTGGCTCCAGCAAGTATTTTTCCAAATTGTGCGCTCCGCCGCGTGGGGGACAGCGCGGTGATGCGGTTTGTGTTCGGGAACTCTCACTACGTTGTCTTTCATGTGGCGGCGCGTCTGGCAGCGGACCTCTCTGCGCGTGGACACGGGGCAGCTATTCTACCCACTGCACCAACGACTGCCCTCATGGCGTGGCGGAATCTAGAGCCTCCATCAAGGAAAACACTAGTGAAAACTGGGAGGGGGACTACAAACATTTTTAGGGTAAATCTATAACAAAATAACGGTTGAGTTCATCCTCAGTCGCCGTACATAGAGGATGTTTTCCTGAAGACGTCGGCTACGTCGCTGACGAAACGTAGAGAATAATGTAAGTTTTCACCGAACGGTTCGTTAAATATCCGATTGAAATTAAGTTTTAAAATTGTTCAGTTTTAAAAAAAAAATTAATATAATTGTCAAAATAACTGTCATTTTGATTAAACAACAATTGTCATAGGCTGTAAGAGGCTGACCCCCCCCGTGCTGTAAACACTTGGTTCACTTTCGACAATGCCACCTCGGATTCAGGGAATGACGACAGGAGTTGCATTGTTTATGTTCATTTGGACGCAGCAACGCAACTAAGCTACACATATAGTGTAACTTCTTGCCGCGTTACCCCCGAAGGGGTCGCATGTGGCGAGTTGAACCTATTTATTTTTACAGATACCTAAGGGGGCCGGCCTTACGCCAACCACTTCAGTTGAAGTGGGGGTTTCCCAGCTCCCGGGGGGGCTGGTACTCATTTCTTGTGAAGGCTGAGTAAACCTTGCCTGTATTTTTTGGGGTTTGAAGTCAACACCGAAACGGGAAATCATTTCTGAAACCCTCGGTGGGATTCGAACCCGAGCTCACGGCATGGAATGCAAGCAGTCTACCAATCGGGCTATCGACTGGTCAGTTTATATTGTATCTATACATGCAGCATGTGTAAGCGTGAAATTACATGTCCTTGCGTGTGTAATGTGTATGGGCATCCAATAAATATGAGCATTAAATGTCAAGATATATTTGCAACTTAGATTATAGATAGATTGTATTTGTGAGTTTTTCGAATTAATTTGGAATAAGCTTATCAATAAACGACACATTCAGTCGCATGGCTAAATATAAAATATCATCTCTTTTGTCTGGAAAACTGTCAGTACTAAAAAATTATGATTGATGATGCTGTAAGTGATAAAATATTGAAGATTTACACTTTTTGCCACTACCTATAATATGAATGCGTACATTTCATTCATGTTTTATTCAAATCCGGTTGAGGTACATTTGAAAACGTCACAAAAATGACATCACACGGCCGGGTTGTCAGGGTAAAAGCTAACTAACAATTTGTTATTTTTTACGCCCTTGGAGTGACTACATCACGAAATGGCGCCATAAAGAAATCATCAACTCATCATCATCCAATAGACGTGTGAGAATCATGTTAATATCCATACAAAAAAAATGATCGTTCTACTTAGTCAGGAAATATATGAAAAAGTTAAAATGTAACGGTGCTATTCTTAGACATTTTAGTCGTCCGTTGAGTCCACGCTCTGACAAACTAATGATGCATTTGTATGAAGACCTGTCAATCCAAGATGGCCGCAAGTGAACATCTGATTAGTCTTACTACAAATATTACCTAAATTCGGTAGGTAAGAATGACACTGCATCATTAGTTTGTCAAAGCGTGGGTTCAACGGACGACTAAAATGTCTGAGAATAGCACTGTAAGAAATCAATGTCAGTGAAACTGCATTTTCGTATTTTCCGCCGTTTCACATTTTTCAATGGAGGCGCATTCCCAGCCCAGGACTCTCACTTTGCCGGGAGTAGTGTTCCATCAGCTTACACCGCTGCAGGTGAGAGAGAGTCTGTGTCAGCTGGCCTCCCATTCATCCCTCCCTGGCGGGGAAAGTGCGCCCCCGTGTGACCTGGAATTTACCCCCAGTGACGTCATAGCACACAATTTCAACAATTCCCTGTAATTGTGTTTTCCGCCGTTTCATATTTTTCAGTGGAGGCGCATTCCCAGCGCAGGACTCACACTTTGCCGGAAGTATTCCATCCATTCTTCTTCTTTTTGCGCCACTTATATCGAAGATCGGCGATCATCATGGTTATTTTGACTTTAGATGCTGCGGCTCAAAGCAGGGACTTGGTGCTTCTGCCGAACCACTGTCGCAGGTTTTTCAGCCAGGATGTGTAATGGGAACGATTGGAAGAATTGCAAAAAATAGGAAACTTACGAAGAATATGAGATTGGCGGTCCACAATGGCATATTGGTTCCGACATTGATGTATGGAAGTGAGGCGTGGACAGTTAATGAATGTGAACTGAGTAAAGTATGTACGGTTGAAATGGCTTACCTGAGAGCAATGGCTGGAAAGACACTGAATGATAGAGTACGTAATGATTGGGTGATGAACGAGTGTGGTATAAAAGAGAATATGAGAATGAAAGTACAAATTTATAACGCATACCTACGCATGCGTTATAAATCTTGTGATCAATAAAATTGACGAATTTTAAAGGAAAAGGTGATTATTTTAAGACATTATATCAGGGTGTCAAAACATAAAACGGAGAAGCAAAGAAATATAGAATTTGACACGTAAAAACATGTTTTGGATGACTACACCACTGCAACGTTTGACAGAACTAAGACAAATGTGGGTTTTAGTATGTATCAATGCAGGAAGTTAGCTACTGCTCCTGTTATTACTCTATGGTTCCATCAGCTTACACCGCTGCAGGTGAAAGAGAGTGCTCCCGGATCCCTCTCTATGTCAGCTGGCCTCCCATTCATCCCTCCCTGGCGGGGAAAGTGCGCCCCCGTGTGACCTGGAACACTCCTCCCTCAATATTACCCCCGGTGACGTCACACTACACAATTCCTAGAATTCCCTGTAATTGTATTTTGTGTGTTTTTTGAACCTCGTTCACAATAAACATGTGGTTTTCCTTATCGTTCACTAATAAATCAATTCCTTTGTAGGTACTTGTATCGACGGTAAATAAATTTCAGATAGCTTTATTTCTTGAGCGCTGTTTTGTGTCTGTAATCTATAATCTAAGTTGCAAAGATATGTATATGAAAAATTAAAAATTGATTTAAATGCATGCCCACAAACAGACACTTAGTTCGCGCTTACAAATGCTGGATGTGTGGGTACTTACAAATTAAAACCTTAAATTAACATAAACCCTGCAACTTTTTCAGACCTTCCCTGAAACATTGGTGACATTGGCAAAGTTAACCATTTTTACAGAATGGGTGGTCAGCCTTACACCAATCTATAAGTCAAGGAATTGTGTGAGTCATCTTATTAGTCAGTGCCAATTTTTCAAGCAAGATCCAGTTGCAGTAAGGCTGGATGAACTTTTGTGGCCGGTCTTTTAGGTACAGGCAAATGACTATTTTAACCCAGCAAAGATCAATTATATTTGAAAAATTATATGATCTTTTTTTGTGCTCCGCTGGGAATCGATTTCTGGATCTTGCGTTTGCACATCCGTAGCGTTAACCACTGGATTACGGACCAGTTAGTACTTGTATTAAATCATTTAATTTATAATCCACTAAAAATAAAATTGGCATTGATGGGCAGTTTATAAAAATGAATCTGATCAATTTAAAAATACAGGAATCGTGGGTTCGATTCCCTGATCTGATTGTGTGTTTGCTTATGCAATAATAAGTTGCTTTTCTATTATTTGATACGATCTACTTAACTGGGGGACTTTATTTAATCTATGTTACGAGTACATGTGGTATAAGGTATTATACTGCATGTATTTTTTAAATCCAGAATTAACCAGATTCTGCACTATGATAAGGGTATTTAAAAATTCGACCTTTTCTCCCCATTGCTTGTGTGATGGCATAAATATAGTCACTGCATAGTGTAAGCCAGGGATTCTCAAACGGTGGGTCGCGGGATGTGGAGGAAAAGTAAAACAAAAAACAATTATTGCTGAAGTTTTTGTTAAAAAAAAAATAATACACATAAAAGTTGTTTTTTGTATTGTATTAGTGGGAAACATGAGCTTGTTTGGAATAAACCAATTTTCTAATGTTTGGAATGAGCTTTGTAACACACTAAACAATGTAATTTTTCAGTGTCAAACGATTTCTTGATTTTGATATTAAATTCACCATTATATAGTTGGATAATTTTTCTCTTTTGGGTGCCGTTTAATGCCTAAAGCAACCCCAAGGGGGGCGTCCATCCTTCACTTGCTTCTTAGAAAACATATAATTCTTCAACTTCTTATTGTAACGTTCTTTACCATTATGGAGAATCCTTGTTCACAGTTGAAGACTACAGGTGAAGAACAAGGAATGTAAATTGAAGAACATTATTAGGAAATAAAAGTAATAAATTTGAAATCATGATTATTGCCTGTCACAAGGAACCGGAAATACCGCGTTAAACTGTGATAGCGACTGCTGCGACATTTCGCAGAGCTTTAGATACACACAGATGCCACTAGATTTTTCTTTTTTTCTTTCGAACTTATTTTCTTATTTTTGCTTACATTCCTGGTTTTTACTCTGTAGTCTTCAGTTGTAAGATTTTACTAGTTACTTGTGTTTTTTTTAAGGATAAAACTTAACCATTTTGTAGTTTTTACTTATTGTTTTAGAGTTAAAAGCTTTGGTGGTCGCCAAAATACTCCTAAAAGCTAAAGCCTAGAAAGGGGGTCTCAGTGTCTAAATGTTTGAGAGCCCCTGGTGTAATCTCAGACTAATTGTACCCAAATTAACTAAACCACATATGTTGTCAGTTTTTTAATGCGGACAGTGATGGTGGGGCAGGCAGAGCAACCCCTTTACTTATAATTCGTGTAATTTGGCTCACGGCTCGCGTCATTCCCACTCTCAATTATTCCACATACGGAGATAAAAACATGGCCGGCGTGTTTGCCAAAAAAAAACACAAAATGCTTTTACAAGAATTTGATTAAAGCTCGCTCTGAATTTAGAAATGGCAATTATTTTGGCATCGTCTGCTCTTGTTGTTTTTGTATAGTAACGTTGTTATTACTCGGGCGATTCAATTGTCTACCCGGTCTGTCACCTGCCAGCTCGGAGCGCTTCTGAAGCCCACAATTAGTTTTCTCAATTTGTTTAGGTAACTACCTACATATACCTGAGAACATTTGTTTTTGTGGCTCCAAACTAAGGTTCAGTAATTTTGTTTGAGATCTTCGTAGCTTGTGAATGATATCGATAATTTTAAGTTCATTTATTTATCTTCCCGTTCTTTTATCTACTAGTAGTTTGCCGTTAAAATAGTAATTATGATTTTGTTGGTAGTTGTTCTTTGCTTTATAAAGGTCAATTTTAAGAAATCCCTTGCGGTATTGTTCACACACAGAAAATCCATGGTTCAACCTGAACCTAACGTGAATTTTCGATACAAAAAAAACGATAAGCAATGGAGCTATGAATCAATAATCTTTTGTGAATAACACTGTTTGATTCTGTATGAATGCATTACTTGAAATGAAGAATAATTTTTGATGTTGCAAGAGCAAAATATTTCGTTGTCATCCTGAGCTTCTTTTCTCTGCCTCTAGTTTTTATTTGAGGTAATGAATATATCGATACCGTAAAGGTTAAACTGAATTGATAAATGCACTTTCTTTCCTACTTTCTACGAGAACACTAAAAATGTGGGGAAATCCTGCAGTTGAGAAGTTGTTCACTGCCTTGTAATTAATTAGTTCATTTACTATGAGAAGTTACTCCAAATATCGGATCTACACGAGAGAGGACTCACACTACGTTCGGCGGATAAGGGCGCAAAAACGTTATTGAGCGAGCCGACTAGGAGGGTATCCACAGTCTTCGGAAATCGAGCGTTCGCTGTGGCGGGTCCATCCTCCTGGAACCTGCTGCCACCTGGAGTCCGAGGCTCAAACACAGAAAACTTCAAAACAAAACTGAAGACGCACTACTTTGCTGCGCTAATGCAGCGAGCGCCCTTGGAGTGACAGGGTTTACGAAACGGCGCTATAAAAAAAATCATCATCGTCATCAAATAAAATGTTTGTTCCACGATTTCTCAAATCAGTGAATCGGCACTGATTGAGTTTTACCTTCAAGTCGCCTGAACTTTTTTAAAACGCTTAGTATTCATTTCTACTTTTTAATAATTGAAGATTAACCGAAATTGCATTCTAAATAAGCTGTATCTCTGCTTATCTCTACTCGTAATCTCAGTTATCGCTCAATTTGAATGCAAAATTAGTTAGAACTCCGCACGCCAGCTCACTAGCCAGCTACTCCATACATTATGCAACCCCGGAGCGTCTTTCCATTCTTATCATGCGTTCGGCGACAATTCACGCTAATACTGCCGCGCACATTTAATTAATTATCATGTTTCAGTTTTTTCATATTATCTCGAAAACTGTTCGCATTACCTAAAATATTTTTCAAACACTCTCTAGACATTGTATCATTCTATAATTATGAAGAAAAAAAATATGTCCAAAGTATTAAACAACAAAATTATAAGAAAAAAATGTGAACAAAAACGTGTTTTTTTAAATATTTTTTTGTAGCGTCATTTTTTAAGTTTTATAAAATATTTTAACTTTAAAATTTAGATAAAAAATCAATAAACACGCGTGATTTTTTCCATTTATGTCACTTCTTTACAAAGGCCATAAAGTGTAAGAAACATTTTTCGTGTGTGTCGTCTGTCGAAAGGGGGGGTAGAATGGAAAGACGCCTGCCTGGCAATAAAAAATCTAAATTTTTTGATAACGAATTTTGTACTTTAAATAAATGACTATATAAATAAATAAATACTAATTAAATTATTTATTCGAAAAGCGAATCTTAAAGGAATTGTATGAAAACGGTTTTGTATTTTACATTTTAAAATATATCTTTGGGGTTAGTTCTAATGAAATTCAATTGAGTTTTCCTTATCACAAAAATCATTTTATAGTAAAGAGGGTTCTTAATAGGGGTACTTGCTTGTTTAAAAGTACAACTTCCTCAAAAATGTTATATTATAAATTTTTATGGTTCCTTGACTTATACGTTGGTATGTCGCTGACCACCCATGCTGTAGAAAATGGTTCACTTTGCCAATGTCAACCCTGTTTCAGGGAAGGTCGGCAAGAGTTGCTTATGTTCATTTGAGATTTGGGTTTTTATGTTGTAGGTTCGCATGCGGCATGTGCAAGCGCGAACTTGTACGTGTCTGCTTGTGAGAATGCATATAATGTGAATCTCCAATGTAACATATCTTTGCAACTGAGATTAGATTAGGTAGATTAGATATACCAGTGATACAGAAAATAAACTTCTAGAAGCAGTAGGTACTATCGTACTTGAACTACTTCGTAAAAGTTGTGACGAAATCGTTAATTTTGTTTTCAATTTAAAACGACAATATTTGGTTTTGTTTCAACTATTTCACTGACGAATCAAAAAAAAAAACCTTAGGCAACCTACTTAGTTGCAAGTAATTTGTGTCACTTTTGTATCTGTGTCAGAATAAATGTTTTTTGTGGATTACTGTGTTCATGATAGCGCTTACCTGTCATTTCTTGTAAGGCTGTGACGTCACTGTTGCGTAATCGTCTGTAAAAAATATAACAGAAAAAAAACATTGCAAAGAAACTAAAAGTGAACTGACACACAAAAAGTATTCATTAATTACATAGTCGGAGGATTCATATGAATTATTCATATTTTGTTCCTTGTATGCATTTGTATCTATACTCTATAAGTTGTAAAGATAGGAAGGAAATGTATGAAAAATGTGATGGATATGAATGCATTGATGGAGGTATGCAAGGATGGGAAAAATTGGAGGCAAATCTCTAGAGGCTCTGGCCACCCTCAGCGAAATGGCGACAGAGTTATAGTTACAGTAACAGATTCATAAAACAATGCGATGCATTCCCCCAACACATGCTTGAGATTTTTCAAAAATATTCCAGTTTGCGAAATGCCAGCCAGACTGGCGGATCGATGAGGACGGCGCCGCGACGCCCCCCCTCCTACTCCTTCACCCCTTCAGCCCCCTGTATGGTATCCAGTGTAGATTATTTCCAATAATTATTGTTAGTTTACTACATATTTTATTTAAATGAAGAAAATATCCTAGAAGAAGACAATGGGGATACTAAAGAAATAAATTATGTACATATGTATTCAGTTTGCTAACCATTAAACAACCAGGTTTTAGTACCATAAATCCGAGAAAAAAACGACCTGCAACGTCGCCATATTTTTTCTTTCCGTAGTCTAGCTTTTTTTTTCAGAGAAAACCGAAGATTTCTTGCAACCATCACCTCAACTCTTGCGGGGCTATTCTTAGACATTTTAGTCGTCGGTTGAGCCCACGCTTTGACAAACTAATGATGCATTTGTATGAAGACCTGTCAATCCAAGATGGCCGCAAGTGAACAGCTGATTTGTTTTCATACAAATATTACAAAATTCAGTAGGTAAGAATGACCGTGCTGATGAAACATCCAGACCGGCCACCATTTGTTTGGTCAAAGCGTGGGCTCAACCGACGACTAAAATGTCTAAGAATAGCCCCGGAGGTGTTTCCCCATTGAATTATTCTGCTGTAATCATAACGTACTTCCGTTATTTTGAAAATCTGTAACACCCAGCAGCGTGAACTCTTGCTCACCTTGTTTAAAAAGTCTGCGCGCCTTTACCTGCTATGATCCATCGACCCAGTGCACTGCACACAATCAGCAATTGATAAACAATTAAAACATGTTTTCTATGTGAAAAGTGAACAGTAAATTGCTGTGTGTGTCTGCATGCTGTGTTTATGATTGTCTGTCTTGTACCGTTAGTGGCTGTGAATGAAGAACTAGCTAGTCTGCTTACGAGCCATGGGAAAGCGCACCTGAAGGGAACGCGCCTCATAACTTACAAGGCGATGTAACGGATTACTGTTTCTTTCACTCGCATGTATTGTACGTATTTTACTCTATTCTTAACTATTTTATTCATAGGCTTGTATTCGTTGGTGCGGACATGTAAGAGAGATAAACTGTAATTTAATTGTCCACACGACTCTACAATCAGAGGATGGGATGAGAAGTTTGGCCTCTTGCAATGTGGCTGTTTAAACACGGCAACGATTTGTAACTTGTCAGATGAACTTACACCTCGAGATCTGGAGGAAGCATATTAGGAAACCGACCTTAAATAATTCTAGAGAATACCTGAAAGAACGAGAACCCCAATTCACAAACCAAATTACATAATTTCATTATCTTTAGGCGCAAAACTCCGGAGTGGGTTAAGGTTTCCTTCATCTGTCGCTGTTATTGCTGTACCTTTATCCTTCACCTATTTTTTCCAGCCTTAAATTTCAACTTCTTCTTCAAGATGGTACACAATGTATTGTCCCAGTGACGAGCGACGGATTCTCTGGTTTCCAGTTTTGAGATCATCCATGGATTATCTTACCGGACAGGAGGGGCAACAGTGTCGGTGGTCCACAGTTTGCTGAGATCAACACTCTCAGAGTGACGGGTCCTCTGTACTGTACTGTATCCTGTCGTCGTTCCACTACGGTAGACGTACCGTCAGATGCGTCTCCACTTTTTTGTCTTTGCATACTTACCTCTTTCATCTCTTCATACATACTCTTCTCTTATTCTCCATTCTTTCGCAATCTCACCTTTTTGGTCTCCTACTCCGGAAATCCCCATGTCTACCCGGTTTCTTCTAACATTAGTTCTCAGCCTGTTGAGGGATCTCCACCCGCGACACTAAAGGTTATTTACTGAACATTTCCACCGCAAGGGATCCTACTCGTGCAGCGGGTGTGATTGTGCACGTGTCCATTCTTGTATTGGATATGAAGCAATTGGCAAAAACACAATGTCTATACTCTATAGGTTGCGAGCTTTGAGGCACGTACATATTACTGTTTTATTTGTCCCTAATTGGTGCTTATAAATTGTCACAATAGTAAAGAGCTGACTTCATAACTTCCGATGTTTTTGACATGCAATTATTTCATGATTTGTTCTCGCTTTTCGCCGAAAGCGTAATTTATGTGTAAAAAATATGTCAACGCCAAAACAGCGAGTCAAAGGGATCCGCGATATGACATTCTGTTTGACGTAGAAATGGGAATGTTTAGTTGAACGCCGTCGTGAGTAATTCGTACAATTATGATTGTATCGCACAAAGGAAAGCGAGTCTTGCTTTGATGTTTTATGGTTCCCGCGCGCGCCCAAGGCGGCTCTATTAGCGAGAATAACATTCGACTTCTCTCCTTTGTCACCTGTAGAGACGAGCGCTCACGTGGGAGACATTGTCATCGTTTCAGTTTTTTAAAATTTATTTTCCGCAACGACTGTCTAAAGGCCAACAAAAATATCTGGTGATGCTGGAGTGAAGTTTTCCGGGATCTGTTGCCGTGGTCTGTGGGAGCTGGAGCTTCCGGACGTTTCGCCCATTTCTACGATGGGCTTCTTCAGCGTGAAGTATGATGATGATGAAGATCTTGATGAGAAATATCTGGTTTTATGGGTTTCGCTTGATTGAAATGATTTTGCGAGCCAACGTAAACCGCGCTATAATTGTCAAGCATAGGTAGGCCATTAATGACCCCAGCAGATTGTTGTTTCAACCACAATTGTGCTGGTCAAAAACTTTTCGAACCGTAGACTGAATTATTGCGATTCTGGAGTTCTGAACTTTTTGGTCCCTAATTATCACAGATACATGAGTTACTAGTTAGTTAATCGTAAGTATAGAACCAAAGGAGGCAATCGAGGTGTTCTTGAAAATATTCATCTCATTTTCGGGAGAATCCTAGATCTTTACCTAGGCTTAGATATCCTTTGGTTTTCGCGACTCATGTACATAGTCTTAATTGCGTAGTTTCTGCGCCATATTTGCTTATTTTACCTATTTAAGCTAGGTGTGTAATATGTTTTCTACCTTGTGTCTGGACTACCCTCGTATCAAGTTGTCGGATCAAAATAACGTTGTATTAATTTGTTTTTTTTTTCCATTCATTATAATCGGGGATACGCACTAGCATACGCGTGTTTTCTTGTGGGCATGCATTCGATAGGAATCCTAATGTTGATTTATCTATCTTATTTACATGATAGATTTGCTCGGATCAGTTTCCTGTTGGTAGGAATTGTAAATACACAAACAATATTACGATTTCCATGGCAAGGCGCTATGAATCATGCATTGCTATCATTGAAGTGTAGTTTCCTTTCTTCCACGGCTTGTGCATAGTCAGCCTTTATTAGCGATTGCAGGTATATTGTTAGGTAATTATTGTAATGAGCAAAGTGTGGTTTATGATTCACGTTTGTAGCCGCGCCGTGATTGGCTGCTGGCGGCTGCCGCTCCGGGAAACGGAAAACCGGGCAATGAATGCGCCGCCCAGTAGCGGCTAGCGGCACACACGGGGAGGCCTTGACCCACTGCCCGCCACTGCACACTCGGCGGGGGAGGCGCCATGGGACACGCATTCGCCATTATCATTGCGACGTATGCCTGTAATGTGTGGCAGAAAAACCGACAACGACCGCCCACCAAAGGTCCATCATCCAGCCTTGCAGCAAGTGAGTCTTGCTTGTGAATTGGCGCTTTCTATAGCGACAACCAAGCTCGCAGAGAGCTGATTCAAACAAAAACGGCGCTCACCAAATAATTCATCCTAATATTATTATTATTAACTATCGGCTTTTACAGGTCATAGGAATACCATTTGTGATCGTGAAAGAATGGGATATACAAAGTGAGCGTAAAAGAAGAAAATGCATGAAAAAGGTGATGGATATGAATGATTTGTAAGAGGTATGTCAGGATAGGAAAAAATGGAGGCAGCTCTGCAGAGGCTCTGGCCACCCCTAGCGGAATGGCGACAGAGTTACAGTTACATCGTGTTTTGTCAATTTGTTCCTCTGCTGTGGAAAGCCTTACCGCATGAGCTTAGAGCTGTGGAGGGTGCCTTTGCATTTAGTTTGAGATTGAGACGCATTTGTTTCGGAAAAACTACAGTTAAATAGCAGTGATCTATCTGAAAACGTCGCTAAAAATATGATCCCTTTTGTTATTGTTAATAAAGAATAAAGAAAACTTTAAGGGTGTTGACATTGTGAAGATTAATTTTAAATTAATAATAGACAGCTGTCCTCAGTTGTCCTCTTGTTAATGATGTGATAACATCGAAAGCGCTCGAGGAAATGAAGAAAACCTATGTGTATTATTAATATATAATAAAGAATTCGACATTTTTTAGGAAAGAGTTAGCCATAATTAAGGTCTTAATATCAATCTTACTTATTCAATCGTATGGATTCTGGAAGTAAAAATATAATGAAAAACAAAGGTAATAAAGCGAAAATTGTGGTTGAAAATAAGTTGTAGCTACCCTTAGTGTAAACACGACAGGCTAATAAATATTGCACGGCTACTTTTTTCACCCTGTCTGTGAAGAGGTGAGTTTTCCTCGCCCGCGGCCTTGGGCTTTCATACGACCACCAGCCACCACTCTCATAACGGGTTCTGCGCACAACCGGTCTGGCGGCTTCTCCACACTTTTCTCGGAATCATTTTCTTGGTCGTATTCATCTGCACAAGTATAATACGGTTAGAAAATGATTTCGAAAAAAAAAATCGTTTCGACTACATTCTCTAAAAGAGTCGTAGCCTTTGATCGACGCAATTAAGGTAGCGGCAGATCACGGTAGTGGCTAGATCTGTTTAGGAATAGCGATCCTGCCTACGCAAGCTATTGTGTACCTCGCACTCCTTTACCCGGGAGACACAAATCGTATTCTTTATCATTTCATAACCACAGATTCTTCATTCCCGTCCTAACACCTCCTCGTGATTGAGCATTTGTCGTTATAAAGAGTGAACCAAATCTCTGGTTAGAATCTTACGCTATGACGACGGATGAACCAAAACACAGGAGAGTCAACTATATACGATTATAAAGGATTCAGGAAACCATCCAATTAAAAGGCTTTTATAATCCTAATTAAAATCATCATGCAATTTTTATCTAATTACTTTCGAGTCTCAAGACCCCAATCGAATTCCAGGGTACAGCTTTGAACAGTGCTTGCTGTGTTATTTTAAAACATAAAGGTCTTAGAATGTATAAGAACTTTCTTCAAGAGTGTGAAAAATTCCCAAATAGATCACACTGAACCTGTAGCAGATGTACTTTTGAATGGAGTTTTAGGTTTGCACGGCCGGCTGATGATGCTGGAGAGTTGCTTTCCGGGATCTGTTGCCGTGGTCTGTGGGAGCTGGAGCTTTCGGTCATTTTTTCCATGTCTACGTTCTTCAGCGTGAAAGTGAAATGATTTTTATGAAACTGAGATATAGTTTTCATGAACTAGGAATGAAAATCGCAGATATTCGCATGTGAGTAATGTCCTTGCTGTCGTGTGTTGGTGGCTAAGTGTCTGTGATGGGTTTCCCTTGTCGCAGCGGGCGCCGGGGTCCACTTCCCTCAATGCCGCCGTAACGAGCAGCGATAATGGTGCGTGGTGCACATTAGTCGCTCTGGGGAGGAGGAGACGTCCACTCCTGCAGGCAGCGGGAGTCCAAGATGATCCCCAACACGTGCAGACGTATTCTCAAAAAAAAAATGAAACTTTCCACAAATTTTAAGCACTGTCTGCCATCCTTATGTCGTATATTTTTTCTTCAACTGAAAGTGGTTGGTATAAGGCCTTCTCGTAAAAATAAACAGGCCCCGGATCGCCACATGTGATCCCTTCGGGGATAACGCAAGCAAGAAGTTGCACTATGTGTAGCTTAGTTGCGTTAGGATTAGAGAATTATCTTAGTTTCTACGGTTTAGTAGGTAATGTGTATGCAACTCCTTCAAGTAAACGCATGTAAACTAACCTCTTTATGTTCATACATAGACGAGGGGACAATTATTTTCATTGGCGTTGATTTTGTATGTCATTAAGTAGCTCCTTATTGATAATATTTTGGAGGAGTGTGGCATGCGAAGCTATGCATATGCTGATGATCGTGTCCTCGTTGGTTTTTGCAGTCCCGACAAAAAAGACGATCTTTTGGCCAGGACCACCCATTGCTTGGAAAGACTCACAAACGTTATGGCCTATAGACGTCTCAAACTGAATCCAACCAAGACTGAGTTCATGTGGGTCGCCTCTCCGGGTCGGCAGCACCTCTTGGGTACTCAGCCAATCTTTTTCTCTGGTGCAAGCATAATACCATCCTCCACCATATCCGTCCTTGGTGTCTTACTAGACGGAGCACTATCGATGGAGGCACAAGTGTCCAGGACAGTGAGCACAGCTTTCTTCTATATCCGCCAATTGAGCCTCATCTCAAGATGTTTGCCTGTGGATGCTGTCAAAAGCCTCGTAGCTGCTTTCGTCGTCTCCCGATTAGACTACTGCAATATCATATATGCTGGACTACCGCAGAAATTGTTTGATCGGCTGCAAATGGCTTTCAATGCTGCTGCCAGGGCAATTTTTCGACAGGGAAAGAGCTGTCATATTTCGCCACTGCTGAGAGAACTGCACTGGCTGAGGGTCCGAGAGAGGGTGGAATTTAAGTTGTGTCTCACTGTACATAGGGCCCTGAACGGCACTGCACCCCCATGTCTCGCTGAGCTATGCTCTGTCGATGGGACTTCAAAAATACCACTACGCTCTGCCCTTACTGCTGTCAACAAGGTTATAGTGCCCAATAGAGCAAACACATCAAATTTTGCAGACAGAAGCTTTGCGGTGGCCGGGCCGGTGGCCTGGAACAATTTGCCCATCGGTGTTCGCGCGAACCAGCCTACCACCACCTTCAGAAAGGAACTGAAGACACTACTTTTCTCCAGAAGCCATGGCGCCCTTGAGATGGTCCTGGACCATTAAATGGCGCCACAGGAAAGAAATCATCCATCATCATCATCATCCTTAAAATAGACTTCCAAGCTTACATTTGTATCAGAAGGTATTAATTTTATCTTCAAAAATCCTCTTGTCAAAAAAGGTTTATTCTAAAAGTTTAAAATTTAATATTCGTAATTTAAGTTCCGAAAGTATTTTAATATTAATTATAAAATCCAATCGTTGTACCGTTTTAATTTTAGCAGACTTTTTCCTGAGAAAGATCACTATGTATTTTGAAAATTCATGGTAACTCACTCATGTTTGAGAACCCACGTGTGAGCAGTTAATAAAATTGTCCAATCACAGCTGCCAGAAAGTGTTGGCATTAGGTGGCTCAAGTATGTACCAAATGGTGATTAGAAGGCTGCGACAATTGCGGCTCTCTCTCTCACTCCCGCAGACTTGCCCATTTGTATATATTTTTGTCCTTTTCTCATTGACGATGTTGGGGTGTGCAACTAGTCGCATCTTTGCTATAAATTTGATTAGCTTACACTGAAGATAACAAGGGTGGAAGTCTCGACGGCCGTCGGTAGAACTTACCGTACCTATTTGTATATACTTTACTTACTTTACTTTCTTCGGCTCATAAGCCTTGAAGGCTCAGGGCCTCCCGCACCACAATCCTCCAGGACTCTCTGTCTTGTGCTGCTTCCCTCCATGGTCCCCTCACTCCCAGAACTTCGGCGTCGGCTTCAAAGGACAAAATAAAACAAGCTGATCGTTGTTCCATATAAAATGGATCATCTGTTGATACGACACCTTGTTTTATTCCGCCCTATCTTTAAATAGATACAGTAAAACATATCGACGGTCGTCAGAACTTCACCCCACGTAACTGTTCATATCGACGAGGGAAAAGTGAAGTAGCTTTATAAATAAGCTTCCGAGAGATTTGAGTACAAATTTCTTTTAAAGATTTTAAATTATGATTACGGTCGTTAGACATTTTAAAGAATGAAAAAAAACGGATTTTACTGACCCTGCAAAAGAGAAGAACGATTTTCTCTACGTTTCGTCGTAGTCATATCCGACGTCCTCAGGAGACGTGTGTCCTCTACAATGAGGAACCACGAACTGTTGAATTATTGTTGTTTGATCGAGGCCGAAGGTTGTAGGTACTTTTATTAACCTTGGGTGATACATTTACATACAACTTTCTTTTCCTCTATATCTTATTTAAATATGTCAAAAATTTCCATTGCCTATCGGTACTTCGCCCGCAAAATAATCAAGCGAATTCAAAAAATATGAAGTGGTCAGTGAAATTTTTAGCTTTGACATCTCGTAGGTAATCGCTTGCTTGATTTCATTATTTTTTTAAATATTTCAAATGCCAGTTAACTGCCTAAAATGATGTCGTGATATTTCTCCTAGCAAGAGGAAAATATATTCCCTTAATATATTTAATAACCGAAAAACATGCCGGGTCATTTTTTTACATACATCTTCCAATTTTCTCCGGAAAATTGTATTTCATCAACATAATGTTTTCCTCGTATTTCTTTTAAATCAGTGAAAATTGCTTTTTCATTATTGCATGATGTTTGATGTATAAATTGGCCCCCTCCCCCTCCACCACGTTTCCTAATGTCGGACCTCCCGCTGCTAGTTTTTTTTTATAATAAATTTAAGTAATTGAATCACGTTCCTTTGAATATTAAATAATAATAATACATACATACATACGCGCTCTTATTTTCCATGTTTTTGAGATCTATTTTGGCTTCCAAAGGTCATGGGGAAAGTGTCATTTTCATCATAGACATAAAAATTACATGGTAAATATATACTTATTTCCAAGCTTTCCTATTGTCAAAATGTAGAAAATGATCATGGAAATGAATTGATGTAAAAAATAAAAAAAAATCGCAATGAACATACATGTAGGTTACAATTATTCAGTTTAGATTTGCGTACCGTAAATTCGTTCCTTTACAAATACGTATAGTTTGTTTATAGATTGAATACAGGCAATACCAAAAAAGTGCAAGTAGGGAAAAAATCAATCAAGCGACTGCTGATAAAAGTGTTTCGCATACAGCCTTTGTCGTCCGTGTTTAGACGATGGAATCTCGTCACATATTCGTGCTTTCTGAATTCGGGCGTCGAGAAGTGATATTTAGCCGATTTCCTTACGACCCTAAGGTGACGCGATAGCGATTCGTATCCTAAAATGAGGTGTACTGTGATTTTTTTTTATCTGAGGTGTTCTGTCGCAAGCGCTAGCGAGTTCCGACGTGAGATTGATTTATTTATTTATTTATTTTATTTCAGAAAACTACAGCTTTATGAATGTGAATACATAGTGTTCATTAAAATTAGTGTTAGCCAAAGTTGTTTTCTTCATATATTTTTTAGGGTGGATTTATTAACACAGTGAAAGTCCTTTGTTTTCTTCAAATTTAAATAGTTTAAAGGTATTCTTGTAGTGTAATCAGTATGTTGAGCAGGTATAAGGGTAACAAAGTTAAGAATATCAAAAAAGAAAGAAACAAGGTATGAGAAAAGTTTTAACAATAAGTGACACAATCGGGGGTATGTAAGTAAAGTAGTTTTAACAGAGTGAATATAACAAAGTAAATTAGAAGGAAATTGAAAGTAGAAAATGAGTAAAAGGAAATTGAAGTAGAAAATGCGGAAAAGGAGGGATTAATGTGTGTAAGATTGATTAAGGGGATTAGGGGAAGAAATTGAAGGGAGTTGATATCCTTATTGTAAGGAATTTAGCAGAATAGAGCTATTTAGAGTGCATCAATAGTCATTTATGGATTGAAAAGCGTATTCTGAGAAGCATGTTGATTACATGAACTCTTTTCCAACGCTTTTATATGTATTTATTTATTTATTTATTTATTTATTCACAATCATACACCAACAGGCACAACATAAAAATAGCACATTAGGCAAATTAACAAAAGAAGAAATCATGTTGCACCCCATTACCGGTGTAAGCGTAATACAATGTGATAAAAAAAGCACACAAAAATATCAAAATAATTTCACTTACATACTAAGGATAAAAACATTTTTTTTTTTAAAACGGAATACAACATTCAAAAATTCAAACAACAATAATAAAATAATATAAATAGAAGTAGTAGGGAAGAAAGGAAGGGGAAGGGGAAGGGATACTCACTGCTCAAGTATAGCTAAAATTGATCTTTTAAATAAATTAGAACTACCGTGAAACAGATCGACATCTTTAAATTTATTGTTATAATTTTTAGTCATTCTTAGCAGAGGATTTCGCAAACCTGCATTGGTAACGTGACGCTTAATGTGAAAGGGCCAAAATGATCGTCTAACTGTTGGGACCGCGAAGTCTATCAATTTCAGTAATAGGGGTGTGTCTAGTGCAGACATACAAATTCTGCGTAGAATACAGGCATCTGCAAGTTCACGCCTCGACGAGAGGTCTATTAAGTCATTGAAACGGGATGTTCTGAATCTGTGATTTCCAATTCGTATTAGTTTATGTTGGATTTTTTCCAATGCAACGTTATATTTGTCATATAAGGGATTCCATACTGGGGAGCAATACTCGGCCCGAGAGCGTACAAGTGAGACATACAAGGTCATAAGAGATGTGGGATCTCTGAACTCCCTGGTCACCCTTAGGATAAAACCAAGCATTTTGTTACATTGTGTTAGAATCTTATCGATGTGATCGTCAAAATGCAGTTTGGAGTCAAAGATAACACCAAGATCCTTTACCGAGTCGAGTCGTTGCAGCATGGTATCAGCAATCGCATAATTATGAGAAATAATGTTTTTGTTTTTAGTGAAGGATATGGAAAAACATTTTTTCAGATTTAGTTCCAATCTATTGCAAACACAGTAGTCATGGACCCTACCGAGATCCTCTTCCAACAAAACAGCGTCCTCCTCAGTTCTTATGGTACGATAAATTTTGAGATCGTCTGCAAATAGTAAAAAATCTGAGTGAATGAAGCAATTTCCTATGTCATTGATGAAAGCTAGAAATAACAGAGGGCCCAGAACAGAACCCTGGGGTACCCCCGACGTAACACACACGTATTCTGATTTAAACCCATTAAGAGTTACTGTCATAAGTCTATCGCTTAAATATGAACTAATCCACCTCAATAGGTCACCGTGAATACCATAGTATGAAAGCTTTCGAGTCAGTAAAGCATGATCAACCTTGTCGAATGCCTTCTGGAAGTCTGTATAGATTGAATCAACTTGTATGCGTTGATCCATAGCCCTGAAAAGAAAGTCTGTATACACGAGAAGATTTGAGGTGGTCGATCTATTGGTCATAAAACCATGTTGTTCCTCTAAGAGATAAGGTTTGAGAAAATTATAAATGTGATCCTTGATTATCATTTCAAAGACCTTGGATATAGAGGAGAGTATTGATATTGGGCGATAGTTTGTAATATCATCCTTATTGCCTGCCTTATGGATGGGGGTAACATGAGCTGTCTTCCATATGGTTGGAAAGCAGCCCTCCCTGATGCTCCTGTTAAAGAGAATACGTAGAGGTTTGGTCAGATGAGACGCACATTTTTTGAGAACAATGGGAGAAATCGAGTCAGGTCCAGCACCTTTATTAGTGTTAAGGTTGATAAGTTTGTTATAAATTTCGGAACTTAAGATGTTAATCGATGAAAGTGAAGATGTATTAGTATGATTTGGTGGATTGTGATCTGTGTCAGCTATAGTGTTTTTAGAGAAAACAGATTGAAAGTATTGACAAAAAAGATTGGATATATCTTTAGGATCGTCAGATAAAATATCCTTGTAATGCATGTTTTTGGGATATGAGTTTGATGTCTTTAAGTTGTTAATATAGGAGAAAAATGGCTTTATATTTGTTTTGATAGATTGTTCAATATTAGCAATATAGTGTCTATGGTCGTGTCTGTGTGCAATTTTGAGTTTAGATCTAAAGTTAGAATAGGCAGCATAGTCACATAGATTATTATATTTCTTCCAACGGTCCCAGTATTTATTTTTGTCTCTAACCAAAGCAACCGTAGAACTTTTATACCAAAATGGGTACTTAGGTTTTTTGGCTAGTTTCTTGGGTGTATACAGATCAATAATACTTACCAAGGTATCATAGAAAATGTCTACAGCAAGATCAGTAGTCTTGTCATCCAACAGAGCATTCCAATCAATTAGGCTGAGCATATGATTTATTTCAGTGAAATTGGCTTTGAAAAAATTATATTTGGGTGCACTTTTGCTGTCCAACTGCACATTCGGTTTAAGTGGAACATCAATCAACAGAGAAGGATGATGACCATCCTCAGGCACCAGAGGAAAATCTCCACGACTCACAGTACAATCAACATCAGATAGAACCAAATCCAAGATTTTATTATTTTTATTGGGTATAAGATTATATTGTTTAACATTTAAGAAGGAGATTGATTCAAGTAGTAATCTGGCTGTATCGCCAGTGCTCGATTCAACAGTGGCTGCTGGATTGCTCTCATCAGTCATCCATTTAATTTCAGGGACATTGTAATCGCCCAAAATACATATATGAGTGTTTTGGTCATGCTTTAAGATGATGGCCGAGAGATTATTAAGATGTGCTTCGTATTCGGAGATGGCGGAGGACGGTGGAATGTAGACAACACCCAGGATGAGACCTGGTTTCCTCAGGTTTTTATTTGCATTAGAAGACAGAAAAAGTGAAATAAACAGGTTCTCACCCAGAGTTTCCCACACAGGGGCGCGCGCACACTTCAAGGACCTCCGAACCGCTATCAGAACACCACCACCATCCCTCTTATTTGTAAGATCAAAATCTCTGTCTCTACGGAAAACCACATAACGGTCATCAAACAATTCATAATCAGAGACGCCATCTCTTAGCCATGTTTCCGTTAGAACTACAATGTCAAAGTTGTTTATGATTAGGTTGGCACGAAAATCACAAGTCTTGCTCTTCAATCCTCTGCTATTCTGGTAATATAACTTAAGAGTACCTACTTATGTTACAGTGGGTTGGTTAAATATGAAGTACAGTCGATAAATGTTCACAGCAACCCACGAGCAGAAAACTTTAAAATATGAAAAAAGTAGATAGTTGAGCAGGTGAGTACATGAAGGGGAATTGGGAAGGACATGGGAAAAAGGGCGACAAATGTAACAATCAATTATTATAAAAAAAATATACACAGTTAAAAAAGTATAAAATAAATTCATAAAATCTTTTGTAAGTCTTCCTTTGTAATAATGCGTAGAACAGGCTCGTTTTTGTCTTTTCTCACATAAATCCTTGAGTTTTTTGTCCAGGTAAACTTCCAGGCCTTTGCCTTTGCCATAATACGTGCATCTCTGTAAAGTAGTTTGTTTTTCAAGGTCAAGTGCTCCGATATGTATATTTTCCTCCCTTTGTCCTGAATACCCAAATCCTCGGTTGTTAGACCACGCTTCAATTTTGCGCAGTCTAAAAAAGCATCACGCAAACTAGTTTTAGAAAATTTTAAGATAATATTCTTTGGTCTGTTGTTGGTGGCAGCTCCATGAGAGACCCGATGCACTGCGGTGATGTCAGAAGGTAAAATCGGAACGCCAATCTTACTGGCCAGAGTTGTTACTATATTCTGTAGATTTTCACCTTTTCGATCCGTTATATTTTGAATCTCAACGTTAGCTCTTCTGGCTCGCTGCTCCATATCATTTGTGTAATGTTCCAGCTCCGCATAACGACGCTCAAGCTCGCTGAGTCGCAACAAAACATCACTGTGTTCTTTCTTTAAGTCATCATAGTCCACAATAATATCATTAAACTTCTTGGAAATAAACTCAAGTTCTTCTACCTTTTTTGTATATAAATTAATTGACTTCACTAGATTATCATGTTTTTTTTTTTTTTTTAAATGATGTTTTTCACACATTTTAATTGAAAAGAGTGCAATAAGCGTTGACATCAGGTTCTAGGCGTTCACTGTGTCAGGCATTATTAGACGCGCTGATTGTGGGCTGGCAGCGCATGTATGTATGGCGTGTTCGTGCAGCGGAGAAAACGAGGGAAATTCTCGCTGAAAGAGAAATGCAGGCAGCACGTGAGGAGACAGCGCGGCTGCGGGAGAGGAGACTGAAAATGTAAATTAATAATGAGAGTGATTACCACAACAGTAAGCTGCACAAAACTGCATACATAGCTTATATCAAGCTATCGCATCGTTTTGTCCAAGTCCTCTTGGTTCTGTCTCAATCCTAAGATTGGCTTGTAGCAATGTTCAATATATTGTTTGCCATTCCTTCCTTATCGATGTAGGATTCTCGATCGATTGTCTCTAATCGAGTTTTTTTTTTAAGAAATCCTGTGCGGGAGACTCCCTAGATTCTAAAGACTCTAGGGGTCTATGACACTTGTTGTAGTGCCGCAGAGGTGTACGAGCTTGGTTGTCGCTACAAAGCGCCAATACTCAAGCAAGACCCAGTTGCTGTAAGGCTGTATGGACCTTTGGTGACCGGTCATTGGTAAAGGTTTATGAATTTTTCAACCCAGCGAAGAGCACATTCGAAATATAAATGGTATATTTTTGTGCTCCGCCGGGATCTGAATCCACAACCTTCCATTTACGAATCCGAAGTGTTGCCACTACGGACTACGGACCGGTCCATGAGTTCTTAATCAGTATCTAATCTAAGTTGCAAAGATATACCTACTATAGCATCAAATATTCACATTATATGCATTTTCACAAGCAGACACGGATAATTTCGCGCTTAAACATGCCGCATATGAACTTGCAATATTAAAACCCAAATCTCAAATGAACATACACCCTGCAACTCTTGCAAAGTGAACCATTTTCTACAGTATGTGTGGTCAGCCGCATACCAACCTATAAGTCAATTAACGTATGAAAATGAAAATGAGTCCCACATAAATATAATGTGTATTTGTTTACTTTCATTATTATGAGCAATCAAGCTGCGTTTTGTATTTCCATCGTCAATTCCGTCAATATCCGTTTCCAAAACTGTTCACACATTGATTTTCTTCTCCAGTTCTATACTCCTATTCCACGGCTATACGCCATCTCTCTGTCCAACCTTGCTCAGAGTCGTCTCATGCCTTGCATCCTTGTACTTATTACTTTATTAAATTCCCCGGGCTCCATTTGCTGAACGTATCCCAGCCGATGTAGTCTTGTAGTTTTAATCCACTGCATGGTCTCTTGATAGAGCTGATGCAGTTCGGACTTGTATCTTTTCAATCCTGAACCGCAAATGTAGCGAATAAACCAACACACCCTCTAGTTTTACGTAATATAGATTTACACGTTGCTATGAGCCTGATCACTCATACTGTAAAATTTTATATTATCTAGGTTTTTAGCAGTTACTTCGTGAAAGTTCATTTTAATAGATTAAAATAAAATATTCTTTGTTAAATTTCACTTGAGTTTTTATTTTTTAAACACTACCGGTTTCGGGAGAAGCAATACCTCCCATCTTCAGGTGTGTATACACTGAATATTTTATTTCAATCTGTAAAATTTTGTTAACATTGTCTATTTCTCCCCTGCATCACGTTGGTACGGCGGGAGTAGTTCATTTGAGAATCGGGTTTTTATTTTTTGTGCACACATGTAGCATGTATAAGCGCAAAACTTACACGTGTCTGCTTGTGGGCATACATGAAATTTAAACTTTTAACGAATATATCCTTACAACTTAGATTACTATGTATACGAAATGCGGGGGCAGTCTCGTTGGTTCTGTGTGTTCACTGATTTAGTTTAAATTGGCGCAACTATTTTGCAGTAAACAATCTCATGGACGCACCCAGCCCTTGAGCTCACCTCTCCACGTGCCGGGAAAACATTGTTTTGTTGACAAACGAACTGGAGCACGTTCTGGAACGTAAAATCCGTCCCTAGCAAACTCCGACATTGTCTGTTCAATTTTGTTTATTGAAAAGGCTTTTGTTTAGTAGTTGCAAGTTTTGTGCTCTTTTGTGGTTTGTCAGTTAATTGTGTCGCAATGCAAACGCAACTTAGCTGCTCATGAGTGCATGTGGCGAGTGGAACCTATTTATTTTTACATGATATCTTACGTGGCCTAGGGGCTCTCGAGGGGGCTGGTTCTCATTTCATGTGAATCTGAATGCTGAGTCTTGCCTGAATGTTTATTTTGGGTATGAAATAAACACTGAAATGGGAAATCACATCTGACACCCTTAATGGGGATCGAACTCTTATCAACTGACCTATCGACTGAACTAAGAGCTATTATTTTTTAATAGAGTAACACGAGTGAGTAAGAGAATTTGTCTCACAACAATGGATGGAGGTATTGGATAAAAAACACAATTTCTCGCCGTGTAAATAAATAATCACAAGTTTTGACTTGTTTTGGAGTCTATCCTTTTCCTTCAGTTGTTTTGAAAGTTCAGGGTCCTGTCAGCCTCACTGCTGGTTGGGTTGACGCGTTTCGGAAAATTCACGATTGATGAAATCCTATTCGTTAATATTGAATGTGTGGACTTAACCTTCACGAGAATAAAAAAACAATTTTCCCTTGTCACTCTCAATTATCGAAGGCGGTTAGGTTGGGGATTTTTTTTTTTACATTGGGTTAACTTGGCAGAGTAACGGATGTATACCTATACAAATTGATACAAGAGAGGGTGTTGGGCATTTTAAATACCACGCTTGTCAGACAGAGCTGCTCATCATTTGCATGGTTGATTTGATAAGTCTGTATGTGGGTACTATAATGGTCAAAATGAGGAAAAAAGAAAAACGTAGACGGGAAGGTTAGAAATAATTATCAGATCTCTGTTTAATAATTAATCGACAGAATAACCTTTGTTGATACAGCTCATACGAGCACTCATCTCCGCCATATTTTTTACATTAACTGTCGTTTACCTACTTTATATTTAGTACTTACGCAAAAAGTTTTTTTATGGGCTTAGAGCTGTATTCAAGTTCTTTGCCTTAAAATATACAACCAAACTGCATACTCCGTTTCAAATTGAATATCTTGGTACTTAAATCGACCATCAATGTCTTGTCTAAAAATATGTACCCATTTTGCGATTGTATGAATGTTTGTGTGTACAAATATTCACCCCATGACTTTATTTAGTTTTGCAATGAATCAAACTGCATGCCATCTGATTCGCACACGCAGCGCTTAGCCGCTAGCCTGCCACCGATATTCTACTCCTTTCATTTGAAAAGTGACGCTGAATATTTTCCGTCATTTTTATTTCAAACACGCGTCAAATTAAACGGAAAATAAGAGCGCGGAATAATAGGTTGAAAACATCGATGTACAGAACTGGATGGGCTAAGAAATCAATTATTTGAGAATTAGAAATACGCTACCCCACTCATCATACAAAAATCCAAATTAAGTCTATCGGTAACTTTCCAACTATCAACAAGCTCCAGCTCCCACATACCACGGCAACAGATCCCGGAAAACATCACTCCAGCATTATCAGCAGGTGTGTTACCTAATTGGAAAAAAAAACGATATAAATGCCAAACTGGATATTTTCTAAACGTGCCAACAAAAGAGAGTAAATGTGTTATAGAACATGGAATAATATTTCACTTTAATCACTATTCTATATGATTACGTTGATAAAATTTATTTTTCGTTTGTCTATATATTTTGTTCGCGAAAGTGACAGCCATTTCTAGAACTAGTGATGTTCAAATATATAGGTACCTACTTGCTTCTTCAAGTATGGAGCTTCAAGGGCTCGCGGTAATAGATACTTGTGAAAATCATCCCGTACACAACGAGGTGGGAACATTTTTGGATTCGGAATTTATCAGATATTTTCATACTTTCAACAACACTAGTAACAAATACCGTTACCGAAGTGATTTCATGAGTTTCCATGGTGATATGTACATAGATTGAAGACGGGGTAGAGATACGTTGCTTACATAGAAAATAACGAAAACATTTCATATTATGTCGTGAGCAAGACAGCACTATTAACAATGTATGTTGTCAAAGACGTTGCACCATGTCGATTGTTACTAAATCACATTCATAGCCCCTCCATGTTTGTAAGTATAATATATTTATTCAGATCGACAGCAAAGCTCGTGTCGGGTGCGGGATGTCTCATTAAAAATGAATAAAATCGTTTGATGGCGGGGAGGGACTTTTCTGCCCTGTCGTTTAATGTTTTCCCCATAAAGTGGCTACAAAAAAAATACATTATTATAGCAGCACGTCTCTGGCAGCAATTATTTATTTTCTCTGATCGAGAGGGCGCGCGGGACTTCCTAATCACTCGGCTGCCTTTGAGATGGCAACCTTGAATGCTGGTGACAGAAATCATCAAGTCACATCAAAATGTGCTTTGACAGTACATTTTTTTTCATTGAGTTGTTCGTTCTCATTGTAATTTTTTGTTTATTGTATACCTACATCTACGTTGATAATTCTGTTCGACGAAAAAAGTCGTCCAGAATAAAAATTCGAAATGAAAATAGAAAAAAAAAACGATTATGATTTGCATGTGCCGTATTTTATTAAGCCTTACCATCCCTTGCATGAGACACTAGGTGTCGGTCTAAAATTATTGCATTTGTCAGATTCCATTCAAGCCGCATTAGAATTGAAACAAAATCTATGTTGGCGCTGAGGGTGTCTTGTTTCGACATCATCTAAAATTACTGCATCGATGACTTTTATAAGTTTTCCTAATTTTAATTTGGTTAAAAGTCTTCAAGTTGTTGCTGAAACAGCACCATCATCGTTGGCGCTAAAACCTGGTGTTGGGTTTAACTCTTGACCCTTTCGAGGAGTTGCTTCCACTCTTCCATGTCCATCACCTCTAGTCGCACATTGGTGACACCCAGAGCTCGCAAGTCCCTCTCTAGCCTTCCTCAGCTTCAGCCTTCCAACACTGCTGAAACTGCACTTCCTTACATTTAATGCAAATAAGCTACACATATAGTGTAACTTCTTGCCTGCGTTATCGCCGAAGGGGTCGCATGTGGCGATTCGGGACCTATATATTTTTACGGGTAAGGGGGCCGGCCTCAGACCAACCACTTTCAGTTGAAGTGGGGGTTTCCCAGCTCCCGTGGGGGCTGGTTCTCATTTCTTGTGAAGGCTGAGTAAACCTTGAGATCAAACCCTTGCTCTCGGCATGGAATGCGAGCATTCTACCAATTGAGCTATCGACCTTTTTACAATCTTGGTCGTCGTCGCTACAAAGCGCCAATTCTCAAGCAAGACCCAGTTGCTGTAAGGCTGGATGGACCTTTGGTGATCGGTCATTGGTAAAGGTTAATGAATTTTGAAACCCAGCGAAGAGCAAATTTGAAAATATAAATGGTATTTTTTTGTGCTCCGCCGGGATTCGAACCCACAACGTCCGAAGTGTTACCACTGGACTACGGCCCGGTCAAATGTAAATAAAAGCAACATCTTTATATTGTTGTTGCTGATCAGGCTTTGTCAGCTTGTATTACGTGGGGAAGTAATATGTTTGCACTTGTGGACGAGTATTGGAGCTTAGAGTCTGTGGCATTACGGTCCTTGTTATGTAATCCGGCAGAGGTAATCTGGCGGTAATTTTCCGAGATTGAGCGAGTCCCCGGGCCGCGGGACGCCGGCGTTGCCATGGAGACGCTCCGTATAAACAACCCGCCCAAACCCCACCCCCTGTGGACGCTCACCAATATATATATATAATCGCTCACCACTACTATGGAATACGATAGAATATCGTATATTTTGAATAATAAGATACTTTGAAAAATTATTGGTAGTTTTTATGTAGACCTATGATTTTTTTTTGTACAGTTTTTATTGTTGTACCTGTTTATACCTGAATGTTATTTCTTATTTGTATTCCTTGACTTATACGTGGGTATGACGCTGACCACCGATACTGTAAAACATTGTTCACTTTGCCAATGTCACCCCCGTTTCAGGGAAGGTCGGCAAGAGTTGCAGGGCTTATGTTCATTTGAGATTGGGTTTTTATATTGTAGGTCCACATGCGGCATGTGTAAGCGCGAACTTACACGTGTCTGTTTGTGGGCATGCATTTGATATGAGTTTTGAATTTGAATATATCTTTGCAACTTAGATTATAATATACTAAACAATTTATTTACCTAACTCTAGTGTTGATTTTTCGTCTGTGTATGTATTGAATAAATGTGTATGGAGAGTTGTAAAGGCTGTTCCTGTTACTGTATCCTGCCGCCGTTCCACTAGGGGTTGCCGGTACCCCCGCAGATGCGTCTCCACTTTTTTCTGTTCTTGCATACCTCTTTCATCTCTTCAATATTCATCACTTTCCTCATACATACTCTTCTCTATCAAATTTTAATTACTTGGTTAAAGAAATGAATTTATTCCGAGTAAGGATACTGAAGTCCACATGATTTTCTTTTAATTATACCTACCCGTATCTTTTTGAAATCAAAGGTGACATTGAGAGGCCTATGTTCAGAACCGATCGATTTCCAAAATTAAGTAGGTGTGTATGTTGCCTTATGCGCTGGATGAGGCTGACCACACATATTGTAATAATTTGTTTAATTTTTCCTGTCTCATAAAGTAACCATGATTATTCAAAAAGTCACCAAAGTCTATGGTGAATGTAAAATGAGTTTCAAATACTGCAATAAATAGTCAGGAGTGTAGAAAAATACAAAATTCGAATCTGATAACCATTTTTCTTGTGTCATAGGTCCGGTGGCTAGCTCAGTTGGTAGAGTGCTTGCATTCCATGCCGTGAGCTCGGGTTCGAATCCCACCGAGGGTGTCGGAAATGATTTTCCGTTTCGGTGTTTATTTCAAACGCCAATATAAAATACCGGCAAGGTTTACTCGGCCTTCACAAGAAATGAGTACCAGCCCTCGCGGGAGCTGGGAAACCCCCACTTCAACTGAAGTGGTTGGCGTAAGGCGCCCCCCCCCCTGTAAAAATAAATAGGTTCAACTCGCCACATGCGACCCCTTCGGGGATAACGCGGCAAGAAGTTACACTATATGTGTAGCTTAGTTGTAGGTAGTTAAATGTAGGACAATTCATTATGAAAGCTGTATCGAAGTTTTTTATTTATTTTCTCACAATGCTATTGTTATGTAAATATAAATATTGAAATAAGTATGGGTAGTTATAGTGTTATGTAAATATAAATATTGAAATAAGTATGGATAGTTATAGTTATAAGAATCCTCAAAAGTATTGGTAGGTAAGATCGATAATTATGTATAAGTGTAGAATTCTCTAGGCTAAGTAGGTATTTGTTATAATTATAGGAATACTGTATTGCATTGGTAGGTAGGATTTTGGTTGTGTCTAGGTAGTACGTGAAACATCGAGAAGTAATAATTACTCTGGAACCGTCTGGCGACTTTAGTTCTGGATCATACTGCTCTGAAGAGTATAAAGGTGCGAATGGCCTGCAGAGCGGGGCAGTATCATAGCGACTAACAAACACATCGAAGCCATCTGATCAGTGAACCGAAACCAATGGAATAATCGAGAAAGTAGTGTGAAAATAAATTTTGTAACAGTGTAAAATAAATAACTATTGAAGAAGACCTGTGTATTTTTAATTTGAAGACAATTGAACCCTAATTTCGTAACAATTGGCGTCAGGTGCGGAATTGTCAAGAAAAATTAAGATCTTCTGTCTAAAAATAAATAAAATAAATTAAATAGTGTTAAAATGAACTTTATTCAAATTGAACTTTGTGTGAACTGACTTTTGTGAAAACAAGTGTTTAAATAAATTTTTGTTAAAAGAAAAGACGCAAAAGCAAGTTGCTTATAAATTCTGGAACATCATATGGAACATAATTCTGGACATAATTCTGGACATAACATAATGACTATTTTACCGCATTGAGAAAGTCATCAAATTGGACCATAGTTTTTTTATTATTGTGTGTGATTAAAAAAATAAAATAAATAAATAAAAATCTTGAAAAATATTACAAAAGAACGTTCCAGATTCATCGAGAAAAAGTTTTTGAATAACTATCCTTTGTTTACAAGTGTGTGAATGTACATTAAGTACCTACCTGTGTGTTTGAAAGACTTGAGACGAAATAAATAATTATGTACTATCAGACATTATTATGTTAAAAATATTGGTGAATTAAAAATAAATATTAAAAGACAGTACCTACCTACCAATCAGTGTAATCAGACAAATTATTATTTTTGCTAAAGTACGTATTCAAAACAGCTATGTATATAAAACTCAAAACTTGTATTAAATAAATTTGAAAATATTTTTGTTTTGACGTAAATTTTGAAAAAAAAAAATGGCAACTAAAGTGAACGTCAAGGACCTCAAAGTCACTGAGCTTAAAAATGAGCTTCTGGAGAGGGACCTGGAGACCTCAGGAGGAAAGGCAGCCTTACAAGCACGCCTCATAGAGGCCTTGGAACAGTCAGGCGAAGACCCGGCATATTTTGTCATGGCGTCTGGAGGGGACCGCGCCTTGGACGAGCTAAATATCAGCATCAACAGTAACCTGACAGGACTGAAGACTGAGATGGCTGACAACGCCAAGACCGTGAAGGAGGACCTGACCGGGCTGGAGGAGAAGATGGCTGACAACGCCAAGACCCTGAAGGAGGACCTGACCGGGCTGGAGGAGAAGATGGCTGACAACGCCAAGACCCTGCAGGAGAACCTGACGGACCTGAAAGTGGAGATGGCTGAAAACGCCAAGGCCCTGCAGGAAGACCTCGCCAACATGAAAGAGAAGATGAACGAGAATCTCACAACCCTGAAGGGAGAAATGGAGGAGAAGATGACAGCCCTGAAGGGGGAAATGGAGACTCGGATGTCAAATCTGGAGGTACATCTGCGTGCCGAGCTGGCCGACAAGGGCCAGATGGAGTCCACCAGAATATCCCCCAAAGGCCTTCACGACGAGACCGACCAGGGATGCTCAACTCCAACCAGGGTCACTAGAGGGGATGATGACCCTTCGCTGGCGAAGCACAACCTCCCGACCTTCGACGGGAAGACGTCGTGGGAGGAGTATTTGACCCTCTTTGAAACGGCTGCCATGATGGGAGCCTGGAGCCAGCAGAAAAAGGCTTCGGTTCTCAGCCTGTCGCTCCGAGGAGACGCTCTCAGGGTTCTGCAGGCCATACCCCTGGACAACCGTGGTGACTTTGGGCAGCTGAAGCAGCGCTTGGATATGCGCTATGGCCACAAGTGCCTGGAGCAGCTGTACAAGTCGCAGCTGAACACAAGGGTGCAGAAGCCCAACGAGAGCCTCCAGGAGTTTGAAATGGACATCGCCCGCCTGGTACGAGACGCTTACCCGACAGCCTCCGACGACATCTGTGAGAGCTTGGCAGTGGACAAGTTCCTAAATGGATTGCGGGAATGGGAGACGCAACAAGCCGTAAAACTGGCCCATCCCAAGGCTTTGAACGAGGCGCTCAGCCAAGCTCTCGAGTTTGAGGCTGTCAAACAGTCCATCAGGGGCCACGCCAGGGTTCGTGCAGTCGAGGCAGAGGAGGTCAAGCTACCTACAACCGAGGAGCTAATTGAAAAAGTGCTGGAACGTCTGAGACCTCGAAGACGAGACCCACGCTGCTGGAACTGCGGACAGCTGGGCCACCTTAGCACCAAGTGTCCCAAGCCTCAGAAACCCAGAAAACAGGCTGCGGAAAACTAGAAAGGGTTAATGGGAAGGGGCAACCGTTGACCCACGCTGGAGAGGCCCTGAAATCTGCTGCTACTGTCGCAACCGTGAGAGGAAAAGCCAGCAGCATTTTTATCAATGGCATAATAGATGGAGTAACTCGTGAACTACTGGTGGACACGGGAGCAACCAGGACAATTCTGAGACGCGACATAGTGGCACGAGGTAAGCAGATTGCACCAACAAAGTGGTCTCTGCACACCGCCACGGGAGAGTCAGCACAGGTGTATGGGGAGACGATTGCCACCTTCCAAATTGGCAGCACCACTTTTGATCATCGGACGTTGGTGGCCAACATTGAAGAAGACGTTATATTGGGAATGTACATACTGGACAGATTTGGGTGCAGTTTAAATTTAAAGAAAGGGTCCATTAAAATTGGAAATGAAGAAGTCATCCTGCAAAGACGGAAAGAACTGGCTGCACGTGTTATCCTAGCCAAGAATACCGAAGTGAAGGGGCGATCCGAGATGATAGTGAGTGCCCGCCTGGATTCCAGTAGTACAAATGACCAAATCTGTATGATAGAACCGGAGAACATGGACAATGTTAACAAAGGAGTCATGGTGGCAAGAACAGTGATTCGCGCAAAGGAGACCATTCCTGTCAAGATCATGAATGTGAACAGCTACCCAGTTAAAATGAATGAAGGTTTTGTTTTGGGCAGATGTGAGAGGATAACTTCCATTGTGCAACAGATGACAAACATGTCATGCGAAGGAAACAAATTGTCAACACAATTGGAAGCCCTGGTCCACGACGCTTCCCAAGGTCTAACCGAGGAAAACAAACGGAGAGTGAGGAGTTTGATCTGCCGCTACCAGAACATTTTCGAGGACTCTAATGGCCGTCTGGGAAGAACCAAGGTAGTGCGACATAGCATAGACACCGGAGAAGCGAGACCAATAAAACAGGCTCCAAGAAGACTACCCTTTGCAAAGCGGGAAGAAGCTGACAAGATCATCAAAGACATGAGCAAGGATGGCATCATAGAACCATCAAGTAGCCCTTGGACATCCCCGGTGGTACTGGTGAAAAAGAAGGATGGTACCACGAGATTTTGTGTGGACTACAGACTGCTCAACGATGTTACGAAAAAGGATAGTTACCCTCTGCCAAGGATTGACGACACCTTGGACACATTGGCAGGATGCACCATTTTTTCCACATTGGACCTGAAAAGTGGCTACTGGCAAGTTGAATTGGATGCCAAAGATAAGGAGAAAACTGCATTCTCGACTGGATCTGGACTTTGGCAGTTCACCGTGATGCCATTTGGCTTATGCAATGCCCCCGCCACGTTTGAAAGGCTGATGGAGAATGTGCTGCGAGGACTATCATGGGAAACCTGCCTGGTATACTTGGATGACATAATCATCCTGGGAAAGGACTTCAACCATCAGTTGAGAAATCTGGAGCAAGTTTTCGGGCGACTACAAGACGCTGGACTGAAGCTCAACCCGAAAAAGTGTAACCTGTTCAAGAAACAAGTAAATTACCTGGGACACATAGTTTCTCAACGTGGAGTTGAAGTTGACCCTGCCAAAATCAAGGCAGTAAGAGACTGGCCCGTGCTGAAGGACAAACATGAAACTAGGAGTTTCCTGGGGCTGTGCACTTATTACAGGAGGTTTGTGCCAAGATTTGCGGACATTGCAAAACCGCTCACCAAGCTTACGGAAGAAAACACTCGCTTCCATTGGAGTGATTCCTGCGCACAAGCATTTGAAGAGCTTAAGGGAAGATTAACAAGTGCCCCCATCTTGAGCTACCCACGAAAAGATGGAAAGTTCATCCTGGATACCGACGCTAGTAATGTGGGGATAGGAGGCGTCCTTTCCCAAATACAGGATGGGCATGAGACTGTTCTGGGTTACTTCAGTAAAGTGCTTTCCAAGCCAGAACGAAATTATTGCGTGACCAGACGAGAGCTTCTTGCCGTGATAAAATCAGTGGAACACTTCCGCAAATACTTGTACGGGAGAAAATTCACACTACGGACTGATCATGCTGCACTGGTTTGGCTTCTGAAATTCAAAAACCCAGAAGGGCAAGTGGCTAGATGGATTGAAAGGCTCCAGGAGTATGATTATGACTCCGAACATAGACCTGGCACGCTTCATCGAAATGCGGATGCATTATCCAGACGACCATGCGCCAGTGACTGCAAACATTGCAGCAAGATGGAGGACAAGGTAGCAATTGTCCAAAGGACGACCACCGAAGATGAGGACTGGCAAGATGAAAAATTGGCGCAAGACCAACTAAATGATCCGGACTTGAAGTATGTGATGGAATGGGCGCGAGAAGGAGAAAGGCCAACCTGGGAAAAACTCGCCCCCTTATCACCAACTGTCAAGGCTTATTGGGCTCAATGGGGATCCATAGTGATAGAAGGAGGGTTTCTGAAGCGAAAGATCGAGAAGGAAGACGGCACACTTAGAAGAAAGCAAACCCTCGTTCCGAGGAGCCGAGTACCGGAAATCCTTGGACTGCTGCATGGAGGAACTTCTGGAGGACATCTAGGCGTTAAGAAGACGCTGGAGAAAGTGAAAGAGCGATTTTACTGGATCAACTGCAGCGAAGACGTCAAAGATTGGTGTCGAAAATGTGTAACCTGTGCAACGGCCAATGGACCGCAAAGGAAAAGGCGAGCACCAATGCGTCAGTACAATGTTGGCAGCCCCTTTGAAAGAATTGCCATCGACATAGCTGGCCCATTTCCTACAACTGAGAAGTGTAACAAGTACATCATGGTGGTGATGGATTACTTCAGCAAGTGGGTGGAAGCTTACTCAATCCCTAACCAAGAGGCCGTAACCGTGACTGAAGTTCTAGTTACCGAATTTATCAGCAGGTTTGGCGTACCCCTGGAATTACATTCTGATCAGGGAAGGAACTTTGAAGCTGCTATCTTCCAGCAAATGTGTGAGCGGCTAGGGATCTACAAGACCAGGACCACTGCGCTACATCCACAGTCTGATGGAATGGTGGAAAGGATGAACCGTACCGTGGGGAGGTACTTAGCCAAAGTAGTGTCCAGCCATCAGCGGGACTGGGACCGACATCTGCCTTTGTTCTTATTGGCTTACCGGTCGGCTGTTCAGGAAACGACGAAGAAGACTCCCAGCAGCATACTGTTTGGGCGAGAAATGCGACTTCCTTGTGATCTCAAATTTGGCTGCAAACCAGGTGAAGACCTAGCCGGAGAAGACTATGTGACAGACCTTCGCAGGAGGCTGGATGACATCCATGATCAGGTCCGCATGAACATCGGGGAAGCCAGCGATCAAATGAAGGAGCGCTATGACACCAGAGCTGACAGCATGGGGTACAAAGCTGGTGACTGGGTGTGGCTTTTTGACCCCAAGAGGCGCCAAGGATACTGTCCGAAACTTCAGCGTTCCTGGGACGGGCCGTACGAGATCTTGGAGCGCATCAACGATGTGGTCTACCGCATAAAAAAGAGACCGAACGGAAAACCAAGGGTCGTGCACTACAATCGCCTCTCACCATACCTAGGCGATAATGATGACCAACCAGCCCAAAAAGTACGACAGTGCGTCGCATCCGAAAGATCACCAGCCTTTGAGACGTTTTGGGAGAACGCGAAGGCAGGGCAGAAGTTTCGCCATGGAGTGACCACAGAAGTCCACAAGGACTTATTTGAGGTCACTAGGGACCACACACTGGCATGCAGTGTACCGGAAGATCTAGATATGTCTAGAGGAATTGCACGGGTCTTCCGATACAAATTCGGAGAACCGCAACCCTCGAGCAGCCCGCAAGGAAGAGCTCTGAGACTACCGAAGGGGCGTCAACAAGCATACTGCCTGGTTGTCCCGGATTCCAGCAACCTGGAAGAGGACTACAAGGCATTGTGGGACGGCCTTGTTGAGCTGCGTGACTACATGTTGGAGGATCAGCAGGCGCGTCTGGCAATACCGAAGATGGGTGGCGGCCGCGCTGATCGAGACTGGCGGATAATCCGGAGTATGATTGAAGCAGTGTTCTAGGGAGTCGGCATCAGCGTCATGGTGTGCTGCGAGCAAGCGCAGCCGAGAGCCAGTGGGGAGAAATCCGTGGACTGCCACTTCTTCCTGACCACAGGGTGTCGACGTGGATCAGCATGCCCCTACCTACACAGAGTCAAGACTGTTCCGGGACGAAACAGTCTAGGTGGGGGGTAGTGTTATGTAAATATAAATATTGAAATAAGTATGGGTAGTTATAGTGTTATGTAAATATAAATATTGAAATATGTATGGATAGTTATAGTTATAAGAATCCTCAAAAGTATTGGTAGGTAAGATCGATAATTATGTATAAGTGTAGAATTCTCTAGGCTAAGTAGGTATTTGTTATAATTATAGGAATACTGTATTGCATTGGTAGGTAGGATTTTGGTTGTGTCTAGGTAGTACGTGAAACATCGAGAAGTAATAATTACTCTGGAACCGTCTGGCGACTTTAGTTCTGGATCATACTGCTCTGAAGAGTATAAAGGTGCGAATGGCCTGCAGAGCGGGGCAGTATCATAGCGACTAACAAACACATCGAAGCCATCTGATCAGTGAACCGAAACCAATGGAATAATCGAGAAAGTAGTGTGAAAATAAATTTTGTAACAGTGTAAAATAAATAACTATTGAAGAAGACCTGTGTATTTTTAATTTGAAGACAATTGAACCCTAATTTCGTAACACTATAAACAAACATGCAACTTTATAACAAAGTAAAGAACATTAATTGTGGAAGCGGTGGGAATGCATTGTGAGAGGAAGCGAAGATATGATAAGGCCGCGCTTATTTTTAGCTTTCATGTTAATTTTCACAACTTGCGTCATCCATTCTTAACAAGTCTTGCACTTGCATCATTTCTCTCTGTGTGTGAATACCAGGAAGCATTGTATTGTATCCCTTTCGGGATGATCTTGTCAATATGTAAATCAATGTCAAAAGTATTCGATGTGCAACGCTGTGAACGAATACAATTTCCCAAAAAAGATTACTTTATTTTGTTACTTTTGTATCGATGTTATTTTTTATTTGTATCCTTTTACTCATAAGTTGGTATGAGGCTGACCACCCTTGCTGTCAAAAATGGTTCACCTTGACAATGCCACCCTTGTGTTCCAGGGAAGATCGGCAAAAGTTGCAGGGCTTATGTTAATTTGTAAATACACACGCAGCATTTGTAAGCGCTATTTTACGCGGGTCTCTTTGTGGGCGTGAATTAAATATGAATTTTAAATGGCAGATGGCACTCTGCAGCCGCCACTACATCTGTCAGATCTCAGTTTGATTTTGTGTAATTTTGTTTAAAAGTGCTGCAAAGTGGCGCCCCACGACAAAAGCAACAGTTCAAGCAACATCCCTGCGGAACCCTTTCAGTGTGACATAGACCCCCAAGCCTTTTATCAATTGGGAGCCTCCCGCACAGGATTCTTTAAAAAAAATCTTTGTAACGTAGATTATACTTAATTTCATCATTTTTGCGTTGAAATTTTTCATTTATGTTTGAAGCAATGTATAGATTTCTTTGGCATCGCTGCAAATGTATTTTTTTCACTTCCTACGTCATCCAGTAAGAAGTGCACTGCACACATAGCAGGGTTGAGGTGAAGAGATTGTGTGGCGACATGGGGGTTACCTCATGTGACCGGCACACACGCGCCACCTCTATTTCAGCCACCAAGGTCCGCTATTTTCGGGTACCTACATACAAATGTACGGACCGCGGGCTGCATAATGAATTGATGTTTTAACAGTCGAAAGTATCGTGTGTGTGTGTGGACGTTGAACATTCAATAATTAATGGTGACATCATCAATCTGTCGATTGGAAATTAACGCCGAGTACCGAATTTCCTTGAACATTGATGGCTGTATGTAACATTCGCTTTTAAAAGATTAGCTTATCAATGCTGTATCGATTAGAATGCTGACTCCCAAAGTAGAAATCAAAACAGAATCACTTCTTGTGCAGGGGGTGGAAGTCTCGACGGCATCAGCTGTTGATACGCCGCGATGTTTTATTCCGTCCTATCTACAAATAGGTACCTACGGTACGATCTATCGAGATTTCCACCCCAGGGGTACACGGCTTGACTAACAGATTGGTATAAAGCTGACCCCCCATGCTGTTAAAATGGGCTCACTTTTGCCAAGGCTTCAGGGAAAGGCGGCAGGAGTTGCAAAGTTTATGTTCATGTGAGGTTTACTTTATTTTGTATGTACACATGTGTAGATTTTAGAAACTCCTAAAAAAAATCAATGGGTATTAAGTATTTTGTTTTTCTTCAACAACATACTTCTTAAATTTTAGCTAGTGCCCCATCAAACTCGATCAAAAGTGACGTTTTACAACATGGCGACGAAAGTTCCGAAATTTTCACCACGTTTAATTAAAGTCGTGCCGATCCGTATGCCACGTATAGTTTTTCCCCTTTTTCTGAGCTGTTTTAGGTCATAAAAACACTTTATTTTTTACTGTTATTTATTTTGGCTTTCAAATCTGGAGCGGCCATACAGATCTGGATTATTTTAGGAAGTCAGTGCATTAAGCGGATGTATTTCTGTTGACCATATTTATTTTACTGCTTCGGTACGCAGAAGCGATCCCCATATTCACATGAGCTCGTGCGGCGTCTCCTCGTAAGGATACTCTTCCTCTTAGTCCTTGCCCCGTACTTTCCTTTTCTGTTCTCCACCTTTTGTGAGCGTAAAAGAAGTAAATGCATGAACAAGGTGATGGATATGAATGAATGGAAAGAGGTATGTCAGGATAGTAAAAAATGGAGGCAACTATGCAGAGGCTCTGGCCACCCCTAGCGGAATGGCGACAGAGTTACAGTTACAGTTACCTTTTGGCTCTTTGGGAAGACGCAATGTGTGTTTACAGTAACTACTGTATCATATTTCGGGAGGGCCTTCTGCCACTCGTATCTCACATAACTATTGCATGCGAGTCCTGTGACACATCCCCGGATGGGATGGATATACAGGGCGTGGGTCAGTGGAGGGGAGACTGACCCTGAGAGAAGGTGTTGTATCATATTTCGACACCTTAAAGGTTCTTAAATTCCTTGACTTATAGGTTGGTATGAGGCTGACCACCCATACTGTAAAAAATGGTTCACTTTGCCAATGTCACCCCTGTTTCAGGGAAGGTCGGCAAAAGTTGTGGGGCTTATGTTCATTTGAGGTTTGGATTTTATTTGTAAGTACACATTCAGCATTTGTAAGCGCGAACTACACTTGTTGGTTTGTGGGCATACATCTGAGAGCTTTAAATGAATATATCCTTGCAACTTAGATTATAGATTATAGAAAGGTAAACCTGAATAAGTGACGTATTAAGCTAGCGTGGTTTTCTCTGATAAATGCACCTTTCTTCCTTTTTTCTACGAGAGAAAACACTAACACAATATCAAAATCCTGTAGTTTAGAAGTTTGTCATGAGTTTTTCCTTGTAATGTGTTCACTTACTATGAGAAGTTACACATAATAAAATGTTTTCTCAAATCAGTGAATCAGCACTTATTTAGTTTTACCTTTAAGGTGGCGATTTCTGACATGTACATATGCTAGTTTATTGTTAAATCTCCAATGTACAGAATTTGTAGAACTTCTTCTTCTTCTAATACGTCGTGTATTTTCTCGTTTCAGGTAAGTGATTTTCACGATACTTATGATTTTTCACCACGTAAGTACATTTCATTTTTATATTTCTTCGCGGTGTGCCTTATTTAAATCAAATATTATGCTATATTCACTTCGTTGAATGAGTAAGAATATAATATTATCGAAATATATAATGTCGGGAATGAAAGTGACATTATAGGCTGCGGGTGGAAGATTACGTTTTCACGGCCGCCGCTGTCACTTCGTTGAAATGAAAAGTTCACTTCTACAGCGGCTCTCGGTTATTAATTTATCGAGCTCAATGCTGCCAACTAAATAAGAATACATTATTAATTCCATCCATCGAGTAAGGCTGCAAATCACAAGAGCTGTAAAAAACAATAAAAAATACTATCAATTACAATTAGTGGATTGTTGAAACTGAATTAACCGGCAGTAATGATGATAATGATTATTAAATCACCTACCAATTAGTATTTTTTGATTACCCTGTTAAATCCGCCAATAAAGTGAATTTATTTAGTGTTTGTGCGTTTTTATTTGCAAGTATTTGTGAGTTGGTTTAGTTGTTAGTCATCAAACATTGAATAATGCTGTTATTTGGGTCAAGTTTCTGGTAAAATAATCAATAGCGAGCATTTCTGTACGTACGGCGCGCACCTACCTCCTACAACTGCTTTACCTATCGTACCCCACTGCTATCGTACCCCACTGCTATCGTACCCCACTGCTATCGTACCCCACTGCTATCATAACCCACTTCTTCACTTTTTACGCTGTAATTTCAATTAATGATTAATAAAAAATATATATAATTCTTGCCTACCTACGTCACACCGCTGCGATTAAATTTCATTAAATTAGACTGATTTATTTGTTGAGCGCTGTTTTTGTGTGTATCACACCTCAAGAGCCCTGTGCGAGCTTGGTCGTCGCTCTAGAAAGCGCCGATTCTCAAGCAAGACCCAGTTGCTGTAAGGCTGGATGGACTTTTTGATGACCGGTCTTTTTTTTTTTTTTTTAAGAAATCCTGTGCGGGAGACTATCTAGATTCTAGAGACTCTAGGGGTCTATGACACTTGTTGTAGTGCCGCAGAGGTGTACGAGCTTGGTCGTCGCTACAAAGCGCCAATTCTCAAGAAAGACCCAGTTGCTGTAAGGTTGGATGGACCTTTTGATGACCGGTCTTTGGTAAAGCGAAGAGCAAATTTGAAAATATAAATGGTATATTTTGTTTGCTCCGCCGGTATTCGAACCCACAACCTTCCATTCAGAGTCCGAAGTGTTACCACTGAACTACGGACCGGTCATTTTATTTACGGCGATGTCATTTGTATTTGATTTTTTTTTAATTTAACGTTTTTCTTTACTTGTTTAACGCGAACATACAGTGTGATATTGAATCGATGTAATCAAGCTTAGTGATAAAATTTACATTGAAAAAAAAAGTAATTTTTCACTCTTATTTTTTATTTAAAAAATACCAACGTTTTCGGTCCACATACCATCATCAGGTAATAATTAAAATTATCAAATCAATTTGTATTAATTGAAGAAAAACAATAAAATTTATTCTTTACTTATAGGTTGGTATGAGGCTGACCACCCATACTTAAAAAAAATGGTTCACTTTGCCAATATCACCCTTGTTTCAGGGACGGTTGGCAAAAGTTGCAGGGCTTATGTCTATACCAACAGCGTTTCTTGCATACTTTCATAATTTCCTCGACTTTCATCTCTCTTTTCATGCATGCATTTCTCTTTTTATTTCCAAGTACCTGCCTGATAATTGAGATATCATATTTTTTATTTTACCCATGACTCGTGTGATGTATTCTGTACTCTGATTAATTGTTATTTGACGTTGTCGAGTTTGATTTCTCTCTCTGTGTTCTCATCGTTAGCTGCCAGCCAGTGTGTGTAGTGGCTGCATGCATGCATACATCACTCGGTACATTACACTGGTCTAGTTTGGATTTTCACTTTTCATTGATGCGGCATGGAATGCTGCGCACGCCGCACGTGAGCCCCCCACCCGTCCACAGGCCACGTGACACCCCCTCCCTCCCCCTAATGATAACGTGAAATTCAGATGGCTCACTAAACCATCACTACGCCTAGATACATATCTGATGTCTTCCTATTAAAGTTAATCTAGTAGCCGGCTTACAAAGATGTGATGTTGTGTATTTGAAATATGAAAATCTAGAAGAATTCCACGTCTTGTATTTGATTGATATTCACTTTATCTTTAATGGATTTTGACAAAAGTAGCTTTGGTCTTCAAATTGGTTTAAATATCCCTTGACTTATAGGTTGGTATGAGGCTGGCCACCCATACTGTAAACAATAACACAAGTCTCTGTGTTTAGGATTCTTAGCAACCAATAATACAGTATTGGTTGCAATTATTTGTCCATGAAATTTGTATCGAGTCCATTTAATAAGATCAATCAAGACTCTGATGTTGTCCAGCGAATAAAAAGCATCAGACAGTATTGTATGAGACAGAATAAGTGCAATTCAAGCCAGGCCATATCTGACCTCTTTCCACCAAAATAACGCTTGTAAGAAATCGGAAATGCATTTTCACGGCCTCTCAAAGGAGATGAAAACTACTTAGAAACCGAGAGGAGCTGTCGCAGAAGTGATAAAGATGTAGGTTTTGGCAATAATAGCAGTTATTGCTTTACATAACCGCCCAGCTCATTAGCGTCACATCACCATTCACTGTCATTTGAATTACGTTATTTTTTCACCGAGAGTGCCTGACATACATACATCAGTGAGTGACAGCGTGTGCACTGCTCATGCTCGCCTCTCGCTTCTGGCAGATTTCACTTTTGCTCGCGCCGATCTGCCAGCTGAGTTCTGCACAACGGCCACACAGGCATACAGCTAACTAATACCCACCAGCAATCTGCGTACAATTATTCAATGCCAAATTAGCTTTTCCGAGTACACACATACACATACGTGGGCAATAATTATACCACTGGCTTTGTGGGCTACGTGGCTCTTTGTGATGTTGCGTATAATAACGTATTATTATATTCATTACACACTAATTATCAAAGAGGCCCTTATTTTTATAAACACAACTTTAACATACGCCTTTGCCTTCTACGTTTTTTTTTATATAGAATAATTGATTGTTGAGGTATGAACTTTGTAATCTTTCATCTCAATAGATGGAAATAAAACAACTTTGTTTTCTGAATACTTTGAGTGTTATTAAAAATCTACAACTCATTTCGCAAGCATACCGTTTGCGTCTTTTGGTGGTCTAATTTATACGTGACTAATAGCCTGAAAGTTTAATTAATGCGTAGGGGGAAAAAAAGTGTTGTGCAAAATACTCGTTTGATGGCTAAAAACAGGTGATGGATTTGAGAATCATAACCGTAGGGATAAGATGGTTTGGGCAACTGAATTGCAAAATTGTGTGTGAAAGTGATCGATATGCATTTTAAGAGAAAGTCTATCGCAAGAAAATTCCAAAGACTTGCACCAGGAAGGTGACATTGTTACATCAAACTTTAACACTCAACTAAAATAACTGTATTATGTATTTTATGGTTAAAGGTCCCACGTCCCACGTTTATTTTCAATATCGATATAAACAGTTATGTGTTGAACAGCTAAATTGTTCGCATAGCTATTCGTTACTTAAACATTTGTCCGCCTGTTGCAAAATCAGCCCAGGCATTTGACGTAAACCAAGACTGTGTAGGCTCAGCAGAGATGTGAGGTAACCGCGCACAATACTTAGCGAGCGCCACAATCTAATATGATTAATCTGCGCCGGTGAGCGGTGACCTTGCACCTCACCAGGAAGTGCTGGGCCTTACTCACCAGAGTACATCACCGTGCCTATTCTAGCCGACTATGAATAACGTACAGTACGGAGTATAAAGTAAGTGAAACAGACACTACTTTAACGGAAATATTATGTAACACTCCGATCGGTAGAAAATGGATCAGATACCCTTATGACAGACTACAAGGAAGACCAATACAGCTTACGGAGACCGTGTCCCCAGTACCTGAAATCGGTTGCCATCAGATTGATGACCTCCAGTGAACAAAACGCTCTCTTGGAGTGATAAGGTGTCAGAAAACTGCGCTGAAAAGTGCCTCACTTTCATCAAATAGATGCTATATCCGTTTCAACATACCTGAACACAAATCGTCCTTGGTTAGAAAGAGATCAAAGATGCTCCCAGCGTGGCTTCACTATAACAGAGGAGAGTGAGAGAATCTAGAAAATTTCTCGCAATATTGGGATTGCTAAATGTCATCTCTGCTCGGAAATTGTGGTAACAAGAAACAGGTATGGCTGACAGTAACAGCTGTCCGCCATAGTATGGGACACAACTGTTGTGTCCCATACTATGGGTTATTTTCATTAAATTGCGATTTAAATTTATTTCACGATTTATTTTTCGCAGTATAAGTTACAATGTAAACACTCTTCACTCTCTGCCCTCAGGTGTTCACGACACAATGATCTAAGCGACTCTGTCTGTCCCGCAGAATGCTCGTATTTATAGGTAAGAAAGAGACGATCCTTTCATGTTTTTTTTTTTTTTTTAGAACATGGCAGATACTTCCTTGTAGATGGTACTAGAGCATTGTTCCACATTATATCAGTGTGTTCGACACACCAACCAGCGAGCTTAGGCTCACGTACGACGAATCCAAAGTTCGTATCACTAGTTTTCTGGTCCACGTGGGTATATTATATTACGTCAATGTGTATTACCTCCTGTATTTTTGTTCCATTCTCTTCATGATGTTATTGCGGATCCGCGCCCCCATAATAACGCCTTGTTATTTTAAATCTCCGACCTTATCCTCGATTCCATCTTCTTCCCTTATACTGCCTCGCATAGAAACCATTTCAATTTCTAAATGAACTTCTGGAACTGCGGGATTGAGACAGATGTAAAACTCTTTCCGGCGAAGATGTTATTTTAAGGAAATGTTGAAGTTTTTATGTTGTTATTATAATGAAGGGGTTTCTTCCACTGTTCTGGCATAAAAAATGCTGGCACTTGAAGGTCGTTGGATATTTTAATTTGGACATTTAAAACAGTGTAACTTCAAGTATACCTTCCCTTGTAATTTCCGTGAAAATCAATTACCTACTTTTCGTGATTAAAATTTATTAGTTGAGACTGACATATATTTGATGAACTGTTGTAGGAGAAGTAGCATTATTGTGGACGATTCGTTAGATGATGGTGATTTCTTTATCAGCGCCGTTTCGTAACTCAATGTCACAAAAAAGTGAGAATTCCCCGGGAGCTGGGAAACCCCACTTCAACTGAAAGTGGTTGGTGTGAGGCCGGCCCCTTATCCGTAAAGATAAATAGGTCTCGAATCGCCACATGCGACCCCTTCGGGGATAACGCAGGCAAGTAGTTGCACTACGTGTGTAGCTTAGTTGCATTTTTTTTAAGTAGACATCAACAAGATTATAAATATACTGTAATTCCCACTCATGGGATATTATTGACAACAATTAAGAAGGAAAAAGTACTGCATTTAACAAATACTAAATGTAGCGCGAACAAGCACGTCTTCGTAGCCAACGTCATGAAGGGACACCCATTCTGCACAATGATAACTGGTGCCTAAATCATATTTCTATATCTATAATCTATAATCTAAGCTGCAAGGATATGTAAGCATTTAAGGCTCATATGAAATGCATGCCTACAGACAGGCACATGTAGGTTCGCGCCTACACATTCTGCATGTGTGCATACAAATAAAGAAAACCTCACATGGACATAAACCTTGCAACTCCTGCCGCCGTTCCCTGAACCGGGGTGGCATTGGCAAAAGTGAACCGATTTTTACAGCACGGGTGGTCAGCCTCGTACCAAACTATCAGTCAAGTTACTCCATTTGAAAAAATACCTTTGGTTGTATTGTTTTACAAAACTAAAAGTAAAGTTTCTGTAACTGTAATATTGTAACACAAATGACCGGTCCGTAGTCTAGTGGGACACGCTTCAGACTCGTGATTGTGGAAGGTAGTGGGTTTGAATCCTGGCGGAGCATAAAAAACCATTTCAGTTTTCAAATATACTTTTTGCTGGTTTAAAAAAAATCTACCTTTACCAGAGACCGGTCACCATATGTCCATCCAGCCTTACAGCAACTGGGTCTTTTTTTGAGAATAGGCGCTGTATGCAGCGACGTCAAAGCTCGCAGAGGTCTCTTGAGGTGTGATTCACACAATCTCACAGTGCTCTCCAAATATATCGTCCTAATATTATTATCACATGACTGCGGAAGTGAATTCGCTCGTTGCATTGTCTGCTTTTTATTACATTCGTTACATCACACACTGTCCTTGGATCCATATTCTCCTTTTTCTATTTGGAAAAAATTCAAACATAGCAAGATTGTTTTTTTTCGCTCGTTTTTTTTTCTGCTATCTAATCTAATCTTAGTTGCAAAATATAAGTAACATTAGAGATTCACATTATATGCATTTTCACAAAACATGCATGTTTAAGTTCGCGCTTAAACATGCCGCATGTAGTCCTACAATATAAAAAAAACCCGAATTTCAAATGAACATACACCCCGCAACTCCTACCGATTTTCTCTGAAACAGGGGTGACATTGGCAAAGTGAACCATTTTCTACAGCATGGGTGGTCAGCCGCATACCTACCTATAAGTCAAGGAACATACACAGCAAATTACATTTTTCAAATCAACGAATTGTAAAATGTCTAGACATCAAAAAGTAATAGAAAACAAATTTTAATTAAAAAAAAAACCCCTAGCCGTCAACATCACAGATTAACCGCCATTTCTTTCTGACCTTACACAATTCTTTCATTTCCTCCAGAGTCTGCTGAAGGTTGGTAACCATCGCTGTAATCTTGATTTTATTCGCAGCCGTTCCTCGGTGTAATAGAATGTTGCAAATCTGCAATCAAACTAATCGATCGTGAAATTTCCAGGTACAATTTGTAATTTTATGAGTCATCGTGCCCTGTATGGTAAACAAGTTTGATGATACGGGTGAGATATTTCATATAAATATTAAGATGATGTATTTGGTATTTGTTTTTTTTTTTTTGTGTGAATCACACATTAAAGAGCCATCTGCAAGCTTGGTCATCGCTTTGAAAAGTGCCAATTCTCAAGCAAGAGACAATTGCTCTAAGGCTTCATAGACCTTTGGTGACCGGTCTTTGGTAAATTCATATGAAATCTTCAACCCAGAGAAGAGCATACTTTAAATATTGGACTCCTCCAGTAAATCGAACCCATGACCTTCTGATTACGAGTCCGTTAACCACTAGTCTACCGACAATTGAGCTACTACGTATTACGGACCTGTCAAATGTAAATGTAGCTATATGATTTTTTTTAACCCATCGAAGGGCATATTTGAAAAAGGGCTGTCCATATATTACGTCATTCGCATTAAGGGGGGGGGGGAGTCTGGTCTGCGGATGCTTGCAAATGATGTACGAGTACCAAAAGTGACGTCGTTCTTGTAAATACCAATTTCTACAAAATATACAAAATATTATGTAAGGGGGGGGGGTCGAAAATCGGCCAAAATCGATGACGTAATTTATAGACGGCCCCTAAGTAAATTATATATTTTGCTCTGTCGGGAATGGAACCCATGACTTTCAGCGTTCGAGCAGTTTTATGTTATGATGTCAGTGTTGCATCGTGTATATAACGGAATCGTCTGGTGTCCGATACGAAAGGTCTCTGGGTTGGATAATGCCGAGCGCGGCCTATCGCGGATATTGTCTCTCCGTGCACTTGTGCGTCGTTGCTGTGTCTGTTGGAATGCCTCGTACAGCCAACACCGAGCAGAGTCTAATGAAGCGGGCGGTGTGAGGGGGAGGGGGGCGGCCCCGGCGTCATCGCCGTGACCCACTGGCCTGGATCCGCGTCCCCCCTCCCGCCCTCCCCCACACACCACCCCGCATCAGCACCACGCGGCCACCGGAAACCGGTCGCCGATTTCACCGAGAGCAAAACGCCTAACTCCAACCAGCGCGGCGTGTTGCGGCGATTCCCTTTTATTCGCGACTGATGAATGAGGTGGTCCGCACATGAATCGACTCACACTAAATTGTGACGTCACACGGCTGAGATGCTAGATGAAGGTAATGGAATACAGATGCGCACGTCTAATACTGGATTCAGAAGCGCTATTCTGTTAAATTCCTTACGACCTTAAGGCGACTTGAGATAGCGATTCGTGTCCAAAATAAACGATGAAGTGGTTTTTCAAGCGCTAGTAAGGTGTAAGAAATTAAACCGAATAGCGCTTTAGACGACAACTAAATGAGGGCGCTGTTTTAACTTTAGGGCCATCAAACTGAAAAAAGTCAAGGGGTGTTATTTTGTTTTTATTTATTTTTAATTTATTTCAATTCAGCGGACATCACGTTGAACAATAAAAATTGACGTTTTACAAGATGGCGAAGCTTGTCCCGTAATCTCCTACGAGTGTGAGAAATGGAAATTAAATGCAAATTTGTGTCCATTGCAGTTGTGATAATTATCGAGACGTGTTAGCGCTCTTTGTGTTTCATGCAGTTGCCATTTCGCGAAAGTGCGAGTGCCGGAAAAGATGCTTGTTCATATTTCCCATACAAGATAATCTCAACTCAACCAAAAATGAGAGTGCAAAAAATTGAGGCATGAACCGAAAAATACATGCTTATTTCTCGTATTTTGTAAATTTTATCATAATTATTATTGTCTTGCAGTGGACACTTTCGATTTCATATTTGAGTAGTTACTGCTTTCAGACCCAGTTCTTACAACCGTCATGGTTTATTCGAGATTCAGCCTTCACGTCCGGTCGATAGCTCAGTTGGTAGAGTGCTTGCATTCCATGCCGAGAGCTCGGGATCGAATCCCACCGAGGGTGTCAGAAATGATGCCTCGTTTCGAATATCCAGAGTCATAATAAAAGGAGAGCTTGTATGAGGAAGGTTATGACTCTGGATGAAATGAAAGAAATTTGTATGTTTTTTTTTTCAGTTTACCTGTGAGAAATGCTAGATTCTTGCAAATTTACGTTCAATTTCTTCCGTATTTTTTTGTTCACGAAATTTTAAACCGTCGTGAAATACATTTTTTTTATGTGCCGCCATTCATTGTAGGAAGCACAGGCCCGGCACATTGCTAGCACAGATCTGGCACATTGTCAGCACAGATCTGGCACATTTCTAGCACAGATCTGGCACATTGCTGGCACAGGCCCGGCACATTGCTAGCACAGGTCTGGCACATTGCTGGCACAGCCCCGGCACACCCGTACCTGCTATGTGTCCGGATCCTCCTTATCGCGGTGATTAACAATGAAACTCTATCTGCGCTTCATCACACCCAAGTTCATTAATATCATAACTTGATATCATGGAAATTTAATATCACTTCTGGCTCTTTATCACACTGATTGTTTGTTTCTAATGACCAAACTAACTAGCTACCTGCTGCTTTTAAATAAGACAACTTTTATGTATTGTTAATTCCTTGACGTATAGGTCGGTGTGAGGTTGACCACCCATACTGTAAAAAAATGTTCACTTTACCAATGGTTCACCCCTGTTTCAGGGAAGGTTGGCAAAAGTTGCAGGATGTATGTTCATTTGAGGTTTGGGTTTTTATTTGTAAATAGAACTCACACGTGTATGTTTGTGGGCATGGATATAAAATGAATTTTAAATGTTTGTATATCTTTGCAGCTTAGATTATAGATTATCGATTATAGGTATGTTTTATGAGTTTACTTTTCATATGCACACATTAACTATTCATAACAATTTGCAATATATTATGAATCATTTGATCAGCGTTTTTTTCTGTAACTGTATAATTATGTAGGCAGGTACTTACGTATCATAATTCGTTTTAAGCGAAAGTACTAATGTTGACCCAATTACAACCAATAATAAGCATCGATGCTTGCTAAAAACAAATAATTACTTGTTATTTAATACCTATTCTTACTTCAAGTATTTATTTTATGATAGTTTGACATTGAGAGAAAAGGTGGATTTGAAATAACATAAAATTTGAATGTAATTACTTTTTATGTGACGGGAAACAGTCTATTTCGCTGGGATGGTTGAGGGAATAAGGCGTTGGCGCTCGAATTAGCGTTATTGACACTAACGCTGGTTCGATCCCCACCTGCGTCATGTCCTATAGACAATAACTTCGACCCTGGTTCAACAGAAGTCGTTGTGTTGTAACGCAACTACGCAACTAAGCTACACATATAGTGTAACTTCTTGCCGCGTTATCCCTGAAGGGGTCGCATGTGGCGAGTTGAACCTATTTATTTTTACAGGTAAGGGGGCCGGCCTTACGCCAACCACTTCAGTTGAAGTGGGGGTTTCCCAGCTCCCGAGGGGGCTGGTACTCATTTCTTGTGAAGTCTGAGTAAACCTTGCCGGTATTTTTATTATGGGGTTTGAAATAAACACCGAAATAGGAAATCATTTCTGACACCCTCCACGGTGGGATTCGAACCCGAGCTCACGGGGTAGAATGCAAGCACTCTACCAACTGAGCTATCGACCGGACTTAATTAATTATTCGTTAGTTGTTATTAATTAATTATTCATTAAAAATATTGAATAATTGTCTTGTCTTGTCTTGTATCCTGCCGCCATTCCTCTAGGGGTGGCCAGTACCTCCACATAAGTGCCTCCACTTGACTCTGTCCCTGCATACTTCTTTCATCTCATCTAATTTCATCACTCTTTTCATGCATGCTCTTCTCTTGTTTCCACTCTGTAAATTCCATTCATTCGCAATCTCACTTATCTGATCAATCCATTCTTTTCTAGGTCTTCCCCTTCCACGCTTACCTATTACATTCCCTTTATACACTCTTTTTGTCAGTCGGTCTTCATTCATCCTTTCAATATGTCCAAACCATCGCATCACACTTCTTTGAACTTTCACTTTCACGCTTTCTTTTACTCCGCATTCATTCAGAACCCATTCGTTTCTCACTCTATCTTTCAGTGTTTTTCCTGTCATACTTCTTAAATGAGCCATTTCTACGGTGCATACCTTATTTACTTCTCTTTCATTCACCGTCCATGACTCGCTTCCATACATCAGGGTCGGCAACAATATACAATTGTGTACCGCCATTTTCATTTTCTTTGGTATCCTTTTATTCTTCGCTATTCTACCAAACGCTCCTATCACGCATCTTCCTTTGCTGGCACGCTTCTCTAATTCCTTCGTCATCTTACCATTCGCCTCAAACTTGCTTCCTAAATAGTCAAACTCATTCACTACTTCAACTTTTTTCCCATTCAAATTAACTGTAAGTTCCTCACATACTTCATTTCTGTCAAAAACTAATATTTTTGTCTTATTCGCATTCACTTTCAAGCTATTTTTACAAAATGCATCATTCAGTTTGGTTAACATCGCTTGGAGTTCCTCCGCCGAGTCAGCTAAAACTATAGCATCATCAGCATAAAGAAGTACTCCAACTCTTGTTTCACCCACTTTCACTCCGCTCTCTGATATTCCAGCTTCTTTTATGCAACTGTCCATGATTATATTAAACAACCATGGACTCATCACGCAGCCTTGCCTCACTCCCTTATATACATCAAACCAGTCACTATATCTCCCATCCACTCTTACACATGCCGAACTATTTTCATAGATGGCACGTATCACATTCAGAAGGTTGTCATTCACACCGTACTTCCTGAGAACATTCCACAACATACATCTGTCCACCGAGTCAAAGGCCCTCTCGAGATCCACGAAGGCTGCGTAGACCACCCTCCCCACAGCCAGATGTTTTTCAACAATCTGTCTGAGAGTAAAGATTTGGTCCACACAACCTCGTCCTGGCATAAAACCAGATTGAATATCAGAGACCCTGTGATCGGTGGCCATTCTCACTTTTTTTATGACAATTTTGCATAAGACTTTCCCAGGTATACTAAGGAGACTAATGGGCCTAAAGTTACGGCAGTCTTTCTTGTCCCCTTTACCCTTGTAAATAGGGACAATGACCGCCTTTCTCCAGTCCATCGGTACTACCCTGTCTTTCATACACATCTTGCATAATTCAAACATCCACTCTACCACACATTCTCCTCCTGCCTTTAACATCTCGGCATTCAATCCATCCATACTTGCAGCCTTTCCATTCTTCAGCTCTTTTATGCTTGCTTTTATTTCCTCTTTCAAAATATCCTCATTACTTTCATTTAATATTAATTTCTAACGTCAATTCGTACCTATTGCAGTCCCGAAACATGTTGTGATTAAAATATCATAATAAACTTACTGTTAATTTAAACAAAAAACATTTTATTTTATTTAAAATATACATCTACAAAGTGATTGCCGAAAATCTACATGATACGTCAATACCTGTTTTTTGCCAGGCAAAATTAGTCGGTGAATTGCATTGCTCTTCACAAATCTATTTTAAAAAAAGTATGTTTTACTGGACATGGGAAAATCCTTTTTGCATCTTTCCCTGTTGTTTCTCCTTGTGGCTTGTGACGTCACAACTCACAGCGATGGCATTCTCTGAGGTAATTCACAAGCGAGCACGGCCACTTGAGCAACCTCCTGCGCGCCGTGGCCTGTCGGAGTGTTGAACACACTTACTGAGCAGTGCGCATGTGTGCGCGAATGCCTCACCACTTTCCCAAAACTCTCTTTCTTACCTCACACGCCGCAACCAGATTTCACTCGCGAATAATTGCAATAGCGCAGATTGTAACAGCGGCGGCAAATTGCTGCTTTTATTTTCTTTTGCATTATCTGCATCGTGCAGCGCCAGCCGTATTTATAGCTCACCTTGGCTTATTAATAGCGCATCATCTCCAAAATGCATTAAATTGTTGTGCTCTCTGAAAACAAAGAGTGAAGCTTGAACATGAATGCTCTTGTTCAAGGAAGGTTACCGCAAGCCAACCTTTGGAAACCCTAATCGGGGAATATACTAATCGTTCACAGAAATAATGAAGTCATGGTGATAAGTTTTCAGACTCACCCATTTCGTCCCCCCAGTGCTTGTTTGGCTTATCCGCCATTTGATTCAAAGATGGATTTGATTTTCTGTAACAGGATTTTCTGTAACTGTTGTTTTCCATAATAAAAAAAAAAAAAATTAAATGAAATTGTCTTAAAAGTCACATTCTACACAATCTGAAGTAATAATGTGAGAGTTGTTTTCAATACAAATATTGCACATACAAATATTGCTCATGTGAAATTACCTCTGATAAGAGTTTTAGGCTTACACGGCCGGCTGAAGATGCTGAAGTGATGCTTTCCGGGATCTGTGAAACGTCCGGAAGCTCCAGCTCCCACAGACCACGCCAACAGATCCCGGAAAGCATCACTCCAGCATTACCTCTGATAGACAAACAAACATATGTTACTGCCTCTGTACTGTCTGACCTTCATCCACAATTCTGTGGATCTTTCTGGATAATACTGAATACAGACATCAGAATCTCCACGACTGGCCGTCTGAACCAGATGCTCAAAGCAGTCTCCAATCATCAGACCATTCAGAAGTCTAATCTAATCTAAGCTGCAAAGATATATATCATTTAAGATTTATATTAAATGCATTCCCACAAGCAGACATGTATAATTTCGCGCTAACACATGCCGCATGTGGACCTACAATATAAAAACCCAATCTCAAATGAACATAAGCCCTGCAACTCTTGCCGTCCTTCCCTGAAACAGGGGTGACATTGGCAAAGTGAACCATTTTTTACAGTATGGGTGGTCAGCCGCATACCAATCTATAAGTCAAGGAACAAATAAATAATATACATTGACATTAAAAAAAACTAAATCATATAACCAATTTCACTTTAATAAACCCTAGCCGCCAACATAACAGATCAACCGCCATTTCTTTCTATCCTTACATACTTCTTTCATTTCCTCCAGAGTCATAACCTTCTTCACACAAGCTCTTCTTTTATTATGACTCTGGATATTCCATTCATTCGCAATTTCGGATATTTGGTCCATACATACCTTTCCCCTTCAGAAGTCACTCTCTTATACTCTCCAAGTCTTCATCAAATTATCATGTCGCATTGTATTTTAGCAGTCTGGAGAAAAGGTGTCATGTGTAACCTTGAAGTTTATCTTTCTCCATGTTGCCGTGTTGTGGTCTGCCTTACTTTTCCCTCCAACTAGCCGCTGAGCTGATGGTTTCCACCTCGCGCCGCGCTGTCCGGCTCATTAACTCCGCGGGCCGTGTACACTTCTCTCTCATCAACTTTTAGAGTTTCAACAACGCGAGCCGATCTCTCGTGTCGGATGGTTAGTAGTTTGGCCGATTTAATTGCGCTGGATTAGATTACAGATTTCACCGCGATGCGAGAAGCAAGTACGTTATGTTGCATGGAGAGCGCCAGTAGCGCTGACTCGTGCATGTGGATTAGTATTCAATGTAGGAAAAATGTATTGTTTATAAAATTGTGAACGATCCAGCTTGTATGAAAAAGGTTATGACTCTGGATGAAATGAAAGAAGTATGTAAGGACCGAAAAAAATGGCGGCTGATATGTAATGTAGGCGGCTAAGGCCAATAATCAATTTTCATTTTTATAGATGGTTTGTAGATTTTTTAGAGTTTGTTTGTTTGTATAACTGGATGTAATTAATTGCTTGTATTCCTTGACTTATAGGTTGGTATGAGGCTGACCACCCATACTGTAAAAAAATGGTTCACTTTGCCGATGTCACCCCTGTTTCAGGGAAGGTCGCCAAAAGTTGTAGGTCTTATGTTCATTTGAGGTTTGGATTTTATTTGTAAGTACACATTCAGCATGTGCAAGCGCGAACTACACGTGTTTGTTTGTGGGCATGCATTTGAGAACTTTAAATGAATGTATCCTTGCAACTTAGATTATAAATTATAGAAGCGAGCTGTTAGTACAGTAACTTGTATCGAACATAACCAGTAATAGCATAGGCAGGCAGTTCGGAAAGTGTATAAACCGTGTGAACGTCGCTGCCATTGGCGGGCAGCTGGACCCATGTGCGTGAGTGTGCGTATGCGAACATTACAGGTAAAATCATTTGCAAAAAGTGCACACTCACTTACATAGATTGATTTCCAATCTAGGGTACAAAGTTCCATGCACTAAACTGTATGTAATTTGTACAAAAAATTAAAATTTATTGTGCATTTTATTAGAGAATTGCGTGCAGAAGAACACAATATACTACATAACAGTTAGTAAAGACCGAAAGGAGCAAAAAAAATTTCATAAAAAAAATCGTTTTCTCTTACTTGCATCTGTTAATACTTTTAATGGGTAAGAAGAAATCATTTCGTGCATCCACCTAAGGGAAATTTTAATAATCTTCATACGTCACCAAATATTTTATTGTTTTTGAAACTGAACCCAAAATTCATGATTTTATTTTATTTTTTCGTAACCGTGAAATAAAACATTTAATTGGAATATTCAATAGCATCATCACTTTGTATCTTGGTCCGCACATGAAATTGACATAAACAAGATTTTGACGTCACACGGACGGGTTGCTAGGGGGGAAAAACAAAACGAGAGTAAATTTTTCCCGCCGGGAAAATAATTCTAAATTCAAATTTGTGGCGAGTCCATTACAATGGTGTTGGTGAGTGTGCGCTGTGAAATGAAATTCGCAAGGCAGCGGCAGACTCGCTGTGTGAAGTCAGTTGGCAGGAGTGATTCGCTCACGGCTTGCAAAACTCGCGATTCCGCAATCAATCGAAAACACATCCGTTTTGTTAAATATGTGTTGCAACGCGCCGGCTATAGGTAGCAGCGGTGACGCGGCGCGGCGTTGCCATGCCGACCGGACTCTGCTTACACAGACCAGCCGAATAGAGCTGACGTCTCTCAAAGGCCGGTCTCCCTCGCTCACTTCCACGCTCTCTCGTATTTCATAAGTCATCAGCTGGGCGTGAGGAGTGGATAATGGAGTTATCATAGCCGAGGCATATTCGTAAGCTTTGCATATTATAATGCTTGCAAAAAAAAATCTTCACAAGGAACTATTACGGACATATTTTCTGGTGAATTGATTTTTGTTCACGTTAAAAAAAAAATTATATTAGGCTGATTTATTTGGTGAGCGCTGTTTTTGTGTGTATCACACCTCAAGAGCCCTCTGCGAGCTTGGTCGTCGCTGTAGAAAGCGCCAATTCTCAAGCAAGACCCAGTTGTAAGGCTGGATGGACCTTTTGGTAAAGGTTTATGAATTTTTCATCCCAGCGAAGAGCAAATTTGAAAATATAAATGGTATATTTTTTGTGCTCCGCCGAGATTCGAACCCACGACCTTCCAGTTACGAGTCCGAAGTGTTACCACCTGGACTACGGACCGGTCACGATGTCTGTTTTAGTTATATGGTAGTTAATCTACACTTAATATCCGATACCTTAAAGATGATGGACCTTTTTTCCTATTTTCTACGTGAGAAAACACTAAAAAAGTGTGATAACCCTGCAGTTTAGAACTTTTGCATGAGCATTGCCGCCTTAGTTAGTTCACTTGAAGGTACAACCAATAACATGTTTTATCAAGCCAAAGGTGACGATAAAGATAAATCCAGTATTGAAGATTTCTTTTTCGTAGACCTTCTTCCATTCTTTACAATCTAAATCATATTGTCTACCAATTTGCTCTTTTTGTTTTAGAAATTCATCGCTCATTCAAAGTTGACGTAATCTATCATCATCCTTTCTGTTTGTATTCTTTAAAATAAGTTTGCCAATGTCATCCCTGTTTCCGGCAAGGTCGGCAAAAGTTGCAGGGTTCATGTTCATTTGAGGTTTGGTTTCTAATTTTTAAGTACACATGCAGCATTTCTTTGCACGACTATACACGTGTCGGTTTGTGGGCATGCATTTAATATGATTTTTCAATGGTTAAATTTTATTGCAACTTGGATTATAGTAAGCAACAATTACAGGTACTTCTCTTTCTCTTTTGATGGCACATTGTGCTTTTGCATTAGCGGAACCGGATAAGAAACAATAAAGCAAATTTTAATGTCGCTGTGATAATTGAGTAATTGAGTAGGTGCACTAGCAATGGTTGAACGTGTTCCCCCGACTACAAGCAGAGCACCTCATGCTCCGTGCTCTGCCCAGCTCCAGCGCTTTTAATGCTTTTCCCGCCCAATTGAGCGTGCTGTCGGTTCTTGCTCGCGCTCGACTTGCGTCAATCATAAGCCTTATAATTAATTGCATTACATGGGGGGTTCGTATGCAAATTCATTGGACGCAGAGACGCATTGTTACTCCCGATATCGAGAAGGAATAATTGTTGAATGCATTCATAGTGTTTTCCAATCAATTCTCTATACGTAGTCGCTCCTTGACTGATAGGTTGGTACGAGGCTGACCACCCGTGCTGTAAAAATCGGTTCACTTTTGCCAATGCCACCCCGGTTCAGGGAACGGCGGCAGGACTTGCAAGGTTTATGTTCATGTGAGGTTTTCTTTATTTGTATTCACACATGCAGAATGTGTAGGCGCGAACCTACATGTGCCTGTCTGTAGGCATGCATTTCATATGAGCCTTAAATGCTTACATATCCTTGCAGCTTAGATTATAGATTATAGATAGATAGATAGTCCTAAAAAGAGCATGTGAGGGAAAATCCTACAGAAATAATGCGTTTCTCTCTCTTTTGTTTGTGTTACTTTCAACCCAAGCCTTTACAGTGTTATTCTCAAAGCACTTGATCCATGGATCATCGTTTTTTTTGTGTATGGGAAATCCGCGTTACCCAAACCGGTCGATAGTTCATTTGGCAGAGTGCTTGCATTCCATGCCGTGAGCTCGGGTTCGAATCCCACCGAGGGTGTCGGAATGATTTCCCGTTTCAATGTTTTTTTTCAAACCCCAAAATAAAATACCGGTAAGATTTACTCAGCCTTCACAATAACTGAGTACCAGCTCTCTCAGGAGCTGGGAAAGAAGTCCGTCGCCATAACCATGCCAGCTCTTAGTTCAGCGAGCTATAGGATCACTGGGTCTAATTGTGGAAAAAACAAACATTTTTAAACAGTAATAATTCATCTGAATTCTTTTCTCTTCAATGCTTTTGCTGTACACCAGTTGGGAATTGTTTGAATAGCATGTTTTTACATGGCCGTTGAGAATCCACCCAATTATAATTATTTGTTGAAATTCCTGGGACAGAGCGGCTCATGCCGTTCATATAATCTGCCGTCTTACAACAATAATAATATTAATAGTAATGAATATAAACACTAGAGCTGCGTTTAATTAAAAAATGTGTAACTGTCACGACCCGCTGCGCAACAGTGGTGTACTCGCGGTAATAGCTACAGCCATGATGCCAATTACTCCATCTGCTCTACACGAACACCTCGTTCTCCTCTCCGCGCAAGCCTCGCTCACCATTCATCACTTTTCACTTCGGGAGTATGACACTGGAAAGCTTAAAAACACCTGTTTAATAATGCAATGATTCAAAATCCGCTTTCAGCAGAATACTACACCAGGTCCCCTTAGTGCTGGTTTGTCTTCGGATGCCCATCAGAGGTAATTTCACATGAACAATGTGTGTATGTGTACTGGATCAATGCGTTTATTAAAATTATATTGATTTTGATAATATTTAAAACAGCAGATCCGGTTGATTTGAATCTGAAGCGTTATTCTGCTAAATTCCTTACGATCTTAAGGCGACGAGCTGGCGATTCGTGTCCAAAAATAAGATGTACCTACTGTGATTTTTTACCTATGGATAGTCCAATGGCAGTCGGTGTTATGGCCGAGGGTCAAGTCGCTCTTCTTGACTAGCATATTTGAAGCAGAATAACACTGGTTCGAATCACGCCTGGTCCTTTGACCATATTTTCGACCCTGGTTCAACGGCTTTCGCATAAAGACAACTGGCCAGGCAAAATAGGTTGTTGAATTGCCTTACTCTTCACAAATCCATTAAAAGAAAGGTTCATCTCCACAATCATCAGGAGAAAACGCAAGAAGAATTTTCGACGTCAAATATACCATTATATATTAATGTCAAACATTGGAGTTGCGTATTGCTGCCAATGCTATATTGATATTGAAACCGCATAAAGAGGATCACTTTGATGTACACGCTTCACGATTTTAGGTGTGCAGTTGCCACCTCTAACAGTGGTGAATTTTTCATCAATGTCAGTGATGTTTTTAGGGCAGAGAGTGGATTGGGTCTGGGATTTCTTATCACATCTTATGCTCTCAACCCACTTTTTACCATGGAATATTTTTCCAGTAATATTTACCCTGCATACCATATTATTTTATTATCTTTATGTATTCTCTCTCATGTGGTCCGTATCTCGTACCGCGTATTTGCAGTGAATTTATTTTAATGTGTATTTACTCAAACATGGAGTACATTTTACTCTCTATCGCAAATGCTCTGTCACTTATAAATAATAATGCTATTTGAAGTTGAAAAAAACGTGCTCTGAAAACGTCTGCGTTAGATGGAAGATTTTTTTATTATTGAAAATTTAAATAGCAATATAATAAGTATATACTTAAATACATCACTCGTCTCCTTCCACTATATGCTCCATATCTACTTAAAATACCTTTTGTTCTTTGCAGCCAAGCTTCTTTTATTGTATCTAATCTAACCTTCAAGCAGGAGAAGTCCTTCTGTAATTCTTTGATTTCGACATTATCATTCTAGGCACGGTACCTCACAATGGGTCCGAGCCAACTTCTTGTATCCATTGCTTTTCTTCATCAGTTCCACATTATCACCACACGATAATCTTCCATCAGTTTGTACAGCAAAACTGCTTTTGTTCGTCCCACTACCCTGTATACTTCCAAGATCTAGAATCTACCAAATTGTTACGAATGTACGATTGTATGTCTGTGTATATTTACTTATGATTGCGTGTCTCTGTGTTCTTACTCACTTGTGTGAGTGTAGACGTTGGTATTTGAATCGTTGTACTAGGGTTCGCTCAAAACTTCTAATCTGGAAGATTTTTGCATGGTCTGGTGTATGCCAGAGTAGCTGGCGATGCTTTGAAGGCGAATTATTACCAGAGCCGTTGAGCGAGATAGTACGAAAGTTTAACTGTGAACCAAATGTGAGTGAATTCTAAAATAAATTGTGTAAAATAAATTTAATCGAACCCAAGCAAATCGTCACAATTTTTGTTATCCAATATTATTTTTTTGTGAAAGAGTTTAGTAGGATTTCTCCGTAATGCGATAGAACGGCCGTTGTTCCTTTTTCTGTTGCCATGCAAGATGCGACGATTTATGTGTAGAGATTATTTGAATAATGGTGGCTTGTCGTTCACAGCGCTCGCGTGCCGGCTCGGCTGTCCCCGCAGGAGTTTGGGGATTCCGAGAAGCGTCTCCGGGACCGGGCGTCCTTGGTTCGCTTCCCTGCCCGGTCCTCCTCGCCTCTCGCCTCCTCCACGACCTCCTCGGCCTGCCCAAATTGCAATCCCCCGTTTACATAACAAAAAACTCCAACAGGCCCCACTTTTTACGACAGCCCATAGCGCGTTTTTGTGGTCGCTGCTTATACTGGACCTATGGCTAAACGAAAGGTCGGCCGTTTTTGTTTCAGTTTAATAAGCTAGTGTTAAATTTTATAGACTCTTATTTTGGAAACCTTATCCACCTTATTTATAAAAAGGTTTTAATTTTTAAACCAGCCTTAAGTCAGTTTTACCCTACTAACAAGCTAGATTAACTCTGGTTTTGGGTTCAATCAATCTAATTAATAAGACCGTTTCTGTTTAGTACAGAGTTACATAAGCTCAGAATAACAGACGTGCGAATTATGTTTTAACATGTAAGATTTGCGATTTTGTAAAGTAAAATTGAACACTGTCTGAAAGCCTGTATGTTTTACTTGAGGATGGATTTTGTTTAAAAATGTCCCATTATATCAGAACTTCGGGGCCGTTCATAAATTACGTCATCGATTTTGGCCGATTTTCGACCCCCCCCCCCCTACAATCATCCTATAGTCATTATCTAATGACCCCCTCCCCCCTCTTGCTGTAATAATAGATGAGCTTAATAATTAATAATGTTATATTACTTACATAATATTTTGTATATTTTGTAGAAATTGGTATTTACAAGAACGACGTCACTTTTGGTACTCCTACATCATTTGCCATCATCCGCAGACCAGACTCCCCCCCCCCTTAATGCGAATGACGTAATATATGGACAGCCCCTTCTCAAATCTATGTTGAAATGAGAGGAATTGCATGCAGGATCTCAGCAGCATTTATTTTGTTCTATTCGTTGGGGTATGTTTTGGAAAAAAAACTTGTAAAATCTTTTACACATAATCCCGAAATCAGCATCTTTTTGGACAGAGTATTAGGAGAATTGACTTGAAAAACCTTTACCAGGATTACACTTTCACTAGCCTAACGAGGCTCTCTTTTTACAGACTCGTTTAAAGTCGTTTTCTTTTATACTCGTATTGCGTACAATGGATTTGTATTCTGATATCTTTCGACCGTTATTATTGCTGTTTATTGTGTATCTGGCTTGTCTTGAGTGCGTCTGCTGGTGTTAGCTCTCCCTATCTGTTACTCTGCCTCCCTAATCCTCCAGTATCGGAGTATCGGCTTGCAGCGTACCTACACATGGTGTGCAGGGATTGTGTGTGTGTGTGCAGTTTTGCGATCTCCTCGCCGAATGTTCCCGTTGCACGTTGCAGCTGCCGCCAAAATACACAATATTCCGTGACGCCTGACCTTGGGCCTCTCCTGCCCCCCCGCCCCACCCCGCCCCGCACCCCGGCGAGCATCTGCCGCCCTCCCCCCACCGAGTATCGGGATTTATCAATACGATGAGAAAAATACATTAGTCTTGCAACCCCAGATATTCGGTCAATTTTATCGGTTTGCTTTGAATTTTTCATCTGCTGACTAATACGTTTTTGTAACGGTCGTAATTTGAGCTTACCGAGATCTATGGATATATGTACCTCTCCCTGAAATTCAAAAAACTTACTAAAATTATGAAATGAGTTTAGTTGGGATCCTCTCCGGTCGATAGCTCAGCCGGTAGAGTGCTTGCATTCCATGCTGAGAGTTCGGGTTCGAATCCCACCGAGGGTTTCAGAAATGATTTCCCGTTTCGGTGTTTATTTCAAACGCAAATAAAATTCCGGTAAGGTTCGGTCGGGAGCTGGGAAACACTCACATCAACTGAAGTGGTTGGCGTAAGGCCGGCCCTTACCTGTGAAAAGAAATTGGTTCAATTTTCCGCATGTGACTCCTTCGGGGAAAACGCGACAAGAAGTCACACTATAGTCAATATTGTCGGGGTTATAGCCGCGGGGGCCAAGAGAGCTGATCTTTCTAGCGTGTTTCGAATGGAACAACGTTGGTTCGATCCCCGCTTGGGTCACTTGACTTTAACTTTGACCCTGGTTCAACAGATGTTATTGGGTAATTATTATTTAATAATTCATTAATAATAAACAATAATGAATTATTAAATGATGATATTAATACCTGTTTCTGGCCAGGCAGAATAGGTTGGTGAATTGCATTCCTCTTCACAAATCTATTTTTTTAACTTTGTAGTGTTAGCATCTGTCCATAGACAATTTTCTGATAAAATGATGCAAAAATAGGTACATGAGTAGGTACATGTCTACAATTTGGAAACCGACAGCCGACTTGATCGCCACTTGGTATCTCACGTCATGCCATGTGTCCCAGATCACTGTCGTGTCATGTCCTAGTTGGTGTAGGTATACTCCCCAAGATGATCATTCCCAACATTATTTCTAAATTACGTCATGCATTCCTTGACTTATAGGTTGGTATGAGGTTCACCCTTACCCTTACTGTAAAAAATTATTCACTTTGCCAGTGTCACCTCTGTGTCAGGGAAGGTCGGCAAAAGTAGTAGGGCTTATGTTCATTTGAGGTTTGGATTTTATTTATAAGTACACAATCAGCATTTGTAAGCGCGAACTACACGTGTTGTTTTTTTTGTGGGCATACATCTGAGAGCTTTGAATGAATATATCCTTGCAACTTAGATTATAGATGAGTGTAATAACAAGAACATCGCAATTCGCAACTAAGCCACACATATAGTGTAACATCTTGATGCGTTATCCCCGAAAGGTTTCGCATGTGGCAAGTGGACCCTTTTTATTTTTACAGGTAAGGGGACCGACCTTACGCCAACCACTTCAGTTCCCTTCTCCCGAGGGGCGTGGTATACATTTCTTGTGAAGGCTGAGTAGGTTAACCTTGCCGGTATTTTATATTTGGGTTTTTAACGAAACGGGAAATCATTTATAACGGCCTCGGTGGGATTCGAACCCAAGCTGTCGGCATGGAATGCAAGCACTCTTCCAACTGAGCCACCGACCGGACACCTTAACTTCTCTACTGACGATTCATTCTAACCGTTTGATAAATTGATTGGTCGTTATAAACGGTTAGAAGTCCTGTTTTGTATGTAATGGTGTTGGAATTGATTTGTTGAGCGGTCGTCCATTAGCTGGTTTACATTGTACGAGTACGTATAGGTACGTTGTGTGGTTCACACAGATATTCTCTGTTATCGTGTGCTGTGCGCTTTGTGGTGCCGCGCGCTTCCTGTCTTCCCAAACCCAATTCCGCCACATCTAACTGCACTCATGGACAATTAGGCCTGACCACAAATCACAATAAATAACGAATGCGTTGTCTTCGTATGGTTGCGGTTTTGGATCATTAACGCAACTAAGCTACACATGTAGTGTAACTTCATATAGTGAACCCAAGCTCTCGGCATGGAATGCAAGCACTCTACCAACTGAGCTATCGACCATATTATACCGGATCATACCATCTGGGAAAAGAGGTACATATTATTCTAAATACTTTTATTTTAACTGAAAATATTTTTTGCCTATTTCCTGAAAGCGTGAATTATAGGTTGGTATGAGGCTGACCACCCATACTGTAAAAAATGGTTCACTTTTCCAATGTCACCCCTATTTCAGGGAAGGTCGGCAAGAGTTGCAGGGCTTATGTTCATTTCAGATTGGGTTTTTTTATATTGTAGGTCCACATGCGGCATGTGTGAGCTCGAAATTATGTGTGTCTGCTTGTGGGAATGCATTTAATATGAATCTCAAATGATACATATCTTTGCAGCTTAGATTTAGATTTAGATCCCACATTTAATGTGAGATGTTTGTTTGTTGCTCAATTTTTTTTTGTGAATATTTCTCCAAATGTTTTGATACCCACCCGTCTTTAGCCCTGCCCAGATGTCTTCTGAAGACTTCGTATAACTGTATAAGACTCCGGGAAGGTAGTGCTCATGAAATACTGCAAAATTACAAGATGTTCACGCTTCTTCAGTGTTTTCTTTCTTAGAAAATAGAAAAATGCATCTATCTGTAAAGAATGAATGACGATAGACTTTACTTACTTTACTTTCTTCGGCTCATAAGCCTTGAAGGCTCAGGGCCTCCCGCACAACAATCCTCCAGGCCTCTCTGTCTTGTGCTGCTTCCCTCCATGGTCCCCTCACTCCCAGAACTTCGGCGTCGGCTTCAACGTTGTCTGCCCACCGCATCCTGGGACGTCCGAGTGGTCTAACACCTGAGGGGGCACCATCCAAGACTGTTCTGATGATCCTGGAGTCCTCTGCACGTGCTACATGTCCGGCCCACTGGAGTCTTCTTGATTTCATTACCGAATGACGATAGACTGACAAAGTATATTATATACAAAGAAAGTGTGAAAGGAAAAAGAGGTATGAAACGACCGAGAAAAGTATGGAGTGTTCAGATTTAGGATATTGTGAAAGAATGGGATATACAAAGTGAGCGTATAAGAAGAAAATGCATGAAAAAGGTGATGGATATGAATGAGTTGAAAGAGGTATGTAAGGATAGAAAAAAATGGAGGCAGCTCTGCAGAGGTTCTGGCCACCCCTAGCGGAATGGCGACAGAGTTACAGTTACAGTACAGTATCTGTTGGCTTAATATGTCACTTATCACCCGTGCTGTAAAAATCGGTTCACTTTTGCCAATTCCACCCCGGTTCAGGGAACGGCGGCAGGAGTTGCAAGGTTTATGTCCATGTGAGGTTTTCTGAATTTGTATGCACACATGCATAATGTGTAGGCGCGAACCTACATGTGCCTGTCTGTAGACATGCATTTCATATGAGCCTTAAATGTTAACATATCCTTACAGCTTAGATTTTATATATCGATATCCACCGCTCAGTATCACTGGCCATGTCTATTGAACGTACATTCAGTAATCTCCTGTAATAAGTGATCGGTAACGTCTCGGCTCCCGCATTCAATTGCACAGAACCTGTATCATCAGTGTTGTTGCGTGTATTTGGGAGAAGTAGGCACCAGCGTGTGATGTTGTGTTCGCGTCATCAGCCGCTAGTCTGCGCTGCGTCCACCGGGCGGCGCGG